>OU343139.1:17200000-18400000 GCA_910594945.2 Amphipyra berbera
ACGCGACGCTTTTTTAACCGACTTCCAAAAAGGAGGAGGTTACTATGTTCGTCTGTATGTATGTTTTTTTTTCTTTTTTTTTTGTGTATTTTCATCGATATTTTCGCCAGTTGTGAACCGATTTTAATGATTCTTTTTTTAATAGATAGGGTATACTTCGAAGTTGGTCCCATTTAAATTTGGTGAAGATCTGATGAAGAACTTCGGAGATAGACAATGGAACTCCTCAATGACGAACAGTACGCATATTGTGATGATGTGATTATGTTACGAGCAGCGTCTTTAGTAGGTCCAACCAAGTTTTAATTAAGGCAACTAAAATGAAAAAAATAAACACTTTTTTACAAAAAATTTAAACCGACTTCAAAAAAGAATAAAATAATTACCATATAAAATTAACAGTTTCAGAAGTCGGTGCCTTCAATTTGGTTCCGCGTGGATCAGCACCGACTTCTGAAACTGATAATTTTATATGGTAATTATTATATTCTTTTTTGAAGTCGGTTTAAATTTTTTTTTCCTATTTGACTACCTGTAGATGGTCTTGCGGACTGTTTCTACGTAACCGGGCAGTTATTGGTGAGACCTGAAGGGTCTCCAACCAATCCCGACGAGAGTAAAATACTTAACCTAAGCTAACTACTATTGCTACGTCTACTATACTAACATCATGACTAGATAGCAACAACACCACTAAGGGCGTCCAAGGAGACTCGAACCTTGGCTTAGGGCGTTGCTTGCGAGAGGACTGGGAGGGAGACAGCTTGATGAGGGCTGAATTAACCGTGTACGCGACGCGACGCGACACGACGTGGAACAAATACGTGTTACGTCGTGTCTCGCTACATAGGCCGCTAGTAGGGAATGCCGTTGTCTTGATCGCGTTTGTCGCGCTCGTCGCTTACGCAGGACACGCCGTTACAGATTTTCCATTTTGTTTGTAACAATTAGATTTATTGAATCGGAGCTTATATGATGAATATGTTTGATCGAGTCGAGTTTTTGACTTATAACGATGTATTATATATTCCTTTGTTGTATAAAAATGCTGAATTTAGCCATATTATTCGTAATGTATTATTCATATTTGTTCCTCTTGAATTTATATTTTAACTTATTATAGGTATCTTCTGGATATACAAAGTGTTATTAAATTCGTGTAATTTCTTAAATCTACATGATCTATTACTGGTATAGATTAAGGGCCGGTTGTTTCATGGCTACATTACTAACGGGTAACAGTTAAAAATGGCGTTAACGATGGTTAAAAAAAAGAATAAAATAATTACAATATAAAATTAACAGTTTCAGAAGTCGGTGCTGATCCATGCTGAACCAAATTGAAGGCACCAACTTCTGAAACTGTTAATTTTATGTGGTAATTATTTTATTCTTTTTTGGGGTCGGTTTAATTTTTTTGTAAAAAAGGTTTTATTTTTTTCATTTTAGTGGCCTTAATTAAAACTTGGTTGGACCTACTAAAGACGCTGCTCGTAACATAATCACATCATCACAATATGTGTACTGTTCGTCATTGAGGAGTTCCATTGTCTATCTCCGAAGTTCTATATCAGATCTTCACCAAATTTAAATGGGACCAACTTCGAAGTATACCCTATCCATTAAAAAAATAATCATTAAAATTGGTTCACAATTGGCGAAAATATTGATGAAAATACACAAAAAATTAAAAAAAAAAACTTTCGATAGAGGTAAGCGATCGTTTTTTAACCACCTGAGAAGGTTTAAACACAAAAAGAAATCAATTTTTTTGCAAAAAAAATGTGGTAGAACATTACGATGTTTTTCTTCTTCTGCCCTTATCCCACACAAGGTGGGGCGGCCCAACATGTATTTTATAAATCCATGTTGTTGAGGTTTTGGCTTATTGTTTTATGACCGGCCGCCTGCCTGACATCAACCCTCCTTGGGAATACTCGTTGCGCCTTCGCGCGGGTGACCCAGTGTGCTTATATTGTGCTAATATTATGCACTGGGTCCCAAAATGATATGCTTGTCAATCTTATTGCCGACAACTAAGCAGACTATGTTCTTCTTGGTGGAGTATACTTGAAGTTCCTCGACCCACTCATTCAGTTTTGCTAGGGTCTTTGGTTCTGACACATCGTAAGCTAATATAGCACCGTGAGCTTCTCTGTAACAACTTGATGTCAATGATAGAACATTACGATGTGACCTATACATAAATTAATGGAAGACCGGTGACGCAGCTGGCGGATATGACTAGTGCGAAATCGCTCCGCGCAGTCAATTAACTCGGTTTGCTAAACTGACTAAAATCAACAAAGAATTTTATTTTTATTTTTTTTACATATCATAACATCACGCCTTATATTCCTGGAGGAGTTGGGCAGAGGTGTATAATAACACCCTCATTTCGCCAGTTATGTTTAAGTTCCATGTAATATGGGGCGAGCATATTGCTATCAACCGGGCACAAATCCGGACTCCGGGCTGCTACTGAGAAATTCCTAATGGAAAAACCCAATAACACTTTGCCCGACTTGGGGATCGAACCCAGGACCTCACGATCAGCAGTCGCGCTTGCCACCACTAGACCAACGAGGCAGTCCAGTTTTTTTTATCTCATAATATTTCTTGCAGTATCAGTCTGTGTCACCAGTAGACCATGAGGTTTGAAGAATTTACACGAATCCATTTTTACCCTGTTGAGGACTGCCTTCAGTAACGAGCTAATACTGGTTCAAACTTCATTTATTTTAGATGAAACTAGCTTTTGCCCACAGCTTCGCTTGTGTGATTTTTTTTCACCCGCTTAGGGGAGGAATTTTGAAAAATCCTTCCTTAGTGGATGCCTACGTTATAAAAGGTACCTGTTGCCAAAGTTTAAGGTTTATTAATTTCCCATTGACGTCAGCCAACTCTGCTCCCATTTTTAAAAATAGTCACAGACAAATTTATAAATGTAAAAAATGTGAAAAACAATACACAAATTAAACTTATAAGACAAACTAAAAGAAAACTATGAGAAATAACTTTCTTCCTCTTTTTAACCTGGATGAATTACAATTAAATACGAAACACGTCTTCCATCAATTCTGTTAAAAAAGGATTATGCAAAATTTGAAGTAGATTGGACCAAGGAATCATGTTGTCCCATACAAACTTTGCCCCCCTTTTTCAACCCCTTAGGGGTAGAATTTCGGAAAATTCTTTCTTATCGGATGCATACGTCATACAAAAAACACACTCTCCAAGTTTCAGGTCTCTACGATCAGCGGCTTAGGCTGTGCGTTGATCCGTCAGTCAGTCATTCAGGACAAAGCATTTTATATGTATAGATAAATGTTACAAAATTGACTGGGCGCCGCATACAATAATATGATCGCGTGTGTATCTCTGGCCGCCATGATTGAGGATCTGGTCTGCCGGCCCGCGACGCATGCAGTCGTCATGTTCAAGATCGTTCCGAACACACCTTGTAGATCTGCATTTAACTGCCTCGTTGGTCTAGTGGTGGCAAGCGCGACTGCTGATCGTGAGGTCCTGGATTCGATCCCCAGGTCGGGCAGTGTTATTGGGTTTTTCCGTGAGGAATTCCTCAGTAGCAACCCGTAGCTTCGACTTGTGCCCGGTTCATGGCAATAGGCTCGCTCCCTGTTACATGGGACTTAAACATGACGGCGAAATGAGGGTGTTACTATACACCTCTGCCTATCCCTTCGGGGAATACAGATGTGATATTACGTAGACCTGCATTTAAATTATTAATGCACTCTCGTCCCATCAAAATTACATAATTAGTAATCTACGTCCATTTATCAAGTAAACAATGTAGTAAATTATAAGGTACTTCCCGTACCAGAAGTTCCCCGTACCGGGTGCATATTTGAAATGCCGACATCCGAGTTTTACTAAATAACTTATGAAAACTGAAGTTTTCCTCCTGTAGTGCTGGAGTTTCTTACTTGACGTGGTACAAGTTATAAGCTTAATGTAAGTGGGAGTTAAGTTGGCGTTATGAGGAATTAAGTTAGCCGTAACTTATATTGTCTTTGACTAGAACTCATCGTGAATTTGATTATGTTCGTGACGTCGTCGTAAGAGTATAAGGGTCGTCGTACACTGGAGATTTTTGTGATTTCATTTAAATCATTGATTTGAATTGATAATATTTCTGTACGTGTAATCACTGTATGCTCATTGAAATGCATTTGTAAATCAAAGTTAGATTAAAAATGTAATTATGGGAGGTGATTAGTCGATATGGTTGAGAACCATATTTTATTATTACATACATACATAAACTCACCCTTTTTCCTTTTTAACCGACTTCCAAAAAAGGAGAAAAAGAATCAAATAATTACCATATTATAAAATTAACAGTTTCAGAAGTCGATGCTAATCCACGCTGAACCAAATTTAAGGCATTTATAATAATTTATGGTATTTATATTATTCTTTTTTTTTGTTTTTTTGAAGTCGGCTTTTTTATTTTTTTATTATTTTTTTCATTATTTAGCTGCAGGCCCACGTTCAGAAATTTCATGTGCCAGTTATTTCGTTTATTCATTCTATATACATATAAATTATATTTTTAAATATTTCTACAAAAAATATAAAAAAACATTTAAAAATATAAAAAATAGTAGCCCACCGGCATCGGGAACAGGGTCCAAGCTACCGGTGGTCAGGGCCTCAGAGAGAGGAACCTCCTGACAATACGTGCCGTGTCCAGAAGTACCGCTTTCTGTATCAGGCCCTTGACCCAGCTGCCCAACGAGAGCCTCATCAGGTGTTGGTCGAGGCTCTTGGCTATTAAGCCATTAGCCGTAACGACTATCGGCACAATGACTGCTGAGTCAACCTCCCACATGTCGACAACCTCGTGTGCCAAGTCTTGATACTTAATTTCTTTATCTTTCACGGCTTTCACCAGGTTCTCGTCATGCGGGACAGTGATATCAACAATCATTGTGAGACGCTCTGATCGATCTATCACCACTATGTCAGGCTTATTGTCATTTGCCAGTTATTATTATGATGACAATAATCGAAAAACATTTAAGCTTTGATTATAATCAGAAATCATTCAGTAGGCTTATCACGACTGCTGTCGAGTTACTAACGTAAACTTAACGTTAATGTAAGTGAATTTTGAATCGGAAATACCCGTTTTGCACATACTATTTAATTAAAATAAATACTTTATTCATATCTACGTATGATACAAACTATGCATGTCGTAAAAAAAAATACCAAAATGTATTTTCTAATCAAAATTCGCTTTGATTAGCGATACTATACGTCAAACGTTCGTTTTAGACCTACTGGGCAATTTCTCATACTTATAAAATTCGTGTAGCATCCGCGTAGCATTCTCGTAGCTCTCGCGTAGCCTTTACGAAGAGGTCGCGCAAAGTTTATTACAAACGCTACGACAAATGCTATTATTGTTTTTTTTTCTTATAACTTGTACCATACGCTAAAGCAGCTGGCTTAAACCTCTGGAGGGGGGTAATTTAATTATGATATTAGGCCATTTTGCTGCGGCGACATAATAATGGGGTTTTAAAGGACTATTTATTTCCTTATGGACCTTTTGCTTCACGCAATGGAGGCGAGAAAATATTTATTTGATGTTACTGTAGTTGAAAAAGTTAAAGTTTAGTTATTTTGATAATATAATTTAGTTATTTGTAATTTTGATACAAGTGTCTTCCAAAGTTTAAAAACCAAAATTGTCTATTCTACATCCACTTTGAGAGAGTATTTGTTACGGCTAAAAGTCGTCATGCGGTTACACCTAGGTTTAACATAACATCACGCCTGTATTCCCCGAAGGGTGTGGCAGAGGTGTATAGTAACACCCTCATTTCGCCGTTATGTTTAAATCCCATGTAATAGGAGGCGAGCCTATTGCCATCAACCTAGCACAAATCTAAACTCCGGGCTGCTACTGAGTAATTCTACACGGAAAAACCTAATGACGCTTTTCCTGACCTGGGCATCGAACCCAGGACCTCACGATCAGCAATCGCGCTTGCCACCATTAGACAGACGAGGCAGTTTAACCAACTATAAATAGGTGCGCCCGATTGCCGGTGGCTAGAAATAAGTTTATCCAATTTATTGAAAGAGGATTCATAACGATTGTACCTGTTTTTCGACTATTAGCTTTATTGCATTGGTAAAAAAATAACCATCGAACACATTCCACTTCTAACTTAACCTGAGCCGGGGGTACTCAGACTTCAGGCTAATCTTAAGGCTGAGTTCAGACGACACGCGCCCGCTAAGCGCACGCCACTATTTGACATCTATCGATGTGTCATAAGACTCAAATTATATACAAAAAAGTTCAAAGCGTGTCATATGCGGGTGTTGACGCGCGTGGCGTGCGCTTGGCGGGCGCGTGTCGTCTGAACGCAGCCTAAGGGGTTACATCTTTTTTTTTTTTTTCGTGGGGACTATCCCCCGTCTGGGGCAGACGGGGGGGTGTGCCGGACTTTTACCGGCTAAAACCACCACGGTGTCCCTCTTTCTGACCTAAGGCCGGGGTCGCGGGATTCGCTATTGCATGCACCGCAACCCCGGCAGGTCTTGGTCCACCAATTGCTGGTGGACCTCTCCACTGTAGGTCCCCACCCTACGACCTCCTGAGAGGCGCGGGGGGCACCCCACATCACCGGCGCACCAGAACACATGGTCGCCGTGACCACCCCGGGGACCAAACAAGTACATGGGTGCCAGACTACCCCGTGTCTGGGCACCCCTGGTCCCCCTGCGACGGTTCAGATTAGTGGCCCCGCCGCCTACCACTTTTCGGCCGCAGAGGATAGAAAGGGCGGCCAGGTACACACCGCCACTCCTCTTCCCCTGCGGCCCCACCGCGTCCGCCATCTGACGGTGGCGGCCCCGTCAAGGCCGCGGAAGGTAGGGAGAACGGCGCACCGTAATACCGGCACTCCTCTCCCGCCGCGGCCTCCCGCACTCAGCCGCTCCAAACGACATCGCGGCCCGCCTCAGTTGCGATGTCGCCGAAGCGACACCGCAACCTACTTGGCCGCTACATCGAGGGCTACCAGACCCAAGCCCCGACGAGCGGCCCCTCCTTGGGTTCCTCTTCGCTTCACCGTGGGGTTCAATGCCACGGCTACTAAGCCCCCCCGCAACGACAATGCGGGAACCCAACCGGGGGGGAAGGGGTTAGATCTAGTTTAACCCTAAAGCAACCGACTACACCTAGATTTAGTCGTGATTAAATAGGTTACACCTAATTTTAACCAACTGAAGCCGAATGCCTAGTTTTAGCCGGCTAAACCTAGGTGTAACCGCAATTCGGATTGTAGCCGTAACATATTCCTTGTTTGAACCGGGTCAATATTATGTCTATGCAAATGAATTAGAATACTGATGTATAGTATAGTATACAAACACAATACTTCATGTATTGTGAGATATAGCTCGGCCGCATATTGACCCCGGGGTAATGAAGCGCTCGCCTGTAGAACGGTTAGATTTAATAATAGTACGGTTAGCAGAGAAATTATGCAACGCTCTCGCATTTTTTTTTTCGTTTTATTTCAAGAGCCATTTCTTTTAGAGGTGAAATAAAGGCTATTGAATAGCTATACTTGTTAATATACAAGGTTAGTCGGAAAGGGGCTACTAAGCCGCGGACCACTTAATGTTTCACTGATGATAGATTAAAAAAAAAACAAAAAAAAAATGTTTTTTCAAAAATCGTTCGTCGGTGCTTTAGTTACCAATTCAGAAAAATGAGCTTATAATCCGTGACCCCAAATATGACCTAACATGTAAACGCAGCTGATCATAGCTGAGGATAGATAGAATTTAACGTATTTTTTATGAAACCTTTGAACAGCTATTTCTCTTAAACTAAAGAACGACCTTCACCGAGCTGGTTAATGGATGAAAAGTATTTTATATCAAATTAAATATGTCAATAAATATATTGCAAATGGGTTGACAAAAACACAGCATTTATACCTGCCTACCCAAGAGTTGTGACGGGAAAAAAATAGTCAACCTAACGTTTGCATATTCTATAGGCTCCATACTTTCGATTGGTATGGAATTTGTCTATTAACCAAACCACTGAAATGTTAAAAAAAAAAAACAAAAAAAAAACATATTCTGGACTGAAATTTTTTTGTCAACCCATTTGCAATATATTTATTGACCTATTTAATTTGATATAAAATATTTTTCACTCATTAACCAGCTCGGTGAAGGTCGTTCTTTAAGGGATCTTAGACTATAATGACTTGGTGAAAGTTGTAGGACAAAAGTTATCCTTTACTATGGGTACTTTAACACCCTTTTGGCTTAGTACCCCCTTTCCGACTAACCTTGTATAAAGTGTAAAAATACCCTTAATAAAGTCGAAAGCCACGTATTCTTCCCACCACTAAGATTTTTTTTTGTTTTGGTCCATACCTGAAATCCGACTTGTTATGGAGATATTGAAGGTTAAAGTCACAATTTTTTTACATTTCGAGTACTGCTTTCGAGTTTTGCTGACGTTACTCTCTAAATAAGTACCACAAAATACCTTCAAATACTCGCTGACAGTTAAATTTCGTTGTTAACCCTCGTTTACCACTCCTAGTAAAACTTCCAACTAGCAATATTCCTACCAGCAATTCTCCTAGCCCAACTCCGAATTCCATTTTCAAGTAAAATAAAATACTGCTTTGTATTGCAAATGAACTTCAATCTGTTTCGTTTGTGGTTTAAATAGAGATGAGGTAATCCATATTTATATTGCAAGAAAGTTGCTACTGTTGCATATTTTTTATGTTAATTTTGCATAAAAATAACACTGCGTTTCAGTTGGTAATTCTTATATAACTTTTTCGAATAAATAATTGTTTATTTTTTCTTAAAAATGATTTCTTATCCCATGTTCTATTTTCTAACTACCTCGTTGGTTTAGTGGTGGTATGCGGATCGTGAGGTCCTCGGTTCGATCCCCAGGTCAGGCAAAGTGTTATTGGGTTTTTCCGTGTGGTATTCCTCAGTAGCAGCCCGGAGTATAGATTTGTGCCCGGTTGGGCAATAGGCTCGCCCCCTATTACATGGGATTAAAATATAACGGCGAAATGGGGGTGTTACTATACACCTCTGCCCAACCCTTCAGGGAATACAGACGTGATGTTATGTATAGTTTTCTTACTGGAATAAATTGTTAGGTATTCAAGAGTGGTTGGTCAACGTGGACAATTGTGTGAAGGGATTGTTTGAATATATATATGTGTTGGTCTATTGGTACGGTTACAAGGTACAATTAACAAAACATGAATAATTCAAATCAAAATAAAGTAGGTTCCTTCGTGTCACGGATGCGGGTAGTCCTTTCATTTTCAAATTATTTTCATGTAAACCTGTTTTTTGGGTTTTGCATATTTATCTGCGGCGAAAAAATTAAATATTTAACACATTTAATTCTTTGTGCGCCGCGGAAATCGCACAAAAGGTCTGTCATCTGCGGCAGATCTTACGGCTAGTTCACACAGAAACTGTTTACAGGACCCGTTTTAATACTGACCGATAACAGATATTATAATAGTATAATTGACAGAAAGTATCAAAAAGTTACGTGACCAAATAATTCTTCCAAACAAAATTCTTATAAATAATGCGCCCTTCAATTTGTTTTGGATTTGGTAAAGTAATAAGAAAGAGTATGGTTGTAGGTTGACTACAGATGGTCCACTGAGTTGCTCGAGACATAGTTGATCGCCATTTGTTTTCAGCTACGGTCTTTACACCAAAACGGTAATTGTAGCTTCAAACAAATAGCAATCAACTGTGTCTCGAGCAACTTACAGCTAGTTCACACAGAAACTGTTTACAGGACCCGTTATAGCGGATCCGTTTTTATTTTGGTGATGGTGCCTGTAGTTGTATGAGCGAGTTCACATACACGACAGTATTCCGAATCCAGTACAAAACAGTGGATCCGTTATTTTTATCGTATCCTGCCTGCCAGATGCGACGCAGCTGCCATTTGTTTAACCGATCCGTCGGTACAGATGTGAACAACACATCCAATATCGATGGACCCCTTAAAACAGATCCGCTGTGTGAACGGGCTCTTATGGTAAACGAAATGTATAAGTTTTTCGTGCTGGTTAATCTTCATGTATTTTCCTTGTGAAATGCATATGGTATTAAACAGAACAAAAGTACTTACATTGTTCGCGTCACACAGCTGTTTTTTCTTTTTCTTTTTGAAAACAGAAAACTTTTTGAGTTAATCCTGCTTTGTACAGCTGCACTTATGTGAATAAAATTTTGCTTACAATGGCCGAAAAGAAAAACCCTTTGAAGAAAATCCTGAAGAGGATTTTATTTGGATAATATGGAGATAGTAGAAGGTGAATGAGCTATACCAGGAAAGAAAAATTACCACTTCTTCTCTTCTCCTCTCCTCCTACTCTTCCTCTCTTCTCCTCTCCTCTTCATTTAAAACCCGTTGAGCAAATAACAAAGATGAGTAAGTAAGGGAACAGAAGCAACGCAGCTGTCACAATAATTTAAGTTTAGAGTACTTTAGAACAGAATTGCATTCGCGTGGTAAGTTTCCCTCCGACTGCGAATAAACTTAGAATCTAATTAACATAAATATCATAACTTTGTAACATTACATTTTGCAACATCAAGCATTTTATTTTATTGCAACACTAAACTTAGACTCACCTCAGACGGTCCAATAAGTTGCTCGAGACACCGTTGATCGCCATTTTGTTTTTAGCTGCGGGCCATATACCAAACGGTAACTGCCGACAGAAAAATAGTGATCAAGTTCTTTTTTTTATTGTGTTGTGAATGTGAGTACTATGTAGGCTAGCTTTATACACGATTTTTTTTAACTGTTTGGAGTTTTTGCGTATTTTTTTTGTGACCTACCCAAATGTCCAGCTGATTGGTAGCGTCGTGCGTCGGGTTGTTGAGCTCCCTAAAATAAGATTTGAGCTACACGATGGGTGATGCATGCGTGCCGTCAGTTAGGACAGGTCAGCTCAAACCTGCTTATGGCACTTTCCGCAAAAGGCCATTTCAGACGTTGTCCTAGAAAGAAAGAAAGAAAATTATTTATTCTGGACTCACACAGGCAGTTACAGAAACAAAAACAATATATAAAAAAAGAAAGAATAAGAATTTAGACTACCTGCACGAGGCCAAAAAGGGCTCCTATCTCAGCATAATGTTGCGACATTTAGAAAAAAAAACAAAATGTCGCAACGCTGGTTTTCAGATAGGACCATAGTGATGCCACGGGCAATAACGACACAAATAAATAAATAAACATGTTACGTACAATATTAAATTTGAATACTACTAAACAAAAGCAATAAATAGTTTAATATAAACTTATGTGTTACGTGTGTGTGTGTGGAATAGTCAATAAAATTATAATATACATAGTTATTAAATAAATTAAAGCCAAACCAGAAAAAATAAATATAAAATAAACTTAAGCATATCCGGACGAGCCAGCCGCTCGACCCTTCCACATCATTTGTCTATGGTTAGTTTATAACCAATGCCAATGAAGGGACGCGGATCCGGCGCAGGCACCGACCGGTTTGTTGTCTGATTTAAAATGGCCGAAAACGATAATAGAACTAGGATCCTACATCGTTTCACTCACATACCTAGTTTTTATACCACAATGTCTGGACTTTAAAAGAGACCATGATCTCTGAGTTTGTTTCGGCTTTTCTTCTCAGAGCTAGTCAGACGGGACAGGCCGGCGCCACCTAGTCTTAAAAAAAACATTGTATTGACTTGTTAAAGTGTCTGTAACAAATGTATTTACAGAAATAAAAATCATGTATCATTTAACTTAGCTTCGAGCAACTTGTGGGTCATGTGAGGTCAGCCTTAATATAAATTAACATTTGTAGTGTTTTCTCGTTACCTTAAAATAACGTAAAAACACCCCTTTCAACATACATAAGTACCTACCCACACAAAAATCCACGAAATGTTTTTTGAATAAATTTGTACTCGTTGTAGAAGCAAAACAATCTAAATAAGGGTTAAAACGAAACAAGCAAAGTAATGAGATTTCAAAAAAATCTATATACAGAATTTTCTACGAAAGTACTTGCGAAATTCTCGCATTTGAGGGTTAAAAAGTATATTGACAGTCCTTTTACAGAATCACCGAATCATCGAAAAAGGTTTCATTAAATAAAATTTAAGGTGTGGTTTCAATGTTGCGAATGTGCGATTTAGAATTGATAAGGTCTCGGTGTAAACTCGGATTTAGAGATTTTAAGTCATTTAGAACAAGAGATACGTATTTTTGGTTGGTTATTTCTACAGTCTTGTCCATGTTTCTTTGAAGAATATTGTGGAGAAGTAGCTGTAAACATGTTTGTGTAGATTTTATACCAACTATAGATACCTAAAATCTCATTTTTAGTCTCGTTTTTAACAAGATTCTGGTATTTCAGCGCAGATAAATAAAAAATAATGAATAGGTGTCAGAGTTAATGAATTAGGCTAGATGTATTTTTCATTACTTTTCATTAAACGTTGACTTTGACGACGATTTCTCCTGTATCGTGGGTACGTTTACAGACACAGATTTCATATGCACCAACGCCCATACTTGGTTGGAAGACTACACAGACCATAGAGAACTTTACGGAACCCTCTCAGGTGTGCAGGTTTCCTCACGATGTTTCTTCTTCACCGTTAACGCAACTGATAATAAAATTCTAGTCTGCACATGAACTCAAAAAATCAGAGATGTGAGCCAGAAGCTCGGGTTAAAGGCAAGCGTTCTTCACTTTACAAGATGTTCTGCCTAGCCTTTTCCCGACTGTTGGGGTCAGCTTTCAGTCTAACCACATGTGGCTGAATACCAGTATTTTACACGGAGCGACTACCATCAGACCTCCGCGACCCAGTTACCGGGCAATGTCGATATCCTAAGGTTAGACCGGTTGTCAGACTACCCGTAACCGCTGTCATAGGTATTCGTATGACACCCTGGACCAACGGTTTAACGTGGTCTCCGAGGCATGGAGGGTCAGGATGTGTAACGATGGGTCACACATCTCAAATTGTATGATCGGTGCGTTTATTATTTAGCTACGAGCCATTCACTTTACAATAAAATAAGTATACATTCCTCTTCCCTGCACATAATATGAAAGTGCTTAACAGCGTGTAGAACTAAGAGACAGGGCCATAATCTGTTTATTTCATGCTCTACGGCAGTTTAAACCGCAGACTTTATCACAGCACGTAGCGCAAAATTTACTATACCTTGTCTTACTTATTACGAACTGTAGTTGGCAATAAATGGTGGTATAAAAGTTTGAGATTCGGGTTCCGTATTGCATCCATTAAAGTAAACTAAAAGTTGGTTCTGAGAAGTAAACTATGGTTGACCACAGATGTGAAACTAAACTATTTACTTATAAACAGTGTTCCGGATACAAGTTGCCAACAGTTTTTGGAATGTCAAGTACCTAAATGTTTCCGAGTAATTGCCATCAAACTGGCAGTAGTGTTTACCATAACAATATCAATGTCTCCGAAACACGTTTTTGTTTCTGAAAACGTGGTTATAAACAAATGTTTAATAGTGAATACACGGCTTTCGGTGATCATGTTTCGGAGTGACTGCTATCAAACTGGTAGTAGCGTTTACATGTTTCAGTGTTTTAGAAACGTCGTTATTTCTGAAAACGTGTTTATAAACAAATGTTTACTAGTAGTATACGTGGCTTTAGTTGCTCCAGACATAGTTTATCGCTATTTGTTTGTAGCTGCAGTTATTTTTTGGTGTAATGTTCGTGTGTGTTATCTCGTTTACACCTAGGTTTAACACGTGTTTTGTACATATTTCTGAGAATATTTTCGAAAAAAATATTGCTATTGCATACTTTTAGTGGCAAACAGGTATGTAGATCTTTAGAACAGTTGTTTCAAATATCCTATACATGTTTATTACGTGTTAAAAACATGTAACTACTTTTAAAATACCTTTGAACAATTTGTATCACAACTTGTTTTTAAGTGTAAACGAGTGGTTATAGTACTGTGTTGTATTTCACGTCTCATTCGACAATCTTTTCGAGATTTTTCTATTATTACGGAGTAGCAAAATAAGATTACTTTTCTACTATTAATTCTATTAAAAGAGGTGTTTATTTAGAAAAATGAAATAAAGTTCTGCGTCTGGGGTCTTGTATTCAACTTTTTATTTACGATTGTTTAGTTGAGTTGCTTATTTAATTAATTAATTTTAGATTTGAGTGCCTTTCTGACTCCAAGTTTTGATTTAAGAAAACTTCTGAAATTGAATTCTCTAAATAGAATTGCAGTCACTGGCAAGACTTGTAGAATTAATTAGTTTGATTAATTAGCAGTAGGATGCATTGATTTTTTGAATTAAAGAACCTCGGAGCTTGCGAGTGTTTGAGTAAAGACTGGGGTCTAGCTCTACTAAAAAACAACATCACGGCTGTATTCCACGAAGGGTTGGGCAGAGGTGTATAGTAACCACCCTCATTTTGCCGTTATGTTTAAGTCCTATGTAATAGGGGGCGAGTTTATTGCCATCAACTGGACACAAATCCAAACTCTGGGCTGCTACTGAAGAATTACACACGGAAAAACTCAATAACACTTTGCCCGACCTAGGGATCGAACCCAGGACCTCACGATCAGCAGTCGCGCTTACCGCCAGAAGACTAACGACGTCTACTAAAAGTAATGTTGTCAAATTGCAAACGAACTACAACCAAACCAAATATTTAGTCAGTTTTCATAAAAGGAAACTAACTGACGCTTGAATTCGTTTGCGATTTGGCAAAAATATCTTTAGTAGAATTGGACGTAGTTTAGCAGAAAGGACTCAATCCACAAAATCGTTAAAAATGAGTTATTGGTACCAACATGGTCTATAAGGAAGGGGCTTTCATTCGGTTGCGGTGCATGCTTTTGCGAATCCCGCGACCCCGGGCGAACGGTCAGGAGGAGGAACACCGTTGGTTTTTAGCCGGTAAGAGTCCGGCAGACCCCCTCGCTTTCCCCAGGCGAGGGATATCCGTGAGGATTTTCTAACGAGAAAAAAAAGAAAAAAAAGGCCTTTCATTCAGCAAAAAACATCCAAGAAACAAACAAAGGAAATACGTTTTTTGTGGCAGGGAACCAAACCACATATTAGGCAGGTATTTTCTTTTTATTACCTATAAAGACATGCTTAAATCATCCAACACTATATTTTCCCAAATAAGTCCAGAAATGCATAATAAAACCATCAACCACCGATTTTACCAAGGATGTGTAATTACGTAACAAAATCTGAATACAGCTTCACTGAAGAAAACCACTCTGAACTTAAAACGTCAATAACTCAAAAGTGACTGTGGGTTGAGTTTTTTCTGCTTAACTACGTCCAATTGGAATTGTATAAAACGCATTTACGCAACAGTGAAACCACACATTAAAATCTAACCCGTTCAATTATACTGCCGGAGGCACATATTTTTTATATAAAATCGTCTCATTATCTCCAATACTGCGTCCCACATGCGTGATAAGAGCCAGTTAATTGGCCTTCTTGTTTGTTTGGGCCACTTAACCTTTTTACGAGCATTTCGGTTTCTTTTCAACGTGAAGGTTATGTGTACACATAATGTGAACCTTTTTCATTGAAATTGTTGAGCAAAGCCTTAAGCGGGGAGGATACGCACATTTATTTGTTGATTTATATTTTATGGTTCCATACCTGAAAAGGACAAATGGAACCCTAATAAGATCATTCTTGTGTTCTATTTGTCTGTCCCAGACGTATTTCTCGAAAACGACGCTACATAATTTTTTTTTACGCGTATCTACATAATATTTTGACAGCCAAAAATTACGTATTTTGACAGTCAATGATTATAATTACATATTTTACATATATACATATCTATACTAATATTATAAAGAGGAAAGATTTGTATTTTTGTATGTAACAAAAAAACTTAAAAACTACTGGACCGATTTCAAAAATTCTTTTGCCGTTAGAAAGCTATATTATCACTGAGTAACATAAGCTACGGGCGGAGCCGTGAGGACACAGCTAGTAATTACATAAACATAACATCACGCTTTGTTTTCCCCGAAGGGTTCGACAGAGGTGTTTTTACCCTCGTTTCGCCTGTTATGTTGAAGTCCCATGTAACAGGGGGCGAGCCTATTGCCATTAACCGGGCACAAATCCAGACTCCAAATTGTGTGATTATAATTATTTTTATAATTTTTTAATCGAGTTATGCAAACGAAGCTGCATCCCAAATTTCCACCGCATGATATGGTTCTAACTATAGTTTTTGTTTTAATGATATTATTACTTATCTAATAATACTCATTCTAATCAGAAAACCCTTAATTGCAATTACCTTCCCATAGGAAACCCCATAAAAATAATCAAATCCGTAGCAAAAACAGACTCGCGCAGCGTTACAATCTGTAACTGTTACTTTTATTGTCTTCCGGGTTCCTCCATTGTGTTACCGTCGACATTAAGCCTGTTTTTACTTCATTATTGTTACGACCGATTGTGAATAAGTTGGTTGTGGTTCTTCAGCTGTATTCAGAACAATAGACTCTGTATTCTACTGTAAATTGATTAATAATTGGATAGAATGACTCAGAATTTCTTTGTGATGATGTAATATAATTAGCTCATCACTGTCCCACGACTGAGCACGGGCCTCTTCTCAGAATGAGAAGGCCTCAGTCCATCACACCTGGTGCGGATTGGCGAACAATATAATAACGCGTTCCGGGTGTTAATTTGGTTGTACCGTTTCTGAAGCGCATCAGGGATGTTTGCTGAAGCTCGCGTCGCGAACTATACAATATAATAACGCGTTCAGGGTGTTAATGGGGTTGTACCGTTTCTGAAGCGCATCAGGGGTGTTTGCTGAAGCTCGCGTCGCGAACTATACAATATAATAACGCGTTCCGGGTGTTAATGGGGTTGTACCGTTTCTGAAGCGCATCAGGGGTGTTTGCTGAAGCTCGCGTCGCGAACTATACAATATAATAACGCGTTCCGGGTGTTAATGGGGTTGTACCGTTTCTGAAGCGCATCAGGGGTGTTTGCTGAAGCTCGCGTCGCGAACTATACAATATAATAACGCGTTCCGGGTGTTAATGGGGTTGTACCGTTTCTGAAGCGCATCAGGGGTGTTTGCTGAAGCTCGCGTCGCGAACTATACAATATAATAACGCGTTCCGGGTGTTAATGGGGTTGTACCGTTTCTGAAGCGCATCAGGGGTGTTTGCTGAAGCTCGCGTCGCGAACTATACAATATAATAACGCGTTCCGGGTGTTAATGGGGTTGTACCGTTTCTGAAGCGCATCAGGGGTGTTTGCTGAAGCTCGCGTCGCGAACTATACAATATAATAACGCGTTCCGGGTGTTAATGGGGTTGTACCGTTTCTGAAGCGCATCAGGGGTGTTTGCTGAAGCTCGCGTCGCGAACTATACAATATAATAACGCGTTCCGGGTGGTAATGGGGTTGTACCGTTTCTGAAGCGCATCAGGGGTGTTTGCTGAAGCTCGCGTCGCGAACTATACAATATAATAACGCGTTCCGGGTGTTAATGGGGTTGTACCGTTTCTGAAGCGCATCAGGGATGTTTGCTGAAGCTCGCGTCGCGAACTATACAATATAATAACGCGTTCCGGGTGTTAATGGGGTTGTACCGTTTCTGAAGCGCATCAGGGGTGTTTGCTGAAGCTCGCGTCGCGAACTATACAATATAATAACGCGTTCCGGGTGTTAATGGGGTTGTACCGTTTCTGAAGCGCATCAGGGGTGTTTGCTGAAGCTCGCGTCGCGAACTATACAATATAATAACGCGTTCCGGGTGTTAATGGGGTTGTACCGTTTCTGAAGCGCATCAGGGGTGTTTGCTGAAGCTCGCGTCGCGAACTATACAATATAATAACGCGTTCCGGGTGTTAATGGGGTTGTACCGTTTCTGAAGCGCATCAGGGGTGTTTGCTGAAGCTCGCGTCGCGAACTATACAATATAATAACGCGTTCCGGGTGTTAATGGGGTTGTACCGTTTCTGAAGCGCATCAGGGGTGTTTGCTGAAGCTCGCGTCGCGAACTATACAATATAATAACGCGTTCCGGGTGTTAATGGGGTTGTACCGTTTCTGAAGCGCATCAGGGATGTTTGTTGAAGCTCGCGTCGCGAACTATACAATATAATAACGCGTTCCGGGTGTTAATGGGGTTGTACCGTTTCTGAAGCGCATCAGGGGTGTTTGCTGAAGCTCGCGTCGCGAACTATACAATATAATAACGCGTTCCGGGTGTTAATGGGGTTGTACCGTTTCTGAAGCGCATCAGGGGTGTTTGCTGAAGCTCGCGTCGCGAACTATACAATATAATAACGCGTTCCGGGTGTTAATGGGGTTGTACCGTTTCTGAAGCGCATCAGGGGTGTTTGCTGAAGCTCGCGTCGCGAACTATACAATATAATAACGCGTTCCGGGTGTTAATGGGGTTGTACCGTTTCTGAAGCGCATCAGGGATGTTTGCTGAAGCTCGCGTCGATTGTTACTATGCTACGATCCGAAAAAAATGAGCGTCTCTGGTGCGCCGGGTGCGGGCCAGTCCCAACGTTGTACTGCGCTGTATAGCGAGCAGGCTCGACTGCTGGTGTGTGAACCGCTGCTGCAAGCTTTCTACCTCGGTAATGAGCTTGTAGCAGGGATTCATATACTAGACAGTGCGCCTGTTAAGTGTTATTGTTATATTTTATATATATATTAGAACTATATTAAACATAGTTATGTATGCTACGAACCCGTTTCAAATGGTGGAAATGTTCGCAAGCATATGGGTCAATCCTATTGCCGGATTGCCGGTCGCCGTACCAGCTGGTTGATGGATGACACGCAATTGCACCCAAACCTAGCAGAAAACAATACGTCGTCTCACTAACCTGTTCCTTCAGCTTCGGGCCGCTGAAAGTGTTGATCGTCGCAGGATGTAGATGTTTTTGATCACTTTCTGAATTATTATAATTTAATTCGACGAAGAAGAAGAAATGTGCGTTATGATATTTCAAATGTAACGGGAGCACCGGATGACAGGTGAGAGCGAGAGCGACGATGGCCGGCGGCGATGTGACGCCGAAAGTGGGTGCGAGACCACGCAATAGTATTTTCAAAAGAAAATAGGTTCTGATAGGCTAGAATGCAATGACGTGGCCAAACATCGACCAGCCACAGGCGTCCAGCAAGAACCCAGCTCCCGGCGCGATATTTAAATGTTAATACATTTAAAACGAGTACGAAACAATGTACATACCTAGTATTGTTATTAACATATTGAGTCTTTGTTACTTGAAATAAAGTTTTCTTTTAGTTATTATTATACACATCATAGAGAACTTTTTAGAGTTATATCGGGTGTGCAGGTTTCCTCACGATGTTATCTAATCAAATTCTGAGCCGCACATCAATTGAAGTGATAGAGGTGTGAGCAAGGATCAAAGTCAGACCCTCCTGTATTGAAGGCAAGCATTCAACCACTAGGCTATTAATGCTTATACAAAATCACATAACATAACATCACGCGTTGTATTCCCCGAAGAGTACGGCAGAGGTGTTTTACTACAGCCTCGTTTCGCCAATTATGTTTAAGTCCCATGTAATAGGGGGCGAGCCTATTGCCATTAATCGGGCACAAATCCAGACTCCGAGCTGCTACTGAGAAATTTCTAATAGAAAAACCCAATAACATTGCCCGACCTGGGGACCGAACCCAGGACCCCTTGCTCAGCAGTCGCGCTTGCAACCACTAGACCGACAAAGCAGTCAAAATCTATATCTATACTAATATTATAAAGAGGAAAGATTTGTATTTTTGTATGTAACGAATAAACTTAAAAACTACTGGACCGATTTCAAAAATTATTTTACCGTTAGAAAGCTACATTATCACTGAGTAGCATAGGCTACGGGCGGAGCCGTGAGGACACAGCTAGTCAATAATAAAATAAATCCAAAAAATATATCATAGTAATTTTTCTATATTATTCCCATCGGTTGACAAGGCAGCTCTTTAAGTAATCCATAACCTTCAGATGAGAAGCGACTAGAGCAGAAAATTGAACAACTGAGCCCCATGAAAAAGAAGTCCTTCAACCCCTCAGGGAATATTGGCGTGATGATGTAGAGGAATATCTCCCTCAGAATGTAAATAAAACTATTGTACCGCGTAATTGTGCCGCATTTTGATATAGTGAGATTTATTACACGCAAATCTATACTAATATTTTAAAGCTGAACAGTTTGTTTGTTGGAACGCGCTAATCTCAGGAACTACTGGTTGGAATTGAAAAAATATTTTTGTGTTGGATAGTTCATTTATCGAGGAAGGTTATAGGATATATAACATCACGCTACGACTAATAGGAGCGGAGCATAAATGAAAAATGTTGCAAAAACGGGAAACATGTCCACCCATGCGAAGCCGGGACGGGCCGCTAGTTTGAATATTATAATAGTGTGAATATTGTCCGAAGGTTTATTCGGAGTGTGCTTGACACATTGTGTGAAGTAGAAAAATTAATTTCCTAACATCCGTAATGTTATATTGATTAATAGAGGGGCAACACTAGCTCATGAGGGGCTCGTGGCTAACCAACCGTGCGGATCATACTATTTCCGAGGTTGAGCTGCGTTTACCGCGGTCAGTCCGTGAATGAGTGACCGATCGTTACACATCGAGACCCCTCCGTGCCTCGGAGAGAACGTTAGTCGGTCCCGGATATCATGCGAATACCTATGATAGTCGTTACGGGAAGTCAGAAGCCTGAAAGTCTGACAACCGGTCTAACTTTAGGATATCGGCATTGCCCAGTAACTGGGTTGCGGAGGTCGGATGGCAGTCGCTCCGTGTAAAATACTGGTATTTAACCGCATCTGGTTAGACTGGAAGCTGATCCCAAGATAGTTGGGAAAATGCTAGGCCGAACAACAACAACACTAGCTCATAGCCCCACCCCCATTTTATTTTAGTCTACGACTTCAGTTTTAGTTTTAATTTAAAGTATTTGGTTCAATTATTAATTGATGAATTACGTCCTCAATCGTGGATTCAACACGTAACTTCGTCATCTTAACCACTAACCACTCTATTTGCCTTTGACCAAAAGTGGGTCAGTATAGGCATAGTTTCCAAACATGTCATCAATCCTTATGCTGCTCATACATTAATCACGCCCTTTTCCCATGGGTTAGGTAAAAACTATAGAACGCCACATGCTACGTTCCTTACATACTCCTTTCGCTTCATCCATATTCATACATCTTGTCATACACGCCGGTTGAGAGTATTACGTACCTATCCCTTGTGAAGAACATCATCAATAACATCGATGTATGTCCTTCTAGGGCAGGGATGGCGAACCTTTACGTATCAACGTGCCATTATTCTAAAGACTTTTTTTTTTCTAGGAGGTCATAGATGTGCCATCAAATAATTTTGAATTAGGGATCACTCGCATTCGCTCGTCATATAATACCTACTTCACACTTTTTTTCGTAGTGTAGGTATAATAAATTTTGTGATCAGTGACGTGCCCAAAATATTGTGTCACGTGCCATTGGTTCGCCATCCCTGTTCTAGGGCATCCTCTACCGGCGTTGCCACTGACATCCACCTTATAATGGACGATGAGAAAAAACGTCCCCACCATCCAACAGATTTGAAATAAGTGTCATTTGAAGCGTCTAGTAGGATAGGCAATAAAACACAAATAAAAGTACTTTTATAGCTGTCAAATCCGACTTCTTAAATTGTCACGAATATAGTCGCTGGCTGTACTAATGAGTTAATAGGTATATTAATAAACTTAAACACTGTTATTATTAGGTACTCAATGATTTTTAGTTTGAGAATCAAGTATTTTTTTATATAGAATCGTGAAATATGCTTTTTTGTTTATGAAAAAAATATTTTTGTTTAAAAATAAATATATTTTTGACGAAAAGTATTTTTTTAATTATAATAAACCCAATAGTTTTTGCAACTAATACAGGTAGTTTAGGCTTTTTTGGGTCTCAATGAACAAATTGACACGTATACCATGACTGTTGTAAGGTGGGGACGGGGTTCATACAAAATCCCCCATGGTCCTTTCTTTTGTTAATCGCCGTTCACTCATTCTCCTGCTTATACAGATATTATTATTCCTTAGTCATCTTCAATTACAACCACATGAACATTAACGAAAACTTACTACGTTCTATCTCTATTCTAAGCGTCAAACACAAATAATTACACCAGAACATGATACCCATTTATGAGCCTTGCACAGCAAATAACCTCGTTTGTGAACTAATACGAAGTTTAGCATATTAATAACTCTGCTAAGTTCTCAATTTAGAACCCTGCTTGTACCGTTATGGAACAAGCGTGAGGTTTAATGGTACATAATGCATGCACTGACGCCGCGTTTTAAGCGATGGTTGTGTGAATTCATTGTTTAGTTAATAAATAGTACTTTCTGGGCGATTTGCATAACGACTCACTAAATACAATAATAATTCAACAAAACAAAATTAGAACATCATTAATTATCAACTTTAATTAATTGACAGAAATACAATGTTGTTTTATTTATGTTTAGCGCTAAATTGTATTTTAGTCTTCGGTGCGCCAGTTACGCTAAATATGAAAATTATTTATTTTGTTAATTAAGGGCCGACTTTTCAATCGTCAGATAACTGTTATCTGGGTAATATGTTTGACGTTTTGACAGCTTCTGTACTTATAAAAATATGTCAAACCGTCATATTTATTCCTAAGTTATATGTAATCTGACGACTGAAAAATCGGCCCTAAACATTGTTAAATATTTACGTAAGTCAAGGGTTTAGATAATACCTTGTATTTTTAAATAAAATACACTAGATGAGTCGAGAATTAATCGAGGTTACTATATTATTATAATTTGGATGCGTCAACAATTTCCGATGTAATTAATTAAACAACGTTGCTAAATTCAAATTAAACTTAGCTAAGTCAGTAAGCGTACCTATTATACCTATTTATAATCGAAATTACAGATGGCTGCTATTCCAAAAAAAAAAACTAACTTAACTGCCTCGTTGATCTAGTGGTGGCAAGCGCGACTACTGATCGGGTTCTGGGTTCGATCCCCAGGTCGGACAAAGTGTTATTGAGTTTTTCCGTGTGGAATTCCTGAGTAGCAGCCGGGAGTTTGGATTTGTGCCCAGTTGATGGCAATAGGCTCGCCGGTTATTACATGGGACTTGAACATAACGGCGAAATGAGGGTGTTACTATATACCTCTGCCCAACCCTTCGGGGAATACAGGCGTGATGTTATGTTATTTCTAACTTTTACAAAAAAACTGCTATTTAACCAAATCACAATCCTTGTATGTTATATGAAATTAAAATGACCGCCAAACGATGCCGCTATTGTTTAAAACAAATATAAAATTTTGATTAAAATATCCCTTTCTTTGTTACAGGTAGCACCAAATATAATAGAGTTCGTCAAATCACCAGTAAACATCATAGATTTTATAGCAACCTTAAGTTTTTACATGGACGTCGTGGTAGAACTGACAGTGGTCAAACAATACGTGGACAAAGCCGATATCCTGGAGTTCATCTCTATCATCAAGATCTTGAGGCTGTTCAAGCTGACGAGGCATAGTCCTGGCTTGAAGATCCTGGTGCATACCTTCAAGGCTTCAGCAAAGGAGCTGACCCTACTGGTGTTCTTTTTGGTCCTTGGCATCGTGATATTCGCGAGCCTCGTATATTATGCTGAGAAATCTCAGGTGAGTTCGATTTTATATGTTATTTTTGAGATAGCTTAACAAAAAAGTCTGTGAACGGTACTATTTTTTAATATTTGTTAGTGCTGCATCAGACAGTGTTGTATCAGGCGATTAACGTATTAAGATTAAAACCTGATAATTTATTTTTAAAACTTGAATTTTATTTAGTGTTGGACTAGTGGCGCCCCCTTTCGTACTCTTTTTTTGATCTTATTTTAAGAGAAAATAGATTTCTGCAAGATAATGTAATTAGTATCCAGGTGAATGCTTTGATCAATTTTCTTATGAATATTTTGTTGCACGAAAATTATTTTTTGAGGCGTATAGACCACAATAATAACTTAGGTTGTCGAAAGGATTCTAACATAGGAGACAAAAATAAGAAAAGAAAAATAAGAAAATATTGACGACACGTTTGGTGTAGTGGCTGAGGGATTGGCTTCTGAGCTACGGGTCGTGGGTTCGATTCCCGCACGGAACAAATATTTGTATGGTCTACATACAGTGGTGGTCATATAATTAAGAACGATCTGTAGATCTAGAAATTTTTAAATAAAATCATGGTTTATTATGTAGTTTTGTGTTTTTTCATAGAAGTAATTAGTTTTGTTATGAAGTAGCCACATTGATAAATCAAACCGAATTAGTAATAGAGATATAAAATCGCAATTTTTTTTACAAATTCCATTTATGTTCCATAGTAACCAATTCAAACACAAATGAACCTGGACAAATAATTAAGAACGATTAATAAACTGTTCGAGAATTGATTTAAATGAAACATATATTAAATAAATTACATGGATGTGAAAGAATGCACACTAAAAAAGGCAAATTAATATATTTTGTACTAAAATTAATAGTGAGTAGCATGCCCACGTCATTTAATTACTGCCTTACACCGGCGAGGCATTGACTCTATCAATTTTTGACATTTTGAAAGAGAGATTGAGTTCCATTCTTCTAAGAAAACGTCATACAGCTCTCTTAAATTGCCACACTGGCGATTTGATACACTTCTCTTGACTTCGCACCAAAGATGTTCAATTGGGTTTAGATCTGGGCTGTTAGCTGGCCAGTTTAAGACAGAAACTGATTGTGTTATGAGGAATTCTTTAACGATGCGTGCAGTATGTTTCGGATCATTATCGTGCTGGAATGTCCAAATCACCGGCAGCACGTCTTCAGCATATGGTAACATTGTTTCTTCCAGTATATTTTTGTATTGGAATTGATCCATATTTCCTTCTATCAGCCTAACAGGTCCAACTCCATAACCAGAAAAGCAACCCCAAATTTTCACGTTTCCCCCGCCATGCTTTAATGTCACTTTTGTGTACTTAGAGTCGAATGCTTTATTCGGAGGGCGTCGTACGTATCGTTTTCCATCAGAACACACTCTATTTATCTTTGTCTCGTCAGAAAAAAGAACATTTTTCCACTGTCTGATTGACCAGTTTTCATACCTTCTTGCAAAAGCGAGACGGGCTTGCCTATGGCACCGTTTCAACATGGGTACTTTCCTTGCCATCCTTCCATGCAACTTCTCTTCTACCAAACGCCTTCGAATAGTGCGTGCCGAGATCGCTGAAGGGTTATTTTCACCGAAATATTCTTTCCATATCTCGTTAGATCCTTTAAAAGGGTTTTGTTTTGCCAAACGAACGATATTTCGATCATCTCGAAGAGATGTCTTTCTCCGTTTAGGTACGCGCGGAATATTTGAAGTCGTTTGATACGAGTTAAAATGCTTCACAGCATGGAAAACCAACGTTTTCGAGCATTGCAGATGGTCAGCTATCTTTTTATAAAACCAATTCAACTCGCGTAGTTTTATTATGACTTCCCTTGTAGATTTATCGCAAGTTTTATTTTTCCCCATTGTTTTTATATGAAGTTATCACGTTTTAGAGTTTTACAGCACTAAATGGCGCCTAAATTATTCGAAAACTGACTTAACCACTGAGTGTTCTATATTTAAATTTGAATAAAAAAATGAACTATTCAGCGTTCTTAATTATTTGGCCAGCCAGTAAGTAGTAATACTAGGTTCAGATGCAACATATAAAATGTATCTGTTCATTGTTTAATTAATCATGTGTACAAATAAATGTACCGCTAGTATGGAAAGGTTTTGCGGTACCCAGAGAATTAAAAAATAATACATGCAGTAAGTTATACTAGTTTGTTTAAAAAATTCTTGTCTTTAAATAGGCGTTCTTAATTATATGACCACCACTGTATAGTTGTTCCGGGTCTAGATGTTTATGCGTGTGAAGATTTGTATCTGTAAACGCACCCACGATACAGGAGAAATACTAGAGTGGGGCAACGTTTTTATTTAAAAAAAAAGCTTATGACTATCAAACATTATACAAGGTCAGTCGGAAAGGGAGTACTAAGCCGCGGGCCACTTAAAGTATCACTGATGCCTATTTTAAAGCAAGTGTTAAAATTTCAAAATTCGATAATTTTTATTTACATGAAAAAAGATTTTTATTTTAGTTTTTTCAAAAAAAAACAATACCTGCTTTAGTTATGAATTCAGAAAATTAAGTTTCTAATCCGTGACCCCAAATATGACCTAAATTGTAAACACAGCTGATCACAGCTATGGACAGATAGATTTCAGCACATTTTTTACGAAATCTATGAAAAGCTATTTCTCTTAAACTATCGAGTTTTGGGGAAAGTTGTAGAACAAAAGTTGTCCCATATTATGGGTACTATAACACCCTTTCGGCATAGTACCCCCTTTCCGACTAACCTTGTATATGTAAAAAAAACTTTTAATTCACCATCTTATTTCAATACCTATTATTCATTTGCCACGAAATCAAAATCCTCTAGTAAGTAGTTCGACATCGAAGTCATATTTGTGGAAAAGACAAATATAACCCACGAAGTACAAATGTGGGCGCACTATTTCCATTTGATCACATTCGCAAATATCGAACAGTTCAATCACAATGCATCACAGGCGTCGAAATAGAGAAGTTTTCTTTTGTTGCCTCTGTCAATAATTTTGGGGGAACGATAGTACCTATAACGGTAGGCTTTATGTAGTCACATAATATATATTTATATGTAGTATATACAGGGTGTAAACGAAGTGGTGTAATTCCTTCAAATTTCATGATCTTCTGGTGACACAGATTAATCCTGCATGGGATTTTTTCAATACCAACAAATATTTTTAACAAAAAAGAACATCTTTTTCTGTTTCCGAGTCGTTTTAGTGCCCTGAATTAACTGACTGCGCGGAACAATATTGCGCTAGTCGTGCCCGCCAGCTGTGTTGTCGTGCTTTCATTTATTTATGCGTAGCATCGAAATGTAACACAATTTTTAATAAAATTTTGTTTAACAAGAATTTGCATTTTTTTATTGAAGCCTAAGCCAAAACAAAAAAATGTTTTTTTTTTTAAATCAATCTAACCTCGTGCAGGGTTATTCTATACCAGTAATAGATCACGTGGTATAAAGGAATTACTCTAATTTAGATACAACCTGTATAGAGGTACAATCATGCGTATAAAGATCAAGGCCTGGGGTGTTGGCTTTCCGAGATTCAAGTGAAATGTGGCATATAAACCTGTTGGCGAGTATAGCCTTAATAGTTCAATATATGATTGCTTTTGATAGTACTACAATGATTTCGTATATTCGTATATCGACGGTCGGTAGTAAAAACCACGTATGTATAAAATACAATTTTTTACAAAAGATAGAAAAAACTGTCTCCTGAAAAAAAAATTGCCGATCAAATGTTACTACACGTTTTTCATCGTACGTCATAGATAGCTTAGAAGTATGTGAATTGAAAGTTTGTTGAACTAGTACGTGTATGACGAGTTTATCAATCTAAAGAACAAAGAAAACGCTTTTGAAGTAAATTTTATTTACGAGGTTTTCACTACCGAGCATCGATATTCATCATGTACGATTATTCGTTTATTCATTTATATTTACGAGGTTTTCACTACCGAGCGTCGATATTCATCATGTACGATTATTATTATTATGACTCGTAAAACGCTTGTGACGACTTTACTAAGCCCGATTGTCACATTGGCTAAAGCTTAGTTTTTTGTACTAATAATTGCGAGTTCGATTCCCTCACTAGAGTATAATGTGAATGTGGGATTTGGACATGTAATAGCCAAATTCACAAACGCTACAAAATTTTATTTTAAGAAATGTGACAGTGACAGCACGCGACTTATAGACCGCGCGAACGCTAGTCACCTCCGGAGGTATGGGAGCGGCAGGAGGGGGGTGCGTGCGGTAGACAAAACAAAGCCAACTGACAGAACGCGTCTGTTGTTTCACTCCCCCCTCTCGCCGCTCAAATACCGCAGGCGATGACTAGCCCTCGCGCGGACTATAACGTTCGTTCTGCCTAACCTTTTCCCAACTATGTTGGCGTCAGCTTCCAGTCTAACCAGATGCGGCTGATTACCAGTATTTTACACGGAACTACTGACATCAGACTTCCGCAACCTAACAGCAACTTAAAATTGAGTAGAGTTTGAGTATTTGGCCACACTTTACAACCTGCAGAAATCTAGTAGTAAAAAAAAACAAAGAGCTAGGTACAAGTACGATAAATATGGTCGCTGATAGCTAAATAACAATGTATTCCTGCAACAAACAAAAACAAAAGCAAACACAAAAATACCCCCACACTATTATAAATATACAGGGTGCTACAGTTCAATCACAGGGTGTCACAATATCAAACACAACTTTTTTTTGTTTGTTTGTCAATAAATTCGGGCGAACGATTCGGTGTTCGCTCACACAAAGAGAGAGGATATTATGTATTTACGGGTAACTGCTTTATATTTATTTGGTACTTATAACTGGTTGTACGAATCTCGCGCATTTAAAACAAAATAATTTTTGTTTTTTGTCTGTGGACCTTAGCGATGTTGTGGTCACAGCAATACAGGGTTTAAACGAAATCATGTAATTCCTTCAAACCTCGTGATGTACTGCTGACATAGATTAACCCTGAAGGGGTTACTTTTGGATACAATAAAAAAATGCAATATTTAATTAAAGGTGTGTTCTTAACGAGCAAGTCGCTCCTAAAATGCCTCACGTTAAGAACACACGTTTACTTCTTGTATTTTTTTTTATTGAATTCAAAAGTATCCCGTTCAGGGTTAATCTATGTCAGCAGTACATCACGAGGTTTGAAGGAATTACATGATTTCTTTTGAACCCTGTATAGTCTGTGGTGCGATTCGCCCAGACGCCTTTTTTACTATAAATTTTATAATTAATAAATTAAGTACATTGTGATGCAGTCCAATTATTTTATATTACGGCGTGTTTTATTGTGCCCGACCGCTGAAAAGTGGTTTTTGTATGTGTGTATGTGTGATGTACTACTGTACAATGAATAAGAAAAGGGACATAATATTGAGACACGCGGTTATGATTTTTTTGTTATTTGCGAATATTTCTTGTCGATCCTCTCATACAAAATTCAACAAAGTTATATATTACTTATGCAATGATAAAGCGTGTTTATTATAGCTAATATGTAGTTCTTCATTGTTCCATGCAGCAAGTTCAGGTCAGTATTTAAAAGTCATCATTTAAAACGGGTATCTTTTGGATACCATTTAGGTTTTTATAAAAAAGACAATTTTAAAATTATTTTTTAGTGCAAATTTTCTCCACAGCTTACGTAAAATGGCACTTCAAACTGTGACGTCATTTGTGACGACATGGACTTTGCAATACGTATGCAAAGTTATTTTAATCGCTGTCTAGATGATACTCTGGTCTAGTGACCGCAAAAACGACTGCCAACGATGACGTCCAGAATTTGAGCCCGTGACAAAAGGTGTAATGAGTTTTTCAGTGAATATTTTTTTATGCACAGGTCGAAATTGGTGTTGTACGGCAATTGGCTCTTTCCTAGAATGGGAATACCTAATACCGTCATTGGCAAACTGATGTTACTGCCGTTGGGAATCAAGCGTCCGCAATAATTTTCCGGTGAATTCAGAAACAGCCTAGGTTTGGAATTGGTAGCAAATATCTAGTCGGATTAATGGGATCTAATATTGTGAACATGGTCAGGGAACAACTGTGGGTGTGAGGTACCTATTCGTACCTTAGGGATCACAGGTGTAGGCTAAGCTAGATGTATTATTCTCTCATAATAGCATGCGTCACTAGTGAGTCAGTCAATCATAACTTGATTATCACTTGCGTTAACGGTGAAAGAAAACATCGTGAGGAAACCTGCACGCGTGAGAAAGCTCCATAAAGTTCTTGATAGCAGTGATAGCCTAGTGGTGTGACCGTTGGACTGCCAAGTCATAGGTCTCAAGTTCAAGGCACGCACCTCTGAATTTTCGGATTCATGTGCGTATTATATAATTATCACTAGCTTAAAAACTGTGAAGGAAAACGTGAGGAAACCGGCATACCTGAGAGATATTTCTCGACAACATATGAAGCCAAGTCAGAGGCCTATGGGCGGCATAAACTCTGACACCAGGTTAGTCACTAATCACACGAAAAGAAGAAGAGACGGTGAAGGAAAACATCGTGAGGAAACCTGCACACCTGAGAAGGCTTCAAAAGTTCTTGATGGTGTGTGTAGTCCCTCAACCCATACCAGGCCAGCGTGGTGGACTAAGGCGTGAACCCTTCTCATTCTGAGAAGAGGCCCGTGCCCAGCAGTGGGACAGTAATAGGTTGATTATGTTATGTATGTATGCACGCGTTAATACTCTTACCGTGGTTAAAAGATTAGTCAGTCAGTTTGAGAGCAGAGCTGGACCAAGGATCTATACGATCCACCTGGCTAGCTACCCTCACATTCAAGACCGGCGCCAAGCAATTTACTGTGTTCCGTCATGTGTATGTGAGAGCCAGAGGGCAATCCCTCTGTATCTATGTTCCTTGGATTTGTGTGCTGCATCTTAGAACATGTCTGCGCTTACCGTCAGATTAGAATAGGGCAAAACGCGATCAAGACAAGAATAATAAAATAAAATAAAACTTACGTATCGCGGAGGCTCTTTTAAGGAGAGCATAGACATCCAATACTTGTCTATACTTCTATACTCTATACTAATATTATAAAGAGGGAAGATTTGTATTTTTGTATGTAACGAATAAACTTAAAAACTACTGGACGGATTTCATATTTTTTTGCCGTTAGAAAGCTACATTATCATTGAGTAACATAGGCTATATTTATATCACAGAATGTTTAAAAAAATGTCCACCCGTGCAAAACCGGGCCGCTAGTGTCCGATAGTCCGGACATCAAACATCATCATCATCAGACTATAGATACATTTGTTTGAACAGTTCACACACATCCGATTGCTGCTGATCCGACTATCAGAATGGAGTCACATTCAGAAAGAGAACAAAAAAAAATCGGACACGAGAACCGACGTGTACGGTCGTGTATTTGGTGAATTCGATCCGATAGTCGGTTCAGACAATCGGAGACAAGTATCGGACTTCTATTGCCGCGGTTCCACCAACAGCTAGGTGACATTTTCTGTACATAAACGTAGATGGTTATTTCAAAATGCATGCAAAGTTATTTCTATTTTACTAGAAAAGCACACTGGACTTTATACCCTATTATAGCTTGCTGTTTTACCCCCGGCTACCTACGCATGGAGATAGCTACATTATAAATATAGAAAGTTTCAGAACCGTCCACTTATGTTCGGTGAGGCTTAACATCGTGCAGTGGGCGTTACTGCGATATACAGTATTTTTTTTCGATGTTCCTCGTTGGTCTAGTGGTGGTAAGCGTGACTGCTGATCGTGAGGTCCTGGTTTCGATCCCCAGGTCATACAAAGTGTTATTGGGTTTTTCCGTGTGGAATCCTTCAGTAGCAGCCCGGAATTTAGATTTGTGCTTTGATGGTAGCAATAGGCTCGCCTCCTATTACATGGGACTTAAACATAACGGTGGAATGAGGGTGTTACTATATACCCCTGCGCAACCCTTCGGGAAATACAGGCGTCATGTTCTGTTATGTTATTTTTTCGATGTGACCACGACGTACGATCGGGATATAGAAATTAATAAAGCAACGCGGTCATGAGTCGTCGGTGACCACGTTGCTCTAAGTGCTCTAACAATGTATTTTTCTCAAGCCACTACGCTAATTGGGTCATCAAAATCAATCAATTATTCTCCGTAGGCCCGTAAAACCATCAAAACTTCGTCATGTGAATAACATTTTATAAATCATACATACATAAACCTGTGGCGGCATCTATCACGCCACATGAGAACTATGCAGCACGACGATTGTCTAGCAGACTACAGCGACAGCAATGATAGCTGTCAAATGAAACGTCACAAATCCTGCATCGCGATATCAATATTTGACATGCAGATATTATGTATACAACTTCCCAGCATCAACTGTTGGGCAGTAGCCCGCCAGGCATAATGCCCGCCTGGTTGGAGTATCCTCCCTTTTCATTTGAGGAACACCTTACCTCGTTTCTCCACAAACTCACGCTTATTTCACATGGGGCTAGGCAGAAACTATAGAACGCCACATACCACATCCTTACATACTCCTTTCGCTTCATCCACATTCATACATCTTGTCATACATGCACGAAATCACCTCGTTAAAAATCAAACTCCATTATTTTCCCACTTACTGCCGCATTTAATATCCATGAAAATTGCATCATATCAACCGTTTTCACGAAAACAAAGTGATTAAAACCCACAAAATGGCCACTCCGGTGAAACAGTGTATAAATTGTTGAAAATTTTATTGCATACATAATTTTCATTTTCGTAAAGCTCTCTTGATTTTAATGTCAGTGCTTATTATGATGCAAAACTGTTTTGTGGGTTTGATTTTAAAAGCATTTTTAATTGTTGAGTATAAACGGTGTAAAAAGACCCTTAACGAAGCCGAAAGGCACTTATTCTCCACTCCATTGCGATGATTTTTTTTCTTCTGGACTATGCCTGGGAACCTTCTAGTTACGGATATATTGGAGGTCAAAGTTCCAACGTTTTCACTACTTTTTTTAAAATACTAGTTTTGAAGGTTGCAAATTTACTTGAAATACCTCCATTACCCGTTAACTACTCATTGCATCTATCAGCACAGTGTTTTGAGTGCGTTACATTGAGCTTTACAGTAAAACGAAATTTTTCACCCACAAATAAAAAGTCGTTTCCCAGCGATAATTTTTGCGCAGGGTTACTTAGTTAGATGTACTGAATGCATGGTTGACGGCTTGGTTAAGGGTCTTTTTACACCTTGTATAGTTCTGACACCAAAGTCCCTAGCATAACTGATTAAGTAGATCGAGGAACTTCAAGTATACTCCACCAAGAAGAACATAGTCTGCTTAGTTGTCGGCAATAAGATTGACAAGCATATGATTTTGGGACTCAATGCATAATATCAGCAAGCACATTGGGTCACCCGCGCGACGACGCAACGAGTATTCCCAAGGAGGGTTAATGTCAGGTAGGCGGCCGGTCATAAAACAATAAGCCAAAACCTTTAACAACATAGATTTATGAATTACATGTTGTGCCCACCCCACCTAAGGGCAAGTGAGGTGGGATAAGGGCAGGGAGAAGAAGAAGAGTAAAGAGTTCTGATGAATATATTTTTAGTGGCTATGCCCATATTAAAACAGCTCTTATTTGAGAGACGTTCCAACAGCAGCTAACATAAAGTAGAATTTCATACATTCAAATGTACAACGTATTTTTGAGTTTCGTACTAAAATAGTAAAAAAGGAGCCCCTGTGGTGCGACTTTGTCTGTCTGTCACAGCTGCTTATTTCAGAAACTACTAATGCGATCGACTTGAAATTTGGAATACTTTTAAATAATGCTTAACTATCTATATTGTAAGTGAAAGAATTGAAAAAAAAATGATTTTCATTGCAACAGGAGGGTTGAAATTTTCAAGTGGGGTTACTAATTCTAATGGGATATCATATGAAAGGGCTTCATTTGCACATTATAAAATATATATTCTTTTAATTTATGCTGCAAAATTTTTGACATGAGGGAAAACTTCTGAAAAAATACCATTTCCCCCCTTATCTCCAACGTTATTGCGTGCCGTCAGTTACGACAGGTCAACTCAAACCTACTATGGCACTTTCCTCAAAAGGCCATTCCAGACGTTGCCCTACATTGTTACACTCACATAGTTTTTATATTACAATGTCTGGACTTTAAAAGAGACCTTGATCTCTGAGTTTGTGTCGGCTTTTCTTCTCAGAGCTAGTCAGATAGGAAATGCCGGCGCCATCTAGTCTTAAAAAAAAACATTTCATTGACTTATAAAAGTGTCTGTAACAGATTTATTTACAGAAATAAAAATAATTTATCATTGGCAAAGCAAAAAATATGAAATAAATAGAGGTGATGGAGGTTAATATAAATATTACAGGAAAAATAAAACGATATCTATAACTAGCACAGTTTTTAAATTAGCAAAAATATTTTGAAAACACAACATAATTATACGGTTCCAAAAAAGTGTTTTCTTTTTTAAATGGTAAAATATCCTTTGGCGCGCGGATACGACTCGCACTTGGCTGGTTTATTTAAATACCTTTCATATCATATTAGAGCTACACTTGAGGGAGATCTCTCAAACGAGAGTTGTTTATTAAAACGGGGTTAAATCTTGATCACCAAATCTTTATCTTTTTTTCCAAACGTTTTATAGAACCCACGCTAAAAACTGGCCTATAAATTCTCTACCCAAAACAACACTCTTAATAATTGCTCTGAATAAACCTTAAAACTCCATTTAGCTTAATTAAAATTGCATGAAAATAAACGATCCATTACAAAGAGGAATCGTTGCAAAAAACTTTGAAAAACACGCCTCTGAATATCACCTTTCCAGTGTATATAAGTGGACGTAAAACGACTGAATTTCAGCTATCAAGCGGCACCGAGTGGGCTTCTGAAAGTTAATTGACTGTCAATTCGTTTCACTGAAAAAAAGTTGAAACCACAGAGTGTTGAGTAAGGGAGATATGCAATCACCATAAATCTATCAAATCAGTTTATAAGCTGGATAAAGGCTTTCTCCCATCACGTCAGAGTCACTAATGCAAAGGAACGAGGTATGGTGTTCCAAAAAGGGAGGATACTCCCAACCAAGCCGGTCTTTTGCTTGGCGGGCTACTGCCCGGCGGTTGATGTTGGGAAGTTGTATACAAGGTTAGTCGGAAAGGGGGTACTAAGCCGAAAGGGTGTTAGAGTACCCATAGTAATGGATAAGTTTTGCTCTGCAACTTTCTCCAAAAGTCATTAGTTTAAGAGAAATGGCTGTTCTAAGATTTCATTAAAAATACGCTAAATTCTATCTATCCTCAGCTATGATCAGCTGTGTTTACGTTTTAGGTCATATTTAGGGTCAGGGATTAGAAGCTACATTTTCTGGATTCGTAACTAAAGCAGGGATGAAGAATTTTTGAAAAAATAAAAATCATTTTGCATGGAATTTTATTTATCGAATTTTTAAATTTTAACACTTTCTTTGAAACAATCATCAGTGATATATTAAGTGGCCCGCGGCTTAGTACCCCCTTTCCGACTAACCTTGTATATACTATCTACGTATCAAATCTTGATACCGCGATGCAGGATTCTGTGACGTCATATTAGAGAGCTGTTATTACTGTCGCTGTAGTTTGCTACACAATCGTGCTGTGTAGTTTGCAATGGCGTGGTAGATGCTGCCACACTTCAAGACCTCTTTCTTGTGTCGATAAGAGTTATAGGAGCACCTGCATTGGTAAAAGGATTTGCTAGTCAGCAAGGTGGGTAGCGGGGCTAACTGACTACGGTGCGCCCGACGTACTTAAGGCGACGATACCCCGATAGAGGGTGTCATTATATATAGCGATTGACATTCTAAAAAATGTATGTCACCCACGTTGCAGATGCTATAACATTTTATCTACGAGTATCTGCGCATAAAAACTTATAGTAGGTATCTGAAAGTATCACACGCGGAAAAGACGATTGTTCATTCTGCCTAGCTTTTACCAAACTATGTTGGGATCAGCTTCCAGTCTAACCAGATGCGGCTGAATACCAGTATTTTATACGGAGCGATTGCCATCAGACCTCTGGAACCCAGTAACTGGGCAATACTGATAGCCTAAGGTTAGACCGGTTGTCAGACTTTCGTGCTTCTGACTATGTAACGATTGTCATAGGTATTCGTATGACACCTGGGACCGACGGGTTAACGTACTCTCCGAGACAGGGAGTGATCTCGATGTGTAACGATCGGTCACCCATCCACGGAATGACCGCGGCAAGCGTTGCTTAACCCCACAAATCGTATGATCCGCGCGGTTGGTAATAAACCACGAGCTCCTAAAGAAGCGGAAAAGTCGATACATTAAGGTAAAATAATTTGCAGATTATCTTTACATATACTTTGTATCTGATAGAATCTGTTGGTATCGGTGAGTATCTGCAGATACTTACGATAAAATGTATCTGTTCTGTGTATGTGATTTCTATGAAGAGCGATATGGTAAGATATGTGCTCAGATATGCACATACATAAACTCACGTCTTTTTCCCATGGGGGTAGGCAGAAATTAAAGAACGCCACATGCTACGATCCATAAATCTTGTCAAACACGCACGCCGGTTGAGAGTACTACGCACCTGACCTTTGTGAAGAACATCAACAATAATAGGTATCTATGTATGTCTTTCTAGGACGTCCTCTACCGGTGTTCCCATTAACATCCGCCTTATAAATTCCTTTTGTTAATCGCCGTTCACTCATTCTCTCAACATGACCAAACCACCTAAGCATACTCCTTTCAATTATTGTCAATACATCATCATGTCGCTCAGATATGATATCTTATGTTACCTGCATCGTGTGTGACAGCCTTAATGCAGTTTAAAATTAGAAGGCCTAATTATTTCCGCAGTGAACGTTTCACTATCATGACGATAAAGCTATATGACCATTTTGGGCATATAAAACCTACCCGTTTGCCTCCTACCTCCAGTATTTCCACGATCGTGTTTCGAGCGTATTCGTGACTATGCCTAGCGGGGAATTCAGTTTATGATCGAAAACATATCAATTAAGCTTCGCGGGGAGACTGAATGGTGTGCTAAATTGTTTTGAAAACAAGTTCAGTTAATAAAAGCGCTTTATTTAATATTTACGTGTATTTCAAACCAATATTTGTTGGGTTGAATAAATATAAAGGTCATGTGTGCTGGTCTGGAGGTATAAATAGGCTGCTTTTCTATACCTATGTGGCGCCATTTATCACGCCACATGAGAATTACGCAGCACAACAATTGTCTAGCAAACTACAGCGCCAACCATGGCAGCTGTCAAATGAAACGTCAAAAATCCTGCATCGCGATATCAAGATTTGACTCGCAGTTCACAACTTCCTAACATCAACTGTTGGGCAGTAGCCCGCCAGGCATAAGATCCGCCTGGTTGGAAGTTCCTCTCTTTTCGTTGGAGGAACACCATACCTCGTTCTTCCACACCTATTATCCACCATACGTATTTCTGCCACAAAGCATTGCTGTGTTACGATTTAAAGGGTATGCGTGCCGATGAAATTTTGCGCGCAAACATCCAGACCCGGAACAACTATCTGTAGGCCATACAAATATTTGTTCCGTGCGGGAATCGAACCCACGACCCATAGCGCAGAAGCCGATCGCTCAGGCACTGCACCAAACGTGTCGTCAAACGTGTCGTGTTCACATCTGTACCAACGGATCAGTTAAATAAATGGCTGCTGCATCGCATCTGGCAGGCAGGATACGATAAAATTAACGGATCGTGTGTGAAGGCACCCATACTTCTCCATACATCTTCATGTATGGATCCGTTTTTCATACTGCATCGGCATCCATTTTTAACCAAAAAAAAGGAGGAGGTTTATTGATGATAAAACGGAATGTGTAAAATTGTCGGTCCAGTATTTTTACTGGATTTGGAATACTGTCGTGTATGTGAACTTGCTCATACAACTACAGGCGCCATCAGGAAAATAAAAACGGATCCGCCAAAAACGGTCCTGTAAACAGTCTCTGTGTGAACTAGCTGTAAGATTGGTATCGCATCAGCAATCCTCTGGGGGTTGAAGGTGTTTATAAGTGGCGGTAAAAATGATAAATGATTTTTATTTCTGTAAATAAATCTGTTACAGACACTTTTACAAGTCAATGTAGTGTTTTTTAAGACTAGATGGTACCGGTATTTTCTATTTGATTAATGTGATGTGGGGTTGAATTGGGACGATAAATGATACACAGGCTTAGCTGTAAGCAGTCCATCATGCCGTCACTGGCGCAATAGTACTATATTGAATAGTCTTAATTACCTAAGTTTTTATACTAAACTATACGTGTTGCAATTATGCTTACTATCTATGATTAATACTTAACTTACAATCTAACCTTACATTCCAAAACCTACGTGATATGTGTGTACGTGCTACATACCACACTAGCTCTGTGAAGAAAACTCGAAACAAACTCAGAGATCAAGGTCCCTTTTAAAGTCCAGACATTGTGGTATAAAAGTAGGTAGGTAGGTAACCATTTACCTACCCGCCGCCCGACCAGTAACAGGCCCGAGAAGGCGGCGCGCTGTGTTCCGTGCGCGCTTCTCAGGAGGAGAGGTCCGCCGAAGGTTGGCGGACCGGGACCTGCCGGGGTTGCGGTGCATGCTTTGTGAATCCCGCGACCCTGGCCGAACGGTCAGGAGAAGGAGCACCGTTGGTTTTTAGCCGGTAAGAGTCCGGCAGACCCCCTCGCCTTCACCGGGCGAGGGACATCCATGAGGATTTTCCAACGAAAAAAAAAAAAAAAAAAAAAAAAAGGTAACCATTTACCTTCAGGTGGGCCGTCGGCCTGAACGCCAATCTATTTACATAAAATACTCGTGGGCGCGCATACAAGGCTAGTCGGAAAGGAGGTACTAAGCCGAAAAGGTGTTAAAGTACCCATAATAATGGATAACTTTTGTTCTACAACTTTTCCCAAAAGTCAATAGTTTAAGAGGAATAGCTGTTCAAACATTTCATAAAAAATACGCTAAATTCTCTCTATCCTCAGCTATGATCAGCTGTGTTTACATTTAAGGTCATAATGTTTGAGGTCACGGATTAGATGCCCCATTTTCTGAATTCGTAACTAAAACAGGGATGACGATTTTTTGTTAAAAACTATAATATAAATTTTAAAATATTAACTCTTTCTTTAAAAGAAGGGCTCGTGGCTAAATAACAACCGCGCCGATCGTACGATTTGTGAGGTTAAGCTGCGCTTGCCGCGGTCAGTCCGTAGATGGGTGACCATTTGTTACACATCGAGACCCCTCCGTGCCGCGGAGAGCACGTTAAGCCGTCGTTCCCGGGTGTCATATGAATACCTATGACATTCGTTACGGGTAGTCAGAAGCCCGAAAGTCTGACAAACGGTTTAACCTTAGGATATCGGCATTGCCCAGTTACTGGGTTGCGGAGGTCTGATGGCAATCGCTCCGTGTAAAATACTGGTATTCAGCCGCATCTGGTTAGACTGGAAGCTGACCCCAAGATAATTGGGAAAAGGCTAAGAGGAACTCTTTCTTTAAAACAATCATCAGTGATACATTAACTGGCCCACAGCTTAGTACCTCCTTTCCGACTAACCTTGTATAAGGACCAGGAAATAATATCAAATCTATGGACAGCAGTGGGTACTCTAACACTGTTCTAACAGAGTATGTATCTCAACTTTGTTGGACAGATTCCAGTCTAACCAGATGCGGTTGAATATTAGTATTTTACACGGAAGTATTAGGTCCTTACCTATGTAATTGGCGTTTTTTTCTCACAAATAGAGAACCTCGTCACTTCTATGATTTAAAATATATATCAATTGCTTGATATTATATCGAATAATGACCCTCATAGACAACTACCAATAGTAAAAAAATCTTATTACTTATAGTTATCTAAACATAAAAAATACCTTAAAAATGACTCCCCTTTTTGTTAGCAGAAATGACCACTATTTTTGTTTTAACTTTGCCAAAACTTATTTTTGTCGCATAATCTAAGTGGCATACGTTATCTTAGTTTTTAAACATTAGTGCATAAAAGTTTTAAAACATTATTGTTCATAGTTGTTAAATAAATTAAGAAAATGTTAGTATGAAAAATGCAACTTCTTGAAAATTCTCCATACAAAACACTGATTTCATAGGTAATGACCTAATATTAAAATGGGGGCTCGAGTAGCTCGTGGCTAATGACCAACCGCACGGATCGTACGATTTGCGAGGTTAAGCTGCGCTTACCGTGGTCAGTCTGTGGATGGGTGACCGTTCGTTACACATCGAAACCCCTCCGTGCCTCGGAGAGTACGTTGAACAGTCTATCCCGGGTGTCATACGAATATCTATGACAGTCGTTACGGAGAGTCAGAAGCCCGAAAGTCTGACAACCGGTCTAACCTTAGGATATCGGTATTGTCCAGTAACTGGATTGCGGAGGTCTGATGGCAGTCGCTCCGTGTAAAATACCGGTATTTAGCCGCATCTGGTTATACTGGAAGCCGACCCCAACATATTTGGAAAAGGGCTAGGCAGAACATGAACACATGGAAATGTTGACGTCTGACCTCATTCTTCATCACATGTAAGATCGGGTGTCGGCTATATTGAGCGAGGAAGATCTATTTTCAACAGCCGTCATCTGAATCTGAGATGCATGTTCATGCATCTTATCTCAAATGCCATGACACCTACCTACTGTAATATAATTGAACGACATAGGAAGTCCTAGTTCTGGCCTATTTCTGTGAATGTTGCCTATGGGCAGCAATCACAGAAATAGGCCAGAACTGCACCCTGCACCCATCTACACCCTGTGAATGTACAGGATGTATATAAATTCGTGTAATTCCTGCAAACCTCGTGGTCTACTGGTGACACAGATTGACCCAAAGTGGGACCTTATCAGATTAAAAAACATAAACATAACATCATAACATCACGCCTTATATTCCCTGAAGGGTTCGGCAGAGGTGTTTTTAGAACACCCTCGTTTCGCCAGTTATGTTTAAGTCCCATGTAATAGGGGGCGAGCATATTGCCATTAACCGGGCACAAATCCAGTCTCCAGGCTGCTAATGAGTAATTCCTAATGAAAAAAACCCAATAACACTTTGCCCGACCTGGGAATCGAACCCAGGACCTCACGATCAGCAGTCACGCTTGCCACCACTAGACCAATGAGGCAGTCAAAAAAATCAGATTCAGATTAAAAAATAAATATTAAAACTAACCTTTTGTTCTTTTGTGTTGTGAGTCAGATTAGTGCCCCCCGTTGGTTGACTGCGCGGAGCGATATCGCACTAGTCGTACCCACCAGCTGTGTCGCCGGACTTCCATTCATTCACGCGTAACATCGAAATGTTCTAACACATTTTTTTTCTTGTTTAAACCTTATCAGGTGGTTTAGGTACAATCAGTAACTACTATCGCAAGACAATTTTTTTTTTCTAATCAATCCAAATCCCGTTCCGGGTTATACTATGTAGTTACACTGCCGCGCGATTCATAAACGCAGTAAGTAACATTTTAGTCAAAAATTTGTTGATAATTTATATTCGTAATGGCAATCCTATGGTGATTACGGTGATTATGGTGATTATGGTAACGAAGGTTGTTGTTGAAAATCAGCGCTGATGGCATTAGGTTCGTCCGAAGCCTCAGCATAATGCTGAGCAATGATTTAAATTTTCACGCACCATGCGACGCACAAATTCAACATGTTTAAAATTAAATGTTTGTATTGTTTGTTTATTGTCACTTAGATTTATGATGCATGTGGATTTATGGTAGCCCGTGCACCATAGACTAAATACTAATCATAATTTTTTTTTTTTTTTGTGTTCGGTTTGCCACATTGTTATATGTTTAAATTTAAGTGTAAGCTAATTTTAAGAAATATTATATTTTTAAATTTAAGTATGCGTGTACGTCCGCGTGTGTGGAAAATAAATACTTTTTCTTTCTTTTCTTTCATTACGAATATATGATCAACTCATGTTGGACCAAAATGTTACTTACTGCGTTTATGAATCACGCGGCAGAATAGATCACGTGGTTTTCAGAAATTACACGAATTCGTTTACACCCTGTACATATCTGATAAGAACATTAAACCACATCATATAATACAGTCCAATAATTAAGGTGGGTCCACACAGCTAAAAGTTTTTGTTTGTGTTTCTACTGTTTTCGCCCTATGTAAAGTAAAAGTATGGTAAAAGTTTCAGTCCACCATAAACATAAAAATTGCGAAGACAAACAAAAACTCGGTTACACAATGGCGCATGGCGGCGTGTTTACTTTAACACTCCGCGTAATACACTGCGTGACATTATAAAAAGATAGGGATGTGACACGAAGAGTTGGAATATATCGATACTTTATTAAAAATATAAAAAAGTGGCCCTTGCGATCTCTAATTTGATCAATCAGGATTTGATAGTGGCTCTTGATTATGAAAAGATTGACAATTTATGTTACTACTGGCTGCATAGATAAAATACCAACAATACATTCTTAAATGATAGCAAACAGTGCTGTTTAGTTTCCACCTAAAATGGGCCAATCATTCTCTTCCCGTGGTTGTCAAATAAACGATCAAAGGATTGTCACAACCAGGATGATGAGCAGCAGAATCCTCTTTGTAATCACTAATACCTTTATCAAGCGTGATGAATAAAGCAATATTCCATCACAGCCGTGTGTATTATACACACAGTTGTGATGATGATGTACATCATCTTGTGTCATACATCAATAATTTCTTATAAATTGATGTCAATTCTAAATCAAGTATGGTATGCTATGTGGCGGCATCTATCACGCCACAGTCATGTGAACACCATACCTCGTTTCTCCACAGCTATTACGGGCCTCTACCCAGAACGAGAAGAATTTAATCGGCATTTTGTTTTTTTCTTAATATTGTAGCATTATGCTGACATAGAGGCTTTCTGTGGCCTCGTGCAGGTTGTTTTAATTTTTGTTATCTTTTTTTACATTGTCAACTTGTGTAACTCCTTGTGTAGGATCAATTTTTTTTTCTTTATTTCTAATCAAGTAGGAGGGCCTCGTGGCTTATTACCAACCGCGTGGATCATACGATTTGTGAGGTTAAGCTACGCTTGCTGCGGTCATTCTGTGGATGGGTGACCGTTCGTTACACATCGAGACCCCTCTGTGCCTCGGAGAGCACGTTAAATAGTCGGTCCCGGGTGTCATACGAATACCTATGACAGTCGCTACGGGGAGTCAGAAGCCCGAAAATCTGACAACCGGTCTAACCTTAAGATATCGGCATTGCCCAGTTACTGGGTTGTGGAGGTCTGATGGCAGTCGTTTCGTGTAAAATACTGGTATTCAGCCGCATCTGGTTAGACTGGAAGCTGACCCCAATATAGTTGGGAAAAGGCTAGGCAGTTTTTTTTTATTTCAAATCAAGATAAACTCACATTAATATCGATACTACCACCCAACACTACGCAAGCTGAAAGCCTGGCAGCTGTTATATTCCCGCCAAAGAATGCGTTACGAAACTTTACCAATATGCTGCTGGTATTGAAATTTTCCCAGCCAATGTATTTTTTCAATTCCCCGCGTTTTATTATCAACATTGGGACACACGTATTGCATAAGTAATAATACATATGTATGAGTGTAATCTTATGTGGTCATATTGGCTTTCTTCTATGATTATCTGTGAGGAAGAAAATACATACATACATAGCTCATGCTCGTTTTCCGCTGGGATTATTCTGCCCAGCCTTTTCCCAACTATGTTGGAGTCAGCTTCCAGTCTAACCAGATGTGGCTGAATAGTAGTATTTTACACAGAGTTGCCATCAGATCTCCGCAACCCAGTTACTATGTCGATGTTATAAAGTTAGACAGGTTGTCAGACTTTCGGGGTTCTGACTTCCCGTAACGACTGTTATAGTTATTCGTATGGAACCCGGGACCGACAGTTAACGTGCTCTTTGAGGCACCGTAGGGTCTCGATGCGTAACGAACGGTTACCCATCCACAGACTGACCGCGGTAAGCGTAGCTTAACCTCGCAAATCGTATGATCGTTTGACAATTAAACGCCACCTGCTACAATCCTGACATACATTCCTCACTTCTTCTACATCCATTATTCTTTTCATACATTGTTGTCGATTTCTCATACTGCGAACGTTTCCTTTTTTTAAGAAAGTAGGAGTACAATATTATGAGTTAAGTAGATAAGTAGACGGTGAATGGTCAACCTGTAGCAGAATCATAATCTATTCCAGTTATTTAAAAAATGTTTTTTTTTTCTCTCTAAAATACTCTATATAAAAAAAGACAAATTAAACCTTATGTCAAGGCAATAAGAATGAAAAGCCCTGTTTATCCCGTGTAGGGACACGCTACAATATAAAACTTCCTCACCGCACGCTGGAAATAGACGCGTATTGTAAGATTCAATAAAACCCAGTACGCTTGGTGGTAGGATCTATACGGTCCACCTGGCTAGCTACCACCCTCACATTAAAGTCCGCCGCCAAGCAGTTTACTGTGTTTCTTCGTGTGTATGTGAGAGCCAGAGGGGTATAGGGGAATCCCTCTTTATCTCTGTTCTTTGGATTCGTGTGCTCCATCTTATACCCTGTCCACGTCAAATGCGACCAAAGCAAGAATAAAAATAAATAAATTAAATGTAGTTATAATTTCATGAATCTGTACTAATTATTAATCTTTGACGATAGTTTCGTGCAGTGGCTGTATGATTGGCTTCTGCGCTACGAGTTGCGGGTTCGATTACCGCATAGAACAAATTTTGTAAGGCCTACAGATAGTTGTTCCGGGTCTGGGCGGTTAGGCATGAGATTTGTATCTATAAACGCGACCACGATACAGGAGAAATCCTAGTGTGGGACAACGTATTCTCTAAGAAAAAAGAAGAAATCTTTCTTAAAAAAATATGGTGAAGTTAATTAAAGTAAACTTTTTGCTAATGTGCTTTTAACTGTACATTGTACTAGAGGTTCGTCCAGGCTTCGCTCGGGTGGACATTTTTCCCGTTTTTGCAACATTTTTCATTTAGGCTCCGCTCCTATTGGTCGTAGCGTGATGTTATATACCTTCCTCGATAAATGGACTATCCAACACAAAAATAATTTTTCAATTCCAATCAGTAGTTCCTGAGATTAGCGCGTTCAAACATACAAACAAACTCTTCAGCTTTATAATATTAGTATACATTTGCTAGTTGGGATGTGTGAGGTTGTGGTTATTAATTTAACTAGACACCACTACGTTATGCCAATTTAGTCATAAAATACAAACAGCGAGTCGAGCCGCAGCTAATAGTTAGTGTACATGAAACAAACAAACTGCAATCAAATAACATTTAACTGAAGCAGGAATTGGGTCATGAAACAGGAATTAATTATTCTACCGATATTGTAATAAAATATATTGTACGATATTGTACCAATAATGGCAGTGATAGCCTAGTGGTGTGACCGTCAGACTGCCAAGTCATAGGTCTGGAGTTCGAACCCAAGGCACGCACCTCTGACTTTTCGTATTGTATAATTATCACTTGCTTAAAAACGGTGAAGGAAAACATCGTGAGGAAACCGTCATGCCTGAGAGATATTTCTCGACGGCATGTGAAGCCAAGTCAGAGGCCCATGGGCGGCATAAACTCTGAAACCAGGTTAGTCTCTAACCACATGAAAAAAAAAGAAAAAAACGATATTGTGCCGAAGTTTGTTAATATTTCTTCCGTGTAGTTTTATTGGGGGAGGTGCTCGTGGCTTATTAAAAACCGCGAGGATCATACGATTTGCGAGGTTAAGCAACGCTTGCCGCGGTCAGTCCGTGGATGGGTGACTGTTCGTTGCACTTCGAGACTCCTTGCCTCGGAGAGCTCGTTAAGCCGTCGGTCCCGGGTGTCATACGAATATCTATGACAGTCATTACGGGTAGTCAGAAGCTCGAAAGTCTGACAACTGGTATAACTTTAGAATATCGGCATTACCCAGTTACTGGGTTGCGAGGCAGCTGCTCCGTGTAAATACCGCATTCATTTTTATTGGTATTCAGCCGCATCTGGTTAGACTGGAAGCTGACCCCAACATAGTTGGGAAAAAGCTAGGCAAATGTATCATCATCATCATCAGCCTATAATGACGACACGTTTGGTGCAGTGGCTGAGCGATCGGCTTCTGCGCTACGGGTCGTGGGTTTGATTCCCACACGGAACAAATATTTGTATGGCCTACAGATAGCTGTTCCGGGTCTGGATGTTTGTGCGTGTGAAGATTTGTGTTTGTAAACGCACCCACGATATAGGAGAAATCCTAGTGTGGGCCAATGTTTAAAAAAAAAAAAAAAAATGTTCCCACTGCTGGGACACTGGCCTCCTCTCTGTGAGAGGGAATGGGCCGTACGTAATCCACCACGCGGGCCCAGTGCGGGTTGGTAGATGTCACATGTCTTCGATTTTTTGGTTCTAGGACATGCCGGTTTCCTCACGATGTTTTCCTTCACCGTTTTGAGAGCAGTAGTGATGAAATAAATTACACAAAATAATGCGCCTGGCTGAGTTCGAATCCACGACATACAACTCGTAAGTCGGGGCCGTTACCACTGGGCCACCACTGCTTTCAAATGTATGTTGTAGTATTATTGGGGACTTTGTGGTTGATATTAGTGTATCATCAGGTTCTGTAGGCTTAACAAAAATGTTGTGACGTAACGATAATGTGAGTGAATTTTTGAATTGGAAATACTTGTTCCGCACATACTAAATAATTACATTGAAAACTTTATTCATATCTATGTACAATACAAATTGTGTATGTCGCAAAAATATAAACCAAAATGTTATAGTACAGTTGTATTTTCTATTCAAAATTCACTTACATTAGCAATACGTTTACGATACTATATACGTCAAAATGCTCATGCTATATCTACTGTTTTGGTGTAATTATGACAATATTGCCTCGCAATTATTAGAGTACATGATAACAACAAAATGGGCAAGAATTTAATATTACCTACATCAAAGAGGGACATACATGATTGTTGTTTTTTTTATAAAATCGATGCAAAATGTAGGAGATATATTAATACACTGGCCTGCAAAAATAAGTATCACACTTTTAAAATTGCAATAACTTTTTAAGTACACGAGATATATTTTCGAAACAAAAAGGACTCAAAAAAGAGTTTAACTTTGTTACTACAGTTTCAAAGAAAGTTGATAAAAATTGCTATAAAACGTTTTTTATTTTAAATCTCTAACTTCTATAGTTTAGAAAAAAATTAAATTTTAAAAGTGTGATACTTATTTTTGCAGACCAGTGTATTACCTACATCAAAGAGGGACAGACGTGATTGTTGTTTTTCTTTTTTATAAAATCGGTGCAAAATGGAGGAGATATACGCTTTTTAAAATTTTGGAGGTGGTATTTTCCCTGGATATTGTACATATATTTCTAAATGATTTCAATTAGTTTCACTGCGTATATTTGTTTATTTCATTCAAATCTTGCGACAGATTTTTCAACTTCTTCTGCTTAACCGATTCTAGTGAAACTTCGCACACAAATTCAATTTATATGACAACACAACATTATAATAATTTCAACCTTCAATGCCGGTCATGGGCCTCTGAATCGGCTTCACATGCCGTCGAGAAATACCTCTCAGGCATGCCGGTTTCCTCACGATGTTTTCCTTCACTGTTTTTAAGCAAGTGCAAATTATACAATACGCACATGAATCCGAAAAGTCAGAAGTGCGTGCCATGGGTTCGAACTCGAGACCTATGACTTGGCAGTCCTACGTTCACATCACTAGGCTATCACTGTTGTTCGACGTCTGCCGATGTCTAATGATGTCGCAAGTAACAAATGAAAGTGAATACGTGGTTAAACGCCCCTGGTCTAAGCTTGAATCTGGTTTTGTACAAGCAGTTTCGTTTTAAGCAAATAAGTCCCCACAAATAAGCTTAACACAAGCAGTACGTGCCGTCAGTTAGGACAGGTCAACTCAAACCTGCTATGACTCTTTCCACAAAAGGCCATTCCAGACGTTGCCCTACATTGTTACACTCGCATAATATTTATACTACAATGTCTGCACTTAAAAAGAGACCTTGACCTGAGATTGTTTCGGCTTAGCTAGTCAGATAAGAAATGTCGGCACCATCTGGCCTAAAAAAAACATCACATTGACTTGTAAAAGTGTCTGTAACAGATTTATTTACAGAAATAAAAATAATTTATCTGATCTGTTGATGCTTCTATAACACAAGAATGATACATAATAAAACATCATTTGTATCCCACTATGTGGCACGCGCCTCTTCTCAAAATGAGAAGGGTTTAGGCCTTAGCCCACCACGCTGGCCTGGTGCGGGTTGGCAGACTACACACACCATCGAGAACTTTATGGAGCCCTCTCAGGTGTACAGGTTTCCTCACGATGTTTTTCCTTCATCGTTAACGCAAATGATAATCAAATTCTGATACAATTCAAGAATCAGTCAACCAAATTAAAATTAATTAATTCCACTAATTAAAACCACTTCGTTAAGTCAATATTATCATCACCTTGCTTAACCACGAATGGCGGACAGCGACGGCTCAGTATCGTAAAATAATTAATATATTCTTGCTTACTGACCCAATTCCTGGGTTAAATATAGTCTGTCTCTCGTTATTTATGTCGGCTTGGACGTAAGCATGTAAATACTGAACTATAATATATGCAGACATTTGTACTATAGCTAATCGCGCGATGCCAGACACGTCACGCGATATCCGGCAACGTTGCGCGATATCGCCGGACATTGCTAGCGACATGTGTCGCGGGACATTTGTTCCCTAATGAATGCGTATTCATTAGACAAATGGATTAACTTAAACTCAGAATTAAGTAACATCCCGTAACGATTTGATATCTTGAAAACTTACTACTAGTTTGAGAGTTGTTAGACTTCAACCAAAAACAACGTACCAAACCACAGACATATTTTCTTTCTTTCTTTTTCTTTCTTTCTTTGAATCTGCCTCGGTTCGTCGGTTAGGCTCACTATCCATGATTTGTCGTAAAGCAACGTCTCGATTCCTACGTCATATTATTATTAGACTGAACTTAAATATAATATTTTGTTCAATTCCTGCAGATAATTTATGAGAACCAATTACTGGGACTACAAAGGGATCGTTTGCACTAAACCCGATAATTGTCATATTTAATGAATTATGAAGCAACAAAATTCGAGAGTGTTTACTGCCGATCGAGAGTTTCGGAGTTAGTTTAGCTGTTTAAAAAAAATAAACAACATTAAAATTGTTCGTACAACTTACAAGAAAAGGGAGTACGAAGCTGTGTGCATGTTTCAAAAAAATTGGTAATTATACAGGGGATTTTCTCGCAGTACCTATGGTCAGTTCTAAAAAAAACGTAGTTGGCAGTATTTCTTCCTAACTTTACATAGTATAAAACAAAGTCGCTCCCGCTTTCTGTACGCTTAGATCTTTTAAAATACGCAACGGATTTTAATGCAGTTTTCAGCAATAAATAGAGTGATTCAAGAGGAAGGTTTATATGCCCCACATTAGTAACTACATTGCACCCGTGCGAAGCCGGGGCGGGTCGCTAGTTAAAAATAAAATAAAGTCTCCTTTAATTAAGCTTTGCTGTTATCAATATTTAAAGTACTTTCCCTGGAGGTTATTTTTTAATAAAAATAAGCTCGTACATTTATTGTGTTGGGAAACTCGGTATGGTATATTTTTTATTGACATGGAATACTCAATTCCCTCTGCGCAGAGGATGGAATAGTATAAAGTAGCGATACATACACAGTTTGCCAATGATGGTAGGAAGTCTCATAACAAAGGAATATTCGACTTAACCATAATCATTCAGGTTTAACATTTTATAAAATGCCGACTACTTACCTGATGGGAAGAATTTACTGCCACCTATCTACATTCAATGACAGGTCGACATGACAAATGTGTAGTAATTTTCAATACGCAACTACAAGCAACTAGGTGAGCGTGATCAAAATCGATAAACGTGGTCGATGCGGACTCGTGCAGCGCTAAGACTAAGGGCGCTTTCAATTTGAACGTTTTGTGTCGGACCGCTGCGGTGCCGAAGCGGTGCGTTTGTCGTAATGCGCACGGAGGGTCGTTTGTTTTCATACAGAGAACGCGGTGTGGCAACAGTGCGTGTTGTCGAGCGTTCGCGGTACCGACGCCGCACTGCTGCCGCACCGCGTGCTTTGTATGAAAACAAACAACCGACCGTGCGCAATACGACAAACGCACCGCTTTGGCACCGCAACGGTCCGACATGAAACGTGTAAATTGAAAGCGCCCTAACATAGCGCGGGCGCTGCGCGGCGTCTCCCCCTCCACGACTTACCTCATACCCGATTGCCATGTCGCTCTGTCATTGACTGTACCTACAATACCTACCATAAAGATTGCTGATGCGTTGCCAACCTTAGAGACAAAGTTAGTAAGTCTCATGTGCCAGTAATTTCACCAGTACCCTTCAAAATAACACAGCAACGCTTGGCGACACAATTAGATATACAGGATGTAAACGAAATCATGTAATGCCTTCCAACCTCGAGATGTACTGCTGACATAGATTAACCCTGCAAGGGATACTTTAAGAATCAATAAAAAAAAATACAAGATATAAACATGTATTATTAACGTGAGGCAGTTTAGCGCCCCGAGCAAATTGCGCGGCTAACGCTCTCCGCGCGGTCATTTAACTGGGGGCGCTAAATTGTCTCACGTTAAAAACACATGTTTATATCTTGTATTTTTTTTTAATTGAATCCCTAATAAAGATTTTTATTTGTTTACAGAATTATCCTAATATACCTATACAATATGAATCTTAACTACTATAATACAAATATAAAGTAAAACAATCAAAGGGCATCAAAAAATTCGTCCGCATCGCTGTCAACAGGAAAAGTGCCCAAAAGGCTGGCAGCATTGCCACGTTGTATGGCAATGCTGATTCTTTGGCCAAAATATAGGCCAGCCCTATGGTCACGTGAAGAGTCGACCAACCGCTTGGCGATGTCGCGAAAAACTAAGTGGGCACTCGGACCCCATGGCCCTAGTGTTTCAACCCCAAACGGCTCAAACATATAAGACCCAAAAAGATTGGAGTATTTGCGCCGGTTGTATTGAATCTAAATGTTTCCCGTTCAGGGTTTATCTATGTCAGCGTCATCACGAAGTTTGAAGGAGTTACATGATTACCCTGGACGAACTCATTCAAGAGGAGCTCAACTACTAACATCTACTATCCTTTTTTTTCAATTTTTTTTTGTCGTTTGAAAATCCTCATGGATGTCCCTCGCCCAGGGAAGGCGAGGGAGTCGGCCGGACTCTTACCGGCTAAAAACCAACGATGTTCCTCCTCCTGACCGTTCGGCCGGAGTCACGGGATTCGCAAAAGCATGCACCGCAACCCCGGCAGAACATTTACTATCCTAACCTATCTTACGTTTGCCCACAGGATAATCCAGATAACCAGTTCAAGTCGATCCCCCTAGGGCTATGGTGGGCCATCGTGACGATGACCACGGTGGGCTACGGGGACATGGCTCCCAAGACTTACCTGGGCATGTTTGTGGGTGCCCTATGCGCGTTGGCAGGAGTGCTGACCATCGCGCTACCTGTACCAGTTATAGTGTCAAATTTCTCCATGTTTTATTCGCATACGCAGGTGAGTTTAGTGTTAAGTTTTTTTTTCAGGTTTTGTTTATGGTGTAAGGTACATTTTTATGCAGCTTATGTCATCATAAGTATACTGAAATATTAATTTTAATACTTCTCACTTTAAAAAGAACGGTTCGCACTTATAATCAATCAAAAACCACTTGTTTCTGAATGCACCGATTTAAGGAATGGTGGGAAGTGATTGGCAAATCCTTTCTGAACGTTTGAGGTCACAATTACTGTTCTAACATTATCTACCTTTCAGCTTTCTGTTTGTAATTTTATTTCTTATTACGGGGGGACTTTGAAGTTAAAGGCGTTCAAATTATTTGTGGATACGTCCTTATATACGATCATGACCCGTCTACACTTCGGATCGGCAAAATGATACATAATATAGGAACCCACCTTTATATCGACAAATTACTTCAGAAGGCTATATTCAATACTACAGTTTCAGCAAAGCATAACAATATAAATAGCGCAATGTCCTATTAAATCTTTTAAATCAACTCTTAAACTAAAAACTATTAACTCCTTCTAAGTGTTTTCTCTGACAGGATAAACTTTGATTAAACGAACTAGCTGCGCTGGTTAAACGGAGGTTATTCTTCTTTCATCAACTTTAATTAAATTATTATCTATTCAAGGATTACTTATTATTTTACTTAAGCCTGCACACAAATGAAGAAGTTAACGGCCAAGTGGCAAGTACCACTTTGTTAAAGGCTGACCGCTCATGGACCACTAAGCGTTTGGCGATTCTTGAGTATTTTTTTGTGACCTACGCAAATATCCAGCTGATTTATCGCATCGTGCAGCTGACGGGTTGTTGAGCTCCCTAAAATAAGGTTTGAGCTCAGCGATGACTGATGCAGATATGCCGTCAGTTAGGACAGGTCAACTCAACCTACTATGGCACTTTCCTAAAAGGCCATTTCAGTCGTTGCTCTACATCGTTTCATTCGCATAGATTTTATACTACAATTTTTGGACTTTAAAAGAGACCTTGATCTCTGAGTTTGTTTCGGCTTTTCTTCTCAGAACTAGTCAGGTAGGAAATACCGGCGCTACCTAGACATAAAAAAATTATTACATTGACTTGTAAATGTGTCTGTAACAGATTTATTTACAAAAATAAAAACCATTTATCATTTATGACCCGTTCACACAGCGGATCCGGTTTAACGGACCCGTCGGTACCGGATGTGTTGTTCACATCTGTACCGACTGATCAGTTAAACAAATGGCAGCTGCGTCGCATCTGGCAGGCAGGATACGATACAAATAACGGATACAGTATTTTTTACTGGATTCGGAATACTGTCGTGTATGTGCACTCATTCACACAACTACAGGCGCCATCACCAAAATAAAAACAGGTCCTGTAAACAGTTTCTGTGTGAATTAGTTGTAAGTTGTTCGAGATACAGTTGATTGCTATTTGTTTGAAGCTGCAATTACCGCTTGGTATAAAGACCGTAGCTAAAAACAAATGGCGACTAACTATGTCTCGAGCAACTGAGTGGCCCATGTATATTCAACCTACAGCCATAGTATTTTTCTTATTGCCTTACTAAATCCAAGAGAAATTGAATGGCGCATTGTTCATAAGAATTTTGTTTTTTTTTAGAATATTTTGGTCACATAACTATTTGATACACGTTTTTGACGATACGTTTGGTGCAGTGGCTGAGCGATTGGCTTCTGCTCTACGGGTCATGGGTTCGATTCCCGCACGGAACAAATTTTTGTATGGCCTACAGATAGTTGTTCCGGGTCTGGGTGTTCGTGCATGTGAAGATTTGTCTGTAAACGCACCCACGATACAGGAGAATTCCTAGTGTGGGACAAATTAAAAAGAAAAAAAAACCTTCTATCAATTATACTTTTATATCTGTTATCGGTTAGTATTAAAACTCTAAGGCCACATTTACACACGAGCTACTCGATACAGCCACAAGAATTTCATACATTTCGAGTGGCCGCCACACGCGTGCGGCGAGTCCCTTCGAAATATATGGAAACGTTAGTCCATAGCTTATAGTGAGTGGCCTATGTGATGGCACCCTAAGGCCGACCGCATACCGGCCATTAATTTTCTCGAGACAGTTGATCGTTATTCGTTTTTGCATCAAACGGTAAGAGCACTTTTTTTTATGCATCCACGTTCATCCCACTGCAGTACCTTCCGAACCTCCTTCCACACCTCTCGTATCATGGTAGGTAAGGGCAGGAGATTAGACAGTTAACTCACCACGCTTGTCTAAAGCGGGTTGGTAGGTCTGCAGTAAGCCATCTGACTAGGCTCGTAGTCGCCGCCGTTGGTACACAAGGTACTCTACCGCCACCGCCCTTAATCGACATCCTGCGCTAATGTCGATTGATCTTCTTTAGCCTCGTGTGGACGTTCAGTAACAGCACCTACAAACAAATCTATACTAATATTATAAAGCTGAAGAGTTTATTTGTTTGAACGCGCTAATCTCAGGAACTACTGGTTGGAATTGAAAAATTCTTTTTGTGTTGGATAGTCCATTTATCGAGGACGGTTATAGGCTATATAACATCACGCTACAACCAATAGGAGCGGAGCATAATTAAAAAATGTTGCAAAAACGGAAAAAATGTCCACCCGTGCAAAGCCGCGACGGGCCGCTAGTAATAAATAGCGATCAACTGTGTCCCGAGCAACTTAGTTGTCCATGTGCGGTCAGCCTAAAACTATCTTTGATCATTTTATTTCCGTAATATTGACTCTAGACATGTCAGAGCGAACCCTTAATATTTATTGAGTACGTCACGTCTATGACGTAGATTGGGTCAACGGTGGTGTTATATCGGTCGTGATATGTTAGACGGAAACATATCTTGAGGTTTGGATGTTTCTTTTTCTGTTTTGATTACTTTTTTCGTGAATAGTGTGGATTGGATAAAATGGATGTGTTTTTTTAACTATGTGAGTCAGATGATAAAAAGCGGTTATATATATTATGTTTTTTTTAACGGGTGATGTACCGTTTGTTAATGGCGGTATTGGCAAAAGATTGGTTTATACTGCGAATAGTTCTTGTTTCTGCACATCAAGAAGACAGTTCCGCTCTAAGTTTCCCTAAGTATAATCTATCAGTTTTGTCTAAAGGAAAAACCATTACTATTTTAGACAAACTGGACACTGGCAATGGGCCAAATACATACATAAACTCACGCCTTTTTCCCATGGGGGCAGGCAGAAACTATTGAACGCCACATGCTACAATACTTACATATTCCTTTCGCTTCATCCACATTTATACATGTTGTCATACACGCACGCCGGTTGAGAGTACTACGCACCTGTCCCTTGTGAAGAACATCACCAATAACATCGATGTATGTCCTCCTTGGCGTCCTAAAATTAAATACAATGACACCTTATATATGTTGTACGCTAATTGTATCCAACGAGTCGTTGTGTAACGGTCTAAAACAAAATAAACTTAATCAAATCTGACATCAAGGAAATGCGGTCGGCATTTAGTCCATACAAACGTATTCCTCAGTTTCCTCCTTGGATAATGTCGCTAGAGCAAAAGATTTTTACCATATGATATATATCTACCACCACTATGTCCCTATGTTTTGTTTTTCTCAATAAATTAATTATTAAAAGAACTAGAAACGTTTAAATTTTACAAAAATCGATCGGTTTTACCATCGTTTTCAGACATCTGGCAAATAAATTTTATGAATATAAAAAATAAAAGAAAAACATAAAGACATAACCAAAGTCTTTCTTAAATTACTACAGAAAAAATATTAAAATCGGTCCAGATTTGAAGAAGGAAACAGGAGAATACGAATGTACGATTTCGCTAATATTGCACAGGAGAAATCAGTCCGAGTTGCAGTTGTCTCTTTCGCGCTCAATTGGGAAGGTTTGCGGGAGGGGTGGGACAGAAATAAATTGCTTAAAAACCTATTCTTTCAATATAATGCAGCCCGCGTTTCCTCCTTAATTATCACCACACTATTAACTATAATAAAGTAAAATTCTATGTTCAAAGTAGCGGATGAAGTAACATGCCAAACTAAGTTTAAATAACTTAAGTTAGTAGCCTGTAGGAAAAGTTTTATGAAAAATAACAAGTGTATACTTTGCACTTCAGCTTAATGGGTCTCGACGGGTGGTGAGGTAAACTGCATAAAATAAGCTAAAAAAAAAAATTTTAAGTTAAACGGTTATACCTTGCAGTACCCCTGCAGCATCAGGATTTGAGGATTGAAGGTTGAAATCAATATAATGTTGTGTTGTCACGGAAATTGAATTTGTGTGCGAAGTTTCAGAAAAATCGGTTAAGCAGAAGTAGTTGAAATGTCTGTCGCAAGATTTGAATCAAACAAACAAAATTATACGAAGTGACGATAGTTAAAACCGTTTAAAAAATTACAGAAATGATCCTAACAGTACGGATCGGCAAACGATATTTTAAGCTCATATAAATGTTAAGCTTATATTAATACCCTTTACCCTTTAGGACTCTGAAATGTAAAAGAAAAGCAACAGAATCGTGTAGGAGTGCATCTATCGTTACAGTTATAGCTAATATCGGTATGTCAGGATTGGGAGCATGGTAAATAAAGTAAATGAAACCAACATAGACTCTCCACCACTGAGAGTACTTATATTAGGGGTAGTGGTTAGTTACAGAAGCTAGTTCACAATTTATTTACACATGATTAGAAAACAAGGACAAGCTAATCAGATATATACCTAAGGTCAGACTTCTTCGGCTGTTTACTTCACTTAGATTTAAAAATGCCAACCGCTAGGCAATATCTCAAACGCATCTCTAAGCGTTATTTCGAAAATGCCCCGAGGCACTGAAACCCCCTAGTGGCCGCCGCGGCCAACCATAAACCCTCTCAAATTAGTATAATACGCCGTCCTAGACATGCGCTATTAGAGCCTGATGACGAAATCACCCTCCTCCAGGAGGCGAGTAAAGCAACCAGTATATTACACAAAACCCGCCGCCGGCCGACATATCATCCTCGCCGACGAGGCCCCTCGCGACGTTCCACCGCCACCGCTCCCGACCCACCGTGCTCATCCGCCGCAGTCACGGAGCCGGTCGTCCCTTCTGACTCCGGAGTCACACCGATAATTCAGCCCTCATCAAGCTGTCTCCCTCCCAGCCCTCTCGCACACAACGCCCCAAGCCATGGTTCGAGTCCCCCCTAGGGGACGCCCTTAGAGGTGTTGCTGCTAAGTAGTCATGATGCTAGTACGTGTTAATTAGTAATTAGCATAGGGAATTGGTTGGAGACCCTTCAGGTCTCACCAATAACTGCCCGGTTTCGTAGAAAAGGTCTGCAAGACAATATACAAGCAGTCGATTAGGAAAAAAAAAATCTTCGGCTGTTCGACACAGAATCCTCTGCACCGTCGAATGACCACTGTTTCTATAACGTCGGGTACGTTGATTCATTTTGACGACTACCCTCCTTTATCAACATTGTCCAGTGTTACCAGCTACCGATAACAGAATAAAATAAGGCTTTAGTACTCCTAGATATATGTGTATTCCTCTTAGTCTTTTACCAACTATTTTTGGGGTCAGCTTCCAGTCTAACCAGATGCGGCTGAATACTAGTATTTTACACGGAGCGACTGCCATCAGACCGCCACAACCCACTTACTGGGCAATGCCGATATCTTTAGGTTAGACCGGTTATCAGACTTTGGGCTTCTGACTACACGTAAATTAGTACTCCTAGATCCAAAGATATATTTTTTTAGTGAACACTTACATTACTCGGTAGGCCAGAAATCAAAATGGCTGTCATTTGGAGAGGCGGGGGTTGGTATTACAAAAGGGGATATTTTTTTCGATAAAATTGAGTGTAGTTAAATACTTGATAGTACTGTGGCGGCATCTATCACGCCACATGAAAACTACGCAGCATGACGAATGTCTAGCAGATTACAGTGACAACAATGACAGCTGTCAAATGAAACGTCACAAATCCTACATCGCGATATCAAGATCTGACATGGAGTTAGTATACATACAACTTCCTAACATCAACTGTTGGGCAGTAGCCCGCCAGCCATCAGACCCGCCTGGTAGGAGGATCCTCCCTTTTCGTTAGAGGAACACCACACCTCGTTCCTCCACAATACAATACCTAACAGATTGTATCAAAACAAACAAACAAATCAATTTAATGTACAGTCACGTGTAATAAGATATATACACATAGCGAACTTAAAAAGCGAATTTCTTTTTAACCGACTTTCAAAAAAGGAGGAGGTTCTCAATTCGATTGTATGTTTTTTTTTTTTTTGTGTTTGTTCCTCGATATCTTTGCTAATTGTGAACCGATTTTAATGATTCTTTTTTTGTTTGAAAGAGTATTCTTTCGAAGTGGTCTCATTTAAATTTCGTGAAGATTTGATGAAGAACTTCGGAGATAGACAATTTGAAGTCGGTTTTATTTTTGTTAAAAAGTGATTATAGAGAACAAAGTTTAATTTAGAAATATTTGAAACGGTAATTCGTATGTAATTATAGAAACTATGTAAAGTAAAAAGTAAAGTATTCTTTATTGTTTTTGATTGAGTAGTTACAGTTTTTATATATTTATGTGATAGTGTACAGCAATCAGTCCATTGTGGACATACAATAATTTTAAATGAACGTGACCAAGTCTAGAAATAGATAATTACAATAAAAATCATGTTAATACCTATCAATAAAAAGTGTCCGTGATACTTATTTTTGAATGCAAAAATTCCTGAACAGTGTAGAAACATATGTGCGGAATATATCATAATTCTAATATACATTTTAGAAGGAAATCGCTTTTAGTTTCGCCATGTGTATACATAGTATTACACGTGACTGTACCTACTGTCTCCTCTTCTTACTTGTAAAAAGAAAGGGCACGATTTCAGGCCGTTACCTTGAAAAAACTGCCTTCCTAAAACCCCCGATCATCATGACATTAACTATTTTGAGTAACGCGTAATATATTACAAGTCAGGTGAGGTTTAATATCGTTATGGCAGCAAATGTAGCGTAAGCAGGTCTGCTGGTTCAATGCACACCCCCACCCCTGGCTCAAGGTTATTTTTGTATAGGAAAAAATGGAGAATGTTATATATATTTTGATTCCTTGATTTTGTATGTTTTAAACGTGAATTAAGTATATGTTACTCAATGAAAAATCCTTTTTGTGATAAGTAACATAATATTTATAACTACATATACAAGGTTAGTCGGAAAGGGGGTACTAAGCTGAAAGGGTGTTAAACTAACCATAATAAGGGATAACTTTTGTTCTACAACTTTCCCCAAAACTCTATAGTTTAAGAGAAATAGCTTTTCAAAGATTTCGTAAAAAATATGCTAAAATCTATGTTTTTTTGAAAAATCTAAAATTAAAATCTTTTTGCATGCAAATAAAAATCATCGAAATTTTAGCACTTGTTATAAAACAATCATCAGTGATACTTTAAGTGGCCCGTGGCTTAGTACCCCCTTTTCGATTAACCTTGTATAACCGACTGACTGCTTTGTTGGTCCTGGGTTCGATCCCCAAGTCGGGCAAAGTGTTATTGGGTTTTTCCATTAGGAATTTTTCAGTAGCAGCCTGAAGTCTGGATTTGTGCCCGGTTAATGGCAATCGCTCCCTATTACATGGGACTTAAACATAGCTGGCGAAACGAGGGTGTACTAAAACACCTCTGCCGAACCCTTAGGGGAATGTAAGGCGTGATGTTATGTTATAAACTGGCCTGCAAAAATAAGTATCACACTTTAAAAGTAAATATCATTAAAAGTGTAGTACTTATTTTTGCAGGCCAGTATATATAACTTGTGCCACAATAAAACAACTTGGTAAGCTACTAGTAATAAGCGGTTGGCTGGGTGTTACTATACACCTCTGCCCAACCCTTTGGGGAATACAGGCGTGATGTTGTGTTATGTTATAAAAAGGTCCACTGTTGAAAAAGGGCCCTCATATTACGTAATAGTTATAAAAAAGAGCTCCAAAATATTTCATAACGGCCTCTAAACAACTAACACGTTAAGTCACTCCCAAAAAGCCTGTAAAAATAATTCTGTGCAGATAAAACCTGTCGTGCACGTCGAGAGTAAAGTTTCATTTTCTTTTCTTTTTTCTTTTTAAAAAAAAAAACGTTGCCCCACACTAGGATTTCTCCTGTATCGTGGGTGCGTTTACAGACACAAATATCTTCACATGCACAAACACCCAGACCCGGAACAACTATCTGTAGGCCATACAAATATTTGTTCCGTGCGGGAATCGAACCCACGACCCGCAGCGCAGAAGCCGATCGCTTAGCCACTGCACCAAACGTGTCGTCAAAAAAAACGTGTCGTTTAAAATACTCCTTTTAGCTACGCGAAGTCCAGTTAATGTATTGTCGATGTATTCGGCTAGAAATTAGGCTTTGCCTGGCGTTTGACCTAAATACTATTTTAGACTAGACAAAGGGTCAGTCCGAATTAGTTCATAATGTTAGTTTACATACAGTTTGTTTTTCGGAGCGGGTGAATTTTGTTTATATGAGATTTACCCCCATGGGAAATGGCGTGAATTTATGTATGTATATGTAGATTGGCCCGCGATTTCGGTTGCGTGGATTTCGGATTAAGACTTCAGTTGACTTAAAGTTCGGTTGCATCCCTTATTAGGGGTTGTATGAAGTATTTATACCAAGTTTCATACGCAGATAATACGATTTTCTATGCAAATATTTAAACCTCCTAGTTTCACACTTTTAGGTTTTGATTATCAAAGTACTGTCTCAGGTTCTAATCTATGAAGAAATACACTCTTCATGAATCAATTTTTTTTATAGAATCCCTAAATATACGTATAGCCTCATCTAAAACACCCTGTTATTTACTAAACAATTATTTTTTCTGAATAACGTTGTCTCACAATTATGTGAGACAACGTTATTCAGGTATTAACCTGTAACGGCAGAAAGGTACATTTTTGTTTTCCATTTTGCTTTCATTCAGCTTCTTTCACTAGGAATGAAATGTAAACACAAAATGAAACTAAAGTGAACGTGAAATGAAAGAAAAATGAACATCCACTCGAATGAATGCTGTCCCAAGTGAACTTAACACTAAACTTTTATTTCCACATGTAATTTTCTTCTAAACTCAAGTATAATGTACCAGAATTCTTTCCTCGTCGTTCACGTCGTCTAAACTTTGAGATATGAGACGCAAAATTAATACTATGACGTCATCACTAAGTTTGCACCTTCGCGGGTAATAACTCAAATACTTAATACTTGCTACGAGACGGCTACGTGGCTACGAAGTTGCTACGGCTACGAATGTGCTTGCTACGGTTCTATGAATTTTGTAATAATCTTTTGTTGAGAATATTGCAAGTATATCGTTTCCTGTGTAACAACCTTCTAGTATAAATATTGGAAGAGTCTAAATTGCTTCAAAGAACTGGTTGTTGTTTTATGATCAAGAGAACAATCAGTCAACAATATTTTCTACCATGAGCGAGTTCTTAGAATTGTAGTACGGTAGAAAATATTGTTGAGTATCTAAGACAATAATTATTATTGAAATCAAGTTGAGTAAACTTATTTTTGGAAAGACATAACGTGGTTTGAAAAAATATACTAATCAATTCTCCTGATGATTGTGCACAAAGTAGCTGTCGGTTTAGTTTGCAAACAAAATATTTTAGTTTTTTTTTTTTTTGGTGTACGGTTGTTTTACTGAGCTGAGATACCCAATCACGGTCCTTTATAAAAGTTTACGAAGTTTATAGGGGAATCTTTACATTAACATGAAATCTAAAAATAACACTTGGAACCATTAAATAAACATCAATAACAATTATAAAAGTAAAATAAGCATGTAATATCTTTTATTTATCTCAATAAATATTACAAAGATACGCTACGAGATGGCTACGAATCTTTTATTACTACGTTGTATAATGAACGCTGCGCTGCTACGGTGCTACGTGGCTACGAATCTTTCGTAGCTTGTAGAACACTTGACATCTGCGGTCTATTTCTATATTTCAAGCTACAAATGCCGGGTATGCTGTTCAAATTGTAGTTTGAAATGTTGAGAAATATGGAACAATTTTTAAGTTATGAAATATGAGGCAGAGGGAGTATTTGGAGGAGCATGCCAGCTTACAAATGTGATGGATGTCTGTATTAAGCATGCTTTTAAGAAATATTATAATCCATTCTAGTGGATTTCCTTACTTGAACTTTTAGAATGAGCTTTGGTTGAAAGAACTGGTGACTAGTTTATGGCCTTTTTTTAGATTTTTTTGGCTAGATAAATCTAAGATACGACAATTGCGTTGTTACGGGTCGTCAGAAACCTGAAATTTTGACAATCGGTCTAACCTTAGAATATCGGCACCACCCAGTTACTAGGTTGCGAAGATCTGATGGCAGTCGCTCCATGTAAAATACTGGTATCCAGCCGCATCTGGTTAGACTGGAAGCTAATCCCAACATAGTTGGAAAAAGGCTAGGCAGAACGAACTATTACTGTCCAATGTTCACCATACAAAATTCCTTCTTCTTCTGACGTCACTCAGAAAATCTATACTAATATTATAAAGCTGAAGAGTTTGTTTGTTTGAACGCGCTAATCTCAGGAACTACTGGTTGGAATTGAAAAAATATTTTGGTGTTGGATAGTCCATTTGTCAAGGAAGGTTATAGGCTATATAACATCACGCTACAATTAATAGGAGCGGAGCATAAATAAAAAAAGTTGCATAAACGGGCAAAAATCCACCGGTGCGAAGCCGGGCCGGACCGCTAGTACAGAATAAATCTTTGCAGATCACATTTATTACGACACCAAGAGTACATAACAGAGAGTACATATCCGAATAGGCTCTATATCAAAACGTTCGGCACGCACAAATATTTGATGAACTATATTTATGACGAGAACTTATTGGACAATGTTATTCGTGAGAGAAAGTGTTCTTATATTTTGTTAGTAACAAAAGCTTTTTCTTGACAGATTTCCATGGGATATCCGATTATTTATCATGCGTATAAAACAACTACCAATAGGACGTATAGACTTAACTTGGCAAGAGTAGGTAGAGAAGAGAATTCCTCTCCTTTCTTTATTTATTCTAGACAGACATGTTTAAAAATAAATTATGGCAATAACCATAGAATACTGACAAGCAATAAAAATGACCATTTTTTTTCACTAAGTGTACATGCACAAATATACTCCCACTACGCCCAAACCTTGCCAAGTTACGTGCCGGCGACTATACAACTGGGGATCTACTGGCGCCACCCCCGCAAGTCCTAAGCAATTTTATTGGTCAAAATGGGTTTAATATTATAATGACAATTTAAATCGTTCTGATTGGTTGTGATGAGGTATTACGGTGGTTCTGCCATCTGCTTTCGTTTTGAGCATTATCTGCTATGAGAAAAAATTAAGAATATAAATAAATTAGCCAAGTGCGAGTCCAAGGCGTCTGTCTGTAAAGTATGAGCATCATGCAGCTATTAGTGATACGCTTATAATCATATCATATTACTGCCTATTGTCTGGTAGTATGAGTCTGCCATGCTCACTTAAATGTCTTGCTGATGGTGGCGTTGTTTATCCGGTCGTTGGGTTCCCTATAATATGGTTGAGCTGACCGATGCGGATGTGCACGTCATTCTCGTGAACGGGTGCCGTCTGTCGGGACTGGTCAGCCCTTAACTGCTATGGCAATCCTAAAGGCATATTTTTCTATTTGTTACTCATAAGTGAGTTTATTTGTTACATTAACCTGCATTATTCTCATTCTATTTCTCACACTACTGTAATGGAATTTTAATGAAATACTATTTTGAAAAGAGTATTCATGGAGTTTCTTGCCGGCTCTTCTCCATAGAACCTACCTTTTGGAACTGTGCACCTAGTTATGACGTTTTAAAAGTGCCTGAATCCGGTCTATTTGAAATAAAAAACTTTGACTTTGACTCTATTATAGCAGTGATAGCTTAGTGGTGTGACCGTCGGACTGCCAAGTCATAGGTCTGGAGTTCGAACCCAAGGCACGCACCTCTGACTTTTCGACTTCATGTGCGTATTTTATAATTATCACATGCTTAAAAACGGTGAAGGAAAACATCGCGAGGAAACCGGCATGCCTGAGTGATATTTCTCGACGGCATGTGAAGCCAAGTCAGAGACCCATGGGCAGCATAAACTTTGACACCAGGTTAGTCATTAACCACAAGAAAAGAAGAGATTAGACGCCAGGTTTGAACCCGTGTCCAACTCTGTCGCTGTCTGCGCGCTGACTAACAGATGATTGACGAAATTCCAATCACACATTCACTCAAAAGTCATGACGGATGGTTGAATTTCGAAAAAATCAAGTTATGCTGATATTCATTGTGACTGTGGTAATACGGACAGCAAAACCCAAGGTCTAATGGACGCCATACTCGTACACCTACACACTGTTGTGTTTTTAAAAAAGCGCTTCAGCTCTTTTATTTACTGGTACAGCAGACCCATCTCCATGAAAAGCAAGATTCTCCTAAAACTTCACACACAAATTCAATTCTCATGACAATACAACATTATAATAATTTCAACCTTCAATCCTCAAATCCTGAAGGTGTAAGGGTACTGCAAGATAAAGCCGTTTATCTTAAAAGATTATTAAGGAATTTCTCTAGTTACAAACATAATCTCACACCTGTATTCCCCGAAGGGTTCTTACCTACAGTAACATCCTCATTTCGCTATTATTTTTAAGTCCCATGTAATAGGCGGCGACCCTATTGCCATCAACTGTGCACAAATCCAAGCTCCGGGCTGCTACTGAAGAATTCCACATGAAAAAACCCAATAACGCTTTACCCGACCTGGGGATTAAACCCAGGACCTCAATATCAGCAGTCGCGCCTGCCACCACTAACGAGGCAGTTTTAAGAGATTTCTCTAATATTTTCTACTAAAACTCATTTATCACTGAACTCCCTTTTATAACTGAGATGATAAATCACATCTACCCACAAAACGACAATAATATTTACTTATCCGGCTATCTGCACAAAAAATGTTTATCAACTTTTTGAGTTATATCTTTTCCGGTTTAGTGTTTTGTTCGTCAAGTTTATTGTGTGAGGTTACTTTATTGCTGTTAAGTTGGGAAGATACGGCGTGTTGTTTTTCCTTGTTTGTATACAAATCATTATCGGAACAGGAATTAGGATAGTTTGACAACTTCTTATTTTGTTTTAGTTGTGTCGATCATTCCATTATAGAAATTGTAGATAACGATACGACGTTTTATTTATGAACTATTCAGGCAAAATTAACTCTAAGAATTTTGTGAGGTTACTTGGTATTTGAAATTGAACAACTTTAGTAAAACAACTTCTCCAAATCCGCCTACTTTTTTATTACGTTCCATACAAAAAATAATCTAAGAGTTTTTTTACATCTAAACATTGAAAGATTGTCAAGTTAGGTAGGTCCAATTTCGACACAGAGGTCGCCCGAAGAATCCAACTCGGATGGGCAGTGTTCGGGAAATTGCGTGGTATCTTGTCGTCCAAACTTCCGCAGTGCCTGAAGACAAGGGTGTTCAACCAGTGTGTGTTGCCAGTGATGACATATGGGTCTGAGACGTGGTCCTTGACTGCTGGCTTTTTGGAGAAACAGAGTCACCCAGCGGGCAATGGAGAGAGCTATGCTCGGAGTTTCTTTGCGCGATAAAATCCGGAACGAGGATATTCGCCGAAGAACCAAAGTCACCGACATAGCTGTCAGGGTTTGCAAGCTGAAGTGGCAATGGACAGGATGAATGGAGGGATCGATAACTGATGAGGAAGAAAGGTTCTTGAGTGGCGACCACGAATCGGAAAGCGCAGCGTAGGTAGGCCTCCCACTAGGTGGACCGACGACATTGTGAAAGTCGCGGGCAACCGATGGATGCAAATGGCGGATTGTCGTTCGATGTGGCGGTCTAAGGGGGAGGCCTTTGTTCAGCAGTGGACGTCTTCAGGCTGATGATAATGATGATGATGATGAAACATTGAAATGTCGCGGTGGCTTGAAGGTTTCGGACCCGCTTGTTAAGAGCGGGTTGCAGGTTCAAACCCAGGCAAACAATAAGACGTTTTCAGGCGCCGCGCCACTACCACAACGCGGCCTGGCTTTTAAAGTCGGCCGTACTCCCGATTCCTAAGAAAATGGCACCAGCGGTTAATATTTTATTTCGAAGACATTATTTTTATGTTAAAATGACTGACGACATTTTTATATTCCGCCATCATTTGCATTCTTGAAGCTACGCCAAGTTTTTGTCTTTATTTTACATTTACTTTTATATTTAATATTTAGATTTACTTAAAGAAATATTATTATGATGATAGCTTTTTAATAACCGTCCATTATTTTTTCGAAAAACTTTAGTATTTACCTGAAGTTCTTTCTTCTTATTCGTGTGGTTAGTGGCTTACCTGGTGTTACAGTTTATGGTCAGCCAATGGGCCCTGTCTTGGCTTCACATGCCGTCGAAAAATATCTCTCAGGCATGCCGGTTTCCTCACGATGTTTTCCTTCACCGTTTTTAAGCAAGTGATAATTATACAATACGCACATGAATCCGAAAAGTCAGAGGTGCGTGCCTTGGGTTCGAACTCGAGACCTATAACTTGGCAGTCCGATGGTCACATTGCTAGGCTATTACTGCTGTATACCTGAAGTTTTTAAGCTAGAACTGGACACGGAAGCGTGTACCTTTAAAATCAGTGCTTTATCATTATACTTGGGTTAAAAGCTGTGATAGCTTAGCGGTTGAACGCTTGCCTTCCATGCAGAAGGGTCTGAGTTCAATCCCGGCCCGCACCGCTGACTTTTTAACTGACTTCCAAAAGGAGGAGGTTCTCAATTCGACTGTATGTGTTTTTTTGTATGTTTGTTCCGCGATATCTTTGCTAATTGTGAACCGATTTTAATTACTATTTTTTTGTTTGAAAGAGTATTCTTTTGAAGTGGTCCTATTTAAATTTGGTGAAGATCTGATAAAGAACTTCGGCGATAGACAATTTGAAGTCGGTTTTTTTTTGTTAAAAAGTTAATTATCGAATTCATGTGCTGATCAGAATTTTATTATCACTTGGGTGAAGGAAAACATCGTAAGGAAACCTGCATATAGGCGCACGTATGTTGGCAAGGTTTTGTCGTAGTGAGAATAAGTTTGCGCATGTACACTTAATGCAACAGAAAAATTTACACTTTTATTGCTTGTTATTATTCTATGGTTATTGCCATAATTTATTTTTAAACATCTCTGTTTAGAAGAAAGAAAGAAAGGAGAGGAATTCTCTTCTCTACTCTTGCCAAGTTACGTGCCGACGACAATATCAGTAATTGTATTGAGTTATATCATCATATTATAATGTCACTAGAACTACATATTGTATGCAAGAGTTCAGTTGGATCGAATGATAGAAAATAGTTAAAATTAGGATGATGGTTACCAATTATGATGAATATAATCCTGCATTTGGTGTCGCGCAGTCGGGTAAAAATATAGTATAAACTTGGTTTGACCATGGTTAAAACAAACATGTGATCTAATGATGACATTTAATTATGTCAATTGTTTTATATAGTTTAGCTTCCTTTTCACTTTTGTAAATGTGAGAACTTTGTGGACCTGCATCTATAAATTTGTAAATTACTACAATATTATTCATATTACTTTTTTTTTAATTTTATTTTTGTTTGTTAGTTTTTGTACTCAAGTCTTTTAGTACTATATTACTCATTGGTCTGTGGTCAGGACCTCATTGTTAGAGAACAATGAGGTCCTGACCCTGACCTGATCACTATCCTAAATCATTGTACTGTATCCACTGAAATTGTTAAAGGTATTATTTTTAAAAGAGTAACCATGGAGTTTCTTGCCGGCTCTTCTCCATAGGAAACAACTAATAGGAACCGTGCACCTAAATTCGACGTTTCTAGGCACCTGTATTGGTTTATGTGAAATCAAATTTTTTGATTTGATTTGATTTTGAATGTATATCATGATAAATTTACTCTCACTTCTACTATGAGTGTTAAGACCATTGAGAGATTGTCTTAGCTGAATGAGCAGGCTAAAGACACAAGAAAACGCCATAATAAAAACTTATATTGTTCTTTATTTGATAAAATACGTGACCAAGTAATATAGTTTATTACTTGGTCATTGTTGTCCATCAAAAGATGAGCTGAATTCGCAGGCAACAGAATTTAACACCAGAAAACATAATTAACCCATTACTGTCCCACTGCTGGGCACAGGTCTCTTCTCAGAATAAAAAGGGTTTAAGCCTTAGTCCACCACGCTGGCCTGCTGCGGATTGGCAGACTACACACACCATCGAGAACTTTATGGAGCCCTCTCAGGTGTGTAAGTTTCCTCACGATGACTTTCCTTCACCGTTAACGCAAGTGATTATCAATTTTTTATCTGCACATAAATTCGAAAAATCAGAGGTACGGGCCGAGATTGAACTCAAACCCTCCTGCATGAAAGGCAAGCGTTTAACCGCTTGGCTCTCACCAGAAAACATGAGCAAAAAAAAGTAACCGAATTATTCTTATTCTTTATTGTACACAAGAAAAATTACAGGAATAAAACTACAAATAAGTGAAGTTATGTACAAAGGCGAGCTTAACTCAAAAATGAGGTTTCTACCAGCAAACATTATTGTTCTTTATTCGAAAAAATAAGTGGCCAGTAATACACTCCAATTGTTGTCTATCAAAAGATGATCCACAGAATAAAAAAGTAAGAGTACACCAATCCTGTAATTTATGCCGTTTTAAAATGCCCGAATAATAAAACATTTGAACAAAGGAGAAGGTAATTTGTATTCGTAAAAAAATTTAAGATGTCGTAAACAGAAATTTATGGAGGATAAAAAAATAGGTACCTACGATACGAGCTTATTATCAGGCCTTTCCATTTTGGAGTTGATGTAAATTATTGTCAGAACCCAAGGATGGAAACAAGCCTGCAAAACTCTCATAAAAGATTAATTATTATCAAATAAAATAAGTACTCTAAATAGTTAATGCTAGAATATGATTATCACTTGCGTTAACGGTGAAGGGAAACATCTCGAGGAAACCTGCAAACCTGAGAGGGCTCCAAACAATTCTCGATGGTGTGTGTTATCCATCAACCCGCACCATATCAGCAAACTGGACTAACGCCGCCTAAACACTTCATTCTGAGAACTGCTCCGTGCCCAGCAGTGGGATAGTAAAGGACTTGCGGGCTACTGCCCAACGGTTGATGTTGAGAAAATGTATATTTATTACTAGCGGCCCGTCCCGGCTTCACACGGGTGGACATTTTCCCCGTTTTTGCAACATTTTTAATTTATGCTCCGCTCCTATTGGTCGTAGCGTAATGTTATATAACCTATAAACTTCCTCGATAAATGGACTATCCAACACAAAAATATTTTTTCAATTCCAACCAGTAGTTCCTGAGATTAGCGCGTTCAAACAAACAAACAAACTCTTCAGCTTTATAATATTAGTATAGATCTGCGTGTCAAATCTTGATATCGCGATGCAGGATTCTGTGACGTCATATTTGACAATTGTCATTATTGTCGCTGTAGTCTGCTACACAATCGTTATGTTGCGTAGTTCACATACGGCGTGGTAGATGTCGCCACATGCTGATTATGTTAACTCTAAAAAAAGCTTTTAAAAATCAGAAGACGTTCATTACTACATCAATATGCATATTGTACAATTTTCACTTGCTTGATAAACGGTGAGGGAAAGCATCGTGAGGAAACCAGCATGCCTGAGAGATATTTTTTGACGGCATGTGAAACCAAGTCAGAGGCCCATGAGCGGCATAAAATCTAACATCAGGTTGGTCACTAACCATGGCACTTTTCGCCAACGACACGGCCATGACACACAGTGACTCAATCTCTCGCATCCTCCAGACCGCAGCCAACCGTCTCGGCGTTTGGTTCCGGAAGTGGCGTATCGAAGTGAATCCCGAAAAGAGCGCAGCCGTTCTTTTCGAGAGGCACGGCTATAACCACTCGCGTATCCCCCCCGTCGTCATGTTCGGAAAAGAGATCCCTTGGGAACTGAGCGTTAAGTACCTGGGGGTTATCCTAGATCACCACCTTACGTTCCGGAAACACATCAAAGCGATGCACGCTCGCGCCGCTTTCGTTGTGGGCCGGCTCCATCCCATGATTAGGGCGCGCAGTAAACTCTCACTTAGAAATAAGTTGAGACTTTACTTGACGTGCATTCGCCCCATATTAACCAACGCTAGCGTCGTGTTCGCACACGTTAAGCCATGCCAATTTAAAGCGTTTCAAATCTTACAAAACCGCGTATTGCGCAGAGCCGCGGGCGCTCCGTGGTATATGCGCAACGTCCAACTTCACCTAGATTTAAAAATGCCAACCGTAAGGCAATACCTCAAACGCACGTCTAAGCGTTATTTCGATAATGCCCCGAGGCATCGGAACCCCCTTGTGACCGCCGCGTCCGATTATAAACCCTCCCAAGTCAGTATAGTACGCCGTCCCAGGCATGCGCTACTAGAGCCCGATGACGATATCACCCTCCTCCAGGAGGCGAATAAATCGACTAGCACTATACATATACACCGCCGCCGCCGACCGGCATATCGCCGTCGCCGACGAGGCCCCTCGCGACGTCCCACCGCCGCCGCCCCCGATCCACCGTGCTCACCCGCCGCAGCCGCGGAGCCGGTCGTCCTGTGGCGTCACCTGAGGACGCACCTGTTTTGTGCGTATGAAGGAGTGCACATCCACCGAGCGCGCGAAGTATGAACTTCGGCCCGCGACCCCGCACCTTGCTCCGCCGACCGGCGCGGCCGCACAGCGAGTTAAAAAACGCTAACGCTCGGTCACGCCAGCCAGTCGATAACCCACTCCGACGGCGAAAGCACGCGCAAATTTGTAAAATCGATAATAAACGATATAAGTGTATTATCACGCGTATTATTGAAAACACCCTCAAGAGACTCCTACAGTCCCTTCTGAATCCGCGCAGTCACACCGCGATTAATACAGCCCTCATCAAGCTGTCGTATCCCTCCCAGTCCTCTTGCATTCAACACCCTAAGAGGTTCGAGTCCCCCCTTGGGGACACCCTTAGAGGTGATGCTGCTATAATAGTCAGTCATGATGTTACAGTAGTTAGCGTAGTTAGCTAGGTAGTTAGTGTAGATATTGGTTCGGAGACCCTTCTGGTCTCGCCAATAATAGCCCGGTTACGTAGAAAAGGTCCGCAAGACCATCTACAAGCGTCGAATAGGAAAAAAAAAAGGACACTAACCACACGAAAATAAATAATAACTGCACCAAGCCAGTGGTCTCAACACAAAACTTTTCCACTATTACATAAATTTTATGCTATCTCTACAGGTTGGCAAATACGCCTAGTTTACCTAGAAAAATATACACATTGCTCTCCTAGCAGACAAGACGCTAATTAAAGCGCTTAATAATATAGCGAAGAACGTAATGCGTACAGCACTGGTTTAGAAAACAATATGAGATCCTTACTGCCTCGTTGGTCTAGTGGTGGCATGAGCGACTGCTGATCGTGAGGTCCTAGGTTCGATCCCCAGGTCGGGAAAACTGTTATTGGGTTTTTCCGTGTGGAATTGCTCAGTAGCAGCCGCAGTTTGGATTTGTGCCCGGTTGATGGCAATAGGCTCGCCTCGTTTTACATGGGACTTAAACATAACGGCGAAATGAGGGTGTTATACACCTCTACCCAACCGTCAGGGGAATACAGGCGTGATATTACGTTATATTATGATAAGTTATGAGACCCTTAAGCGAAGCGCAGATGAGGGACAGCCCTCGGCGACTTTTTTGAAAAACAGACGACAGACAAATTGCAGCGGTATTTTTTGTTCGCAAAAATAGGCAGTATGGAATCCTACGTATCGTAGGTCTAAAAATTCGCTGAAATTTCTGTATATTTTCATATTTTTTTTATTTTCGCTAAATAGAAATCCGCTAGGGACAGTCCGTCGTCTGCGATAGCCCTTAAGGTCTGGCTATTCGCTCTAATCTTATTTGCACAAACTCTCATTTGCACAAGTAAGCATGTACGTTAAAACGATAAAACGGTATACCGCGCAGTACTATTAATACCGACAAAACCCATTGCACAAACTTTTAAACCAGGAGTGATAACCTCACTAGGTAACACCACTGTGTGACCGTCGGTTTGCCAAGTCATAGGTCTCGAGTTCGAACACACATGCACCTCTGGCTTTTCAGATCCATATACGTATTGTATAATTATCACTTGCTTAAAAACAGTGAAGGAAAACAACGTTAGGAAATCGGCATGCCTGAGAGATATTTCTCGACGGCATGCGAAGCCAAGTCAGAGGCCCATGGGCGGCATAAACTCTGACACCAGGTTAGTCACAAACCACACGAAAAGAAGACAATTAATATTTAAAAAAATGATTGCACAAACTACCTCGTTACTAATTGCCTCGTCGTTCTAGTGGTGGCAAGCGCGACTCCTGATCGTAAGGTCCTGGGTTTGATCCCCAGGTCGGGCAAAGTGTTTTAGGTTTTTCCGTGTGGAATTCCCCAGTAGCAGCCGGAGTTTGGATTTGTGCCCGATTGATGGCAATACGCTCTACTCCTATTACATAAGACTTAAACATAATGGCGAAATGAGGGTGTTACTATACACCTCTGATATACCCTTCGGGGAATACAGGCGTGATCTTATGTGTTTGCACAAACTTGTGCACAAGCCGTTTGCGCATGTAAATCGCTGCATATACCCGGATCATTACACAAACTTTAACCTAGAAATGTCCTTTTTTAACCCCCGACAAAAAACGGAGTGTTATTTAATAAAAGAACAATGCTATCTTATAGTCTCCGTACCATGATCTTCTCAGCGCTATAACTTGACAAAATCCCACCCATAAAAAACGGAAAAGCGGCAGAATATTCGATCGTAATCAGATTACGGTAGGGGGTTCCCTTGTCAGAACCAATTATAAGCTTTACAGAACTCCCCTTAACAAGATTAATCACCTTTAAATCCGGCAAATGGTTTAAATTGAAAGATATTAGCACGGCGAAATTTATTGCTCGTCTAATTGAATTTATTCTGCGAATAGTTTGTGTCTAAGTTTGTCTATGGTTACGAAAGATCAAACTGTTGTTTGACTTAAATACATTCTTTGGTTACCGCAGCCAAAAGCCAGGTCGGTTTGCTGAATTATTAGGTTGGAAGTATATCTATTTTGCACATAATATTATAAATACAATGCTGCCGTTTAAAGATAAATAGACCGGAACCCAGTGCATAATATCAGCAAGCATATTAGGTCATCCGCGCGAACGCTCAACGTGTATTCCCAAGGAGGGTTGATGTCAGGCAGGCGGCCGGTCATAAAACAATAAGCAGAAACCTCTAACAACATGGATTTATGAAATACATGTTGTGTTGGCGTCACCTAGTGTGGGATAAGAGCAGGAAGAAGAAGACGTTTAAAGGTTAATAGAGTTGCAATTACTACGCTAGTAGAAATCTTAATAAATTGTAATTATACAGATATATAGTAGATAGATAACGTAGTATGCAGTCATATGGCGATGAAACTGCACTCCGGGGTCTCTCAGACACCACAAAGGCTTTGTTAAGAGAATGTCTTTATCGCGGTATCTTTTAAAGTCAGTCTCTGTATTGTGACAGATTTATTTTAAAGGATTTGGAAATTCCATTATTTGAGTTCAAGGGAATGTTTTTGATATTATTTTATAATTTAGTACAAGATCCCTGAATTTAAACAGAACTGATGTGCCTGCATGTTCCATACAATTCTATCCGAACCAAATGGCGACGATGCGAAGGGTTTGTTCAAATTCATAGCCCATGTCTTGTGAAAGTACAATTGTTTAGGATATGATGGGACTGACATACGCTATGCATAAAAACCCCTATAAATAATAAAGAAAAAAAAATAAGTACCAAAAAATCCGAAGCCGACTTTTGATTTCACGTTGCTTGTTCTTCACCTCAATTGACTTCACATTTATCTATCACAATAAGTTTCTTATACAATGAGTTGTTGTTTCTTGTACATTACATGTACAGTCAACGACAGGTTGGCATGGCAATCGGGAATGAGGCGAGTCGTGGAGAGGAAGACGCTCCGCACACCCGCACAGCACCCGCGCCATCTTAGTCTTAGCACTGCACGAGTCCGCATCGACCGCGTTTATCGATTTCGATCTCGCTCACGTTGTTGCTTGTAGTTGTGTATTGAAAATAGCTAGGAAATTGCCATGTCGACTTGTCATTGACTGTATATTTATGTATGCACATTGTCTCTTAAACATGTGTAGAACATTGTGTAGAACATTGTCTCTTAAACCCGATTCCTATAAATTACGGAGCGATATTGGTTAAAATTGAGGCCCTTGTATCTTTACTAATAATGAAGCAAAGACCTCATAGCTTTGCATAGTAGACCCTTCCATATGGAAATAGCTATCACCATGTAAAATTAGCTTACGAGTCTATTTAAGTATAATATGTCCAGTTTGGCAACAGAACATGCTACCTTTAGTAAGCAAGATGATTCGTTTTTATTTATACAACACTAGCTGTGTCCTCACGGCTCCGCCCGCGTAAGAAGTTTTATTCCAGCAATAAATATAGCCTATGTTACTCAGTGATAATGTAACTTTCCAACGGTAAAATAATTTATTGAAATCGGTCTTGTAGTTTTTAAGTTTATTCGTTACATACAAAAATACAAATCTTTCCTCTTTATAATATTAGTATATAAACAAACAAAAAAAAAACAAATTAAAAAAATACGTTTTACAATACTGGAACCTACTGGAACAGACAGTTTATAGAACGTGCGAATAATGGTTGTTTCTGTAGCTATTTATAACATTTTTGAGTATGTTCATGGAAGTTTGTTTTACAACTCACGAGTACTACTTGGTGTATTATTACTGATTAAAAAAAGTTTAAAAAATTGGCTCGTTAGTCTAGTGGTGGCAAGTGCAACTGCTGATCGTGAGGTCCTGGGTTCGATCCACCGGTCGGCCAAAGTGTTATTGGGTTTTTCCGTGTGGAATTCCTCAGCAGCAGCCCGGTGTTTGGGTTTGCGCCCGGTTGATGGCGAGGGCTCGCCCCTTATTACACGGGACTTAAACATAACGGCGAAATGAGGGTGTTACTATACACCGCTGCCCAACCCTTCGGGGAATACAGGCGTGATGTTATGTAAAAGAACGTTGCCCAACTCCAACGTTTTTCATGTACCACGGCTACATCACAAAAATCTCACATACACAAACACCAAACCCGTAACAATTATCTGTACATGTAAATATTAGTTCCGTGTAAGAATTGAACCCACTCCACTTACTCAGTTTATTTCTGAACCAACGGGCGTGAAAATAATCCGTTCAAATCTAGTTCACCATAAACTTAATTTTACCTCAAACTGGAATCTGTATAAAGTCGCAAGTTTTAATTTCCCAAAAAATAAAAACTCAGCCGCTCTCAAAAGTACGCTACCAGTATTCCACTTGGCATTACTGAAATCTCTGCTTTTATTCTCGGGAATCTTTTTTTAGTTGTGTGTTTAGAGTGGCTGGAAGTGACACACTATTTTGTTTTAATTTCTTTGAAAAGTGTAAAGTAAAAATAAATGAACTTCAATCTTTAAATTGGTCCTTAGTTAATTTTCGGGTTCATTTTTTATAAAGAGGAACTGCCCCGTTGGTTTAGTGATGGCAAGCGCGACTACTGATCGTGAGGTCCTGGATTTGACCCCCAAATCGGGCAGTTTTATTGGGTTTTTTCCGTGTGGAATTCCTCAGTACCAGCCCGGAGTTTGGATTATTGCCCGGTTGATGGCAATAGGTTCGCCCCCTATTACATGGCACTAAAACAAAATGGCGAAATTAGGGTGTTACTATACATCTCTGATCAACACTTCGGGGAATACAGGCGTGATGTTATGTATGTTATGTTAGGTAAGAACAGAAAAAATATTTTTTATCTCGCACGGATTTGAAATAATAAAAAAATAGGAGACACAACTGGTCACAACAACAGCTCACCCTTATTAAAAAGAACTCCACTACTTCTTACGTCTATATACTTGTTGAGTCAACGCACTCAACAGCACCATGAAGATGAAGGGAGGCGGGGCGGACGCGACGGCGCGTCATCGGCGGTCAGCCGCGCGCGCCCTCACACCGCAGTCAGTTGTTGCGGGCACGGCTGCGCTCGCGAATATTACCATTTTAATTAATTGACCGATCGACTCTCATTCGATCTCATCGATATCGATTATCATTACAATCATTTTACACAGCCCACTATTTTATTTATTACTCCACCACGAGCTAGCGTCGCGACAGAACTAAAGTAAAAAAAAAGATTAAGATAAAGAAAAGGTATAAAAAAAAGAACAAAGATAGAGGTCCTGAGGTAAAAAAAATACGTAACATATTTTTTCTTACAAATATACTGGCCTGCAAAAATAAGTATCACACTTTTAAAATTGCAATAACTTTTTAGGTACACAAGATATATTTTCAAAACAAAAAGGACTCAAAAAAGAGTTTAACTTTGTTACTATAGTTTCAAAGAAAGCTGATAAAAATTGCTATAAAACGTTCTTTATTTTAAATCTCTAACTTCTATAGTTTAGAAAAAATTGAAATTTTAAAAGTGTGATACTTATTTTTGCAGGCCAGTGTATATCATCCTCACATGTAAGAACTAATCACGACCGTTTTGGTATATTACTATCAAAGGAAAATTGCGATCTTTTCTTTGTTATTTAATTAAGAGCAAAGGTCTTAATAAGAAACATAATTATTAAATTACTGAGAAGATTTGTACATAATATTGTACATACCTATATAAAAGATTATTTTTCTCATTGGCAACTTCGTTTTCAGAAACGAATGATTTTTGTGACATCTAATATTAACAAGAGAGGAGCTCGTGGCTAACTAATTAAGAAACATACCGACCATACGATTTGCGAGGTTAAGCTACCCTTGCCGCGGTCAGTCCGTGGATGGGTGACCGATCGGTACACATCGAGACCCCTCCTTGCCTCGGAGAGCACGTTAAACAGTCGGTCCTGGGTGTCATACGAATACCTATGACATTTGTTACGGGAAGTCAGAAGCCCGAAAGTCTGACAACAGGTTGGCATTGCCCAGTTACTGGGTTGCGGTGGTCTAATAGATCGGTCCGTGTAAAATACTGGTATTCAGCCACATCTGGTTAGACTGGAAGCTGACCCCAAGATAATTAAGAAAAGGTTAGGAGGAAGAGTGACATCTAATATTACTAATACAATTTAGTATAATATTACCAGTTATACATATATTTTAGCACTTCGGTCTAACTTTAGGATATCGGCATTGCCCAGTAACTGGGTTGCGGAAGTCTGATGGCAGTCGCTCCGTGTAAAATACTGGTATTCAGCCGCATCTGGTTAGACTGGAAGCGTACCTCAATATAGTTAGGAAAAGGCTAGGCAGAACATATTTTAGCACTTCCCAGTACAAAAAGATTATTATTCTCATTGGAAGCTTCATTTTCAATAATCAATGATTTTTGTGACATCAAAGATCATCATAATTAGCCCATTACTGTCTCACTGTTGGGCACGGGCCTCATCTCAGAATGAGAAAGGTTTAGGCCTTATTTCACCACGGTAGCCTGGTGCGGGTTGGCGGACTACACACACCATCGAGAATTTTTTGGAGCCCTCTCAAGTGTACAGGTTTCCTCACGATGTTTTCCTTCACCGTTAACGCAAGTGGTAATCAAATTATCTTCTACATTTGGGTAATTACGTGGCACTACTTTCCCGCTAGCCATAAGACCCGCCTGGTAGGAGGATCCTCCCTGTTCGTTGGGGGAACACCACACCTCGTTCCATCACATACGAATACCTATGACAGTCGTTACGGGAAGTCAGAAGCCTGAAAGTCTGACAACCGATCCAACCTTAGAAAATTGGCATTGCCACTAGGCATCAGATCTACCATCAGATCTCCGCTACCCAGCTAATAAGCTGGGTTGCGGAGATCTGATGGCAGTCGCTCCGTGTTAAATACTGGTATTTAGCCGCATGTAGTTAAACTGGAAGTATTATCGGTAGCTGGTAACACTGGACAATGTTGACAAAGTAGGGTAATTGTCAAGATTAATCAACGTACCCGAAGTTATAAAAACACTGGTCATTCGACGGAGCAAAGGATTCCATACCGAACAGCCAAAGAACTCTGACCTTTTATATGCGGTTTGCTTGTCCTCATTTTCTGATCTTGTGTTAATTATTATATTGTGATATATTGTGAACTAGCTTCTGTAACTAATCACTAACCTAATTAAAAGTACTCTCAGTGGTGGAGAGTCTATGTTGGTTTCGATTACTTTATTTACCATGCTCCCAATCCTGACATACTGATATTAGCTATAACTATAATGACAGATTCACTCCTATAAGATTCTGTTATATGTCTTTTATAGAAGTTGTGTCCAATATACCTATAGTTTGGAAAAAGATAGGCAGATCATATTTGGGTAAATTACTTCTATTCAGCTGATTTGTAAGTAAAAAAAATCTTTTGACAATTTGCTGTATGACTACAGTCAACGGCAGGCCGACATGGCAATAGGGTATGGGGCTTGACGTGGTGCCCACGCCCTGCACACCCGCACAACGCCCGCGCCATCTTAGTGTTAGTGCTGCACGAGTCCGTATCGACCGCGTTTATCGATTTCGATCTCGCTCACGTTGTTGCTTGTATTTGTATATTGAAAATGACTAAAAAATTGCCATGTCGACCTGTCATTGAGTGTGTGGCGGCATCTATCACGCCACATGCGAACTACGCAGCACGACGAATATCTAGCAGACTACAGCGACAACAATAACAGACATTCCGCTCTCGGACGCCGGCCAGAGCACACGTGCTCTCGACTCCACGCCCGATCGCTGCGCGCCCCGCCGCGCACCTCTGACGTCACTGCGCGCCCCGCCACGCAGCTGCGCACACTCCGTTTCCGGTCGACGCGGCTCAGTACACTCGTAACGCTGTTACGAGTTGTGCTAGCCACACGACCGCTCGATTCAAAGCTCGTCTTTTTCAAGACAAGTGGCGAACATCACTGTCTCCTCCGAGAGTAAACCGTCAAAACGAAGTAGTCCCCCTTCAGGGAAAACCACTCTTATATAGTGGTCCTCGGTGGAAACCAAACGGTGCCAACGAAACCGAGGTGGTGGGGACCCGGCACACCATTCTTAAGCCGGTAGGGGTTTGGGGTTCACCGGCCTTGGGGGATCTCCTAGTCGGACCCAACTCATAACCCGTTCTCTTCCCAGCATTCCCGAGGTAATTAATTTTACTAAGGGACTTAGGAACCCGATTGCACAATAAGATCGGCGATCGGGATTTCAAGCTTAGGGAACACCGCAGGTACACAACCTCCCTGTCTACACCCGACAGGGAGGGTTACTCATCTCCGGGTAATCCCACCCGGAGAGCTAGGTTCTTAGGCCCTTCAGGCGATATCGAACAACACAGAGTGTAGCTACCGAGTTTGTTTATGGTTTTCTTCTCGGTAGTATAACACTAGGAAAACCATACGGGTGGGCTTTTTCGTGGGAGTTGTTCGCCCGGGGCGACACGTACGTGTCTCCTCGGGACTGGATAGGAGTTAGGTCTCCCCCCCATTAAACTGCCCCCTACTCCATCATGACGGACGCTAGTATACTAGCGGCCGTCAAGGAGCTTCTTCACCACGATAAGGCGTTCGCAGCGGCGTACAGCCTGAAAATCTTCGGGGTTCCCTTCAGGAACTCCGCGGACTGCCCTCAGTCACCTGAGCTTAGGCGCGATGCTCAATATTCGAGCATTCGTATCGATGACGGAGTCAACTCCGTATCATCAAACTCGTCCGGTAAACCGCCCTCAGCGGTAGTTGCCCCGGCCCCGTCCGTTCGACCGCCCTCTGCGGTAGTTGTCCCTGCCCCGTCAGTGCAACCGCCTTCCGCGGTAGAAGCCCCGTCCGTCATGGACGTTTGCGGCCCCTCTTCTGAGTCCGACTCCGAGTCGAACTCAAATAATGACTCGTCATCCTCCTCTGAAGGCTACACGCTAGTAGCCGGCAAGGGGAAGAAGCGCGCGCGTAAGACGCAGTCTGCCCCGACCGATCTCCCCGCTAAGGCCCTTAAAACGGTCACAGCGTCCCCCGCGACCCCCGCGACCCCCGCGACCCCCGCGATCCCCGCGATCCCCGCGACTCCCGCGACCTCCGCGAACCCCGCGAAACCCACTAAACCCTCAGTTCCGAGGAAAGAGCCCGCTCCACCGCCTGTGTTCATTCAGGACAAGGCTAAGTGGATGGACGTGGGTCGTCTGTGCACAGCACAGAAGATCCACTTCCTGAGCGCGCGCTCTACCCCTCAAGGCATCAAAGTCATGGTGCAAAATTCTACAGACTTTCGCAATATGACGCGATTGCTCAGAGATATGAAGGTGTCCTTCCACACCTACGCCCTCCCCGACGAGCGTCTCCTAAGGGTAGTCATTCGTGGCATCCCCCTGGGAGTTACCCCCCAAGATGTTCTTGAGGACCTTCAGTCCCAGAACGTTCCCGTTTTAGAAGTCCACCGCATGCACCGCGGCAGAGGTGGCGCCCCCTATGAGATGGTCCTCGCCGTCTACGAACCATTGGCCGAATCAAAGGCCATTTTCAACATCCGAACCCTCTGCTACGCTACCGGTATCGTAGTAGAGCGCCCCAACAAAGGCGGCCCTCCAGGGCAATGCCATCGTTGCCAATTATATGGCCATTCGCAGCGTAACTGCTACGCGACGCCCAGGTGCGTTAAGTGCCTGGGCGCTCACGGCACGAGCGACTGCAGCAGGCCAAAGGACAGGGCTCTGTGTACAGAGCCCCCAAGCTGCGTACTGTGCGGCGTGGAGGGTCACCCAGCGAATTATCGCGGGTGCCCCAAAGCGCCAAAACAGCGCAGCCCTAAGCTGGCTCAGCGCTCGGCCGTTCGCCAACAGAGGGAGAGCTACTCCATAGCCCCCCTCTTGTCCTCCCATATCCCCGACCGCCTCAGTCCACAGAGGCCTTCCCCCTGGAACATGCTGCAACACCAGCAGTCGTTCCCAGCCCTACAACAAAGGCGCCCACCACCACCTCCGAGCGCGGTTCCCACCGCCCCGCCGGTGGTGGCGGCAGCTATTCCCCCGCAACAACCTATTGTCGCCCCAACCACAATGCCGGCTGCCTCACAGCGACAGGCACAAATTGCACCACCGGTCCACCATGCACCGGCCCCCGTAACACCACCCAGGCCCTCAGCACCCGCGGCCCCCATCCCCTCACTCATGGCCACGAAAGTGTTTTTCCAAGACACTCTTCCCAGCCTGCTCAAATCTTTGTCCTCCTGCAATATGGATTGGGCACAAAATATGATTTCCGCTTGGAACGCCACTCAAGGCAATCCAATCGCGCGTATCAATGTCCTCCGCGATTTTGAGGACATTCTTAACCAACTTATCTCGTTACCCTCTAATGGATACTGAGACCAACACTAGAATCAAACCGCGATCCCTTAGGTTAGGTTTCTTCAACGCGAATAGCGTAGCCGGTCAACGAGATGAGATCGCAATCTTTCTGCGTGATCATCAAATTGACATATTTCTAGTACAGGAAACGTTTCTGAAGCCCCACAATAGGAATCCTGGAATTGCCAACTACAAGTTAGTTCGCAACGACAGGACCCGTTGTGGCGGCGGTGGTACCCTCATATACTACAAACGTTCCCTGTACTGCACCCCGTTAGACCCCCCTCCCGATCTCCAGTATCTGGAAACCTCTATCTGTCGGTTAGGCATGACAGGACATCAGCCGATCACTATCGTGTCGGTCTACAACCCCCCGTCTAGTCTGAGACTTCCTCTCGAGAGCGACCTTAGAGCTCTATTCGATCTCGGCGGAGGCTCCGTTATCATAGCGGGCGACCTCAACGCCAAACACATCACTTGGAGCTGTCACTCCAATAACCCGGCCGGCCGGACACTCGAAGCACTGAGCCCTCTGCTCGACTTCGATGTGATAGCCCCCATGTCCCCCACTCACTATCCCGCCAACGTTGATGACAGACCCGACATACTCGACATTGCGCTCCTAAAGAACGTAGGCCTCGCCATACGCTCGATAGAAACGCATGAAGAGTTAGACTCTGACCACCGACCCGTTGTCCTAGACCTGGGTCCCCGGGGCGGTCCCCCGGATCCCGGTCTACCCGCGCCTACTAAAACTATCACGGACTGGCGGAAGCTAGAGGAGCGTCTCAAGTCTCCGTCGTCCGCACATTTAGATTCAATCCCCGACAACATAGTGACAATCGCCGACACGTTGGGCGCTATCGACTCCCTCACGGGTCACGTACAGTCCGCGGTGAACGAGTGTTCACGACAGATTCCAGCGGTGGAAGATCACCGCTGGAAACTGCCTGACGATGTGCGTGAACTGTTGACGGAGAAGAATGCGTCCGTACGCGCGTATGACACTTTTCCCTGCGAAGGCAACCGCCTCCATATGCGTTCTATGCAGCGTGCTGTAAAGAAACGCATACAGGAGGTTAGGGAGTCCCGCTGGGACAAGATGTTAGGCGAATTAGAGCCATCCCATCTCGCTTTCTGGCGTTTGCAACGCGCCCTCAAAAATGAATGTGTAGCCTCTACTCCCCCTCTCAATCGTCCGAATCAAAGGCCGGCCTTTGAAGACGACGAAAAGTCCGAATGCCTAGCCGACAGTCTAGAAGCCCAGTGTACGCCCAGCGCATTACCAGTAGACCCGGTCCACCTGTCCCAGGTGGATACCGAAGTCGAACGTAAAGCCGCTCTCCCCCCCGTAGAAGATCCTGATGATCCCCTGCCCCCTGTCACCGCGGATGAGGTGCAGGCGATAATCAAGAATCTTAAGCCCAGGAAAGCCCCCGGTCTCGATGGCATCACGAACAAGGTGATCAAACTCTTTTCCGCCCAGCTCATAGTACTAATGACCGCCATCTTCAATGGCGCTCTTAGCAATAACCTCTTTCCGCAAGCTTGGAAACAAGCCACAGTTATAGGCATCCCCAAACCCGGCAAACCCAAGTGTGAGCCGTCCAGTTATCGCCCCATAAGCCTTCTCAATTCGTTTGGGAAGATTTATGAGCGTATCATTTATTCGCGTTTAAAGGGATTCGCATACTCCCATAACCTCATTCCCGACCAGCAGTTTGGTTTTCGTCCCACCCACTGCTGCACTAGGCAACTTCACCGTATTGTCGAACACATAAGCTCCGGCTTCATGTTTTCATACAAGACAGGCATGCTGTTCTTCGACGTAGCGAAAGCCTTCGACAAGGTCTGGCACAACGGTTTATTATATAAACTGTACCAATTCAACGTGCCAGACCGTCTCGTGCTCATCATTCGAGACTTTCTGTCGGATCGCACCTTTCGCTACCGAATAGACGGCACGCTTTCGTCTCCACATCCGATCCGAGCCGGAGTCCCTCAGGGCTCCGTGCTAGCCCCCCTTCTGTTCACGCTGTACACCAGCGACATTCCCACTCATGGCAAGGCCCAGTTGGCACTTTTCGCCGACGACACGGCTATTTACTACACGGGTAGTGACTTAAAATCGATCTCTCGCATCTTACAGACCGCAGCCAACCGCCTCGGCGCTTGGTTTCGGAAGTGGCGTATCGAGGTGAATCCCGAAAAGAGCGCAGCAGTTCTTTTCGAGAGGCACGGCGATAACCACTCGCGTTGTCCCCCAGTAGTCATGTTTGGAAAAGAGATCCCTTGGGAACTGAGCGTCAAGTACCTGGGGGTTATCCTAGACCACCACCTCTCGTTCCGGCAACACATCAAAAAGGTGCACGCTCGCGCCTCTTTTGTTGTGGGCCGGTTACACCCTATGATTAGGGCGCGCAGTAAGCTCTCGCTTAGAAATAAGTTGAGACTTTACCTGACGTGCATTCGCCCCATATTAACCTACGCCAGCGTCGTGTTCGCACACGTTAGGCCATGTCGCTTTAAAGCATTCCAGATCTTGCAAAACCGCGTATTGCGCAGAGCCACGGGCGCTCCGTGGTATATGCGCAACGTTCAGCTTCATTTAGACTTAAAAATGCCAACGGTAAGGCAATATCTCAAACGCACGTCTAAGCGTTACTTCGACCATGCCCCGAGGCATCGGAACCCCCTCGTGACCGCCGCGTCCGATTATAAACCCTCCCAGATTAGCATAGTCCGCCGTCCCCGGCATGCGCTACTAGAGCCCGATGATGAGATCACCCTCCTCCAGGAGGCGAATAAATCGACTAGCACTATACACATACACCGCCGCCGCCGACCGGCGTATCGCCCTCGCCGACGAGGCCCCTCGCGACGTCCCACCGCCGCCGCCCCCGATCCACCGTGCTCACCCGCCGCAGCCGCGGAGCCGGTCGTCCCTTCTGACTCCGCGCAGTCACCATGACGCGAGAATACAGCCCTCATCAAGCTGTCGTATCCCTCCCAGTCCTCTTGCATTCGACACCCTAAGAGTTCGAGTCCCCCCTTGGGGACGCTCTCAGAGGTGTCGCTGCTATAGTCATAGCCATGATGTTACAGTAGTTAGCTTTGCGTAGTTAGCTAGGTAGTTAGAATTGTAGGTATTGGTTCGGAGACCCTTCTGGTCTCGCCAATAATAGCCAGGTTACGTAGAAAAGGTCCGCAAGACCATCTACAATAGTCGATTAGGAAAAAAAAAAAAAAAAAAAAAAAAAAAAAACAACAATAAAAGCTGTCAAATGAAACGTCACAAATCCTGCATCGCGATATCAAGATTTGACAAGCAGGTAGTATATAAACGGTGTAAATGGACCCTTAACTAAGCCGAAAGGTTCTTATTATCCACGTCATTGCGATAGTTTTTTTGTTCTGGACTATGCCTGGGAACCTTCTAGTTACGGAGATATTGAAGGTCAAAGTTCCATCTTTTTCACAACTAATTTTTTAAATACTAATTTTGAAGGTTGCAAATGTACTTGAAATACCTCCATTATCCGTTTACTATTCATTGCATCCGTCAGCACAGTGTTTTGTGTGCGTTTCACTGAGTTTTACCGTAAAACAATATTTTTTACCCAAAAAAAAAGTCGTTTCCCAGCGACAATTTTTGCGTAGGGTTACTTAGTTTGATGTACTGAATGCATGGTTGACGGCTTCGTGAAGGGTCTTTTTACACCTTGTATACAACTTCCCAACATCAACCGTTGGGCAGTGGCCCGCCAGGAATATGACCCGCCTGGTAAGAAGATCCTCTCTTTTCGTTGAAGGAACACCAAACCTCTCACCCCCACAAGTACCACATTTCGTTCATGCACTTCCAGTAATTTTACGTGTACATCTGTCACAATCGCTAGGTAGTCAACTAAGCCAATATAAAACTTTTGCGTCCCATCCTCTCTCTGAAACGGATCTTCTATAAAGTGCCGGTTCTAATTGAATTTGTCTATTTCGAGCCTTATTTGCAGCACAATAAGATGCATATTTATTTGGGGGTAGTTTGCAACAAATCTAAGTTTTGTGGTGACGTATGATGTAAGTGGAAAGTTGTTAACTTGTTTTTAGTTTTGTTTACTGGTTTGGTTCCGTATTATATATTAATGGTCAAATACTCAAACGCTACTCAATTTTAAGTTGCCGTTAAGTCTCGTGCTGTCACTGTTACTATAAGGCGAAGTGATAGTGACAGCACGAATAAGAAAGATAGCGGCCCGTCCCGGCTTCGCACGGGAGGACATTTTTCCCATTTTTGCAACATTTTTCATTTTTGCTCCGCTCCTATTGGTCGTAGCGTGATGCTTTACAGCCTATAACCTTCCTGGATAAATAGACTATGCAACACAAAAATATTTTTTCAGTACCAACCAGTAGTTCCTGAGATTAGCGCGTTCAAACAAACGCAAACAAACTCTTCAGCTTTATAATATTAGTATAGATAGGGAGTAAATGATAATGAGATGGCTAACAGGGAAGAATGGAAGAGGAAAATATATTGCACCGACCCCAACTAACTTGGGACCAGGGTAGGAAGATGATGATGATTGAGTATTTGGCCATATAAGTATGATAAGTATTCGTTTCTGATATAGTTGCTTAGGTATTATTCAAAACGTTGACTAAGAACATTTTCCTGTAACTACAACAGTTAAGGTACTGTCCCATCTCAAATTTCCATCCTGGATACCTGCAATATACGTACATAGTACAAAACATGTTTCAATATACACTCGCGAGCAATGAATCCGTGTCACCAACATAAATAAAATAATTTTAAAATATTAAACAAAGTTTTCCGAGATAATAAGAAAATGTTAAACAATTTTTACCGAGATAATAAGGTTTATGTTGGTGACCCAGATTCATTGCTCCCGAGTACACATATTTTTAAAAGATTAAAGGAAGTGCTAAAATTCAATAAAAATGTGCATGCTTAATGGGTTCTTGAAGGAAAATGTTTTATTATGTTTTATACAACATTTAAATGGCAGGACTATACTTTTATGGGGCAACATTGTATCACCAATAGCCAAATACTCAAACGCAATTCTAAGTTACCCTTAAAACTCGTGCTGTCTCTGTCACTATAAGGTGAAGTGACAGTGACAGCACGAAATTAACGGCAACTTAAAATTGAGTAGCGTTAGACTCTCTGATTCATCCCTTGAGTCATTACGATTCAAGTGATTCATTCATCTTTCTCCTCTAATTCTGTTTCATTGATTGAATTGGCTCACCTAGCTTTATACTTTCTATAGGTCTGTTCATCTTTTGTCTTTGCCTTTATTGTGGGGATTCTTGGCCTATTGCCAAACTTCGGTTTGCACATAGAAACTTGGTCGAGCTCGTTAGCTAGAAACCTTTAATATTCAACTTGGTAAATTGAATGCCTACAAGAAATCTATTCATACTTTTTTAAAGAAAATTTACTTAAAAAGTATTAAAAACTGACTTTAAAACACTGAAAAGCAATAAATAATGACCGTTCGTTCTGCTTAGCCTTTTCTCAACTCTATTGAGGTCAGCTTCCAGTCTAACCAAATGCGGTTGAATACCAGTATTTTACACGAAGCAATTAACTGCCATCAGACCTCTGCAACCCAGTTACTGGGCAATGCCGATATTCTAAAGTTAGACCGGTTGTCAGACTTTCGGGCTTCTGAATACCCGTATCGACTGTAATAGGTATTCGTATAACACCCGGGACCGACAGTTTAACGTATTCTTCGAGGCACGGAGGGGTCGCGATGTGTAACGAACGGTCACCTATTGACGGACTGACCGCGGCAAGCGCAGCATAACCTTACAAATCTGAATATGATCCGCGTGGTTGTTAATGAACCACGAGCCCCTCAAATATATATAGACAAATGAGAAACTTCCTTTTTTGAAGTCGATCAAAAGATTTCACAAGAAATCTTTATCTAAAAAACCTACCGACGAATTTTGAAGAAAATACAAGACGCTTGATTCTAATTCTTATCAAAATGAATGCCTTAATAAAATATCGTTACCAATCTCAGACATCGTAACTTCACGCTATTCCCCTCTCGGTACCGGCAGAGACAGTACATCACACGTAATTAAATATTAAAACTACGTGTTCAGAATACAAAAGACCACGTAATAGGCATGTGGGAAAGAGACGTGTATATACAAAGGTCCTTGACAAGAGAGAGAGGGAAGAATGGCGCGTAACAATGAAGTATTCACTCTTCGGTATAAGGGCTCTACAGTTCTTGTGAAGCCCTCATTGTTTCAGTCTGCTTGTATAAAAGAGGGATAAGCAGAGTTCCAAGTTTATTATGAAGAATGCTATGGTATTTTCATGACCCTATGTAGCATTGTTTGCGTATTAGTTGTATGAATCAACTAAGTTGTCATTGTTTCTGGTTTACCCTCGGTTTGTGAAAGGCTGATTTAAGTATACAGGGTTACTGGTAACTCGACGTATTCCTTGCAGGACATTATAGAAGGGCTGAAATGCAACAAATTAAGTCACCAAATGTTCTACCGAAATTCAGTAGTTTCTGAGATTCATTATTTTTAATTATTGTTGAAAAATCCCAGATTCAACCATTTGCAACCTATTTAAAAATAATGTAAGGCGCGAATGTATTGAAATTTAAGTTTTTATTATAGCAGGTGCAATAGCAGGTCTCTGTGAATAATTAAAAGTTCAAAAATACCAAACCAATTTTGCAAATATGATTGAATTTGGGATTCTTCAACAAAAAAGAAAAAAACTCTAAAACTACTGAATCTCGGTAGAACATTTGGTGGCTTAATTTGTTGCATTTCAACCCTATTATAATGTCCTGCAAGGAATACGTCGAGTTACCAGTAACCAGTAACCGTAACCGTGTTATTTAATATACTAGGTTTAAATTTAAGTGTTAATTTTTAAGAAACATTATATTTTTAATTTTAAGTATCCGTGTGCGTCCGCGTGGGCGGAAAATAAATACTTTTTCTTTCTTCTTCTTTCTAACCCTGTATAATCTGTTGTGAGCTCTCATGTCAATGTTTATGTTTTTTGACCAAAATGCTAACAACCAATCATATTATTATCATTTCAGATGAAATTTGACAAATCATTAGTAAATTTTTACCATGCAATGTTTACCCAAAACACTTCATATATTTTTCTTATGTTTTCTATCCTTTATAACTTTTATCCAAATACAACACAGAAATGAATTAGCTTTGAGTTAATCAGTTTGTCAGAAACCAGAGTTTAGTATTTTAAGAGACTACCATCGTGGTAATTGCGTATTTTAACAGAATAATTAAAATGCAATAAAGCTACGACTCTTACATACCCCTTTCGCTTCATCCACATTCATACATCTTGTCATACACGCACGCCGGTTGAGAGTACTACGCACCTGACCTTTGTGAAGAACATCACCAATAACATCGATGTATGTCCTTCTAGGACGTCCTCTACCGGCGTTCCCATTAATATCCGCCTTATAAATTTCTTTTGTTAATCGCCGTTCACTCATTCTCTCAACATGGCCAAACCACCTAAGCATACTCCTTTAAATTTTTGTCACTACATCATCTTTTAAACCGCAACTTTGTCTAATCTCTTCATTTCTCAATCTATCATTCAAAGTTACACCGCACATACTTCGCAAGGAACGCATTTCCTCGGCATTTATTCTACTTTCATGCCTCTTCTGCCACGACCAACATTCACTTCCATACATAAGCGTAGGTACCAACACACCATTATGGACAGCCAGTCGTGCCTTTTTGGACATCGACCGGCTAGCCACAACCGCATGCAAAGCACCATTTACTTTATTTCCCGCATTTGCTCTCCTTTCCACATCTTCGTCAATCTTACCATCTCTTGTAAACATGCTTCCCAAGTAAACAAACTCATTCACCTGTTCAATACTTTCATCTCCTATCTTTACTTTACACTCAGATACATCTGCATCTCTTTCAAAAACCGTAAGGGTCGTATCATGTGGCGTTCTATAGTTTCTGCCTACCCCCATGGGAAAAAGGCGTGAGTTTATGTATGTATGTATGCAATAAAGCCTAATTTACACACACATAAGTTAAGAGTTAACTTGCCGATTAAGTGACTTAATTGAGCAAGTGCTGAACTTAACTTGCCAATGTAAGTACGTCCAAATGAAGTTTTCTACTAAATTCTAATCGGCCAGTTAAACGCTTTATAGTGTTTCTTTGTAAATAATTGCATTTTCCAAAAGTGTTAATACAGCAGTATTAATAGTCTGGATTTGTGACCGGTTATTGGCAATAGGCTCACACCCTATCACATGGAACTTAAACATAACTGGCGAAACGAGGGTGTACTAAAAACACCTCTGCCGTATCCTTCGGGAAATACAAGGCGTGATAATATGTGTTAATTGTATTTTCATGCATTTCGAATTTCCGGATCAAAGAAATTGTTTAGCCGTGAAAAAAAAAGGATAGGGTTCATTTTACTGACCTAGAACCATTAGCCACATAGGTTGATAAATAAGAATATTGTACATAATAAAAAAGAAAGGGATCAACTCCCTTAATAGAATCCCTTAATATAAAACGCGAGGTTTTATATTTATTGTAAGCAACTTATCTCAAGAGTTAACTCAATATTATTATATCTATAAAAATAAAAATACACTCTTTTATTTTGATAGACAGTGTACGCCGTTCCTTTGTTCCAACACTGGAATAAATCAAAAGAATTTCTTACGAGAAACATACTGCCGGTACACTTGGGAGCAATTTTATTTGAACATTTTAAAATTTGGCATAACATATGCTTTTAATATGTAACATTGCGCTGTTGCACTAACGTAGCGTATACTCGAGTGAAATGAGAAACACCGAGCAATACGATATTTTTATTATAAGTATTTATATTTGAAATAGCACTTAGCTCGCGACTACGTCCGCGTTAATTTTCATACAAACTTCCATCCCCTATTTTACCCTCTTAGGGGTAGAATTTCCAAAAATCCTTTCTTAGTGGATGCTTACGTTACAAAAGGAACCTACTGTCCAAATTTCATGTTTCCAACTTCAGTGGTTTAGGCTCTGCGTTGATGAATCAGTCAGTCAGTTAGGACAAGTAATTATATAATGAATAGATGAACAAAAGTGCTGGATCAGTCGGTTGCTTTTATAAGGGGTATAGTGAGGATTGAGATTAACTTGAGACTTGACTTTAATCTTCTTCTTCTTCTTTTTTTTCTTAGGTGGGGTCGGTACAACGTGTATTTCATAAATCCATGTTGTTAGAGGTTTTGGCTTATTGTTTTATGACCGGCCGCCTGCCTGACATCAACCCTCCTTGAGAATATTCGTTGCGTCGTCGCGCGGGTGACCTAATGTGCTTGCTGATATTATGCACTGGGTCCCAAGATGATATGCTTGTCAATCTTATTGCTGATAACTAAGCAGACTATGTTCTTCTTGGTGGAGTACCTATACTTGAAGTTCCTTGACCCACTCATTCAGTTTTGCTAGGGACGGTGGTTCTGACACGTAGTAAACTAATAGGTATAGCACCGTGAGCTTCTCTGTAAAAACTTGATGTCAATTGACATTTGACTTTAATATTGTTTCAAATAAATTATTGGTTAAAATTAAAACTGTTGTATTTTTACCAATAATGAAGTAAAAACCTCATTCATGGCTTTGCATAGTAGACCTTCTCATAGGGAAGTAGCTATCACAGGTAAAATTAGCTTACGAGTCTATTTATATGCCCATTTTGGCAATAAAAAATGCTACCATTGCTAAGGAAAACGATTCGTTTTTTTATAGGAACCAGGTATAAATCAACTATAGATCCTACTACCAAGCGTGTTGGATTTTGTTGATACTTACTCGTACAACACGCGTCTACTCCCTGCGTGCGGTGAGGAAGTTTTTTATTCTAGCCGGTCCCCATACGGAATTCCATGGAACATAACATAACATCACGCCTGTATTCCCCGAAGGGTTGTGCAGAGGTGTATAGTAACACCCTCGTTTCGCTAGTTATGTTTTAAGTCCCATGTAATAGGGGGCGAGCGGGCACAAATCCAGACACCGGGCTGCTACTGAGAAATTCCTGATGGATAAACCTAATAACACTTTTCCCGACCTGGGGATCGAACCCAGGACCCCATGCTCACCAGTCGCTCTTGAGACCACTAGATCAACAAGGCAGTCAATCATTCCAACTCCATGGAAATCAGGCATAAATCGACTGTGTGTCAAGCCTTAACAATTTTAAAAAAGACAATAAATTAAAACGAAGTGGGAGAGTAGCACAAAAAAAATACCATCTAGCTTATTGCAGAAGGAACGGCCAGCGACGACAAATTAGTTTTCTTCGCAGCGTTGAATAAGTGAAGAAATATTTCGAAAAAAGGATTTCTAAGCAATTTAGTTGAAATGTGATTTTCATGAGGAAATAAAATAGTTGGGACTAGAGTTTAATTTTGATTTAGATATAACTTATTTCTGGAAACCGGTTTTGGTAACGGACATATTTTATTTTGTTATTAGGTAGCTACCATTTTTTTTTATTCTTGACTTTATCGCGTTTTGAGCTAGTCGCACCTGATGGTAAGCGCACACAGGGTCTAAGATGGAGCACACGAATCCAAGGAACAGAGATATAGAGGGATTCCCCTGTACCTCTCTGGCTCTTATATAGGTATACACACCAAGGAACACAGTAAACTGCTAGTCACCGGACTGGATTTGTGCCTGGTTCATGGCAATAATATGCTCGCCCCCTATTACATGGGACTTAAACATAACGGCGAAATGTGGGTGTTACTATACATCTCTGCCCAATCCTTCAGGGAATACAGAGGTGATGTTATGTTTTTATGTTACGTAAAAGATTGTGTGGTTTTAAGAGTTACAGGAATCCGTTTGCACGCTTTAAAAGAAAACACAAAGTAAAGGTACCAGCACTTACCTACCTTGGAAAGCAGCCAGGCTATTCCGTGATGTCACAGAAAGTAGCCAAAGGCAAGTTTATTGCTATTATTTGGTCGGTACACTCTCTACCTACCAGTCAGGTCGTGAACCATACGCTAAGCTTCTCACCGTAGTGTGAGTAAATAACAGAAAATCCATTCCTTATGTAAACAGGCTTAGATTTAGTTATCTTCATGAGCAGCAGTTTTTAAGTTTAGAAAAATAAGTACCTAAATAAATAATAATTGCTGACGTAATCATCATCTAGACACCCCCGTCCTCTATGTCATCAAATATAAGCTAAGCAAAAACCCCCTCACCCCCTTTTTGCGCTTACGTAATACTTGAACGGCCCCTTTGAGCGTATGGCTACCTAAATGATTTTTAATCACATAAACACGCCTGTATTTCCCTAAGTGTTGGGCAGAGGTGTATCACCCTCATTTCCCCGTTGTCTCATGTAATAGGGGACGAGCCTATTACCTTTAACCGGGCACAAATCCAAACTCCAGGCTGCTACTGAAGACTTCCACACGGAAAGACCCAATAATACTTTACCCCACCTGGGGATCGAACCCAAGACTTCACGATCAGCAACCACGCTTGCGACTACTAGACCAACGAGGCATTTTGCGTCTTTAAGTTGCCGTTAAGTCTCGTGCTGTCTCTGTCACTCCGCCTTAAAGTGACAGAGACAGCACGAGAATTAATGGGAACTTAAAATTGAGTAGCGTTTGAGTATTTGGCCATTAGCTTGTTATTTAATTTCATTATTGGACTGCCTCGTTGGTCTAGTGGTGGCAAGCGCGTCTGCTGATCGCGAGGATCTAGGTTCGACGGTCGAGCAAAGTGTTATTGGGTTTTTTCGTATGCAATTCCTTAGTAGCAGCCCGGAGCTTGGATTTGTGCCCGGTTGACGGCAATAGACTCGCCCGCTATTACATGGGACTTAAATATAACGGTTAAATGAGGGTGTTAATATACACCTCTGCCCAACCCTTCGGGGAATATAGGCGTGATGTTATGTTTATTAGAACTTTACATACTTTAACTTCTGTTTCATGTTTCGTTAACAGTAAATACAATAAAAATTCTAACAATTTCTTACACATTGCTGTATAATAAAGGACTCCTTCCACCCAACGTCACTCCGTACATATTAAACTTGAATAAATCCTTCGGGACAATCTACACAATGAGTTTACGCCATCTTAAACATCTATTGAATTTTTTCAGTTAGCCTTTTCCCCATTTTCTAAGGGTTTTTATAAGAGTTGCTTTTGTATTCTTGCTTTAAAAAACTTTCTAACTTTAGTCAGTTTTCTTGACGTTTTGAAGTCTTAGAAATAATTTGACGTTTGTAGTATTATTATGAAGTTGTATAATTCAATTTTGTTTATTTTTGCGTGTTTTTTTTCCTTATTGGGTGAACTTTGGAACTTTGGTTTTGTAATATTTGATTAAAATAAATCATCTAATTTTATTCTGCGTGCGTCGTAAGAGGAAAATTGGGAAGTTTGTTCTTTGGATAATATCTTTCTGCGTCAATAAGATAGTACTGCCCTTTCAGACTAACCTTGTATATAACATTAATGTTTGTGTGTTCGTCTTCTATGCGTAAACTTTGTACAGAGTTGTTGCTTGTGCCCGGTTGATGGCAATAGGGTCGCCCCCTATTACATGGGACTTAAACATAACGGCGAAATGAGGGTGTTACTATACACCTCTGCCCAACCCTTCGGGGAATACAGGCGTGATGTTATGTTTAAACTACTTTTAATGCAAATACAGTAAATCACTAACAAAATCTCACCACCACACTAGGAATCAATCAAATGACCCGTATAAATAATTCTAGCTCGTCGCCCGGTTCAATTAACATCAGTTTGAATCTCAAAGGCGATCGGTCAAGCGTGAGTGGCCACTGTTACTGTGCTAATGAGCGTCAATTGACACTAAACATTTTCACTCAGCGGTTGATCAACAAAGAGGATTGGTATTTGAGACTTCATTTATTAGCCTCATTTCCATTTATGGATGGAAAATAGACTAGGTTTGTCACTGCGTAGACATAATTTCACTTTAAGGGCGATGCCTCTTTAGTGCGTTGCTTTGCGTCGTCGCAACGGATCAGCTCATTGTTTGCCACATCTGCAGTCCGGGCAAACTCAGACAGATAGCAGGCGGATTGCACGCGGTGGATGCAACATACATACATCTATCTATACATTATCATTTGTCTTGTCTTTGTCCCTGACTGATTCATCAACGCAGAGTCTAAACTACTGAAGCTGGAAACATGAAATTTAGACAGTAGGTACGTTTTGTGACGTAGGCATCCACTAAGAAAGGATTTGTGGAAATTTTACCCCTAAGGGGGTAAAATAGGGGATGGAAGTATGTATGAAAATTCACACTGAAGTAGTCGCGGGCTAAGTGCTAGTCTATACTAATATTATGAAGCTGAAGAGTTTGTTTGTATGTTTGTTTGTTTGAACGCGCTATTCTCAGAAACTAGTAGTTGGAATTAAAAAAAATCTTTTTGTGTTGGATAGTCCATTTATCGAGGAAGGTTATAGGCTATATAACATCTCGCTACGATCAATAGGAGCGGAACATAAATGAAAAATGTTGTAAAAACGGGAAAAATGTCCACCCGTGCTAAGCCGGGACGGGCCGCTAGTAGGTACATAATATGTTTGTTGCATCCACCACTTGCAATATGCAAGGTAATCAGTGGTATAATCCTAGAATCAACAAACTTAGCCTTAGCTAATTGTGTCTTAGCTAATTTAGACATGTATTGTATCCGGTAGTGTTGATTACACGATCACTAAGCCGTCGTCATATCTAATTACATTGCACGTTACAAGTGTTGACGTACCATTTAACATTTATGGCGGTCAAGCTTCACCGGTCACTTGGTGCGTTTCAACCGTGTTTCACTACCAAGAAGATAATAGATTGATATATCGGGTGTAAAAAATACCCTTATCGAAGCCGAGAGCCACGTATTCTTCCCGTCATTACGAACATTTTTTGGTATTGGGCCATACCTGGGAACAGACTATTATGGAGATATTAAAGGTCAAAGTCACCATATTTTTGAACGTTTTTTACGAAATTAAGTTTAAATGTTATTTGAATCAGAATCAGAATTAGATCTTTATTTGCTTTGAATGTAGGTACAGGTATATGATGTTGTACATAAATTAATGAGATCAGCTACAGTTTACCTTACGGCGTGCAAATTGTTACATAGATTAAATATTAATAAAATCAAAACAATGTCAACAAAACAAAACAGAAATTAAAGTGAAGTCAATTAATAACATTATAGTCAGGTACATAAGTCTTACATGGTCAAATTTGCAATTAAAAAAAAACATAATCTGGCTAAATTCATATCATTTAAAAACTAAACTAAATTAGTGTTATTGCTAAAGATTCTTCTATACAAACATTATCAACATTTTCGAAATGTAGGCACAGTCTGCTGCGCGCGCGCTTACATTGCGCGCTACAATTAAAAGCTGTTTTTTAATATCAAAAAATAAAAGTCGTTTCCCAGCAATTATTTTTACTGTATGTTACTTAGTTTGATGTACAGTATGCGTAGACTTCGGCTTCGTTAAGGATATTTTTACACCCAGTATACTTTAGAGACATTAGAGGGGCTCGTGGCTAAGTACCAACCGCGCGGATCATAAGTTTTGCGAGGTTTAGCTGCGCTTGCCGTAGTTAGTCTGTGGATGGGCGACCGTTCATTACACATCGAGAGCACGTTAAACAGTCGGTCCCGCGTGTCATACCTATGACAGTCGTTACGGGAAGTCAGAAGTCCGAAAGTCTAACCAGTCTAATCTTAAGATATCGGCTTTGTCCAGAAACTGGGTTGCGGAGGTCAGATGGTAGTCGCCCTATCTCCGCATCTGTTTAGAGTAGGAGCTGACCCCAACATAGTTAGGAAAAGGCTAGGCAGAACGACTGCTGCTGACCGCAATCTTGTTGATCGTGAGGTTCAAGGTCGGGCAAAGTGTTATTGGGTTTTTCATGTAGAATTACTCAGTGGCAGTCCAGAGTTTGGATTTGTGCCCGGTTGATGGCAATAGGCTAGCCCACTATTACGTGGGACTTAAATATAACGGCGAAATGAGAGTGTTACTCATATACAAGGTTAGTCAGAAAGGGGGTACTAAGCCGCGGGCCACTTAAAGTATCACTGATGACTATTTAAAAGCAAGTGTTAAAATTTCAAAATTCGATAATTTTTGTTTGCATGCAAAATGATTTTTATTTTAGTTTAAAAAAAAAAAAAAAACATACCTGCTTTAGTTATGAATTCAGAAAATTAATTTTCTAATCCGTGACCCCAAATATGACCTAAATTGTAAAAACAGCAGCTGATCGTAACTATGGACAGATAGATTTTAGCATATTTTTTACGAAATCTTTGAAAACCTATTTCTCTTAAACTATCGAGTTTTAGGGAAAGTTGTAGAACAAAAGTTATCCCTTATTATGGGTACTTTAACACCCTTTCGGCTTAGTACCCCCTTTCCGACTAGCCTTGTATATATGACCTCTGCCCAACCCTTCGAGGAATATAGGCGTGATGTTATGTAATGTTACATTTTATCTCTTCAATTCCAATACAAATTACTTATAACATCTTTATATTGTTTTAATTACTTACTTTACTTAAATGTTACAACGAAGAACGTACACAGATAATTAAAACTTTATAACAACAAGACAGATTGTTTTTGTTCTTATTATGTTACAGAACTTGGCAATTTAATTTTAAGAAATTAATTATCTGTCTTTAGCATACTGTAAAGAAATGTTTTATTTCTTGAATGAATGAGTGAATGAATCTTTATTTGCGATAAGTTTTGATACAGTTCGGTTTTAATTAAGTACTTAGATCTGTTATCCTCTGTTGATGGCAATAGGCTTGCCCCCTATTACATGAGACTTAAACATAACTGCAAAATGAGGGTGTTAGTATACACCTCTGCGCAACCCTTCGGAGAATACAGGCGTGATGTTATGTTGTTAAAATGTATCGTCAGCGTCATAAATTGGCAGTCAAAATGACCAAATATTTAGAAACATACAAAGTGATCACTAATGTTCACTCAACCAAGGTGGTCAAATTATTCAGACCATTCATCTTACACAATTATATCGGAACACGAATACTGCAGCTTGTGCAGGTCCATTTTTTTCGGATTCGGATCAGACCCAGTGCACAAACGCTCTTACAGTAAAATATGAATGTACCATCGTTTACCTATAAGGTATTCGTTGAGTCGATAATTTGTGAACAAACTTTGCTTAGACCAAACTGACACTGTAGGCGATATGAATATATTTTTGTACCGATCTCTTGTTTTTGAACTTCAATTTTGCACGTTATAAAAATCGACTTATGTGAAATTGTATGTTATGATTAAGTCCCGTGTAATAGGGGGCGAGCCTATTGGCATCAACTGGACACAAATCCAAACGCCGGGCTACTACTGAGGAATTGCACACAGAAAATCCCAATAACACTTTGCCCGACCTAGGGATCGAACCCAGGACCTCACGATCAACAAAAAAAATCTAAATGAGGTCCAAGCGGTACCAGAAAAGAGATTTCAAACAGTGTCAAAACAGTCCCCTGTATTTCATTCGGTTGTATGAGAGAATCTTTATAATACAATAGTAACAGCAGTGATAACTTTGTGGTGTGACCGTCAGACTGCCAAGTCATAGGTCTCGAGTTCGAACCCAAGGTACGCACCTCTGACTTTTCAGATTCATATGCGTATTGTATAATTATCACTTGCTTAAAAACGGTGAAGGAAAACATCGTGAGGAAACCGGCATGCCTGAGAGATATATCTCGACGGCATGTGAAGCCAAGTGAGAGGCCCACGGGCGGCATAAACTCTGACACCAGGTTCACTAACCACACGAAAAGAAGAAGATACAATAGTTATGGAAATTGAAATTGTCATACATAGTAAAACACAGTATCCACCATCTTCTAACATTATTTTAAAATTCAGTTTTATCAGTTTTCAGTTTTTAATCATTTTAACTTGTAAAAAAAGACAATTACAGTTATAATAATAATAAAATTTATTTAAAAATCTTTTACAATAATGGGTGTACAAAAATCCATAAAAGTGTTAATAGTAAAGTCTTTAATTATGGTTAGTTAGTGCCTAAGTAAAAAAACTGGTATATAACTAAAATAAATTAATAACAGATGCAAAATTTGATTACTCGACATGGATTTAGCGACCGAACGACGAATTTAATTCACTTTGATGCAGAGAGTGAGACAAATAGTTTGAAAAATTCGTAGCTGTTTTTCCGTTATCTTTGTCGAGCAAATTGCAACGGGAAACTGACTGAGGATTTCGTAGACTTATGTTTATTGCGTTCACGTGTACCGGTTAATGATTTTGGGAAGAGCAGAGTTCCAGCTTAAATCGAAATTGCGTGCACATTATGTTTGCTATTTGCATACTATTTGGTAAACTTTCAGGTAACGTTCTGTGATTGGCTCGAGTTTACTCTCTATCTATCTTTGTGTTCAGTAAATTGCCTGGTACTGTAAACAGGCAATTGCTTGTATTAACATGCAAGCAAAAATATATAAAAAGATATGATTTGGTATTTCTCAGATTATAATCATGAATAAAAAGGTTAGTCGAAGATTTGCATCTACAATTAAAGGAATTGAATGAATATAGAGAATCATGTTTTTTTTTGCTTATATTATTATTTTAGAAGGATGATTAATAATCAGTTTATAACTACTTTGTTGGTCTGGTGGTAGCAATCGCGACTGCTGATCGTGAGGTCTTGGGTCCGATCCCTAGGTCGGGCAAAATATTATTGGGTTTTTTCGTGTGGAATTACTCAGTAACAGCCCGGAGTTTAGATTTGTGCCCGTTTAATGGCAATTGGCTCGCCCTCTATTACGTGCGACTTAGACGTAGCGGCGAAATGAAGGTGTTACTATACACCTCTGCCCAACCCTTCGGGGAATACAGGCGTGATGTTATGTTTTGATTTCTCTCAGATTATAACCATGAATAAAACGTTAAGCGAAGATTTCAATCGATAATTCTATAATTGCTGATTAAAATATTCTATTGAATTGAATTGAAATCAAATTAAAGGAATAAAAAGAATAGTTTTTTTTAAAGGAGTATGCTTAGGTGGTTTGATCATGTTGAGAGAATACGTGGACGGCGATTAACAATAGGAATTTATAAGGCGGATGTCAATGGAAACGCCGGTAGAGGACGTCCTAAAAGGACAATGTTATTGGTGATGTTCTTCACAAAGGTCAGGTGCGCAGTACTCTCAACCAGCGTGCGTGTATGACAAGATGTATGAATGTGGATGAAGCGAAAGGGGTATGTAAGAGTCGTAGCATGTGGCGTTCTATAGTTTCTGCCTGCCCCCATGGGAAAAAGGCATGAGTTTATGTATGTATGTATGTTTTATTTTTTGCCGAAGTTTTTTTTGGGATTATAATCATCTTTTTTATAAGCCTAAAACAATCGACTTTTTTGGACAAATACCAAATGTTTGCAATATTCTACCACATTTAATTTGATAACATTCTACGACTAATGTAAACATTTTGTCTGCAGCTTAGGTCAAGGAAAACTACCTGAATTTCTAGACTTCAACTAAATAATAGCTTTCATCAAGGTTAGGCAAATTGTTGGAGCAGAAGGCTAGGTATTCTTAGGTATTTCTGAAGCAGCTCGACGAGAATAGCCTAACAATTCGGTTAGCTGTCTAAAAGTCACGAGTTTAGACCACAATAGCGAATATTCGTTACAGTGTTCTGCGCTGTCCAACCATTTAAATTTTGTATAAAAAAAACCCGCCAAGTGCGAGTCGGACTCGCGCACGTAGGGTTCCGTACCACTATCTATAAAAAACGCGAAAAAAATCACGTTTGTTGTATGGGAGCTCCCCTTAAGTTTAATTTAATTATTTATATTTAAAGTGAATATATAACTAAATATTCTGTGAATATTTCAAGCGTCTACCTGTTGCCGTTATCAATATCGAGCAAACACGAGCAAACAAATCACGTTTGTTGTATGGGAGCCCCCTTAAATATTTATTTTATTCTGTTTTTTAGTATTTGTTGTTATAGCGGCAACAGAAATACATCATGTGTGAAAATTTCAACTGTCTAACTATGACGATTCGTGAGATACAGCCTGGTGACAGACGGACGGACGGATGGACGGACGGACAGCGGAGTCTTGGTAATAGGGTCCCGTTTTACCCTTTGGGTACGAAACCCTAAGAAGTAAACAAACCTTTGATAGTAAAAAATTCATTTTGCTTTGAATCCATTAAACATACACATTATTTGAAAATTATTTTTATTTTTTTACAGTCCTTCAAAAATGTTTATTTTTGATGTTTCTTAAAGCGTTTTTTTTACCAACAAAACTTATTTATCTTTTATTTAACATTAAATTGCTTGACTTTAGTTACACACCTACATAATACGCTTATAATAATAATTGACAATATTGGACAAAGCTTATTCGATATAATCAACTTTCTTTGAATCTTATAACCCTAAATTTCATTAAATATGTACTGTAAGTAACTACCTCATTGGTCTAGTAGTGGCAAGCGCGACTGCTGATCGTGAGGTCCTGGGTTCGATCCCTAGGTCAGGCAAAGTATTATTGGGTCGTCCCTATTACATGGGAATCAAACATAACGGTGAAATGAGGGTGATAATATACACCTCTGTCTACCCCTTCGGGGAATACAAGCGTGATGTTATGTTATGTAATATTTTTCCAAGAAAATTTCCAGTTTACCTCAAAAAACAGGAAGAAATAATTCTAAAAAAAGGTATAAATAAACAACTTTACAATTCTAAAGACTCCATTTCCAAACCGTAAGGCTTCGACGAAAAACGTTGTTAACAAAAATCAACAAACTTCTAAAGCACTCCACCATGTTCTTTCTCTAATATGGTTTCAATATTCTCGTGTTTGGGAATAAAAATAGCTGGCGCAATCGATCGCGCCGCCACTGGACGCAGTCGGTCGGTTCAGATTTCGGCACATACCGGGTTTTGATTTATAGTCGGATCTGTACGCATAGAAGGCACATAGTTATTTTATTTAACTACTAGCTACGTTCTCACGGCTCCGCCCGCGTAAGAAGTTTTATTCCAGTAATAAATATAGCCTATGTTACTCAGTGATAATGTAGCTTTCTAACAGCAAAATAATTTTTGAAATCGTTCCAGTAGTTTTTAAGTTTATTCGTTACACACAAAAATCTTTCCTCTTTATAATATTAGTATGGATTAAGTATATTTTAAATCTAGGTGTACTCTAGTCTACGTTTAAACTTGGTTTAAATATTTCGTACTAAGATGAAATCGTGTCTAACTTTAATCTTCATACATTAAAAATGTGTATTTATAAACCCTGTTAAGTTTTTGAACATGATTTTGTGGTAAGACAGACAATATTTTTTGTTTTTTTAATATCTAAATACATATTATGTTCTGTAACGAAGAACTGAATAAATATCTTCAATTTTTTCTTTTGCATATACCTAAAAAGATGTTCAACACACGATCTCTGATTACCACATACAGGAAAAGTATTACACAATGTGTACACTCTTTGACTCACTGACGTATTGAAAGAAAGATCTTTTCTTTTATCTTTTGTGGCTTTTCATAGGTTTCTTTCATCTTCCCTTTGTTATATGAATACTGTTGTATTACGAGTATTTCTCGTGTTTTTTCTGTGTGTTTTTTTTGGTAAAATATTTCATGTTTATTTACTGGTACCGTAATAACTGTCATGTCTATGATTCCGGTGAGGTTTGATGGGGGTGACTGTCGTATTAAACATCGAGAAGCATTGGCCGATTTGTAGGTGTTATATGTGTAGAGATACATTAAAATACATCAAAATATTAGATGTTTCTATTATACATACACTAGCTACCCGCCCCGGCTTCGCACGGGTGCAATGTAGATACTAATATGAGGCATATAAACCCTCCTCTTGAATCACTATCTATTGCTGAAAACTGCATTAAAATCCGTTGCGTAGTTTAAAGATCTAAGCGTACCTACAGACAGCGGGAGCAACTTTTTTTTATACTACGTAAAGATATACACACGCCTGTAATCACCGAAGGGGTGAGCAGAGATGTTTTCCTATTATATCAGTCTGTACACCCACGTTTCGTCTCTTATATTATAGTCCGCACGCAAGCGCTAGTCACCACCTGAGGTATGAAAGCGGCAGGAGGGGGGTGCGAAACAATAGACGAGCTCTGTCAGTTTGCTTTGTCTTGTCTACCGCGCGCACCCCACTCCTGCTGCTCCCATACTTCAGGAGGTAACCAGCACTTGTGCGCGAACTATAAGCCCCATGTAATAGGTGGCGAGCCCATTGCCATTTTTCAGGCACAATATGGGTACCAGGTTTATCGCCTTTTACGACTTACTTACCCAGAGATGTCGGGGAATTGTATTTTTCCGTTCCCCCACGGACTACAGTGCGGCCGTCGAGAGAATGCGTTCCTGACAGAACTTGTTTCATATTATAACGTCAACGTACACACATAATTAGGCCATTACTGTCCCACTGCTGGGCACGGACCTCTTCCTCAGTATGAGAAGGGTTTAGGCCTTAGTCACGCTGGCCTGGTGCGGGTTGGCGGACTACATACAACATCGAGAACTTTATGGATCCCTGTCAGGTGTGCAGGTTTCCTCACGATAGCTTTCCTTCACCGTTAACGCAAGTGATAATCAAATTCTGATCCGCACATGACTTTGAAAAGTCAGAGGTGTGGGCCGGGATCGACCGTTCAACCACTTGGCTTTCAACCTACAATTAACTAAAATAGTTTAGCGCTAAATTTAATGGTTTCAGGAACTTATTCTCGGCGACCGCTCTGTAAACTATTTTAGTTTATTGTAGATTGACGTTATAATATGAAACACGATCTGTCAAGAACGCAAGCTGTCGTATCCCTCCCACTCCTCTCGCATTCAACACCCTAAGAGGTTCGAGTCCCCCCTTGGGGACACCCTTAGAGGTGTTGCTGCTATAATAGTCAGTCATGATGTTACAGTAGTTAGCGTAGTTAGCTAGGTAGTTAGTGTAGATATTGGTTCGGAGACCCTTCTGGTCTCGCCCGGTTACGTAGAAAAGGCCCGCAAGACCATTTACAAGAGTCGAATAGGAAAAAAAAATATGTCAAGAACGCATTCTCTCGGCGGTCGCATTATACAAGGTTAGTCGGAAAGGGGGTACTAAGCCGCGGGCCACTTAAAGTATCACTGATGACTATTTTAAAGCAAGTGTTAAAATTTCAAAATTCGATAAAAAAAACAATACAAAATTATTTTCATTTTAGTTTTTTCAAAAATTCTTCATCCCTGCTTTAGTTACGAATTCAAAAAATGAAGCTTCTATTCCGTGATCCCAAATATGACCTAAAATGTAAACATAGCTGATCATAGCTGCGGATAGATAGAATTTAGCGTATTTTTTATGAAATCTTTGAACAGCTATTTCTCTTAAATTAATGACTTTTGATGAAAGTTGTAGAACAAAAGTTATCCATTATTATAGGTACTTTAACACCCTTTCGGCTTAGTACCCCCTTTCCGACTAACCTTGTATAGTATGACACAACTAAGAAGTCACGTCGGCAAACTTTGTAAAACCGATCACTTCCGAACTGAATGCGACTTCAAGACCATGAATTTTTATTAGTACTGCAGTAAAACATGATCTTTATCCTACCACAATAAGTGTGAGTGGAGCGAAAATGAGCGACTGTTATTGGTTGTTTGATTAAGTTTGCCGATGCGATTTCTAACTTGTGTCGTAGAGTAATTGGTTTTACCATTATAAGCAGTTTTAAATCCATCAGTAAGCAGATATTATTACTTCTAACTGTACCTTCAACGACCTGTAGATCACACGAGCGTGATATTATAATAATAAGAACTAACTTAACTAAGCTGCTCGTGTTTGTTAAAGAAACTTTAACTAAACTCAATTTAGTCGCACAAGATACAAGTTCGCTAAAAGCAATATTTTCAAAGACGCCGTATTCTAAACGCTTGGTACACAAGTAAGTAGGTTACTGCTCGTCAACTTATAAATTGAGTTAGCGAAACCTGAGAATTAATATTAAACATTATTTGGTTATATGTACTTATGTACGAAGGATCTTGGAACCTTATGTTATTCTAACAGGTCTCAAATAAAAAAGAACTGTTTGACCTGATGCAAATACTAAAAAAAACTGGTCTTTTTTTCCATGGAACCAACTATTCAGAAATATGTTAATTTTTTTTATTAAGAAAAAAATACATGTCAGAACTTGGAGGAGGCCTTTGCCCAGCATCGGGACAATACAGGCTGCAATTTGTTTTTAATGAAAACAACAATGAATCTCTAAAAATGCAAAATTCACTGACAAATCCAATAATTGTGTTATTGGATTGTTTTGGCGGTATGGAGATTTAAATTCAATATTCAGTCATAATCAGTCCATTACTGTGTCATTGCTGCACGGACGTCTTCTCAGAACGAGAAGAGTTAAGGCCTTACTCCACCACACTGGCCTGATTTCTTTATTATCATGCTTTACTTACCTACTATTCTTGGAAAATAAAACTTACAATTTCGAATTTTACATTCGTTAATGGCGATAGCTGTTTTGAAATATTCCGTTTGAAATTTAATATTTGCATACCTGTACACCAAAAAGTTGTAATTTAATGTTTAATCCATATTATTATTTTTAACAGACTACCAAAAAGTAGGAGGTTACTATGTTCGTCTGTAAGTATGTTTTTTTTTTTTGTGTATGTTCATCTATATTTTCGCCAATTGTGAACCGATTTTAATGATTCTTTTTTTAATGGATAGGGTATACTTCAAAGTTGTGTAACATTAATGACCAAATACTCAAACGCTATTAAATTTTAAGTCGCCGTTAATTTCATGCTGTCACTGTCATTTCGCTTTAAAGTGACAGTGACAGCACGAGACTTAACGGCAAATTAAAATTTAATAGCGTTTGAGTATTTTACTGTAAATCTTTACATAGTATAAAACAAAGTCGCTCCCGCTGTCTGTACGCTTAGATCTTTTAAACTACGCAACGGATTTTAATGCAGTTTTCAGCAATAGATAGAGTGATTCAAGAGGAAGGTTTATATGCCCCACATTAGTATCTACATTGCACCCGTGCGAAGCCGGGACGGGTCGCTAGTCTATACTATAATATTATAAAGAGGAAAGATTTGTATTTTTGTATGTACCTATTAACGAATAAACTTAAAAACAACTAGACCGATTTCAAAAATTATTTTGTCGATATTAAGCTGCATTATCACTGAGTAACATAGGTTACGGGCGGAGCCGTGAGGACACAGCTAGTCAGGTATAAAGTGTAAACCAAGGTGATCAGGAAAATAAATTACGAACGAAGCCGCTGATAAAAACCAGTTTATCAAAAAGTTAATCCAAATTATGGGCAATTACTAGGGTCTAACCCGCTCTTTAGACCCAAGCCCAAATTATTTGACAAATTAACTCTATCCGACGCTAACGACCAGAAATTTTTGATAAAGCCCTCTCAAAAATGTCCATGAAACGATTTTTTTGGAGCGAAAATTTAATTAAAAACTTTTGGTTTTGATCTAAGTTTGATTGTGTTAGCGATTTTTTAATCATCAAATTGATGGGTCTGGATTTGATAAATATCTGAACTGTCGTGCTGTACGGATCAGAGTGTTGGGCCGTGAAGAAGACGGATGAAAGAAGATTACACGTAGCGGAGATGAGAATGTTGAGATGGATGTGTGGTGGCGTGACTTGAACGGCGTTTTATGTAGCCGTAAGCCAGTGGCCGATATTTTAGATGTTTTTTATAATGTGTTCAATTTTGCCTGGAGTAAATTTCCTGCGAGGTGAGGCACGAAAATACTGCAACGGGAACGAAGGGAATAGACGGGGTAGGAGGTACTTACCGGCCGGCGACCGCTGCTCGTTCGTTGAGTTTTCACACCACACTCACTCACAACACTTTGATCGTGTATATTATAGGTTTTAAATGTTCATTTTAGGATTTTTAAGTTCACTGCAGTGAGTTTTGCGAAGTTTATACGGTAATTTTCATTTTATTGATTTATTATTGTGCGCGCGAGTTAATGGCGGCCGAAAGGTTTTTTCTCTTGCAACGTTGTGTGTGTGGCGCCTCTAGCGGAGACGCACGGCGGCAAGGATTTGGCGGGATTTTGGAATAGGAAGTTATAAATGTGGCGGGAATACAGGAAAGGAGTCAAAGGAGTGTTGCAAGCGTTAACATGTGGAGTGACGCGAATGGATAAAGTAAGAAATAAGTATATTAGAGGAAGTTTGAAAGTGGCACCAGTGACAGAAAAGTTGAAAGGAAAGCGTTTGTCTTGGTATGGGCATGTGCTGAGGAGGGATGAAACACATGTGACTAAGAGAGTGATGAATATGAATGTTGATGGATGGAGGGGGAGAGGGAGACCTAAGAAAAGATGGATGGATTGTGTGAGGGAGGATATGAAAGATAAGGGAGTAAATGATGATGAGACGGCTGACAGGGAAGAGTGGAAGAGAAAAACATATTGCGCCGACCCCAAGTAACTTGGGACCAGGACAGGAAGATGGATGGATTTGATAAATATCGTAGCGGCTAAGATAATTATCGTATTATACGACTGTCATAGTTCTACTTGAAATCACGTTTGTTTTCTTATGGTGCAAGTAGGAATCATGTGTTTGAAACTTAAAGTCAAATTGGTGTGATTTGACAACAAAAGTTGAGTATACAGCATTAGCATAATCAGCTGGGCACGGATCTCTAAGGTGGAGAAGAATTTAGGCCTTAGTTCGCCGATCTGGCCTTCTTTAGTTTGGCGGCACACACACCATCGAAAAAATTTTGTATCCCTCTCAGGTGAGCAGGTTTTCTCACGATGTTTTCCTTCACTGTTAACGCAAGTGATAATCAAATTCTGATTTGCGAAGTTAAGCTGCGTTTGCCGCGGTCTGTCTATGGATGGGTGACCGTTAGTTACATATCGAGACCCCTCCGTACCTCGGAGAGCACATTAAACAGTAGGTCTCGGGTGTCATACAAAAATCTATGACTGTCGTTGTGGGAAGTAGCGTTGCCTTACTATCGATTGCCTATCGATAGGTTGTCAATACTATCGTGACCTCAAAAAATAGTCAGAATATCGATAGCCCTATCGATACTATTGAAATTTTACAATACTATCGATATTATCTATCCAAGAAATTGAGCAATACTATTGATAAAGTGCAATACTATCGATAGTATCGATACTATCACTATTATGGCGTATTTTACTGCAATCACTGTCAATACTATCGATACTATCGGTACTATTGATAGTTTTACTACATCGATATTTACCCAAAGTTCAATAGTATTGCACCGGAATTTTGACATGGATTATGATTATTATTAAGTAAATATATCAACAATATAGTCGGCAATTATTACTTTATGAACTTACAACTTAAAACAGTGTTGTAATATGCAAAAAATGTTAAAAATGCCGCCCTTCACCTTAACACGATACTATTGAATTTTGGTAAAATATCGATGTAGTAAAATTATCGATAGTATCGATACTATCGATAGTTTCGACAGTGATTGCAGTAAAATACACCATAATAGTGATAGTATCGATACTATCGATAGTATCAATACCCAATAGTATCGATACTATCGATAGTATTGCACTTTATCAATAGTATTGCTCAATTTCTTGGATAGATACTATCGGTAGTATCGATAGTATTATAAAATTTCAATAGTATCGATAGGGATATCGATATTGTGACTATTTTTCGAGGTCAACTATCGATACATCAACTATCGATAGTTAGGCAACCCTAGTGGGAAGTCCGAAGCCCGAAAGACTGACAACTAGTCTACCCATAGGATACCGGCATTGCCCAGTAACTGGGTTGTAGAGGTCTGATGGCAGTCGTTCCGTGTAAAATACTGGTATTCAGCCTATCTGGTTAGACTGGAAGCTGACCCCAACACAATTTAGAAACAGCTAGGCAGAATGAACATGAATTCGGGGCATTCCATTTAGTGCACCAATTTGAAGAGCACCAATAATAATAGTAATAGAATATTGGTGCGATTCGAACTGATGCTCTTCAAATTGGTGCGCTAAAAGTTATGCTTCATGAATACGAATCGCCAGACGTCTTATCCCGAAAAGACCCGAACAAAGCCGAAGTTAGTCTAGTTAGAGTTCAAATTATTTCAACCGTATAAAATGTTTGCCTCTCTTTAGTGTCGGTAGAGAAAGTACAGCCTCATTGTGTCCCTCGGGTGTAGTAAAAAGCGATTTAGTGTGTGCCGCTTGGTACAACTTTTGTTGTGCGACACTTTTGTTTCGTTTAGCAAAATCTCGAAGCAATAAAAACTGGTCAAATCTGAGTCCTACTCGCACACAGGACCAATAAATAAATGGATCATATTTGTATAATCAAGTTAATTGAAGTATTAACATTTTTGAAATTTAGAGCCAAGAGATTTTTTGAGAACTCTTGTGTGGGGCCTGCTTTATTTATTACTAGCGGCCCGTCCCGGCTTCGCACGGGTGGACATTTTTCTCGTTTTTTCATTTATGCTCCACTCCTATTGGTCGTAGCGTGATGTTATGTAGCCTATAACCTTCCTCAATAAATGGACTATCCAACACAAAAATCATTTTTAAATTCCAAGCAGTCGTTCCTAAGATTAGCTAGTTCAAACAAACAAACAAACTCTTCAGCTTTATAATATTAGTATAGATTATTTTATTATAATTAGCTTGTACTGTCCCACTGCTGGGCTTCCGCCTATTCCTTCCACCTGTCACGATTCTGTGCAGCTTCATGCCAACTGTGCAGAAAAGCATCCAACCCATCTCGCCATCTTCACCGCGGTCTGTTATTCTTTATTATTTTTTATAACATAACATATCATAGCTTTGTACTCCCTGAAGGGTTGGGTAGAGCAGTTTTTAGTACACCCTCGTTTCGCCAGTTATGTTTAAAGTCCCATGTAATAGGGGGCGAGCCTATTGCCATTAACCGGGCACAAATCCAGACTCCAGGCTGCTATTGAGAAATTTCTAACGGAAAAACCCAATAACACTTTGTCCGACCTGGAGATCGAACCCAGGACCCCATGCTCAGCAGTCGCGCTTGCCACGCCAATATTTATGCCACAACACAAATGTGTGATACAACTGGCTACCTCTTAGGGCTGTAGTGATATCCCTTGTTACAGAGGTCTTATGTGTTAATCCAGGACATGTTCTATCCTACTGCCGGGGTTGCGGTGCATGCTTTTGCGAATCCCGCGACCCCGGCCGAACGGTCAGGAGGAGAAACACCGTTGGTTTTTAGCCGGTAAGAGTCCGGCAGACCCCTCGCCTTCCCCGGGCGAGGGACATCCATGAGAGTGTTCCAACGAAGAAAAAAAAAGAAAAAGGACATGTTCTATCCTTGTCATCCAAATCCGTTCAGCGATTCACGCATGATTGAGGAACAAACATCCAAAGTAACATCCATTATATTGGTACCGTGGCTGGTAACCGAATCCATCCAATGTTTTTCTTCCACTCGGATAAGCGATGAAGCAAAGTTTCCCTAACGGTCGGTAATCCGTTAGTACTATTTACTAACATTAGTAACCCACTTTGCGAGTTCAACCGTGAGCGTTGGCTGTTTACAGTGGCGTTTGCTTTAACCGATGTCACTATAAAAGGGGTATTATGTTGTGAATTTTCTTCGGAAGAAGGAAGTGTCTGTGGTTTCGTTGCAAGTCTTCTGCTTTTCATGTGGTTTGTGACTAACCTTGTGACAGAGTTTATGCCGCCCATGTGTCTCTGACTTGGCTCTCAGGCATGCCGGTTTCCTCACGATGTTTTCCTTCACCGTTTTTAAGCAAGTGATAATGATACAATACGCACATGAATCTGAAAAGTCAGAGGCGTGTGCCTTGGGTTCAACTCGAGACCTATGACTTGGCAGTCCGACGGTCACACCACTAGTCTATCATTGCTGTAAAACTGTACTGCAAGTGACAATTATAGTTCCAACAATATAGAATTACTAGGTCAAAGAATTGTATTATAGGAGATTCTGATTTACCAAGCGTTATCCGTTAAAGTTTAGACACTTGTATACCTAGTCAGCGGCACGGAACTTGACAAGAGTCTTCTTCTTCTTCCTGCTCTTATCCCACACTAGGTAGGGTCAGCACAACATGTATTTCATAAATCCATGTTGTTAGAGTTGTTGGCTTATTGTGTTATGACCGGCCGCCTGCCTGACGTCAACCCTGCGCCGGCAACGATGCGCCGTCGCGCGGGTGATCCAATGTGCTTGCTGATATTCTGCACTGGGTCCCAGAATGATATGCTTGTCAGTCTTATTGCCGACAACTAAGCTGGCTGTGTTCTTCTTGGTGGAGTATACTTGCAGTTCCACGACCCACTCATTCAGTTTTGCTAGGGACTTTGGTTCTGACACATCGTAAACAACTATAACACCCATAAAATAATTCACAAATTATATCAATGTAAAAAAGCGAATAATTAATTTTATAAAATGTCATAATGATATTTCTGTTGCCGCGGCAACTGACTTATCAAGAACTTGGAAGAGTAGAGAAGATAATTCCTCTCCTTTCTTTCTTTCTTTCTTCTAAACAGACATGTTTAAAAATAAATTATGGCAATAACCATAGAATAATGACAAGCAATATAAAAACTTTTTTACAAAAAATTTAAACCGACTTCAAAAAATAATGAAATAATTACCAAATAAAATTAACAGTTTCAGAAGTCGGTGCTGATCCACGCTGAACCAAATTGAAGGCACCGACTTCTGAAACTGTTAATTTTATATGGTAATTATTTTATTCTTTTTTGAAGTCGGTTTAAATTTTTTGTAAAAATATTAAAAAAAAAAACATTTTAGTGGCCTTAATTAAAACGTGGTTGGACCTACTAAAGACGCTGCTCGTAACATAATCACATCATCACAATATGCGTACTGTTCGTCATTGAGGAGTTCCATTGTCTATCTCCGAAGTTCTTCATCAGATCTTCACCAAATTTAAATGGGACCAATTTCGAAGTATACCCTATCCATTAAAAAAATAATCATTAAAATCGGTTCACAATTGGCGAAAATATAGATGAAGATACACAAAAAAAAAAACATACATACAGACGAACATAGTAACCTCCTCCTTTTTGGAAGTCGGTTAAAAAGTGACCAATTTTTTGTTGCACTAAGTGTACATGCGCAATCTTACTCCTACTACGTCAAAACTTTCCCAAGTTACGTGCCTTGTATATGTTATACTTAGCTAATGTAATAAGTATCTATAAGATAATTTATCATGAACAACATTGAGTTTAAGAGAAAGGTATCCAATAACTGAAATAGTTCTTTTGATACCAACACACCTACATTATTAAGCCCCAAACGTAATTTCGTGAGATTACAGGTTCTTTCATTATAATTGAAATACTAGACCCTCGCATATAATAACCTAGATGTTTTGTGCCTAGAATTTAATTATGTCAATGGTCATTAGGAGTACCTAAGTACTATACAAGGTTAGTAGGTACTACACAAGGGGGTACTAAGCCGAAAGGGTGTTAAAGTAACCATAATAAGGGATAACTTTTGTTCTACAACTTTCCCCAAAACTCGATAGTTTAAAAGAAATAGCTTTACAAAGATTTCGTAAAAAATATGCTAAAATCTATCTGTCCATAGGTATGATCAGCTGTGTTTGCAATTTAGGTCATGTTTGGGGTCACGGATTAGAAACTTAATATTCTGAATTCATAACTAAAGCAGGTATGAAATTGTTTTGAAAAATCTAAAATAAAAATCTTTTTACATGCCAATAAAAATTATCGAATTTTTAAATTTCAACACTTGTTTTAAAATAGTTATCAGTGATACTTTAAGTTGCCTGCGGGGATACCCCCTTTCCGACTAACCTTGTATATTTATTATGTTTTGGTTTTGTGGTTTGACAAATTCAAACACGTCATCGTTTTCGTATACGAAGTAATCCCCGCAACCTTACTCCCACTACGCCAAATTACGTGCCGGTGACTATATCCTTACCAATATCCTTAGGATCCATACGTAATAGCTATCAATAGGATCCATACGTAATAGCTAACACAGATACACAGAATTAGCATACGACTCTATTTATACGCGCAAAAGAAAAGCTACCATTAGTAAGCATAACGATCCGTTTTGGCCATTAACCAAAGTCAGTAACCTAGATTTTTTTAAAGCCATCAAATCACTTTCTGCATTTTTGATCTCAAGTAAAAAGTACCAAAGTATCTTGCAAATAATATTTTATTTAAAATAACTTATTGCAATCTTCACAGGAAGTGACGCAATCTTTTCTGTCTACTGTAACTTCCTGTCGAGACTCTGAAAGGAAACCATAGAGAAAGGAACTAGTATTGATAATGGCGCCACCGTCGCTGGTACCAAAGGAATTTCATTGCTTAAAATGTGTATGACATAATTGGGTTGTTGACTTTATTTGATTAATTGGCTCAAAACTTTTACATAAAACATAAGCAACAATGAAAACACCAATGAAATATATAATAAAATGCCCAATATATAAGCGACCTCGTTAAACTGCCTCGTTGGTCTAGTGGTGGCCATCGCGACTGCTGATCGTGAGGTCCTGGGTTCGATCCCCAGGCTGGACAAAGTGTTATCAGGTTTTTCCGTGTAGAATTACTCAGTAGCAGCCCGGAGTTTGGATTTGTGCCCGGTTGATGGCAATAGGCTCGGCCCCTATTACATGGGACTTAAACATAACGGCGAAATGAGGGTGTTACTATACACCTCTGCCTAACCCTGCGGGGAATATAGGCGTGATGTTATATTTTATGTTATATGCGATTTAAAATTGTTAATAGACAGAGACCGCACTGTTGAACGATGACGTCAGTGTTCAAAAACGTCATAGTAACTTGACATTACTCCGCGAAATGTCCGTTTCGTGCAACAAGGACAGAAAACACACCATTCAAAAACCTGAAAAACGTGTCATCTCCTCCATTTTTAGATTATTTTTATTTATTAACCGACTTCCAAAAAGGAGGAGGTTACTATGTTCGTCTGTAAGTTTTTTTTTGTGTATGTTCATCGATATTTTCGTCAACTGTGAACCGATTTTGATTATTCTTTTTTTAAGGTATACTTCGAAGTTGGTCTCATTTAAATTTGGTGAAGATCTGATGAAGAACTTCGGAGATAGACAATGGAACTCCTCAATGACGAACAGTACGCATATTGTGATGATGTGATTATGTTACGAGCAGCGTCTTTAGTAGGTCCAACCAAGTTTCAAGTAATGCCACTAAAATGAAAAAAATTAAAACATTTTTTACAAAAAATTTAAACCGACTTCAAAAAAGAATAAAATAATTACCATATAAAATTAACAGTTTCAGAAGTCGGTGCCTTCAATTTGGTTCAGCGTGGATCAGTACCGACTTCTGAAACTGTTAATTTTATTTGGTAATTATTTTATTATTTTTTGAAGTCGGTTTAAATTTTTTGTAAAAAATGTTTTTATTTTTTCAACGATCGTTTTCTTTCTATACCTTTTTGATATAATAAAAATTCATCTAAAGTCTTCCTAATTTTTTAAAGTAGTTAATTACCGAATTGATATTGGCGCCGATTCTCTTATTCACCAACTAAACTAAAATTAAAGAATTGCTATCTTTTACTAACAGACAGCGCGAGAAAAGGACGGCGATAGATAAGAACTAAGTTAGAGATGTCAAATTAGTTTACGCCTTGAACTTCACCGTGTCTTTAGTCGACACGTTCCGACCTGTCGTCTAAATATGTATGGAAATTTTAGTTCAACCAATTTTGACAGCTCTTATTTTTGTCCGTCTCTTTCATATTTTATCAGAGTAAAAAAGATGGCAATTGTCTAAATTAAGTTTAGTTTGTGCAAAACAGAATCAGCACCATTGTCAATTTAAAGGGTTCTGATTGGTTGTGATGACTATGGTAGAATGGGGTTACTTATATCGATTTAGTCTAGTCTATTTTTTCTATTTTCTTCAATAAAATTATAATTTTTCTTATTATTTTTTGAGAAATAAAATAAAATGGTAGTGATAAATGTTATTGATTGGGATTACTTTCATTCCTCCCTTTTTTCTAACGAATTTGAAAGCAACCCCAATAAGGAATGAATAATTACACAAAATGATTACCGACAGATTTTTAATATTTTTTCATCAACCGGCAAGGTTCCACCCACTACGACTGATCACACGCTGACAATGACGTTCAATGCTGCCAACCGTAACAAAAATATCGGAATAATTCGTACAATTTGAGTTTTATTACGAAACAAACTTTTGATCAAAGTAACCCCCAGGAATCAAAGTCACCCCATTCTACAGTACCTACTTACTGCGATGCTGTCATCTAATTTCGTTGTGCAGTGTAGGACCTTCAATTCTTTAAAGTAAACTCAAAAGCTACTTACATATTATAAGCTTGCAAGCCAGCAATTTTACATCGCAAAACCTAAAATAAGTCTCCAATTTAATACATCAGACGGCTTTCGTCTGAAATTTGAAACAAAATATTAAAAAAGTCTCCAGTTTGGCATCGGTCCAAACACTTGCGTTGCCGCGTATTGCAATACTTACTCTTTGCTGAACGGTTCACAAGTTACAACGTGATTTATTTCCTCTACTGATGTTGAAATGATGGTGGAATTATGTTAGTTATGAATGCCGCGTTTTCGAAGATGAAATGTCCATGATTTTTCAATCTTCATTCTTTTTTATTCTTGTCTTGGTTGCATGTGACCCTAATCTCACCTGATGGTAAGCGCAGACAGGGTCTAAGATGGAGCACACGAATCCAAGGACCAGAGATATAGAGGTATTCCCATATACCCCTCTGGCTCTCACGTACACATGACGAACCACAGTAAACCGCTGGGCGCCAGAATTGGTCGCAGTTAATCTTAGTCGCACCTGACGGTAAGCGCAGATAGGGTCTATGATAGAGCACATGAATCCAAGGGACAGAGATATAGAGGGATTCCCATAAACCCCTCTAGCTCTCACTTAAACACGACGGAACACAGTAAACTGCTTGACGTCAGTCTTTAATGTGAGGGTGGTAGATAGCTAAGCAGATCATATAGATCCTACTAACACGTGTCTATTCCCAGCGTGCAGTGAGGAAGTTTTATATTCTAGCCCGGGCACACACGGTAAAACACAGTCACGGGTTTATTACAGAACGATCTTAATTAATTTAGTCATGTATGACATTTGCGTGGACTACTTTATGGTGCGTGACGTAAAGTACATGGAACAGGATGACCTTGCAACAAATTAAGAATCTGCTCTGTAGCAGCCTGTATCATAACGAGGAGAGGAGAGCCCGATTTTTCTGAAGAAGGAATAAAAAAAGGAAGAATTTTTTCTTCAATGTTAAGGCACCATTTTCATCATCCTGTCCTGGTCCCAAGTTACTTGGGGTCGGCGCAATATGTTTTTCTCTTCCACTCTTCCCTGTCAGCCGTCTCATTATCATTTACTCCCTTATCTTTCATAGTCTCCCTCACACAATCCATCCATCTTTTCTTAGGTCTCCCTCTCCCCCTCCATCCATCAACATTTATATTCATCACTCTCTTAGTCACATGTGTTTCATCCCTCCTCATCACATGCCCATACCAAGACAAACGCTTTCCTTTCAACTTTTCTGTCACTGGTGCCACTTTCAAACTCCCTCTAATATACTTATTTGTTACTTTATCCATTTGCGTCACATCACATCCATCTTAACATTCTCATCTCCGCTACGTGTAATCTTCTTTCATCCGTCTTCTTCACGGCCCAACACTCTGATCCGTACAGAACGACAGATCTTATAATGGATTTGTAGATTTTGCCCTTTAGCTTGAGGGGCATCCGTTGGTCACAAGTTGTCTCTGTGACCTGTCGCAATTTCATCCAACCTGAGTTGATCCAATGCGTAATGACTCGGTCAATTTCACCATACTTTTGGACGAGTGACCCAAGGTACCGGAAGTCGGAGCAGACTGGTAAGGATATACCGGCGAGAATAATAGGCATAGGACTGGAGAGACCGCCGAAATCGCAAAACATATACTGCGTTTTGCTTCTGCGCATTTTCAAGCCAACACTCTCCAGTCTTTGCTACCATTCCAATTTGCTCTGAACCTCTAGGCCACTCTCGACAACAGCACAATGTCATCGACAAACAGCATACACCAAGGAGCTTCTTCCTGGATGTCCGACGTAAGAGCGTCCATTATCACCAGAAAGAGGTAAGGGCTGAGAGTTGCCCTTGGTGCAAGCCTACAGCCACATTGAAACTGGCTGTCGTGCCCACTGCGGACCGGCCTTGAGTACGGCATCTACCGTATATCGCTCGGATCAACTGCACATACTTTCTTTCTTCTTAAGGGCCCACCACAAAACCTCACGGGGTACCCGGTCGTATGCCTTCTCGATGTCAACGAAAACCATGTGCAGGTTTTTGTGAGCACCTCTGTATTTCGCAAAAATGGCATCCGTTGTTCCTCGACCAGGCATGAAACCAAACTGGTTTTGTGAAATTTCACTCTCCTCTCTTAGTCGTCTCTCAGTCTCTTAATCAGCTGGACATTTGTGTGGGTCACAAAAAAAAACTCAAGAACTGCCAAACATTTACAAAATTCATGTATAAAGCTAGCCTACATGGTACTCACATTCACAATTTATTAAAAAAATAAAAAATAAGGCCATGATATAATAATAATTATCATCGGCTTATTTTCTATTTAATAGTTGACGCCATCTTTAATTACCTCTTCTGTATTTTTGGATATTCTTATTAAGTTCATCACAGACTCAGCACATTTCGAAATTATTAGTTATCCACGGAATCAAAGAGATATTCATCTTCAAATGACTAATAACTTCTTTCGTCCAAATTACGTCCAAAATTCTCAATGAATAAATTTAAGATAACACGCGTAATTCATATTTCTCTCCTTGTTTTATAAATTTCTAAAATCCCTTAAATTTCGAGGGATGAATCCTCAAAATTTCCATAATCAAGTAAATTTTGCGTTGTGTCAAGTTAGATATTAACGTTATCAAAATCTTTGCGTAATTTATACTGTCGTGTTAGGGTGTGGTTACAAAGAGTCGTAAGTCGCTGCGACTAGCGATGTCTTGTTTACGCGTTTTGGCGACGTTTAATAAGTGGCCATTTTGGTATTATACGTCATTGGTGTCGATTCTGATGCGCACTTTGACAGGACTAAAATAAACTAAGGATGTTTGTCTCTTTCTGTTTCAATAGAAAAAGAAAATAGACCCTCCCATAAGGAACCAGCTATCACATGTAAAATTAATTTACGCGTCCATTTATATGTCCAGTTTGACAATAAAAAAAGCTACCATTAGTAAGCAAAACGATTCGGTTTTTTTTATAGTAACCGGGCATTAGTGAGTAAATGGTTCATAGAAATATATATGGCACTCGGAGTCGTCACCACTTTGAGCACTGCCTTATTAGTGCGTTGCGTTGCGTCGTCGCAGCGTCAACACTGCGTCATTTTCCATACATTTTAAATGACATGCCACATTAAAGCGTTGCGTCGTCGCATGCGACGTTTCAACGGATCGGCGGACGAGATACGAAGCAGAGGAAGGGTAATGCGCTGCGTTGTCGGAGCTCCGGTGCGACGACGGTGTTCCATTGCTAGAGGTGCGTGCGTCGTCTTCATGCGCTGCGACGTCGTGCGTTGTCGCAACGCAGGTGTGGCATACAATGCGTTGATCCGTTGCGACGACGCAACGCACTAATAAGGCATCGCCATTAGCCGTAACGTATCGTGTCGTGTCGCCGTGATAAAACCGCCCTAAACTGACGACTCAGTACCTTCATACTTACAATTGGTTCACGTCATAACTTCTTGATTTATTAATGTTTACTTATAGTAATAATAACATAATACACGTTAAGCACGTTAACAACTTTTTGTTGCTTTTCTGAAGGATTTGCGAAGGGGATTGGGGACGGGAAGTTATCGTTGCGGCTTAAGATTTAAGTATTATACCTTAAGTAGGCTATAAGAAATATTAAAGTGTCCGTGCAAGTCTACTAGTTAAACCTGGATTTAAGTAGTGTTCACAAAGTTTGGGAGATTATACAGAATTTTATAATAGCATTAAATAATAATCTGGTAAATGGAGTTTTCGTGACATCAATTTTCATATTTATGAGGCAATGAAGGAATAATCTTGATAGAAATATTTTTACGCTTCTTTGAACATAATTATTTCGGAATATTTCAACGATTATGTTGTAAAAACGTATTGTTTAATAATTTGGATGTTATGATTCTTGTGTGAGTGCTCCATAAAGTTTTCAATGGTGTATGTAGTCCGTCAACACGCACCAGGCCAGCGTTATGGACTAAGGCCTACACCCTTCTTATTCTGAGAAGAGGCCTATGCAGTGGGACAATAATGGCTAGATTGTGTTATGTTTTATGGCATATAAAGCGCAGACAGGGGTAAAGATGAAGCACATGAATCCAAGTAACAAAGATGAGGTACTCCCCTATACCCTTCTGGCTCTCACATACACACGACGGAACACAGTAACACTAATAACATTGATGCCGACTTTAATGTGAGGATGGTAGCTAGCCAGGCGGACCGTAAGGGTCCTAGGGTTCTTATTCTTTCTTTTTTTTAATATTGTTTTTGTTTCTGTAACTGCCTGTGTGAGTCCAAAATAAATAATTTTCTTTCTTTCTTTCTTTCTACCACCAACCAAAACTAAATAAAAAAGACTAAATATTATATTATAAATTATGACATTTCTTGAGAAAAGTTAGTTAAAGCGATGACAATCAGTTAGTTGCCAACGCTAAGTAACACTGTATAACAGTTAATGTAGATTAAGGTTTATTTTAAGTTGCCGTTAATTTCGTCCCGTCACTGTCACTTCGCTTTAAAGTGAAAGTGACAGCACGAGACTTAACCACCCTCCTCCAGGAGGCGAATAAATCGACTAGTACAATACACATACACCGCCGCCGCCGACCGGCGTATCGCCCTCGCCGACGAGGCCCCTCGCGACGTCCCACCGCCGCCGCCCCTGATCCACCGTGCTCACCCGCCGCAGCCGCGGAGCCGGTCGTCCCTTCTGACTCCGCGCAGTCACCATGACGCGAGAATACAGCCCTCATCAAGCTGTCGTATCCCTCCCAGTCCTCTTGCATTCAACACCCTAAGAGGTTCGAGTCCCCCCTTGGGGACACCTTTAGAGGTGTTGCTGCTATAATAGTCATGATGTTACAGTAATTAGTGTAGTTAGCTAGGAAGTTAGTTTAGATATTGGTTCGGAGACCCTTCTGGTCTCGCCAATAATAGCCCGGTTACGTAGAAAAGGTCCGCAAGACCATCTACAAGAGTCGATGAGGGGAAAAAAAAACGAGACTTAACGGCAACTTGAAATTGAGTACCGTTTGAGTATTTGGCCATAAACCTCATGAGAATTTAAATGATTTTTTTACAAAACCCTTTTCAGAAAAATAGAATAAAAATACATACAAAACAAATTGTTATTCAACAGACACCACATTACATGCTCTTATGAATTTTTAATAATTCCACATCATAACCGCTCCAATAAAGAGGAATACTGTTCTGAATATTAATAATGTAGATAACAAAATAAAAATTGTATTTTCTTTATGTAAATAATATTATCCGCGAGGGGCTCGTGGCTAAATAACAACCGCGCCGATCGTACGATTTGCGAGGTTAAGCTGCGCTTGCCGCGGTCAGTCCGTGGATGGGTGACCATTTATTACACATCGAGACCCCTCCGTGCCTCGGAGAGCACGTTAAACCGTCGGTCCCGGGTGTCATACGAATACCTATGACAGTCGTTACGGGTAGTCAGAAGCCCGAAAGTCTGACAAACGGTTTAACCTTAGGATACCGGCATTGCCCAGTTACTGGGTTGCGGAGGTCCGATGGCAGTCGCTCCGTGTAAAATACTGGTATTCAGCCGCATCTGGTTAGACTGGAAGCTGACCCCAAGATAATTGGGAAAAGGCTAAGAGGAAGAAATAATATTATCCGCATGATAGGATACAATTTTAGAGAAGAAACAATTGAAGCATATAAGCCCAAAAATACCTTTTGTAAATTTTGTAAAGATAAAACGTAATTGACGTGAATGCTTTGTTGTTCAATAGAATATAAAATATATAATACTAGCGACCCGCCCCCGCTTCGCACGGGTGCAATGTATATACTAATGTGGGGCATATAAACCTTCCTCTTGAATCACTCTATCTATTGCTGAAAACTGCATTAAAATCCGTTGCGTAGTTTAAAAGGTCTAAGCGTACAGACAGCGGGAGTGACTTTGTTTTAAACCATTAGACTAAGATCCCAGTATAGAAGGACCTTCACCGAGCTGGTTAATGGATGAAAGGTATTTTCTATCAAATTAAATATGTCAATAAATATATTGCAAATGAGTTGACTAAAAAATTTCAGTCCAGAATATATATTTTTTTTTTTTTTATTATTTCTCTGGTTTGGTTAATAGACAAATTCCATACCAATCGAAAGTATAAAGCCTATAGAATATACAAACGTTAGTTTGACTATTTTTTTCCCGTCACGACTCTTGGGTAGGCAGGTATAAATACTGTGTTTATAAAATTGTTAGAACCCCTTTGTTTTTGCTAAACGACTACGGAACGCTGCAAATGTTGGAAGCCAAAATAAATACGAGCAGTAAGAATGTAACAAATGATCATGGATCGACCGGCACCAGCGTTAATAATATCATTTGACCTTACAATTAATAACAGAGCCCACATGCTAAAACGATGAACCAAATATTAATTTGCTTTGCTAACAATATACTGAAGAAATATATTTGTAATTATCATTAAATTAATGAAAAACTAGAAACAGACATCGACTGCACATAACATCACGCCTGTATTCCCCGAAGGGTTGGGCAGAGGAGTATAGTAACACCCTCATTTCGCCGTTATGTTTAAATCCCATGTAATAGGGGGCGAGCCTATTGACATCAACAGGGCACAAATCCAAACTCCGGACTGCTATTGAAGAATTCCACACGGAAAAACCCAATAACACTTTGCCCGACCTGGGTATCGAATCCAGGACCTCACAATCAGTAGTCGCGCTTGCCACTACTAGAGTGACTGCACATTCTTAGGAAAATCTCAAAAAAATCTGATACACGGTCATGAACAAGAAGGCTCCTATTGAAAAGGAATAAAAATCAATCGTTTTGGAGGCACAACGCGCTCTGTCGGTTAAATTGTTTTTTTTTTTAAAGTTGCACTAGCATTTTTCTTTTGTAGCCAGTTAAAAACACAAATTGGACAATCAAAAAATCCATCTGTTCTTATTGATCTGTAGGCTACACAAATCTCTATTTCGTGCGGGAATGGAACCTGTGATTGTCGCCGCTAAAAGTCAAGCACTCTGCAACTGTACTAATGAAGTTAATATCTGTATACAGGGTGTAAACGAAATCAGGTAATTCCTTCAAACTTCGTGATGTACTGCTGACATAGATTATCCGTGTACGGGATACTGTTGGATACATTTTTTTTTATAAGGAGTAATTGTTCTTAACGTGAAGCATTTTAGCGCCCCGAGTTAAATGGCCGCGCAATTCGCTCGAGGCGCTAAAATGCCTCACGTTAAGAACACATGTTTAAATCTTGTATTTTTTTTTTATTGAATCCAAAATATCCCGCAGTGTTATTCTATGTCAGCAGTACCTACATCACGAGGTTTGAAGGAATTACATGATTTCGTTTACACCCTGTATTTTTCAATTTATTTATTAGGTCTGTCCAAAAGTTACATTGGATTTCCAATAATATTTTAACGAAACATGACACTTGCCCTGTGGGCCGTTCTAAGGACGTGGGAGGAAAAAATAATAAATTCTGACCCAATTTTTATGATTAAATGCTGGAAAAAAGACGTCAGTTGTACTTTTTTTTGTTCTGTTACGTGTTTTTCTTTTGTGTTTTTATCCCCTCTAATTAGTGTTGTAAAGTTTGCTCAGTGTATGAAATGGTTTGTTTCACGAAACAAATGGTTTAGTCGTTATTTATTTAATTTTCAGTTGCAATGTTGACGGTTAGCTAGTAAGGTTTTTTTATTATCAAAACCCTGCAGCATGTATATATTGTTGTGCGGTATGAGGAGAGTTGTTTGTTTTCATCATCTATACAGCTGTAGTGATAGCCTAGTGGTGTGTCTTGTTCGAACCCAAGGCACGCACCTCTTCTGACTTTTCGAATTCATGTGCGTATTGTATAATTATCACTTGCTTAAAAACGGTGAAGGAAAACATTGTGAGGAAACCGGTATGCCTGAGAGATATTTCTCGCCGGCATGTGAAGCCAAATCAGAGGCCCATGGGCGGCATAAACTCTGACACCAGGTTAGTCACTAACCACACGAAAAGAAGAAGGAGAGTTATTTCCATGGTAGCAAAGTAAAAGAAGAAATCTACAAAATCACAATTTTACAGGAGAGCACATTTAGTAAAAAACAGAGGCCATTTTGCAGCGATGTTTCTTTGAAATCGAGTGTAGATGTCTTCATTTACGTGCCAGATTTTCTTCATTATTTTGAAATTTGAGATGATGACCTTTTAACGGTTTGAGTCGCATTTCTGCGACAAATATTTCCGTGCCCCTACCGCGCGTGTCGTATTTCTGCGACAGAGAATATGCATGGTTTTTTTGTTCTATTTTCGTCATATAAAATGTGTGGTACAACTAAAACGATTATTCAATAGAGATATGATTTACAACAATTACTTAAAATTGTTTCATAGCTCTAAGTATTGAAAAAGCTTCATATATTTATTGTAGGTATTATTATATATATGTACGCTAGGGGCACGGCTATTGAAATTTAGCCACGCGTTTAAAAGGTTAATACAGACTTATAGATAGGGTTGATGTAAACTCATTTTTGTAAAAAAAAGATATTGGTAAAAATGTAGATGTCCGTATCTACTTTGCTGCCATCGATTTGTTCTCGTCATCTAAAGACACGCAATACATAATTGCAAGATTAATCCTTATATAATTAATAACCCTGCTCCACATTGTAATTGAATTTTCACACACTTCCTTAAGGAAAATCTACGAAGAGACCGCACAGTGTTCCGTGATACATTTGATTTGGACCAAAATAATTTATTTATTATTCTTTTCACGTTGAGACGAATTAGTTTTATTTGCTGCCTTCGCTCCACTTCGTCGTTTTTATCGAGACATGTCGGGATTCCCAGCTTGCGTTTTTCCTTAACTGACAATGCGGAGGTTTTTATCTGATAGCTTGGCAAATCTTTTCAATAGATCCGAAAAGGTGTGTCAGGTTTACGGAAGCTGAGAGAGCTTTTTGTGATCAAGATGATAACCCAGCAAGAAAATAGAAAGAAAGTCTTATTTATTAAATTACATATAGCCAAATACTCAAACGCTACTCAATTTTAAGTTGCCGTTAAGTCTCGTGCTGTCACTGTCACTTCGCCTTAAGGTGACAGTGACAGCTCGAGAATTAACGGCAACTCCAAATGGGGAAGGCAACGCAAAACTAAAGCAGATGGCAGCACCTCCATACTTAGTTATTTCCACCAATCAGAACCATCAGGTTTATATTAACAATAATGTCAAACACATTGCAACCAATAAGATTGCAGTGGGACAATCGAAAGTGGCGCCATTAGTTCCACAGTTGCCTACCCCATTGAGTAGTTTGAGTATTTGGCCATTAGTTAAATAGACTGAATTTTTAATTATAATTTACATATAAAAAATAACTGTTTTTTATAATTTATTTTTACTGTATTTCCGTTTTGTTAGCACTTAAGTATATCCTCAGATAATTTATTGCATCAGAAATCTAATTAATAGAAAATTGATTTACTTCAATGTGTTCTATTAATGATACATAGTAATCCTGTTAACTTTTTATTCACCTTATATGTATATTTATTTTATTGACTGCTGAGCATAGGGTCCTGGGTTCGACCCCTGGATCGGGCAAAGTGATATGGTTTTTCCATTAGGAGTTTCTCAGTACCAGCCCGGAGTCTGGATTTGTGCCCAGTTAATGGCGATAGGCTCGTCCCCTATTATATGGGACTTAAACATAACTGGCGAAATGAGGGAGTTGCTAAAAAAAAACACCTCTGCCTTACTCTTCGGGGAATTCAAGGCGTGATGTTATGTGTTATGTATATTTATTTGCAAGAACTTTTTCGTATTTCGGGCTCTTGTCTTTAATTCCCAAGCCAAAATAAATAAATAACATAGTCTATGGAAGTTTTATAAGTGTAGTAGGTAATATATTAGATTAAATTCGCAGACTTCTTCAATCTCGTGATATTAGATTCGAAACTCCGACTCTTAATAGATCTCTGATTGAATTATAGCGAAGCAAAGGAAGAAATTATATTGGAAGCTTACTTATTGCTTGTTTTCTAGGGTTCCGTACGAAATTAGATAAATCAAACATCTTCTGAAATATACGTTAGGTATCGAATAACTGCTGTTTTTTGTACGTTGTTTTGAAAAAAATATATTGATAGATACCGTGTTTCTTTATAAAAAGTATTTACAGCTTAAAAACATCTTAGAGTAAACCAATTTTTATTAAAAAACTAGCTGTTCTCCCGCGGCTGTGCCCGCGTAAATAATTTAATTACAGCGCCACTTATCCGATCCCAGCATAGCTACGAACCATTGTCTCAATAAAACAAATATATTGTGTAAATATGACCTCAATCGGTAAAGTCGTTCTCAAGTTATGGCGTGACCAAGAGAAATAGGGATTCATTTTTATATATACCTATAGAGGCGATTCCAGCCTGGTGTGTAAATGTGGTGCTGTTCCACAAACGATGGGACACCTGACATCATGCCCTGCGTGCCCTGATACCTGCACGTTACAGGAACTAATGGATGCTACTGATAATGCTAAACTCGTAGCTAAGTTCTGGGCCGACTCAATTTAGATTGACATGGACACGCTCAGAAGAAGATTAAAAGATAACGATAAATGATTTTTATTTCTGTAAATAAATCTGTTACAGACACTTTTACAAGTCAATGTAATGTTTTTTTTTTAAGATTAGATGGCGCCGGCATTTCCTGTCTGACTAGCTCTGAGAAGAAAAGCCGAAACAAACTCAGAGATCAAGGTCTCTTTTTAAAGTCCAGACATTGTGGTATAAAATCTATGTGAGTGTAACAATGTAGGGCAACGTCTGAAATGGCCTTTTTAGGAAAGTGCCATAGTAGGTTTGAGTTGACCTGTCCTAACTGACGGCACGCATGCATCAGTCATCGCGTAGCTCAAACCTTATTTTAGGGAGTTCAACAATCTGACTGCCGCCCGACGCTACCAATCAGCCGGACATTTGCGTAGGTCACAAAAAAAACTCAAAACCGCCAAACAGTTAAAAATTCGTGTGTAAAGCTAGCTTACATGGCACTCACATTCACAAAATATAGAAATATCGATGAACATACACAAAAAAAAGAAAAAAAAAAGATACATACAGACGAACACAGTAATCTCCTCCTTTTTGGAAGTCGGTTAAAAAAGAAAATACACTGTTAAAATTTTATTGTGCTGACTATGACAGTGTTTTTAGACGAATGATACATTATTGAAAAATAACTTTCTTCTTAGAAGTGAATATTTTATTATATTTTATTCGACTTTTTCTAAAACAATTTTTATTCCACGAAATATATTTTTTTGTACAAGAAAAAGTTCTCACAAAAATATCTAAAGATCTTCAATATAAATGTCTACAATAGAAATCTTGATTCATAATTTAAGCGTTGATGAACGATAAAATATTCTCTAACGATATTCATTAACATATTTAATTAAGATACGACGGAAAAAATATAACAGCATCTTTAGTTTATAATTACTTGGAAGATGAATGAGGAATATTACGACAAAGCTGTTGGTTTGTATGACCTTCAAATAGTTGTTCCGGGTCTGGGCGTTTGAGCATGTGAAGATTTGTGGCTGTAAAAGTACTCACGATACAGGAGAAATCCTAGAGTGAGGCAACGTGTTTATTAAAAAATAAATTAAAAAGAGAGAAGTCTATACTGATGATGATAGCAGACTGGCTGAACTGCCCGTACATCAGTCGTTATAGTTCCTTGTAAATCACCTACAGCTATCGACAGTTAAATTACACCAAAAATATGTAAAAGGCAAGTCGGTAAAATTAAAAAAATCGTATATTTTTATTTCCATACAATTCTTTCAATTTAAAGTCGACAACCCTAGCTTGGTTACAAATTCAGAAAAAAAAAACAACCCAAAACCGAAACGATAAAAGAAACCAATTCTACCGTACCACATTTTACTCTCCCTAATTAGTTCCCGGTACATTTATACCGACCACAAACACCTTGCCGCGTACCACAGAAAAGAACCCAATTAAAACAGCCCACAGAACTAATTGGATTAACTAACGAGCCACGAAGCTCTAATTTACAGGCTGCATTGAGACCTGGTTTATTTTTAGATCTCAGTACAGTCGGAGGCGGTCTGTGGAAATACTTTTTCGTCTCGAAGTGAAAAGTTTAAAGGAAGTAGTGTTGAAAGAATTGAAGGATGAATAATTGACTGATTAGATTAATCAACACCAAATCGCAAAAAGCTAGATAGTTTTAGATACAATAATGATCTTCTTCTGCTTTTCGTGTGGTTAGTGACTAACCTGGTCTCAGAGTTTATGCCGGCCATGAGTCTCTGACTTGGCTTCACATGCCGTCGAGAAATATTTGAGGCATACCGGTTTCCCCACGATATTATCCTTGACAGTTCTTAAGCAAGTGATAATTATACAATACGCACATGAATCCGAAAAGTTATAGGACGTGTCTTGGGTTCGAACTCGAGACCTATGACTTGGCAGTCCGACGGTCACACCACTAGGCTATCACTACTGTTTGTTGGCCATACGAACAAGCATTAATCGCATTACTAGTAGAAGATTTTGAGTCTGTAATGCTTGTGCAGTATGCTTCGAAAAAGAGAAATGTTCATCCAAAATGCCCATTTTTAGGGTTCCGTGCCCAAAGGGTAAAACGGGACCTTATTACTAAAACTCCGTTGTCCGTCCGTCCATCCGTCCGTCTGTCACCAGGCTGTATCTCATGAACCGTGATAGTTAGACAGTTGAAATTTTCACAGATGATGTATTTCTGTTTCCTATATAACAGCAAATACAAAAAAAATGAATAAAATAAATATTTAAGGGGGCTCCCATACAACAGACATGATTTTTTTGCCGTTTTTATAGATACTGGTACGGAACCCTTCGTGCGCGAGTCCGACTCGCACTTGGCCGGTTTTTTTATTAAACGGTTTTAATTATCTTCACTTCGTATATTTTTTTGTTTGATTCAAATCTTGCGACAGATTTTTCAACTGCCTCTGCTTAACCGATTATCCTGAAACTTCGGATACAAATTCTGTTCCCATGACAATTTAACATTATAATAATTTCAACCTTCAATCCTCAAATCCTGATGCTGCAGGGGTACTGCAAGATAAACCCGTTTAACTTAAAAGTTTTTTTAAGTGATTATATTATATTTATGTGTGAGAAGAAGCACGCTTGCCTTACATGCAGGAGTGTCTGAGTTCGATCCCGGCCCGTACCTCTGACTTTTAAAATTCATGTGCGGATCAGAATTTGATTATCACTCGCGTGAACGGTGAAGGAAAAACATCGTGAGGAAACCTGCACACCTGAGAGGGCTCCATAAAGTTCTCGATGATGTGTGTAGTCTGCCAACCCGCACCAGGACAGCATGGTGGACTAAGGCCTAAAACCCTTCTCATTATGAGAAGAGGCCCATGCCCAGCAGTGGGACAGAAATGGGCTAGTTATGTTATGAGTGAGTTATTAACCTAACTAAAATCGAGCTTATGATCCTTTGAGTAGATAACGGAAAGGTTTAAATAATAATATTATTTTACGATCAACATTAAGTTATAAACAGTTATTACTCCTTTATTCATTTTCTTTACACATCATTTACATTTTAAAATATTTCTACATAACACATAACATCACACCTTATATTCCCCAAAAGATTCGGCAGAGGTGTTTTAGTACATTCTCGTTTCGCCAGTTGTTTGAAGTCCCATGTAATAGGGGGTGAGCTTATTGCCATTAACCGGGCACAAATCCTGACTCCGGGCTGCTACTGAGAAATTCCTAATGGAACAACTCAATAACACTTTGCCCGACTTGGGGATCGAATGCTCAGCAGTCGCGCTTGCTACCACTGGACCGACAATACAGTCAAAAATAAATAAAAAATATAAATAATTTAAAAGTATAAAAAAATAGTAACCCACCAGTATCGGAAACAGGGTTCAAGCTTATTATTGGGAAAGAAATTTCACAATAATACGAGCTGTATCCAGGCGTCACCGCAGGCCCTTGTTCCAGCCGCCTAACGAGAGCCTCTTCAGATGTTGGTCGAGGCTCTTGGCTATTAGACCATTGGCCGTACCGACTATCGGCACAATAATCTGCTCCCACATATCGACAACCGCGTGTGCCAAGTAGAGATATTTAATTTCTTTATCATTCTCGGCTTTCACAAGATTCTCGTCATGCGGTACAGTGATATCAACAATCATCATTTTGTGGCGATATCATCAATCTATCACCATTATATCAGACTTATTGGCAATTGTTGACTATTTTTTCGTGGACTTTTTGAGTTACAAAATGCTAGTTACATTTGTATAATTATTTTATTTTTGAGCATTAGCCATGAAAATAAGATTTTTTTATAAAAGAAGAACAACTTTTTTGTGAAGTTATTAACTTACTAAAAGGTACATTTTTATAATGACGTCACACATGAGCACGCAGCCACCCAAAAAAATGTTTTTATAAAAGATGAAAGGCGAAACGCAATGTTACGAAAGAAAATTACTCTGTGTTCGCAGAAAAAGTCAGGAATTTTAGTAAATTATTTCCTCTGTGCTGGCCAATTAGTTTTTTCGCTACCTAGGTTCTAATTAGTAAATAATTTAGTGCGAACTGCGTTGTTCCTTGCCAAGGAATAATAATTTGCAGTTTGTTTCTTATGGCCAAATACTCAAACGCCGTTAATTTCGTGCTGTCACTGTTACTTCGCCTTAACAGCAACGATAGCCTTGTGGTGTGACCCTCAGACTGCCAAGTCATTGATCTCGAGTTCGAACCCAGGGCACGCACCTCTGGCTTTTCGGATTCATGTGCGTATTGTATAATTATCACTTGCTTAAAAACGGTGAAGGAAAACATCGTGAGGTACCTGCCTGAGAGATATTTCTCGACGGCATATGAAGCCAAGTCAGAGGCCCATGGGCGCCATAAACTGTGACACTAGGTTAGTCTCTAACCACACGAAAAGAAGAAGAGTGACAGAGACAGCACGAGATTTAACGACCACTTAAAATTAAGTAGCGTTTGAGTATTTGGTCTTTAGTTACTAAAGTGGGTAACAACTTTGAGAATAGAACTGGTTATTGAAACCCTGGACAGTTTACGATAATTTTATTTTTTAACAGAAATACATACTCACGCCTTTTTCCCATGGGGGTAGGCAGAAACTATAGAACGCCACCTGCTACGACCCTTATATACCCCTTTCGCTTCATCCACATTCATATATCTTGTCATAAACGCACGCCGATTGAGAGTATACGCAGAAATCTTTGAAAATATTTTAACAAAATGCCCAAAGTTATAAGCGATTTAAAATGGAACTATTTCTGTCCTACTGTTGGGCCTGGCCGCTTCCCATATTGAGAAGGGAGGTCATACTCCTCCATGCTAGTCTGGTGTGGGTTGGTGGTCTACACACACGATCGAGAACCTTTTGTAGCCCTCTAGGTATACAGGTTTCCTCACGATCTTTTTTTTCACCGTTGCGCAAGCGATAATCAAATTCTGATATTTTTTATTCGCATTTGTCCCTAGTCTCACCTGATAGTAAGCGCAGACAGGGACTAAGATGGAGCATATGAATCCAAGGAACAGAGATATAGAGGAATTCCCCCATACTCCTCTGAGTCTCACATACACACACCCTGAACACATGAATGTGAAAAATCTGAGGTCCGGACTGATTACTCTGGCCCTCCTACATGGAAGGCAAGCGTGTACCCGCTAGACTATATAACTAACTTTATGTCTACTAATATATCTATGGTGTACTACTGCTGTGCCTCGAAGAGCAAAATTTAAACAGTCGGTCCCGGGTGTCATACGAATACCTACAACAGTCATTACGGGAAGTCAGAAACCCGAAAGTCTGACAACCGGTCTAATCTTAGGATATCGGCATTGCCCTGTAACTGGGTTGCGGAGGTCTGATGGCAGTCGCTCCGCGTAAATATTTGTATTCTAAGCTGACCCCTACATGGTTGGGAAAAGGCTGGGTAGAACAGTTGTTCTACATAGACACAACAGTTGTTCTAAGCAGTAGTTACTGCTGACCCCAATCCTGCTATAATTCCCTAGTTACCTCACGTCAACCAAGAAAAGTAACAATAAAAACGTCCAAGAAAATAAACCACATAATAACATTAACTTGAAGGAACTGCGAAGTAAATATTTTTCAACCTTCGCCCGTGTAATTCAGTTACATAATATCTTCAGCGAGTTTCAGGCTTATGATGTAGATCTGCCAATTTGTGGGCTAACTCTAGTGTGTAACGAGCGCATAGCTGGAGTGTTCACGCCCGTTTTCCCTTACAAGGAGGTCAGAATTTGAAGTGGTTTTAGCAAGGCTGTATAGCGTATTTAACTGCATTCAATAAGTTCAGGATACCATAGATAGACCACCATATATTAGAGAAATGGAACAATGATAAGTAGAAGTATTGATCAAGCAAGCAAGAAGACCTTGATCTCTGAGTTTGTTTCGGCTTTTCTTCTCAGAGCTAGTCAGACAGAATATGCCGGCGCTGCCTAGTATTAAAAAAATAAACATTACATTGACTTGTAAAAGTGTCTGTAATAGATTTATTTACAGAAATAAAAATCATTTATTTATACTAATAGTTTATAGAGGAAAGATTTGCATTTTTGTATGTAACGAATAAATTTAAAACTGCTGGACCGATTTCAAAAATTCTTTTGCCGTTTGAAAGCTACATTATCACTGAGTAACATAGGCTATATTTATTACTGGGAAAAAATTCTTATGCGGGCGGAGCCGTGAGGACTCAGCTAGTCATTTACATTATCTTACGATTACCTAAAGCCGGATCTGCTGAGATCATATTTTTGTTAGAAATACTAACATGTATTTCTAACAAAATTTGGGCGTGGCCTTATACCATGTTTTAATCGGTCCGAGTGTTCACTAAACATGTTTTGTTAGATTTTTGTCGCAGCAGGTGCCTTTTGGGTGTAAAGGTAATTTTAATGGATATTTGTGAGTGTAGGTGTTACTCATTTCCAGATTAAACTATACAAGGTGTAAAAAGACTCTTCACGAAGCCGTCAACCATGCATTCAGTACATCAAACTAAGTAACCCTACGCAAAAAATTTTTGGGTGTAAAATATCGTTATACCGTAAAGCTCAATGAAACGCACACAAAACATTGTGCTGATGGATGCAATGAATAGTAAACGGGTTATGGAGGTATTTCAAGTACACAATTTGCAACCTTCAAAATTAGTATTTAAAAAAAAAGTTGTGAAAAAGATGGAACTTTGACCTCCAATATCTCCGTAACTAGAAGGTTCCCAGGCATAGTGCAGAACAAAAAAATCATCGCAATGACGTGGAGAATAAGTGCCTTTCGGCTTTGTTAAGGGTTTATTTACACCGTTTATGTATAAAAGCATCTTTCATTAAAAGGAAACATTGTTTGTAAGCCTGTGAATAAAATAATAAGAAATAATCTTTTTACTATATTTTTTGCTTTCCCATATAATAGTAAGGGTTGACAAATATTCGTTCCACACAAATAATATTGTAGACGCAGACACGAAACATGTTGAAGGTAAACGAGTGTGAAATACACATTTTATTTGTGCGTAAACTTCATTTGCCCTTACCACTCCACACTATGAAAGTTAGTCGTAAAACATATCACACTTCGCACATTACCGACCGGTACCACTAAACGCTTTACGAGCGGTAAAGCGACCGGTAACTCCCTGTTCATATAAAAACAAAGCGATGTCCAGACGGCTAATGGTGCTGGAAGTGTCAATGGTCACCAATCCATTTGCCCACCAGTGTCATTGTTAACTTCTTTTTTTTTGTAAATATACCTGTATGTAAGTAATTAAAAGATGATGTAGTGACAAAAATTTAAAGGAGTATGCTTAGGTGGTTTGGTTATGTTGAGAGAATGAGTGAACGGCGATTAACAAAAGGAATTTGTAAGGCGGATGTCAATGGAAACGCCGGTAGAGGACGTCCTAGAAGGACATACATCGATGTTATTAGTGATGTTCTTCACAAAGGTCAGGTGCGTAGTACTCTCAACCGGCGTGCGTGTATGACAAGATGTATGAATGTGGATGAAGCGAAAGGGGTATGTAGGTAAGGGTCGTAGCATGTGGCGTTCTATAGTTTCTGCCTACCCCCATGGGAAAAAGGCGTGAGTTTATGTATGTATGTAAGTAATTGCGCTGCGGGTCGTGGGTTCGATTCCCGCACGGAACAAATATTTGTATGGCCTACAGATAGTTGTTCCGGGTCTGGGTGTTTGTGGATGTGAAGATTTGTGTCTGTAAACGCACCCACGATACAGGAGCAATCCTAGTGTGGAGCAACGTTTTAAAAAAGAAAAAAAAATTAAACCTTTTTAAAAACTAGATTTTATCTTCCGGCTCCATCATCAGACCAGCTCCATAGTACCATATTATTACATTGTAGGTAACCGAAGTTACATACGTGTGCCAAAGAATAATGAGTATTTTGGTACCCCCCTCCAACAACAATAATTGTACAAACAAAAACTTGTAAAAAGATGAATAGACGAAATATTATACAAAGGCTCTCGTTTAGCGGCTGAATGAAAGGGTTTAGTACAGTCAGCAATACTCTTTGACACGGCACGAATTGTGAGGTTTCTTACTCTGGAGCCCAGACCACCGATAGCTCGGACCCTGTTTTCGGTGGGCTACTATATTTCATATTTATTGATGCTATATTTTATAATAGCTGTGATAAAGAATAGACCGTAGTTAGTTGTCGGCAATAAGATTGACAAGCATATCATTTTGGGACCCAGTGCATAATAATAGCAAGCACATTGGGTCACCCGCGCGACGGCGCAACGAGTATTCCCAAGGAGGGTTGATGTCAGGCAGGCGACCGGTCATAAAACAATAAGCCAAAACCTCTAACAACATGGATTTATGAAATACATGTTGTGCTGACCCCACCTAGTGTGGGATAAGGGCAGGAAGAAGAAGAACATATACCTATAGAATAGACCGTACTTCACCGAGGATGTCAATTTTAACAACTTGAAACGGAATTTCCTTTTATTCCGAATTCTACGGTTTCACATACAAAACCTCGTTCATAATAAAAACAAGTGATAAACTTAATGTTTGCGTCATACTGCTGGCTATATTCGCTCGGAACGCTGCTGTGTAGCAAACGAGCGGGTAATGTAATGAAGTGGCTGAATTCACCTCTTATCTTGTATTCCACTTAGAAGCTTACGTGGTAAGGAGAAACATACGGGTTGCTGTTTTAGTGAACAATTATGAATGTAAAATTAGGTCAAAGGTAAGCATAATTGCTGTCCCACTGCCAGACTTAGAAGGGTTTAGGCCTTAGTCCATCTCGCTGGCCTGTTGTGAGTTGGCAGACTACACACATTGTCGAGGTTTTTTTAGGTTGATGTTAGCGACAAAACATGTTACTTACTTCAATATTGAATAGGTAAATACTTCATTAAAAAGATGAAAACGGCTTCGGATCGTATCACGGTCTTGAATTCAATTCGCATCCGTGCCAAAAATAAATACCTATAACAAAAAAAGAAACACAAATAAAGACGCCAATAAAAACATAAATAAAGGCACAGAAAGCGGTACTTCTGGACAGGGCGCGTATTGTAAGGAAGTTCTTCTCTCTGAGGCACTGACCACCGGTAGCTTGGACCTTGTTCCCGATGCTTGTGGGCTACTACTATTTTTATTATTTAAAATGTTTATTTATTATTTATTTTTAAATGAAAATATTTAAAAAAAATGTAATGAATAAAGGATAAAAATAAAAAGAAACCTAGACACTCCTAAAATTAATAAAAACAAATAAATAAAAAGAAAACATATTTTTATTTTGTATGGCAACATCTCGCAGTGATGGCATGGTGATGATAGTTACAGTACGCGTATTTTTTTATAATAAAATTATTATTTCTTGTAATAAAATCCAATAATTTATAATACAATCCAATAATTGTAGTTCCGTATTTGAACTTTGAAAGTTCTCCGTTCATACAAGGTTAGTCGGAAAGGGGGTACTAAGCCGAAAGGGTGTTAAAATACCAATAATAAGGGATAACTTTTGTTCTACAATTTTCCCCAAAACTCGATGGTTTAAGAGAAATAGCTTTTCAAAGATTTCGTAAAAAATATGCTAAAATCTATCTACCCATAGCTATAATCAGTTGTTTTTACAATTTAGGTCATATTTGGGGTCACGGATTAGAAACTTAATTTTCTGAATTCATAACTAAAGCAGGTATGGTTTTTTTTTGAAAAAACTAAAATAATAAAAATAATTTTAGATGCAAATAAAAATTATTGAATTTTGAAATTTTAACACTTTCTTTAAAATAGTCATCAATGATACTTTATGTGGCCCGCGGCTTAGTACCTACCCCCTTTCCGACTAACCTTGTATAATAGACAAGTACCCAAGCAAGGGATGCAAAAAATAACTAATAATAATAATTATGTTCCTTAACGGCACGGTTGACATCTGTCGGGCATGCCACTGTCCCGGCGAATCCATTCGACATATTATTTCTGGTTGTTCTCGTCTTGCTAACGGCGAGTATTTGCACAGACACAACCTAGTGGCTAGGATTATCCACCAGCAACTTGCTCTGAAATACAACCTTGTGGACGCAGAAGTACCATACTACAAGTATGTGCCCGACCCAGTTCTCGAGAATGGTCATATCACATTGTACTGGGACCGATCTATCATCACCGACAGGACTATTGTTGCCAATAAGCCTGACATAGTGGTGATAGATCGATCAGAGCGTCTCGCAATGATTGTTGATATCACTGTCCCACATGACGAGAACCTTGTGAAAGCCGAGAAAGATAAAGAAATTAAGTATCAAGACTTGGCACACGAGGTTGTTGACATGTGGGAGGTTGACTCTGCAGTCATTGTGCCGATAGTCGTGACGGCCAATGGCTTAATAGCCAAGAGCCTCGACCAACATCTGACGAGGCTCGCGTTGGGCAGCTGGATCAAGGGCCTGATACAGAAAGCGGTACTTCTGGACACGGCACGTATTGTCAGGAAGTTCCTCTCTCTGAGGCCCTGACCACCGGTAGCTTGGACCCTGTTCCCGATGCCGGTGGGCTACTATTTTTTATATTTTTAAATGTTTTTTTATATTTTTTATAGAAATATTTAAAAATGTAAATCATATGTGTATATAAATAAATAAACGGAATAATGTTCCTTAAATAAAGGCAAAATTAAATATTCGTCTTCTAATCCAAAGCTCGTAGTAGTTACAAACTAATTGCACGTATGTTTTTCTTCACTGGAGCAGCGAGAAAACAATGTGATAGGTGAAAAATAAGGGATTCCATCCTCCTTATCTCGTGACGCGGTGTAAGGGGATATTGCATCGCTAAGATCTGGTCACACAAAAAGCGGGGGCGGAAAATATGACTAATATTTTTTCAAGAAAAACTAATGTAGCTATATTTTGCCCGAATATAATCGACTTGTAGTTCTGCTGTTAAACATTAATAGATTCATCAAAATGTCTTTTTACTATCTCAGAGTCGCAATGTACTTAGTCTTAAAGTAAGGCCACCAATACACTTGTAAGTTGCTTCCGTAAAATTTATATAGGTGACATAAGACAATTAGGTAATTCGACTATACATAAACATTATAATATCACGCCTTGTATTTCCCGAAGGGCGCGGCAGTGGTGTTTTTTTAGTATTAATACGCTCACGTTTCGCCAGTTGTGTTTAAGTCCCATGTAATTGGGGGCGAGCCTATTGCCATCAGCCGGACACAAATTCAGACTCCAGGCCGCTACTGAGGAACTCCAGACGGAAAATCCCAATACACTTTGGCCGACCTGGGGATAGAACCCAGGACCTCACGATCAGCATTCACGCTTGCCACCATTAGACCAACGAGTCAGTTAGTTCATTAATTTGTAGTTAACACTTTACTAATCCATAAAAAACTGCTGCGTCAACATTTTTTAATAAACCCGAACACCATCATGGAAATAAACTGTTTGCTACTAGCAATAAAGAAATACAATAACATGATAATATTCAATACAGATTGCCTCCGCAAACCAATTACTTCAGTCACTACCCACTATCCTAAATAACTTCGCCACTAAAAGAGTTCGTAAGTACTTCTAAGCTTCGGCCGAGTCCGAAACAAATCGGGCCTCCCGAAGTATGCTCGTAAGTTAAGCCTTACAGACTCATAAACATTTAGTAATGGTACCTACATTACGACAAAGGAGGGGAGGGGAAGAGGGGCTCGTGGCTAATTAACAACCGCGCGGATCACAGGATTTGCAAGGTTAAGCTGCGTTTGCCGCAGTCAGTAAGTATGAGTGACCATTCGCTACACATCGAGACCCCTCCGTGCCTCAAAGAGCACGTTAAACCGTCAGTCCCGGGTGTCATACGAATACCTATGACAGTCGTTTCGGGTAGTTAGACCTTAGTGGAACCTTAGGATATCAGCATTGCCCAGTAACTGAGTTGCGGAGGTCTGATGGCAGTCACTCCGTGTAACATACTGGTATTCAGCCGCATCTGGTTAGCCTGGAAGCTGACCCCAACATAGTTCGTAGTACACGATTAGAATACATTCTACCATTTAACTACAAACAAACCGAGCAGTTTGCTCAGTTAAAATCGCTTCAAATTACAGTGATGCGTGGTACACGGCTAACAACGACTGTTTTCCCAGGGCACATTTGGTGTTTCAATACCGCAAAGCCAAAATTCATATATAACCGACACTATAATTGGATAACCTGTACCAGTAAATACATACGTCGCTTGCAATTTTGGGCAGCATATAAAATTATCGTCAAAACTTTACTTAAACAATTTTTGACATACCTTAGTATTAGTGGAACAGTCGTTTCGTTCTGGTCAGCTTCCAGTCTAGCCAGATGCGGCTGAATACCAGTATTTTACACGGAGTGACTGCCATCAGACCTCCGCAACCCAGTTACTGGGCAATACCGATATACTAAGGTTAGACCATTTCTCAGACTTACGGGCTTCTGACTACCCGTAACGACCGTCATAGGTATTCATATGACACCCGGAACCGACTGTTAAAACGTGCTCTCCGATGCACGACTGATCACAGCAAGCACAGCTTCACCTTAAAATCATAATCCCGAGCTTCTCGAGCCCCTAATGGAACAGTCGTTTATAAAACGACACGATTACGACACGTTTGGTGCAGGGGCTGAGCGATCGGCTTCTGCGCAACGGGTCGTGGGTTTTTTTTAAACTTTGCCCCACACTAGGATTTCTCCTGTATCGTGGGTGCGTTTACAGACACAAATCTTCACACGCACAAACACCCAGACCCGAAACAACTACCTGTAGGCCATACAAATATTTGTTCCTTGCGGGGATCGAACCCACAACCCGTAGCGCAGAAGCCGATCGCTCAGCCACTGCACCAAACGTGTCGTCAAAATTTGTGCCCGGTTAATAAGCTCGCCTCCTATTACATGGCACATAAAAAAACATAACTGGCGAAACGAGGGTGTACTAAAAAAAATATCTCTGCCGAACCCTTCGGCGAATATACGGCGTGATATTATGTAATGTTAAATCATTTAATTCCAGTTTGCCTTGAACGTGAATTTCGCAACTCCGTAACGCTGTTTGTCGCTTGCGGTCTCACCTTGTCCTTACCTATCAGCGTAACAGGAAACTTATATGGATTTCGGTTTGATCAATGAATACAATATGACTATAAGAAGGCCGTATCTAAGGACATTGTGATACATTCTGCCGAAACTTGTGCAATATTTGACAAAATTGATGTAATGGATCTGCGAAAGAAAAATATCGTCTGCTGTACAAGTTTTTTGTTGTATTACGAGTTTTTTTATAGAAATTCAATACAGGTTGTAAATGAAATCATGTAATTCCTTCAAACCTTGTCATGTACCATACTACTGACATAGATTAACCCTGCACGGGATACTTTTGAATTCAATTAAAAATTAATTACAAGAAGTAAACATGTATTCTCAAGGTAAGGCATTTTAGCGCCCCATTTTAGGCTATCGCTCGCCACGCGGTCATTTACTCAGGGCGCTAAAATGGCTCACGTTGAAGGAATTACATGATTTCGTTTACTCCTTGTATAAAGACAATTTGAACGTCATGTTCACTTGCTATTTCTGTAAGTAAATCTAGGAGAATTCAAGAAAACTGCATCAGCTACAAGGTACCCTTGCATTAAAAAATAAAAGAAGAATTTCCAAGAAATAACGCTAAATAACGTCTAGTAGAGATATGACTTAATTGCTACATAAATGTTATCATTTTGTCGATCCCTATAATTTACGGAGCAATTTCTTTTTATTTGTGAGGGTTTTGCTTTTGACTCTAGTCTAGGTCAGAGATGACAGAGATAAAGTCTACGGTGGAGTGAACTTACCCAGAAGAAGCCTGTTCTCTGTCACCTCTGTGTCTCACTCTAACTTTAAAGAGATTCGGGTTGTATGCGTTCGGGAACACAGACGCAGGTAGTGAGTTCCAAATTAAGACTTTTGTATTTTTACCAATAATGAAGCAAAGACCTCATAGCTTTGCATAGCAGACCCTCCCATATGGAAGTAGCTATCACAGGTAAAATTAGCTTACGAGTGTATTTTGTATCGAATGCTACCATCGGTAAGCAAAACGATTCGTTTTTGTTTATAGGAACCGGGAATTTTCAATGAGACGCAATATAGAAGATAGAAGTAGATCTTCTTCTTTCCGTGTGGTTAGTGACTAACCTGGTGTCAGAGTTTATACCGTCCATGAGCCTCTGACTTAGCTTCACATGCCGTCGAGAAATATCTCTCAGGCACGCCGGTTTCCTTATGATGTTTTCCTTTACCGTTTTTAAGCAAGTGATAATTATACAATACGCACATGAATCTGCAAAATCAGAGGTGCGTGCCTTGGGTTCGAACTAGAGACCTATGACTTGGCAGTCCGACGGTCACACCACTAGGCTATCACTGCTGCATCTTCCTCTTAGCCTTTTCCCAATTATCTTGGGGTCAGCTTCCAGTCTAACCAGACGCGGCTGAATACCAGTATTTTACACGGAGCGACTGCCATCATCACTGCTGCATATAGAAGTATATATAAGATAGGTAAAGAGGAAAAATTTGTATTTTTTTATTTTTATATTTATGTATGTAACGAATAAACTTAAAAACTAATGGACCGATTTCAAAAATTCTTTTGCCGTTAGAAAGCTACATTATCACTGAGTAACATAGGCTACGGGCGAAGCCGTGAGAACACAGCTAGTTATCTATATAAAAGTAGACAATATCTATGGATAGAAGTAGATAATATCTACAGATTAGTAGATAATCTACGGATTGCACCTCGTTTAAACTGCACACGTCATGCAGGTACGTTATATCGCTAAGCCCAGCCACATAATCCAGGCTGTGAGGTATTACCGTACGTAATGGGCGCATGTTCGTCAAAGTCAGCTCTAGTGCAGATGGGAGTCCGAGTTACTGATGAGCGCATTCATCGTAGAGGGGTAAAATGGGTTGAACTGGCTCTTGGTTTTTGTGTGGTGGCGTTTGGTGTAATATTTTTACTGGTTTATAGCATGAAAGTTTCTGATTGGACCAATTTATGATCGAATTGGGTTTATGTGGCTTTGTTTGTTCGTAATAGTTTGGAATTTTAGTTTCACAGTTTTCAATTTTATTGACCACTAGCTGTGTACTGTGTGTGTGGCTGTGTACTGTGTGTGTGGCTCCTCCTGCATAAGAAGTTTTATTCCAGTAATAAATATAGCCTATGTTACTCAGTGATAATGTAGCTATAAAACGGCAAAATCATTTTTGAAATCGGTCCAGTAGTTTTTAAGTTTATTCATTACATACAAAAATACAAATCTTTCCTCTTTATAATATTACTAGCTGCCCGGACAGACTTCGCTCTGCCAAAAGTTATTGGCCTGTAGTGGGAAAAGAAAAGTGTTGTTTTTACTATTTTACACGCAATTTTTATGTTTTTTTCTCCATAAGAACCTTCCTTGTGCCTTATGGAATATATTTAAAAAAAAATGCCGAATTGGTCGATCCGTTCTCAAGTTTTGCGCTTAGCTTAGTGTGACAAACTGACAATTTCATACATTTAGGTAAAAAATTATATCATAATGTTATTGTTTTTACTGATTTATTAAAACATAAAAGTTTCTGATTGGTCTAATTTATGATCGAATTGGGTTTATGTGGCTTTGAAATTTGTTCGTAATAGTTTGGAATTTTAGTTACACAGTTTCCAATTTTATTGACCATGTAATAGCGATTAAAGGATTTTAATTTATTTTCGTTTATTCATTTTCTATACATATCTGATAACATTTTTAAATATTTCTATAAAAAATATAAAAAAAGCATTTAAAAATATAAAAAAATAGTAGCCCACCGGCATCGGGAACAGGGTCCAAGCTACCGGTGGTCAGGGCATCAGAGAGAGGAACTTCTTGACAATACGCGCCGTGTCCAGAAGTACCGCTTTCTGTATCAGGCCCTTGACCCAGCTGCCCAACGAGAGCCTCATCAGGTGTTGGTCGAGGCTCTTGGCTATTAAGTCATTGGCCGTAACGACTATCGGCACAATGACTGCAGAGTCAACCTCCCACATGTCGACAACCTCGTGTGTTATTGCTATTATTAGCAGGATTAGGGATGAGCTGTATTATTTTTCGTTTATTCATCTATTTACATATTTGATACATTTTTAAATATTTCTATAAAAAATATAAAAAAAACATTTAAAAATATAAAAAATAGTAGCCCACCGGCATCGGGAACAGGGTCCAAGCTACCGGTGGTCAGGGCCTCAAAGAGAGGAACTTCCTAACAATACGTGCCGTGTCCAGAAGTACCGCTTTCTGTATCAGGCCCTTGACCCAGCTGCCCAACGCGAGCCTCGTCAGATGTTGGTCGAGGCTCTTGGCTATTAAGCCATTGGCCGTCACGACTATCGGCACAATGACTGCTGAGTCAACTTCCCACATGTCGACAACCTCGTGTGCCAAGTCTTGATACTTAATTTCTTTATCTTTCTCGGCTTTCACAAGGTTCTCGTCATGTGGGACAGTGATATCAACAATCATTGTGAGACGCTCTGATCGATCTATCACCACTATGTCAGGCTTATTGGCAACAATAGTCCTGTCGGTGATGATAGATCGGTCCCAGTACAATGTGATATGACCATTCTCGAGAACTGGGTCGGGCACATACTTGTAGTATGGTACTTCTGCGTCCACAAGGTTGTATTTCAGAGCAAGTTGCTGGTGGATAATCCTAGCCACTAGGTTGTGTCTGTGCAAATACTCGCCGTTAGCAAGACGAGAACAACCAGAAATAATATGTCGAATGGATTCACCGGGACAGTGGCATGCCCGACAGATGTCAACCGTGCCGTCCTTCACAATATATTTCCGGTAGTTGTTCGTCATCATCATCGTATTATTTTTATTATTTTGAGAAAAAGAAAGTTTTTTTTTTAAACGTTGCCCTACACTAGGATTTCTCCTGTATCGTGGGTGCGTTTACAAACACAAATCTTCACACGCACAAACATCCAGACCCGGAACAACTATTTGTAGGCCATACAAATATTTGTTCCGTGTGGGAATCGAAACCACGACCCGTAGCGCAGAAGCCGATCGCTCAGCCACTGCACCAAACGTGTCGTCAAAAGAAAGTTGCTATGTAAAAAACTGACTATTCAACGACTACGTTCTCAAAGTCAAGAATACAAATACCCTATTATTCTTCCAAAAGTACTCACACACCAATTATTCAATACTCAAATCTATTCAACATACACAAAAGCTTTACACGCGGAACCCAAATTAACCATCCTCTAAAAAACCTCAAAAGAAAATTCAAATTCGTTCATTGATATACTCAGAACGTTCTGAAGTCATTCACGCCTTCGTTCACTTGTAAATCTAAATATGTAGTACACTGTTGGTGATATTGTGCCTACAAATCTCCGCTGCGGCAGGTGAATTTAATCAAAAGCGGCACAGATTGCCCGCCACAGTCTAATTTACGATCTCCTAATAGACTGCTTGGAGGCACTACTATGTGAAAGCAAAGAGTGAATGTGAGCGAGTTTTTTGTGAGTTCGTGACAGGATTACGTCATGATTTGTGTGACGTCAGCTTTGGATTGACAGGTAAAGTAACTTGTTATTTTTTAAAATTTCGTTTATAATATTGGTCTAGATCAGTGATGGGCAAAGTAAGGCCCGCGGGCCAGCTCCGGCCCGCCAACAACTGTAGTCCTAGATACCTTTCGAATAGTCTCAAAAATAAATGTGTTTACTTGTGTTGTTTGTGTTGACACTACTAAGTTCTGTTATTATTATAATATACCTTCAATGTCTCACTATAGGGTGAGAACGATTGAAAGGCATATGCCAAATTTTAATACCATGCCGTGAAAATTCTGACCCCCATAAGATCGTCTCTGTTATTTTTGGCCCTCGATGAGAAAAGTTTGTTCACCCCTGATCTAGATATCTCTTTTAATCTGTTTTAGCTTTGCCCCGCACTAGGAATACTCGTTTATCGTGGGTGCTTTTAAAGATACATTCTTCACATACATACATACATACATAAACTCACGCCTTTTTCCCATGGGGGTAGGCAGAAACTATAGAACGCCACATGCTACGACTCTTACATACCCCTTTCGCTTCATCCACATTCATACATCTTGTCATACACGCACGCCGGTTGAGAGTACTACGCACCTGACCTTTGTGAAGAACATCACCAATAACATCGATGTATGTCCTTCTAGGACGTCCTCTACCGGCGTTCCCATTAACATCCGCCTTATACATTCTTCACAATATTTAAAAATAACCAAACCCGAAACAATTGTTTGTTTAAGTAACACACCTCATTCACACCTAAAAACAAGTTGTAAACAAGTTGTGTAAAGGTCTTTTTAAAAGTAGGTAGGTACTTGTTTTTAAGATCACTTAATTAACATTATCAAATTTGTAAATTTATTTACTTTAATTACAACGGTCTTGGACCAATTACAATAATTAAAGATAGAGTAACAGAATATAAAATACATAGTGAATTAGATATCTTTCATGAATCTCTCTCGCAATACTTCAGGCATACTAATAAAATCTTCTTCCAATCATCCGCAAACAGATCATAGTTCGGATTATAATCCAAGAGTTCGTTGAGTGCGGTGAGAGTACGAGGTATTGGGGATTTAGCTCGCGCTACAGTGCGACATGAAGGCACAGCAAAAAGCTTGTGCTTCCTGTTGCGGTGGTAATTGAAATGTAAAACAAATGTTTTAAAGATCTAATACATGTTTGCTACTTAAAGCAGGTAATTCCAATTATTTTTTAATTGACCTATACTTATTGTACAATTTACATTAACATAACCTAACATCACACATGTATTCCCCGAAAGGTTGGCCAGAGGTATATAGGTATAGTAACACCCTCATTTCGCCGTTATGTTTTAAGTCACATGTAATACGGGGCCAGCCTATTGCAATCAACCGGGCACAAATCCAAACACCGGGATGCTACTGAGAAATTTCACAAGGAAAAACACAATAACACTTTGCTTGACCTGGGGATCGAACCCAGGACCTCACAATCAGCAGTCGCGCTTGCCACCACTACACCAACGAGGTATGAACCATACATGTGTTATACAAATATTAATTCCGTGCGGAAATCGAAAACGCGTTCTATAATGTTACAAATTCTAGGTTCACACGTAGTAGGGGTGTTCCGCCGTAGTGATTAACGTACGACTTGATCAGAGCGGAACTGGCGAGTGTTATGCTCATCGGATAGAAGTGTTCCATGCCCTTATTTATAGACAGCCTTTGTTGAAGACTGATTGAGGAGTTAACGACTCATTGGCGCAGCGGTGTTAGGTACCTACTGTCGCGGAATTGGAAATGTGAATTGAATGTTTTTTTTTGTATGCGTTTGGGTGGCGCCCTGGATGGTTTAGATTCACAATCTAACCCGGTAGGTGGTGCTGCTGTCGGTATGTCAACAATTTTTTAGGGCAGGACGACGTCTGCCAGGTCCGCTAGTAATGTATATTTATTTTAATTCCGCCAAACCTAGTGTTAAGATACAATATTAAGGTGCCATTCAGCTGATCAGATTGAAGGTTTTGATCGGAAATTTGTTAACACTACTCCTAAATAAATAAAAAAAACAGGTAGACCAATTGATTTCGACTGGTCACTTGTTTTTACTTATTGTCCTTTATTTACCCATCAAAGTAAATTCTTAGAGCCGGTTGTTTCACTACTACATTACTAACGGGTTACAGTTAAAAATGGCGTTAACGATGGTTAAATAAAAATAAGCGTTCGTTCACGCTTTGTCGTTCTTGACATACTCGTAGGTACGTCAAAAGACAACTGCCGGGGTTGCGGTGCATGCTTTTGCGAATCCCGCGACCCCAGCCGTACGGTCAGGAGAAGGAACACCGTTAGTTTATAGCCGATAAGAGTCCGGCAGACCCCCTCGCCATCCCCGGACGAGGGACATCCATGAGGATATTCCAACGCAAAAAAAGAAAAAAAAAAGAAAGATGCGTCAAAAGACATACAACTCTCTCCGTTTGACGGACGTTAATCATCCTACGTAATAGTTAATATTTGACTAACGTAACATACGTTTACTGATCGTTTGAAACAACCGGCCCTTAGTCTAGTACAAAAATACACAGTAACATTTTCGTGTCCATCGCAAAAAAAACCGGTAAATCTTATTAACATTAATACGAACTAATACGTATTGGAATGTTTTTCAATAACGAATCCTATTGTTGTATAACATAATATCACGCCTGTATTCCCCGAAGGGTTGGGCAGAGGTGTATAGTCACACTCTCATTTCGCCGTTATGTTTAAGTCCCATGTAATATGCGAGCCTATCAACCAAACTCCAGGCTACTACTGAGGAAATCTACACGGAAAAACCCAATAACACTTTGCCGGACTTGGTGATGGAACCCAGGACCTCATGATCAGCAGTCGCGCTAGCTACCACTAAACTAACGAGGCAGTCAAGTCCATAGTCTAGTATAAAAATACATACCTACTTGTAATATTTTTGTGTCCATCACAAAAAAAAAATCAGTAAATCTTATTAACATTAATAAGTATTATTACATATTGGAATGTCTTTCAATAACGTGTTCTATGGTACCAACTTGAGCAAATACATTGATTTCGAGATATTGCGCGCTGTTTGTGGTCTAATGTAAATGTATCATTTACATCCATTAAGGTAATATCAACTGGTATTTGTAATGGAATTGTGTGAAGCAGGGGAGGGTGATTAATTACTTATAGGTATATGAATATATTGGTAGCTTGTGTGAAATCAATTAAGTTAGTATGGACGTGGGAACGAGTAAAGCAAAATTGCCATGCGTTTTATTTATAGGATAATTATTCTTGCTTCGTTGGTCTCGTGGTGGCAAGCGCGACTGCTGATCGTGAGGTCCTGGGTTCAATCCCCAGGGTGTGTAAAGTGTTATTCAGTTTTTTGGTGTGGAATTTCTCAATGACAGCCCGGAGTTCGGATTTGTACCCGGTTGATGGCAATACGCTCGCTCTCTATTCATCATCTCCCTGACCTTATCCCACACTAGGTGGGGTCGGCACAACATATATTTCGTAAATCCATATTGTTAGAGGTTTTGGCTTATTTTTTTATGACCGGACGCCTGCCTGACGTCAACCCCCCTTGGGAATACTCGTTGCGCTGTCGCGCAAGTGACCCAATGTGCTTGCTGATATAAACCACTGGGTCCCAAAATGATATGCTTGTCAATTTAAGCAGACTACGTTCTTCTTGGTGGAATGTGCTTGAAGTTCCCCGACCCACTCATTCAGTTTTTATGTTATGTTAAAAATTATAATTTATTTTTTTATTGCTAAACCCAACTAGCCACTGAATTACTGTAACCGACTAAAAAAAGAAAGAAAAAAACATGTTTCAAACTTTGAACACACCCGCAGCACATTGACTTCTGCAAGTTTTACGAAGCTACTTTTTTGCTAGTGCATATACCGCTTATAAGACTGCTTCCTCGTTACATATTACCGGCGTATAATCTTTTCAGAAAATGTCGCTAGATATAATAAAAAGCACAGTTTGTAATTTTATGTGACACACAAGAATCTAAACCGTCCCTTGGTAGTTACGTGGTTTCTACCAAATAGCGCCTAAGAACGTCAACATTTACAACAAACTAGAACTATGTACTTGTGCAACGGTAAACTATTCCTTTGATCAACTTTATAAATACCAGTAGTGTGGGGTTCCTGGTATTTTTTGGAACTGGGGCCCTTTATATGAGGAACTAGTAAAAAATACGCGTAAATTGTTATGTAGTTATCAAGACCAATAACATCACACAAAATGATATCATTAGAAAGTTATTTCAATGTATTACAATAGTCATAAATGCCCGCTCAATTCAAACCGCAAATGGAAAAAAATGGCGTGGTAAAGGCTGCATCCCTTTTTTTATCGTTGGAAAATCCTCATGGATGTCCCTCGCCCGGAGAAGGCGAGGGGGTCTGCCGGACTCTTACCGGCTAAAAACCAACGGTGTTCCTTCTCCTGACCGTTCGGCCGGGGTTGCGGTGCATGCTTTTGCGAATCCCGCGACCCCGGCCGAACGTTCAGGAGAAGGAAAGTGCTGCATCCCTACCACGATTAATACAACAAAATAACTTAACATCGCCGTAACTTTTATCTCCCTGCGATTTGAAATAAGCCACCATAATAACTATTGTAGTACATTAAAATAGCTTTCCAATAACATAAGTGAGGTCTTTGTTGGTATCGAGGACAGGTTCAATACATTCTTGCCGATTCTCCTTTAGCGAACCGTATTATAATTTAAACTTACCTACATCTATTACTTATTTTCTTACAGTTTCCATTATTTAATCTAGTACATTAAACTTTAAATGTAGATAAAATTAACTGCCTGTTTTCTGTACTCGACTCGACTGGGGCCCTAATGAGCCAGGGGCCCCAGGCATCCAGGCGTGACGAACTCCGGCCACCCTAGTGAGTGGCCTGCGGGCGGCGGGTTAGTAGACCAGTCGCCCGACCAGTTACAGGCCCGGGAGGATGGCGCGCCGTGTTCCGCGCGCGTCTCTTAGAAGAAAGTGGGGCAGAGGAACAATTGCCCCACCACTGGAGAGGTCCACCAGAAGAAGCTGCCGGGGTTGCGGTGCATGCAATAGCGAATCCCGTGACCCCGGCCTTAGGTCAAAAGGAGGGACACCGTAGGTTTTTAGCCGGTAAAAGTCCGGTAGAAACCCTTGCCTTCCCCGGGCGAGGAACATGCGTGAGGATTTTCCAACGAGAAAATAAAAAAGGGGCCCCAGGCATGTTGCCAGTCTTAAATAGAAATAAAAAAGTATTTGAAACAGAATACTAGATAGTCTTGGCACTTAGTAATGCTGTATTATTGCCAATAAATGTAACAGAACAACGCGAAAGACAGAAAATAATATTTTCCACTTAACTTCGATGTAGATTAGGATCAAATGCGGTAAGGAAGTTACTATAAATGAGTTCCTCCTTATTTAAATTAGGGGAGTTATATTAATATATGGGCCCCCGTGTCTACTGCAGACGGCGAGAAAGTTAAGTACTTCCCTTAATCATACTGGGTAGAAATGTGTAGGTATGTTTATACAGTTCCGTCTAATCTTTGGGTAGGAGGAGATAATTTTTTTAGGTTTAGGATAAATTATGGAATCAGGCGTTAGTTTGCGGAAATCCATGACCTATAAATATACAATAAAATATTTAGTGTTAATTCCGCGAAAAACAGTTGATCAAACCTGAATGAAGTATGCAGCACCACCCTCCCGCCCGCAAATATATGCAAATGCAGAAGGTGCGATTAATAACATGCAACACACAAACAAATCAAACCGATACGACACGTGTTTCGCCCCTCCACGGAGCATCCAATGGATTTTTTTAGGTTTACTTTGTGTATTAGCGGTTAAAATGCATTGAATTAATATTTTTTTTGACTGCTGAGAATGGGGTCCTGGGTTCGATCACCAGGTCGGATAAAGTGTTTTGGGTTTTTCCTTTAGGAATGTCTCAGTAGCAGCCCGAAGTGTGGATTTGTGCCCGAGCAATGGCAAAAGGCTCGCCCCCTATTACATGGAACAAAAATAACCGGCGAAACGAGGGTGTACTATAAAACACCTCTGCTAAACCCTTCGGGGAATAGGAGGCGTAATGTTATGTTATGAATGTTTTCAAATCTGTGTTAATAACTTTTTAAGAAGACTTCCTCTTAGCCTTTTCCCAACTATGTTCGGAGTCAACTTCTAGTCTAACCAGATGCGGCTGAATACCAGTATTTTACACGGAGCGACTGCCATCAGACCTCCGCAACCCAGTAGCAGGGCAATGCCAATATCCTAAGGTTAGACCGGTTGTCAGACTTTCAGGCTTCTGACTACCCGTAACGACTGTCATTGGTATTCGTATGACAACCGGCGAGGCACGGAGGGGTCTCGATGTGTAACAAACAGTCACCTATCCACGGACTGACCGCGACAAGCGCAGCTTAATCCCGCAAATCTTATTATCCGCGCCGTTGTTAATGAGCCACGAGCCCCAATAACTACACTGGCCTGCAAAAATAAGTATCACACTTTTAAAATTTCAATTTTTTCTAAACTATAGAAGTTAGAGATTTAAAATAAAAAACGTTTTATAGCTATTTTTATCAGCTTTCTTTGAAACCATAGTAACAAAGTTAAACTCTTTTTTGAGTCCTTTTTGTTTTGAAAATATATCTTGTGTACCTAAAAAGTTATTACAATTTTAAAAGTGTGATACTTATTTATGCAGGCCAGTATATAATAACTTTCTTAAGAAGGTAGTGCAATAATCTAAAGCAGTGATTTTCCAGGAGTTAAACGCTTGAATCGAATCTAACCCAGACCCTTTATGCAGGAGTCGTCTGACCATTCGAATTCACGTGCGGATCACATTTTGTATATCACTTGCGCTAACGGTGAAGGATAACATCGTGAAGAAACCAGCAGACAGAATACCCAAAAGAAGTTCTCGATTGTGTGTATTTCGCAAACCCGTACTCGGCCAGACAGCAAAGTGGACTATGGCCTAAACGCTTTTCATGCTGAGAAGAGGCATATTTCCAGCAGTGGGACAGTAATGGGCTTCTTCCACCGTGTCAACATGAGCTATTCGAGAAATAGCTTACACCATGGTAAAAAAGATTACCCAGTCAGCAAGGTGGGTAGGATTGACTACCCAGGGTGCGCCGGTCGTACTTATGTATCGTCACTCTTAAGGCTCCTTCAATGCCATGGGCTGCAATACCGTTGTGTAGGATTAGAAACCTTAATGCCATTAAATATTGTTCAATTTCTATTAAACATTACATAATTTACCCATTACTACATCACACTGCTGGGCACGGGCCTCTTCTCAGAATGAGAATGGTTTAGGCTTTAGTCCACCACGCTGGCCTGGTGCGGGTTGGCAGACTACACACACTATCGAAAACTTTATGGAACCCTCTCAGGTGTGCAGGTTTCTTCACGATGTTTTTCCTTCACCGCTAACGCAAGTGATAATCAAATTCTGATCCGCACATGAATTCGAAAAGTCAGAGGTACGGTCCGGGATCGAACTCGGACCTTCCGCATAGGCTATCACTGCTTTTTTAACGCTATGGGCTGCAATACAGTTGTGGGATTAGAAACTCTAATTCCATTATACATAGTACAATTTATATTGCAACTAAAATTGTTTTATAACCTTGTTAGCATTTTTTTACGTCTCGCAAGAATGTTTTACAAACATTTTTGATCGTTTATAGATCGTCTTCGTTCCTCTAAAGAGGAAAATACATTGTAACTACCCACAAACGTAGTATATCCTCTGCCGTATTTAAGACCAAAGTGCGGTCCATCTTATATGTCTATGTTTAAGTTCTATAGCAATTTATACTAAGTAGCTACTGACCCTCGTTCGCATGATGGCATCAATTTAATCAATCAGAGTTCGGGTCTCCATCTTGTCGTCCATTAAACATTTACTGTTTTTCGATATATGTATAGTTAGGATGTGTGGTTGAGAACTTTACGGATTATAAAAAGTATTTGTGTTTAGTTTTTTTTAGTATTTAGTTAGTATTTGTGATCGATCTAGCTCATGTTTATTTTTGACGAAGACGTGAATGAATGAAAAATTAATTTGGACACAGTACGTAGAGGCAACATAATACACAATAATGAAACGCAGAGCAAAATAAAGGTATAAAAACTTGTAAGTTCATAGGTTTTATCTACTCCTAGTAGTATCCCTGCGGTATCAGGATTTGAGAATTGAAGGTTGAAATTATTATAATGTCGTATGGTCATGGGAATTGAATTTGTGCGCGAAGTTTCAGGAGAATCGGTTATGCAGAAGTAGTTGAAAAATCTGTCGCAAGATTTGATATCCAACAAATATACGAAGTGAAGCTAATTAAAACCGTTATGTAATAAAACTAGCGACCCGCCCCGGCTTCGCACGGGTGCAATGTAGATACTAATGGGGCAAATAAACCTTCCTCTTGAATCACTCTATTTATTGCTGAAAACTGCACTAAAATCCGTAGCGTAGTTTTAAAGATCTAAGCGTACAGGCAGCGGGAGCGACTTTGTTTTATACTATGTAATGATAACAAAATAAACAATTACTATAATCTTAATAATGTTTATATGCTTCACGGCTGGACCAAACAGATATCCAGATCCGCTTAATATGCCAAGCACAATTATTTGGTGCTGGTTTTCATCTGAAACCTTGTGGTTTAAATTAGCTTCACTTCATATGTAGGTACATTTGTTTGTTTGATTCAAATCTTGCGACAGATTTTTCAACTACTTCTGCTTAACCGATTCTTCTGAAACTTCGCAAACAAATTCAATTCCCATGACTATACAACATTACAATAATTTCAACCTTCAATTCTCGAATTTTGATGCTGCAAGAGTACTGCAAGATGAAACCGTTTACCTTAAAAGTTTATTATAGGATTATGTTTTTGTTGAAATATGAAAACATTTTTTTTCTCCTTGTGTTAAAGTAGATGATTTTTTATATATACGACTTCTATTTCTTTAGGGGCCTCCCAAATATAAGTGCACGATTTATCAAGGGCCTCAAACGGTGCGGGAAAAAGCCGTGTGGTAGCTCTCACATTTATAATATGTTTGCAGAAATAGGTATGGAAAGAGTTCGTCCTGGGTAGTACCTACAGCCCAATCATCTTGGAGACGTTTTTGTGTTTGTAGAGTACCTAGTGTACGGTACTTTTAAGCGACTGATGCGAGAGGTAGAGATCGCAAACTGGGTTATTCCGGTTTTAGTCACTGTGTATTATGTTATGCTGCGTCCAAACCTGCCGAATGCGCCGCTCGCGAGCCGCTTGCGAACTGCGCGCGTGCTGCTCGCGTGCAGTTACAGCGTACGTTTGGTGCGCCGCTCTAGTGCAACTCCGGCAAGGCTCGAGTGGGGCGCGCGTGTAGCGCGCGCACGACTCGCGCGCCGCTCGTGCGCACATAGCTTCTTTCGCGTTTGAACTATTAGCTTCAGTTGCGAATTTGCTTCCGAAGATGTTGGACTATACAACTGCCGTTAGCATAATTGCTGCAGCATCGGCTATTTTATTACTGACAAAAACTAAAAGGAAAAATAGAAGACGTTGGTGGCAGATTCCACGAGCGGCACGCGCGCACCACCTGCGCCGCTCGCGTACGGCGCGTAGCTTGCGCGCGAGCGGCGCGCGGATGGCGCGCGAGCTTCGTACGAACATGAAATGCACGCGCGCAGTTCGCGAGCGGCGCGCGGACGGCGCACGAGCTTCGTACGAACATGAAATGCACGCGCGCAGTTTGCGAGCGGCGCATTCGTCAGGTCTGGACGCACCATTACGCTCAACGACCGAAAACGCTCACTGAGCGAAAAACAGTTCACAACGCGTTGTGGTCACTGTAAAACATCCACATCGCAAAATTGCTCTTGTAAAAAAGCCCATGACGCGTTGTGGCAATCACAGAAAGACTACTTAACGAAATTCGTGTCGTGGCTATCATGCTATACGACCACAACGCGTTGTGGCAATGTTGAAAAGCCATGACGCGTTCTGGGCACTAGTTGGTGCAACCATATCACGACGGACAGGAGTGATATGAAGATTCGAATGACGTTATTGCGACGCACGCTATTTCGAAAAACTTTACGAGTGGGACGCCAGTTGGAAAATACATTTGGTTGAAAAGCAGCAAGCTGATTAGGCTGTACTTCCCTGCACGAACTCTTTTACAAAGAGCTCTGATAATCGCTGAAAGAATTAACAGTAAGCTTCATCAGGCTTAATTGTTTATAAAACGGCCCTTTTTAACTTGCTTATATTAGATTTACCAGACTTATTTCGGTCAAATACGGAATATACTTTAGGTACTTCTTAGTTTACATACTTTTTTCAACCCGAACGAAGCGTTTTGATTCCACTTTCATTGTCAAAACTGCCAAACAGTGGAATGCGCTGCCCGTGTGGGTGTTCCCCGACAGTTACAATGTGGGTGTCTTCAAGTCACGAGTGAATCTGTTTCTTCTGGGCTAGCGTGCTCCATCGTAGACCGCATCATCGCTTAACATCAGGCGAGATGGCGGCCAAACGCAGGCCTAGTAACATATTAAAAAAAATACATAATAATATTTCTCAAGATAGTTTGCCCAACAGTCTTACAGTTACAACTCGTTTACCCCATAAGTCAATGTTAAACTATCAAAAGTTAGCCACTTGGAGTGACTTCGAGTCTGCCCCTCTTGGGATTACTTGTTGAAGCAAGGCGACATCCAGAAAATATTTTATTTGCGAGCTAACCTGCCGTGGAAATGTTACTTTTTCGGCCAGTTAACTATGTTTCTATGAAAACCGCGTGTTTTAAGCGTGAATGTTTATCAAATAAAACAAGATCTGTTACTCTACTGTGAGTAGAGTAAGTTTTGTATCAGTGTTAGCCTAGTGGTGTGACCGTCAGGCTGCCAAGTCATATGTCTCGAGTTCGAACCCAAGGCACGCACCTCTGACACCAGGCTAGTTACTAAGGGAACGTACCCATACTACATGACCCATTCATTACAACTTTTTACCCAACCTCTAGTTTTCACGTGGTAATTCATAAATATGGTTTTAAAACGTTTTTTTTTTATAAATATACAATAAAATATTTTTAACACTAAATATTTTCCGCGAAAAAACAGTTGATCAAGCCTGAATGCAGTATGCAGCACCGCCCTCCCGCCCGCAAACATATGCAAATGCAGAAGGTGCGATTAATAACATGCAACACAAGCAAAATAAACCGATACGACACGTGTTTCGCCCCTCCACGGGTTTCCACCACCCACGGTTTTTTTTTTTAATAAAATTATTTGACTCAATGTGCGTCAATATTGCCACCTGTGAGTTTAAAAAGCGCTAAACGCTGCGCGCCATAATTTGAATATAGCTCGAAAAAGTGCGAGACTTCCCTAGAGGATATTGACCACATGACGAAAATCTAAGCCCCCCCGCCCCTGTCACCAAGCATGGTATTTTGAAGATCCCCCTCCCCACTGAACGGGTCACGTAGTATGGGTACGTTCCCTAACCACATGAAAAAAAGAAAAAGAGCTAGTTTTGGTTCTTAATCACCGTTAACGCAAGTGATAATCATAAATTTGAAGAGTCAGAGATTCGGGCCGGGATCGAGCTAGGCAAGCGCTAAAGGGCAAGGTTAGCTTAGTTACTCTATAGGCCATAAAAATACTTATACCGTGTGTAAATCGACCCCGAGACACGTTGCGCAGGAGCAAATCACCCAGCCACTGCGACAATCGTGTCTTCAATAGTAAATCGCGAATCCGCAGTGACCTTATTTATGGATTAAACCACAATAGCCACCACTTCGCCAATGATACGATAAAAAAATACAATGACATCAATATGGACATGAGTATCTCCATTAGGAAATTCTTTTCAAGATCATTTTATTACTGTATTTAAGTGTCACTAAAGGCTTTAGTTGTTAGGCGATGTTCAGCGACTGTTATAGCAGAGATAATTTGATATCATCAACAATATTTTATAGTTATACTAGCGACCCGCCCCGGCTTCGCACGGGTGCAATGTAGATACTAATTCGGCATATAAACATTGCTCTTGAATCACTCTATCTATTTAAAAAAGCCGCATCAGAATCCGTTGCGTAGTTTTAAAGATCTAAGCATACATAGGGACAGACAGACAGCGGGAGCGACTTTGTTTTATACTATGTAAAGATAAAGATTCTTATAACTACACTAGCGACCCCCCGGCTTCGCACGGGTGCAATTTAGATACTAATGTGGGACATATAAACCTTCCTCTTGAATCACTCTATCTATTGCTGAAAACTGCATTAAAATCTGTTGCGTAGTTTAAAAGATCTAAACGTATAGACAGCGGGAGCGACTTTGTTTTATATTATGTAAAGATACCAGGGGCTCGTGGCTAATTAGCAATCACGCCGATCATATGATTTGCGAGGTTAAGCTGCGCTTGCCGCGGTGAGTCCGTGGATGGGTGACCGTTCGTTACCCATCGAGACCCCTCCATGCCTCGGAGAGCACGTTAAACTGTCGGTCCCGGGTGTCATACGAATACCTATGACAATCGTTACGGGTTGTCAGAAGCCCGAAAGTTCGACAACCGGCTTAGGATATCGGCATTACCCAGTAACTGGGTTGCGGAGGTCTGATGGCAGTCGCTCCGTGTAAAATACTGATATTCAGCCGTATCTGGTTAGACTGGAAGCTGACCGCAACATAGTTGGGAAAAGGATATGAGACACTTTAGCAGAGTTTCTGTTAATTGTGTCTTGTAAGACCGTCACACATAGCATAGCTATAATATATATTTGTAGGAGCATTCGCCATTTAGAACAGAGGGTAGTCGTCATGATGTATCAACGTACCCGTCACTAACCACTATCTTAAATGTACTCTCAGTGGTCGAGTCTGTGTTGGTTAACCGATTTTTACTGTTGACAGTACTGCGATCGCCAATACGCCTGCCGATCGACAATACGCCTACCAATCGCCAATACGCTTGCCAATCGTGCATGGTGATTATAGCAATAATTCCTTAGCTGTCTGGTAGGGGGGTTATTTTCAACCGACGCAACGGGGACGCTACGACCTGCTGGTAATTGAGGGATATAAATGGCACACACAATGTTCTGCCTAGCCTTTTCCCAACGATGTTGGGGTCAGCTTCCAGTCTAATCAGATGCGGCTTAATACCAGTATTTTACACGGAGCGACTGCCATCAGACCTCCGCAACCCGGTTACTGGGCAATGCCGATATCCTAAGGTTAGATCGGTTGCCAGACTTTCGGGCTTTTGACTTCCCGTAACGACGGTCATAGATATTCGTATGACACCTGGGACCGACAATTTAACGTGTTCTCCAAGGCACGGATGGGTCTCGATGTTTAACGAACGGTCACCCATCCACAGCTTAACCTCGCCAATCGTATAGTCCGCGCGGTTGGTAATAAGCCACGAGCCACTTAAATCGCGCACACCATAACATGAGAAAAGTAAGTTAAATTACAGACACGTAAAACGATTTTCTAAAATATTATGAAAAGATATCGTCACCGGAAAGCCAATAATAAGCGCCATTTTGGCCAAAATTAGTTATATCGTTGGATTGGATTTTTTTTCTGCGTAGATTAGTTAGGATTTCGTAATTTATTAGAACTAGCTGTGTCTTCACGGCTCCGCCCGTAGCCTATGTTACTCAGTGATAACGTAGCTTTCTAACGGCAAAAGAATTTTTGAAATCGGTCCAGTAGTTTTTAATTTTATTCGTTACATACAAAAATACAAATCTTTCCTCTTTATAATATTAGTATAGATAAAATACGAAATCCCAACTAATCGACGCAGAAAAAAAAATCCATATATAACTTATTTCGGCCAAAATGACGGTTAAGTAGTATTGGCTTTCCGGTGACGATATGAATAAACCTTGTTTTTTTTTCATTCCGAAGAATTATTACAGAACCAACTTTATAAAGTTTCATTACAAGAAAGTACACAGTCTTATTCCGAGACGTGACTGGCCAAGTCCCTTCAATTTCAAGGGAACGAAGTAACCGCTGTAGAACGAAGCGAATTAGCGATCTAATCCAAGAACACAGATCTAGAAAGTTGGATAACTAGCTCGGTTTGGTCCCAGTTAGATTAGAAAGTAAATAGGAAAAATTTAGAAAAACGTCAATTCTGGTTTTTAGTACATGGGTGATTTTATAGTGGCTTCTATAACGTAAGTGACGTACCTATGCGAATTAATTAAAATGAAATGAACAGCCTCGTTGGTCTAATGGTGGGAAACGCGACTGCTGATCGTGAGGTTCTGGGTTCGATGCCCAGGTCGGGCAAAGTGCTGTTGGGTTTTTCCGTGTGGAATTCCTCAGTAACAGCCCGGAGTTTGGATTAAATTTGTGGCAATAAGCACGGTGAAATGAGGGCAAGCCTTCGGGGAATATAGGCGTGATGTTATGTGATATGTTATTACATGTATTACATTACTTGATCTGAACCAGCAATTCATACGTAACCCATTACGCATTAAATCACAGTTGTAGATCTTCATTAGTTAATAGAAGGCATTAAAAAGAGATTGCTTTTTACGCTTTTTTAACATAACATAACATCACGCCTTGTATTCCCCGAAGGGTTCGGCAGAGGTGTATTTAGTACACCCTCGTTTCGCCAGTTATGTTTAAGTCCCATGTAATAGGGAGCGAGCCTATTGCCAATAACCGCGCACAAATCCAGACTCCGGGCTGCTACAGAGAAATTCCTATTGGAAAAACCCAATATCACTTTGACCGATCTGGGGATCGAACTCAGGACCCCATGCTCAGCAGTGGCACTTGCGACCACTAGACCAACAAGGCAGGCCTTTTTTGTTTGCCTTTTATCAATATAATGATTTTTTCAAATTTTAAATTTCTGTCAAATTTTCTTAAGAACTACATATTAAATCACTTAAACTAACGTTTAATTTAAAATCCTAATTCAGTCTGTATTTATAATTAATCTTTACGTAATTATTCGTTCTACATTATAGCCCGCGCGCAAGTGCTAGTCACCTTTTGAGGTATGGGAGCGGCCGGAGGGGGGTGCGCGCGGTAGACAAGACTAAGCAAACTGACAAAGCGCGTCTATTGTTTTGCACCTCCCTCCTGCCGTTCTCATACCTCAGGCGCTGACTAGCATTTGCGCGTGGTTCTAAAGCGGCTATAACAAACCTAATTTACATTCCTAAGCCTAAAGTTCCATTTACTTAACAAAACAACAATGCAAAAAAAATACGGATACAATCCGTAGATCTTGAAAGTAATCTTACTTTTAATACAGTGAATCTTTTGTGTATCAAAATATCTTCAAAGAATAATATGTTTAGCATACAGATTGGCCATATTAAACTTCGCTTTGTTACGGCATATTCGAAATGTGGAAAGGAAAGTTTGACTTGGAAGAGGCCTATGTTCAGCATTGAACGAATATTGGCTGAGTTGATTATTTGATCTTCTTCATATTGAAGGTACAGTAAGAAGCTCGTAACTTCCCCGTCGCGTTGGTTTAACATGACCCATACCAGACAGCTAAGGAATTCTTGATATGATCACCACACACGGTTGGCAGGTGTATTGGATATTGGCAAGCGTATTGGCGTATGGCAGGCGTACTGGCGATTAGCAAGCGTATTGGAGATTGCAAGGCATATTGGCGATTAGCAGGCGTATTGCTGATTGACAGGCGTATTGGCGATTGGCAGGCGTATTGGCGTATGGCGGGCGTATTGGCGTATGGTAGGCGTATTGGCGATTGGCAGGCGTATTGGCGATCGCCGTACAGTCAACAGCAAATGTCGGTGAACCAATTTGACCTGCGGGTTGTATTGTCCCCGCCAAGTCCAGTTATATTTTACTCGTTCCTACTAAATTATTACTTCTATCGTAGGTTGTAGCGGAACTTGTGATTCCGGTGTCGAGTTACAGATGAAATACGATGTATATTTTTAATTTTACTATTGGAAAAATTCTCCGGTACAAGCAGTCATATTACCTATATTGATATTTCGCCCGATAAATCTCGGCAGGCTCCCTCGGCTCACTCTCCATTACATTTGTTTAATACATTTATGATTGAACATGTAGTTTAATATTTGATATTGCAAAATTTTGCTTAAAAGTGGCAACATCTTTTAGAATATTTTTTTATATGTATGGCAACACTCGCTCTCTCTCTATTTTTGAACGTTCCAACTAAATGTAAGTCTGCTTCATTACAATATTTGTAACAATCTACCTGATAAATACCTCAATTATAATATACTAGCGACCCGACCCAGCTCCGCACGGGTGCAATGTAGATACTAATGTGGAGCATATAAACCTTCCTCTTGAATCACTCTATCTATTGCTGAAAACTGCATTCAAATCCGTTGCGCAGTTTAAAAGAACTAAGCGTACAGACAGCGGGAGCGACTTTGTTTTACACTATGTAAAGATTTTATAATCAAAGCGTGTTATTGTCAGTTACTTAACAACTTTCTGGATCTAATCTTATCATCATAATCACCCCATTACTGTTCTATTGCTGGGCACGGGCCTCTTCTCAGAATGAGAAGTATTCAGGGTTCAGTCCAACACGCTGACCTGGTGCGGGTTACCAGACTACACACACCATCATCATCAAACTACTTTAGTATTTTGTTATATTTTTAATAACTAGATACTCGAGATTTTTTTAATTTACCAAGAGCCCGTTGGAAAGTTAATATATTTACACCAGTACCTTGCAGCTAAAACTTTACTGTTAGCTGCAAATTACCTTCAAGGAAGTGCAGTTAATGCAGACTAATGCAAGGTAAGAACTCTTCCTCGCTGCAATAAGATAAATATGACGGCGCATCGAGAAATCAACTCGATAGCGCTAGTATCGATTGTTGATTTCTGAACGTACAACTCCTGTCAAGTTACGTAACACCGAATGCTGAGGTGGCGGCCATTACATAATAATAAGAGAGGTTAAGAAAACATTGCGCTCGCACCCCACGTGTTCTGGTGGAACGTCAATAATAACCAATCTGTGTTAATAAGTGATCTCATAATATTAAGATTAGTGGATACGATTTGTACAAGTAATAAAACAGTGTGATTTGTAACAGCAGTGTACTTCTTTAATTTCATCTCCTCGCCCGCTTACCCACGAAGTTATCATGGCTGCTTCTGATAATAGCTTAGCGCCTTTAAATAATTATATTTTATAACTTCGCGAAATATTCTGTGAACGTTTATCTTTTAAGTCCACCTTTTGATAATAAGCTCTAGCCAAACAAACCAAATTAAACCAGATCTGATGCCAGTGAGCCTGCCACTCAGTCTGGGGCTGCCTACCTAGAATGCGATAGATATAATTTTGTGTCTACACTCGTGGAGGCTATTTTAATACTTTTAAGAGAGAACGAAATTCGGAGGGGCTCGTGGCTAAATACCATCCGCGCCGATTATACGATTTGAGAGGTTAAGCTGCGCTTGCAGCGGTCAATCTGTATATGGGTGACTGTTCGTTAGACATCGAGACCCCTCTGTGCCTCGGAGAGCACGTTAAACAGTCGATCCCGGGTGTCATACGAATACCTATGACAGTCGTTACGGATAGTCAGAAGCCCAAAAGTCTGATAACCGAACTAACCTTAGGATATCGGCCCAGTTACTGGGTTGCGGAGGTCTGATGGTAGTCGCTTTGTGTAAAATACTCAGCCTCTTGTACTCAGCCGCATTTGGTTAGACTGGAAGCTGACCCTAACATAATTGGGAAAAGGCTAGGAGGAAGTGAAGAGAAAAACGAAATTGCCACCATGGCACCATTCATCTTCAGACTGGTGAATAATACCCAGCCATTTGGCAAAATCCACCACCTCCAATACCCACGGAAGTAGACAGAGTGGTCTGTTCTTTCCTCACAATCTTCCCAGTCGCTTATAAAACCTCAAACTCCAAGGTAAAAAAATATTTACCTCTTAGCTCTTTGAAGGTTACATTATTAGGTGTTATATTCTTTATTCTGGCATTTTTCTAAGCTTATCTTCTGAATAATCAGATTGTACGCTTGGATGTTCACGGTTTCAATGTTATTGTTTTGATTAGGTTAGATAAAAGAATTTTAGGAAGATATTTTTAGTAATAAAGGATTTCTTTTTTCATTTAAGATTTTTTTTATCTCTAATAGGGTTAAGGAACGGTATTATCTCCATAACCTGCTCAGGTGAAGATTTATAGACGATTCCAGCTTGGAGTGTAAACGTGGTGCCGTTCCACAAACGATGGGACCTGAAATTATGCCATGCGTACCCTGATACTTTTTTTTTATCGTTGGAACATCCTCATGGATGTCCCTCGCCCAGGCAAGGCGAGGGAGTCTGCCGGACTCTTACCGGCTAAAAACCAACGGTGTTCCTCCTCTTGACCGTTCGGCCGGGGTCGCGGGATTCGCAGAAGCATGCACCGCAACCCCGGCAGGTGCCCTGATACCTGCATGTTACAGGAACTAATAGACGCAACTGATGACGCTAAACTAGTAGATGACTAAGTTTCGGGCAGACTTGTGTTTTTTTAAAAGCCTTGTCACACACTAGGATTTCTGCTGTATCGTGGGTGCGTTTACAACTACACATCTTCACATGCACAAACGCCCAGACCCGGAACAACTTTTTGTAGGTTATACAAATATTTACTCCGTGCGATAATCGAACCCACGATTCGTAGCACAGAAGCCAATCGCTCAGTCACTGCACCAAACGTGTCGTCAATCGTGTCGTGTGACTCAATTTAGATTGCCATCGACACGCTAAGAAGAAGATCTCAATAAATAAGGTTGTAATTTCTGAAGCTGCCGTTGTATATAAAATGGCGATTAAATGATGGTATCAGGCGTTACTTTGCGGAAATCCATGACCTATAAATATACAATAAAATATTTAGTGTTAATTCCGCGAAAAACAGTTGATCAAGCCTGAATGCAGTATGCAGCACCACCCTCCCGCCCGCAAATATATGCATACGCGAAACAAGCGTGGCGTCCAAGCGGTCGACGAGTCAACATCACCTGAGGATGCCCCGTGGAGGGGCGAAACACGTGTCGTATCGGTTTGTTTTGCTTATGTGTTGCATTTTATTAATCGCACCTTCTGCATTTGCATATATTTGCGGGCGGGAGGGCGGTGCTGCATACTGCATTCAGGCTTGATCAACTGTTTTTCGCGGAATTAACACTAAATATTTTTATTGTATATTTATAAAATGGCGATTGTCATTTCCTTGTGAAACCAGATATTCTGAAACTTAGCCGGTCACGGTACCTACTATACGAAGTTAGACAGTTAATTTCAAATTCTATAACCCTACAGTGCAGCCGCCGAGAGAATGCGTTTCTGACAGATCGTGTTTCATATTAGAACGTTAAACTATAATAGTGTAGCGCTAAATTTAATGGTTCCTTATTATGACGTATTAAAAACATCACTGTTACTGTGAGAGAATGGTGCCAGGGGCCGTATTATGACGTGTTAAAACCATCTCGGCTCCGGTGAGAGAAAGGGACGCGGCTATGCAGGTCGTAAAGCGCCGTCACATTCTCACAACGGAACAATAATTATGATTTTAACACGTCATAATACGCCACCAGGAACGTATTCTCTCAGCGGTCGCACTATAATATGCGTGCCAACTAAGAATAAGATCGCGCTTGCTACAACTTCACACGATAGCTGTCAAATTGATACTGCCAGCAAAAAAATACTATGAAAAAAATGTTATATTTTTTTATTCATAGATTTCATTATTATTTACATTCATTTTTATAAAATTTTATTTATTAAATTCCATAAATAGATAATTTAATGATATTTGAAAACAGTATTCATTAAAGAAATGAGCCAATATATATAGTTAACTTCACGAAATGCTACTGGTCACCCTAATATGTCGCCATAATAATAATATAATTACTGTATAATTAATTTGGCGTAAATTGATTAGAAATACCAAAAAAGTGAACTAAAAATATCTAAACTGAGTATAATTTCTTTATTTATTTTTTTGCACACCTTACACTTTTGTAATGAAGTTCACAAGTATTGCGGAACAAAATGGCGTCTTGACAGTACTATTCTTAGTTGGCACGCATAGTAAACTTTGTTGTAGGTTGACGTTATAAAACACGATCTGACAGGAACACGTTATTCTCTCGGCGGCCGCACTGTCACTAACTTTATTTTTAAATCAAAATATTAGACAACTTAAAACCTTATATAACTTGTCACATTCATAGAATCAAAAAGAAAAAATATAAGTTCAAATTTCCACGAAAAGTAAAAAGCAATTTTTATTTTTACGTTTCTTCTCAGAAAAATCCTAATTTATATTTCGCGGTGTAACTTTGAATAAACAAACTTCGTAATCATCTTGTTTATCCAAGCTCCTATTAAGCCAATTACGTCATAGGATGGAATCATCAATCATTTTTGCAGTTCCAAGCTGAAATTACTTTAGCCAACTTTAGGAACACTTGCTCAAAATTTTGTTAAACCGTCGTAGTACAGTTAAGTGAAATAATGAAGTTTATAGTTTGTTATAACCACATTAATTACCGCTACTATGTTGGTACAGTCATGAGGACAGACATACACCCATATTCTAAGACGTTGCTCCAAAACTTACTCGACTCGACTCCATCTCGACTCAGTATTTCTCACTACCATCGGTAGTTATAGTTGACATAAACGTCCTCGACTCGAGATTTTTCCCCAGTCGAGGTAAGGAATCCTCTGTCAAACTCAAGGTACCTCGGAACCTACCTTAAGAAAGGAAGTGTCAAAGTTCGTATGTAACAAAAATGAATTTTGAAGACTTTATCGAATATACTTACGATAATCCTTACAACTAATTAACGCGGCGTTATTTTCGCGATGCAGATAATTCAAATTATGACGTAATGACTCCACTCTACCTCGACTCGTTAGAGGAACCGTCAGTCGAGGAACCTCAAAGTTCACTCGAAATTGCGACTAAGAATACAATTTTGAAGGTGTTTTCGAGGCCGTCCTGTGTTGAGTATGAGTCGAATAAGTTTTGGAGGAACGTCTTAGAATATGGGTGATAGAGTAAAATTGAAATAATCTTATTTACAGGATAAATCATTTCAACTGCCTCATTGGTCTAGTGGTGGCAAGCGCGACTGCTGATCGTGAGGTCCTGGGTTCGATCCCCAGGTCAGGCAGTGTTGTTAGGTTTTTCCGTGAGGAATTTCTCAGTAGCAGCCCGGAGTTTGGATTTGTGACCGGTTGATGGCAATAAGCCCCCCCCCCCCCCCTATTACATGGGACTTAAGACATAACGGCGATATGAGGGTGTTACTATACACCTCTGCCCAACACAGGGCATACAGGCGTGATGTTATGTTATATTTTATTATAACTACATTAAACGCCGCTACTATGTAGGTACAGTCGTGAGGACAGACATAGAGCTAAATTTAAATAAACTTATTTACAGAATAAAGCATTTGAACGGCTCGTGGCCAATCACCAACCGCGCGGATCATACGATTTGCTAGGTTAAGCTGCGCTTATCGCGGCCAGTCCGTGAAGGGGTGGCCGTTCGAAACACATCTAGTCCCCTCCGTGCTACGGAGAGTACGTTTAACAGTCGTTACGGGAAGTTTGACCATTAGACTTCCGCAACCCAGTAACTGGGCAAAGCCGATATCCTAAGGTTAGACCGGTTGTCAGATTTTCGGGCTTCCGACTACCCATAACGACTGTCCTATGTTTCCTTTGATAATCGGGACCGACGATTTAACGTGCTCTCCGTGTAACGGAGAGGTTTCGATGTGTAACGAACGGTCACCCATCCACGAACTGACCGCGGCAAGCGCAGCTTAACCTCGCAAATCGTATGATCGGCGCGGTTGTTAATTAGCCACGAGCCCCAACCGAGGCTGATTATGTTATACATAACATGATTAGACCATTACTATCCCACTGCTGGGCACCGATCTGTTCTCAGAATAAGAAGGGTTTAGGCCTTAGTCCACCACTCTGGCCTGGTACGGGTTGGTAGACTACACACACCATCGAAAACTTTATGGAGCCCTCTCAGGTGTGCACGTTTCCTCACGATGATTTTCCTTCACCGTTAACGCAAGTGATACCTAATCAAATTCTGATCCGCACATGAATTCGAAAAGTTAGAGGTATGAACTCTGACCCTCCTGCATGGAAGACAAGCGTTGAACCGCTAGGCTATCACTACTAACTGATTATGTTATCTATACTAATAATCTAATCTATCTAATCTATCTATCTAATAACTTTAAACGAGCAATTCTTGTATATATATACTATATATATAATTTGAATCTCGGAAACGGCTCCAACGATTTTCATGAAATTTAGTATGCAGGGGGTTTCGGGGGCGATAAATCGATCTAGCTAGGTTTCATTTAAAAAAAATGTCGTTTTATCCGTGTTTTCAGGCAATGAAAAACTGCTACAATATCAATAGAATAGGAAGGTAAATTTCGCTACTTTCTACAAGGCTATATTAGCGCAGGTGGGAAATCGGGCGATCCCGAAACCAAAAGATCCCGGTTCGAGTTTAGATGATTATTTTTTCCCTTTTTTTTTCAAGTTCCTTCCTTTACTTTTTTCCTTTTTTTTTCTTTCCAAAAAACACGATTTACCAAAAAAAAACCGAGCAAAGCTCGGTCATCCAGGTACTAATAATAATAATAACTTTAAACGAGCAATTCTTGTATATATATATATATATAATTTGAATCTCGGAAACGGCTCCAACGATTTTCATGAAATTTAGTATGTAGGGGGTTTCGGGGGCGATAAATCGATCTAGCTAGGTTTCATTTAAAAAAAATGTCGTTTTATCCGTGTTTTCAGGCAATGAAAAACTGCTACAATAATATTAGAATATGAAGGTAAATTTCGCCACGATCTATAACCTTAAAATAGCTCAGGTGGGAAATTGGGCGGTCCCGAAATCAGAAGACTCGGTTCGAGTCCAGGTGGTTATTTTTTTCCCCATTTTTTTAAGGTCCTTCTTTTTCCCTTTTTTTCTTTCCAAAAAACACGATTTACCAAAAAAAACCCGAGCTAAGCTCGGTCATCCAGGTACTTATTATAATGAGGAAAGATTTGTATTTTTGGATTTTTGTATGTAACGAATAAACTTAAAAACTACTGGACCGATTTCAAAAATTCTTTTGCCGTTAGAAAGCTACATTATCACTGAGTAACATAGGCTACGAGCGAACACATGACACAGCTAGTGTTAGATAAAAAATTAAACAACATATTAACCTTCAACGGCTAGTAACTACAAATTAAATCCCAACCTTGCTACTGAAGCCTTTACTACTAGTTATTAGTTCACACATGAAGTGTTCCCATGTTCAAGGCATTCACTCAATTATAAACCAATCAAACGCTTGCGTCTGAGCAAATCTTGGTAATTGATTGATCTAGTTATATGTACGTAGTTAAGTACAAGGATATTCTATAACTAGGTTACGGTAATGACGGGTTTAATTATTTTTTGCCAATACGTCTAGGCCTTAGGTTAGGTTAGGTATACATACATAAACTCACGCCTTTTTCCCATAGGGGTAGGCAGAAACTATAGAACGCCACATGCTACGACTCTTACATACCCCTTTCGCTTCATCCACATTCATACATCTTGTCATACACGCACGCCGGTTGAGAGTACTACGCACCTGACCTTTGTGAAGAACTTCACCAATAACATCGATGTATGTCCTTCTAGGACGTCCTCCACCGGCGTTCCCATTAACATCCGCCTTATAAATTCCTTTTGTTAATCGCCGTTCACTCATTCTCTCAACATGACCAAACCACCTAAGCATACTCCTTTCAATTTTTGTCACTACATCATCTTTTAAACCGCAACTTTGTCTAATCTCTTCATTTCTCAATCTATCATTCAAAGTTACACCGCACATACTTCGCAAGGAACGCATTTCCACGGCATTTATTCTACTTTCATGCCTCTTCTGCCACGACCAACATTCACTTCCATACATAAGCGTAGGTACCAACACACCATTAATATATTAGGTATACTAATATTATAAAGCTGAAGAGTTTAATAATAATATTTTTATATTTTAATCATAAAAATATAATTTAATATTTTAATCCATGCTGAAGAGTTTGTTTGTTTGAACGCGCTAATCTCAGGAACTACTGATTGGAATTGAATTTTTTTTTGAGTTGGATAGTTCATATATCTAGGAAGGTTATAGGCTATATAACATCACGCTACGACTAATAGGAGCGGAGCATAAATGAAAAATGTTGCAAAAACGGCAAAAATGTCCACCCGTGCGAAGCCGGGACGGGCCGCTAGTTTTTAATAACTGCGTAGGTACATCTTTCTAAATCTAAGCTAAGTTTTACAATACATGCAGTTGGGCAACGCCGCGGGTGGTGTCATCGCCCGACAACAAAGTCGTTACCCAACTGTATGGATTGTAAAACTATGGCTAAACCAGGGACCGACAGCGGTTACGGTACGAGGTTACGATACCTTTAAAATATAAGGATACCGTTTTCTTATAAAGGTTGGGCCATAACTTTATTTAACCTTTTTACGATTTCGGTACGGAAAACCGTCGAATGATGAATGAATCATACTTATGCTATCTAGGGCTTCATAGCAAAGGACAGGCTGGCGCGGCGGTTCATCAATAAAAAACCTTATTTATTAAGGTTCAGGTACCGACAGGTAAAACAGCACTGATATCCTAGTGGTGTGACCGTCGGACTGCCAAGTCATAGGTCTCGAGCACGAACCCAAGGCACGCACCTCTGACTTTTCGGATTCATGTGCGTATTGTATAATCATCACTTGCTTAAAAACGGTGAAGGAAAACAGCGTGAGGAAACCGGCATGCCTGAGAGATATTTCTCGACGGCATGTGAAGCCAAGTCAGAGGCCCATGGGCGGGATAAACTCTGACACCAGGTTAGTCACTAACCACACGAAAAAGAAAGAAGGTAGGTACTGATACCGGAATATACCGTTTCGCATTTTCAGACTACATTTCGGTACCGAAATATATTTAAGAATTGGTAATACTCAGGTAATCAGAATTAAGGGGTATGACGTCATACTGTATTTCAAAGGAATCTTTATTTTCGGGTTTTTCAGTCCCTGGGCTGAGCTGTGGTGCCTGCGCGGCTTACGCCCTCGTATACATAACGCCTTGTATTCCCCAAAGGGTTCGGCAGAGGTGTTCTTAGTACACCCTCGTTTCGCCAGTTATGTTTGGCCATTCAAGTATTACGTAAGTAAGAAAGGGGGGGTGAAGGGGTCTTTGCTAAGCTTATTTTTGATGACATGGGCGACGGGGATGTCTAGATGATGATTACATCAGCAATTTTTATTTATTAACTTATTTTTTTAGACTTGAAAACTGCTGCTTATGTATAACAATAAAGAAACTTAAATAGATTAAAAAAAACATACTAATGTTTACGGAAGCATAGGGAAAAGCATTGCTTACTTTTGCTGAAAAGGGGGAGGGGTGGGTCAAAAATTACTAAAATTCTGCTTACGTAATACTTGAATGGCCCCTAAGTCCCATGTAATAGGGGGCGAGCCTATTGCCAATAACCGGGCACAAATCCAGACTCCGGGCTGCTACTGAGAAATTCCTAATGGAAAAACCCAATATCACTTTACTTGACCTGGGGATCGAACCCAGGACTCCATGCTCAGCAGTCGCGCTTGCGACCACTAGACCAACAAGGCAGTGTCCCCGTAAACGGTTAGGCGAAATGCCGTGGGCGTATCACTCAGTAATAATACAATACAAGGTTAGTCGGAAAGGGGGTACTAAGCCGAAAGAGTGTTAAAGTACCCATAATAAGGATAACTTTTGTTCTACAACTTTCCCCAAAAGTCAATAGTTCAAGAGAAATAGCTGTTCAAAGATTTCATAACAGAAAACTCTAAATTCTATCTCTCCTTCGCTATGATCAGCTGTGTTTACATTTTACGTCATTTTTGGCGTCACGGATTAGAAACTCCATTTTCTGAATTCATAACTAAAGCAGGGATGAAGAATTTTTTATGGAAAAAAAATTAATCGAATTTATACATTTTAACACTTTCTTTAAAACAATCATCAGTGATACATTAAGTGGCCCGTGGCTTAGTACCCCCTTTCCGACTAACCTTGTATAACTAACTACCTACCATAGTTTCTGATAATGTGATTAAAATTTGTTTGTCTGTAGAAATATTCATTATTCAATAGCGTAAACAAGTCTATCTTATAAACAAGGTGGGTTGAATACCTACTTTGATAAATATGTATGTTGTTGTTGTCGCACCCTTTATATGAGATGGATGAGGATGGCTTCAAGATGGATAGCAGTAATGTGATGGATTTTTCTATGAATAGGTACTGTTTACATAATTTGAAAAGAAGTTATTGAAATTATTGGTCAGAAAAAATAAATTGAAAGACAAATTGAAAGGAGTATGCTTAAGTGGTTTGATCATATTGAGAGAATGAGTGAACGGCGATTAACAAAAGGAATTTATAAAACGGATTTCAATGGCAACGCCGGTAGAGGACGTCCTAGAAGGACATACGTCGATGTTATTAGTGATGTTCTTCACAAAGGTCAGGTGCGTAGTACTCTCAACCGGCGTGCGTGTTTGACAAGATGTATGAATGTGGATGAAGCAAAAGGGGTATGTAAGGCATGGGGAAAAACATATCTACATTTTCCATACATTTTGCCGACTTTGGCTGACGATTTGATGCCAGTCGTTATTGTTAAAATACCTTATATTTAATATTCCCTTAAAAAAATATTTAAGTTAAACGATTTTATCTTGCAGTACCCCTGCAGCATCAAGATTTGAGGATTGAAGGTTGAAATTATTATAATGTTGTATTGTCATGGGAATTGAATTTGTATGCGACGTTTCAGGATAATCGGTTCAGCAGAAGTAGTTGAAAAATCTGTCGCAAGATTTGAATCCAACAAACAAACAAATATACGAAGTAAAGATAATTAAAACCGATTAAAAATAGAACACTCTGCATTCAAAATGTACAGAATTTCTCATAATTCGATCATCACTCATAATATTACACACATATTTCAATAGCTTTTCAACAATACAGGGTGTAAACGAAATCATGTAATTCCTTCAAACCTCGTGATGTGCTGCTGACATAGATTAACCCTTCACGGGATACTTTTGTATTCAATAAAAAAATATTACAAAAAGTAAACATGTGTTCTTAACGTGAGACATTTTAGCGCCCCTAGTTAAATGACCGCGCGGCGAGCGGTAGCCGTGCAATTCGCTCGGGGCGCTAAAATGCCTCACGTTAAGAACACATGTTTACTTTTGGTTTTTTTTTTTATTGAATCTAAAAGTATCCCGTGCAGGGTTAATCTATGTCAGCAGCTCATTACGAGGTTTAAAGGAATTACATGATTTCGTTTACACCCTGTATTGTCAATTATCATCATTTATCAGCTTGCAAAGCATCCACTGTGTGACAAACACCGCTTAATGGACCGCCACAACAAATAACATTACAATGACACTGTAAATGCTAGTCCACTTGAATAATAATTATTAACTATCAATTATGTCCGTATGCAGCGTGTCCGTGGAAAATGTGCACAAATGAAAATGGGTGAAAGTAGACCACAATTTATCGACAAAAATGTTTTATTTATCGAAGTTATGGTTTTATTATGAATAAAAAATTATAAGTTTTTTTTTTCATTTTATGTATTTCATTTAAATAAAAACAATAATTATAGCAAAGTGTTGATTCTGCATAGCAAATAAAAAGTAACCCTCAAAAGCTATTCATCAAGTTAAATAAATGGTCTAAAAAGAAGAAAATAACCTTTAAATTAAATCAATCCCATCAATTTATTACATTATACCTACAACAAATTTATTTAAATAATATAAATTAGGTATTTGCCCGAAAAATTGCAATAAACTCGCCACCTTTTACATGAGACTTAATAGTAGAGGTGAAACGTGGGTTTACAGAGTCCTGTAATAGGAGAACACCTCTGCTTACCCCTTCGGGGATTACAGACGTGGATATATGGATGTATGGATGTCTAGTTGTTTACGACGGTCTCGGACTGTCAATTTGTGGGATGTGATAATTGCATTAGGCATAGATCTCTGTTTGCACTTCGTAAACATGTTTGGGTAGACGTCTGGGCGTAGAATTGGGTAGCCCACTAGCCCAGTATAATCCACCATACTGAATAAATTATATTAGCTTAATTTAATAATCTTAGGGGGCTGAAATTTCAATTTCCCATCTATACTAATATTATAAAGCTGAAGAGTTTGTTTGTTTGAACGCGCTAATCTCAGGAACTACTGGTTGGAATTAAAAAAATATTTTTGTGTTGGATAGTCTATTTATCAAGGAAGGTTATAGGCTATATAGGTATAATATCACGCTACGTCCAATAGGAGCGGAGTATAAATGAAAAATGTTGCAAAAACGGAAAAATGTCCACCCGTGCGAAGCCGGGACTATAAATTTGGATATATATAATATAAATCCGCATATCATAAATTGTATTTGTGAAGCAAACTTCTGAGTATGGCTTGTAAATTATACATAATATCTGAACAGTTTAAAGGTGTTTTTTTTTCATGTTAAACTTGCTAATTCGCTCGCTATCTGTTTGAATTTTATACACAAGTAACCGCCCGTTCACATTTTAGTTTATTTTAACGGATCCGTCGATACTGGATGTGTTGTTCACATCTGTACCGACGAACCAGTTAAAAATGAAAAGTGGCAGCTGCTTTGCTTCTGGCAGACAGGATACGAAAAAAATAACGGAGCCAGTATTTTTTACTGGATTTGGAATACTGTCGTGTATGTGAACTCGCTCATACAACTACAGGCGCCATCACCAAAATAAAAACCGATCCGCTAAAACGGGTCCTGTAAACAGTTTCTGTGTGAACTAACTGATGGATAAAGGTTATTCTAACAACAAAGGAGATTATCAATATCAATTTATCGTGTCAAGTAAGAAACTTTAAAAAATACTTAGAATGCCTATTTTTTACTTTTAAAACGAAAATGAAGTCTCTTATAAGTAAAATTTGCTATTTTTAATATTAAAAATATATTCTCTCCACGTGTTTTGGAGAAGCCTGTATATTATGAAGGAATTTATTCTATGACGAGTCTTAATAATAAAACCTTAAGATCATCCTTATACGTATTTTCTTTTTCACCTAGTGTATAAAAAAATATGATTCTTACCAAAATCTTTACTTTGCTCTATATTGTATATTGTAACATGATTGATGATCACATTATAAGCACTTGCTGAATGCGAAATTTCATAAAAGGCCCTCCAATAATGTGACGCTTAGAAGTCATTGATGTGTAAAGAAGATAAATAAAATCTTCAACATGACACTTTCACGAAAAAGGTCTTTTGTTTGATTTGGGCCTAGTAACGACATCTATTGGCGAAATATTGTAGATTGTAAAACTAGGTCATCAGCGCCATCTATTGGGAATAGCTATACAGGGCTACTTCAAATTAAGTGGCGAGACATCACAAGGTTACTTGGTATCATTCTTTTATTTGAATGTGTTCTATGTGAGACTGCCTTGTTGGTCTAGTGGTCGCAAGCGTGACTGCTGCATGGGGTTCTGGGTTCGATGCCCAGGTCGGGCAAAAAGTGTTATTGAGTTTTTTCAATTGAAATTTCTCAGTAGCAGCCTGGACTCTGAATTTATGCCCGGTTAATGTCAATAGGCTCGCCCCCTATAGCATAGGACTTAAAAACATAACTGGCGAAACGAGGGTGTACTAAAACACCTCTGCCGAACCCTTTGGGGAATACAAGGCGTGATGTTATGTATGGATGTATTCTATTAATGATACCTAGTAAACCTGTAGAGTTTCGTTAGTTATTTAGAATTAATCTTGCATAACCTGTTGACTCTTCCTGCGCTACTCTGCTACCCTTTTTTGTTCTAGAAAGATCCCTAAAATGTATTCGATGTTGAACAGACAAACAAATAAGAAAAATAATGTGCCTATTAAAACTTTTAAATTTCAGCTACAGTACCCTTACAGTGATCGCGCGATTAAAATCATGCCATCGACATTTTGTATAAAATTTTCAAAACTATGCAAGTTGACTCAATGCCTTTAACGCCATCTATTGCAGGCGCGGTCGAAACTCCCGAAGAAGCGGCGCAGAGTACTTCCAGTCGAGCAGCCTAGGAGGAAACGCGATGCCACTGCCTCCAACCGGCGTGTCAACGCTGTGAAACATCCTGTCGTGCTGAAGGATTTGTCTCCGGGAGGAAATAAGTTTGGTGAGTTGATTCTTCTTATAGTTTCATTTGGTAATCGAAGATGGCGCTGTGTGAACTTGATACAGCGAGAACTCTCAAAATTTAGTACTGAGCTGTTTATTTCAGTCTTTGGCGTTGTACAGGATCGTGCGTGAGGGATATGGTTTTTTTTTATAAAAACGTTGCCCCACACTAGGATTTCTCCTGTATCGTGGGTGCGTTTACAGACACAAATCTTCACATACACAAACACCCAGACCCGGAACAACTATTTGTAGGCCTTACAAATATTTGATCCGTGCGGGAATCGAACTCACAACCCGTAGCGCAGAAGCCATAATGCTTTATTTAACAAGAACTGAAATAAGACAGAATCTAAACAAAAAACATATAATGCTACATCTAGTTGTCTAAAATATTAATTCTCATTGAAAAACTCCAATGAAGTTTTAGCACAGTTTACTTTTACTTATTTTAAAATTATACAATTTCCAGGTGTCAATGGTATGAACATGATCAGCTTGGCGCTCCAGGGTCCAACAACAAACCTTCTCCGGCCACCGACTACGGCCACATTGCCTCTTCAGGCGAGAGCACCTATCGGTAAAGCTCACTACTGTAAACTTTTTCAACCATAGCAGACAATGAAATATCACGGGAAAAATGTCAAGCAATTTCAAAATGCTAAATTGATCTAAATGAACATACTACAAAGAATGGTTCCATTTCGCATGTTACCTTTAGATTGCAACCTTAAACCAATACCTAGAGATTTGATCAAGAAACCAAAATCCACATCTAGATAAAAAAAATACCCTCACTAACGTCATTTCTTAACATTCCTTAAATTTCCAAATTCATTTTAGTAATGACATAATTCTCTATTTCCAGTCGAGAGTCCAGTAATCAACATGCAGTCCGGAGCAATATCTCTAGCGTCTCTACAACCACCTCTACTTACCGCCCCGCCCCTGCAACCAAGACCTGCAACCACTGGCTCCTTAGACCTCATGCTGCCATTACAACCCAAGTTACTGCCGGGCTACAGCCTCCAATCGTCATTCCTGTCCAACACCCTTTCGACAGTCCGACCACCAGATTTAGAAAAGAAAGATGATATTTATAAACCGAGAATTGAAGTTATAGTAGAAAAAAGAGAATCAGAGGACAGTGATGCTGTTGAAGAATTCAATAAAATAGACCAAGTAAATGAATACAGTGATTGTAGTAATCATAATATATCTGAAGTTGTAGATAATGATAATGTGATTAAAGATGAGATAAATTCTAATTTAATAGACACTAATAGTACTGTAAATTCAAACGATAATGATGATAGTCCAAATAACAATTCTTATTAAATGTTGATTGTAAATGTTTCTAGCTGTGAAACCCCGATAGATAACGATGTCTCCCATTAGAATTTATGGATCTGTAATATAATGAAATCTCTTTTCTTAGATTTTTCTAGTCATTAAAATATTTGTGTCAGATCATGAGATATATAGGTTAAGTCACTTGGAATATTTTTTATTTATTGTTGATGGGAATGTAAAGATGCTATGTGGATGAAAATAAACAAAATAGAAGCATGAAACCCCAGGGTAAGTGGGATGTTTTAACCAAGATTTAGATGATCTTGGTTAAGTTGTCTTATGTAATCTTCTAAAATGAAATGAACAAAAAACTTATAAAAAAAGGTTCCTTGATCACACCAATAACTTTCATCAAATACCTCTAAACATATTTTATCTCGATGTTATTTTCATCCATACAGCACTGCACATGTAAACAATGGACGATATAGGGAGTCTCGCTATAAGCGATCATCTAGTCAACTCAACGACCAAAACTAGACATACTAGTTTGTATAGTTTACGTGGATGAACTATGGAATATTTTGTATATTTTGTAAATGGAAGACACGACAGTGATTGATATTGTAAATAGACTACAACATTCTTCCTTTTTTGCCAAAACTATTTCGAAAATTCACATGACGATTGTAAATTTTAATCAGTGATTGGCTTCGTTATTTTTCTTTTAAAATTTCATCTGCTAAAGCTTTTACAGTAACTGCTGAAGTCACATTGCTATAATAATAATTATTACTTAAATTTTTTTAATGAATGAATTTATTTTCACCAACGATACCTATAAAAATATTGGTGTCTCACACAGCATTCGTATTGAGACATATTAACTTAACATTGATGGGATCTTGATGTGCCAAATGTAATTTGGAATTTTCTGGAAGTACGATCCTTAATTGTGTTAGTGTCATAAGTGATATGTGAATATTCGAATTACCTTAACATTATTTCAACAAATCATTCTTCTCCTGGGTTGTTAACATTATAGTAGTTTGTTTGTTTTATGCTTGTCTTATTGCTTGATGGCAGTGATATAGTTTGTGTTTTCATTATCGTAATTGTAGTGACTGCCTCGTTTATCTAGTGGTGGCAAGCGCAACTGCTGGTCGTGAGGTCCTGGGTTCGATCCCCAGGTCGGGCAAAGTGTTATTTGGTTTTTCCGTGTGGAATTCCTCAGTAGCAGCCCGTGGTTTGGATTTGGGCTCGGTTGATGGCAATAGGTTCGCCCCCTATTACATGGGACTTAATAAACATAATGGTGAAATGAGGGTGTTACTGTACACCTCTGCTCAATCCTTCGGGAATACTGGCGTGTTGTTATAATAGGGTAGTTGACTACTATTAAAAATGTACAACAATTTAGTATTATTTTAAAGAAAGTATAGATACAAATTGATATGTGAAAAAATAAATAAAATCGATGAAAAAATAGAGGACCTACACGCTTGTGAAGTTTTTGGAGGGGGCATTTTCTGTCCTTGTCGCGCGAAACGGATATTGTACGGAGTGGTGTCAAATAATTATGAAGTTTGCAAGGTATGACGTCATTGTGGCGTCATGTTGTCTCTGTCTAGTGAGCAATTTTCAATCGTTTATAACTTGGGCATTTTATTAAATATCTCAGTAGTTTTTTCACTGTTGCCTATAATTTTTGTAATAGTTTCGAGATTTCTAATAAAAAAATTATAGTCACATACCCTATTATACTTTTAAACATTTAAGCATTCTTAAGTTTGGGGGGATGCTTATGAAGTTCTTATTGTTAATGTTTTTCGAATATTCATAAACCTACACATCTACCTACGTCTATAATAATCATTTTACTATTTGCCAACTTTTTATAATATGAAATGCGCCAAAAATGCAAATAGCTGTGCCAAACAAAACTTTGTAGATAATATTAGTTGTAAATTAGTATGTAATTAATGATGGCTGTTCGAAGATATACTAAAATGTGGTTGGGGATGTTAACTAGACGATATGATGTATATTCCTGGCTATGTTACAGAAACGGTAAATCCACTAGCAAGATTAAATTGCACAAGTTGATCTCTGCAACCCGACTTTCACTGTGGATATACCCGCAGCAAGTCGAATTCTGGAAGTTTTACCGATGCCCGGTTCCTATAAACAAAACGAATCGTTTCACTTACCAATGGGGTACCATTGCCATTTTGTTATTGCCAATCTGGGCATATAAATAGACTCGTAAGCTAATTTCTAGTTTTTTAATTTTTAGCAGTGATAGTGATAGTGGTTTGAACGGCGGACTGCCAAGTCATAGGTCTCGAGTTCAAACCCAAGGCACGCACCTCTGACTTTTCGGATTCATGTGCGTATTGTATAATTATCACTTGCTTAAAACCGGTGAAGGAAAACATCGTGAGGAAACCTGCCTGAGAGATATTTCTCGACGGCATGTGAAGCCAAGTCAGAGGCCCATGGGCGGCAAAAACTCTGACACCAGGTTCGTCTCTAACCACACGAAAAGAAGAAGAACTAATTTTACCTGTGATAGCTACTTCATATGGGAGGGTCTACTATGCAAGGCTATGAGGTCTTTGGCTTCATTATTGGTAAAGATACAAGAGGCTCAACTTTAATCAATAACGCTTCGTAAATTATAGGAATCGTAAGCAAGATCTTGCTTCAATAACTTGTGCAATTTAACTTTCTATTGGATTTAACGCTTAAGGAAGAGTTTCACCATGAGCTGAGTTTTTTATCTTATTTCGGAAAATGTATAAAAAGATTGATCCACAAAAAAAATATGAATATATTTTAGCTGACCAGTAATTTATGCGAAAATAATGAAATTCCCTTTCTTACTTCATTGAATGAATCTCCTATTTCGTGGATACGAATGATAATTAGATTTTCAGTATTAGCTCAGCTCACAGTGAAAATAATTTGTAAAAAAATCCCTTTTACATTATTAGTATACCAAATATTATTTAAAACTAGAATATTTTTCTAATGTTATCGTTTTTAAATTTATTATTATTTATGATCAGTTTCATTTTGGCTCTAGTTTTTTTTGGGTAATATTAAATGTTAATACCAAATAAAAAATAACAAAATTGTGATATTTCTTAAAACATTAATAAAATTTTGTTAAAAAATTATAACTTAGTTACTTAAATACTTTATGAAAGTCAATTTAGAAATTGTTTTAACACAAAACATGTCAATATTACGATGTCAATAAAACGTATTTTAATGTATTTCAATTACTGGCTTATTTCGTATTCCAGACACAATTTTCTATTGTGACGTGAGCAGAATCCAGGCCGTCATTGTCAAAAAACGATTTAAGAGTTTAATTTAAAAACTACCGACAGTTAAATAGCTGAAGCGATTATCATCAAACATAGCTAAAAACCATTCCAATTAAACCAGCCTTCTAACAAAAAAAAAAACTACATTGAAATCGGTTCATCCGTCTGGGAGCTACATTGTCACAGACGTACAGACAGACAAAAGGTTCAAACTTATAATAAACCCCTCTTTTTAAGTTGGAATTTAATAAAAAAATTACAATCGTGTCAGTCTGAAAGCGCTAAGAAAGTGAGAATTTTATTTTTAAAACCCAAGTACTTGATTATTATGGCAAAAAGACGCGTGGTGGAATCAATCTAGAAACATCATTTCAGTTTAAGACGATGGTTGCTTTGCTTTTTGCTCATGACCCAAAATTTATAAAATATGTATACAAATTACAATTTATACATTGTACGAAATTATTTTCATTTACTATTTTGGTATAACTTGCCAAATTAAAACTGATCGATGACATATATATATGTTTTCTGTACCTCATATTTTATTGTTTAAATAAAACGAAAATCAACAATACTTTGTGTTTTTATTCAAAATTTATTAATGGCGACTAGAAATTACAAATATACAATTACATTATTTAGTGTTAATTCCGCTAAACTAATTGATCAATCTTGGATACAGTATGCAGCACCGCCCTCCCACCCGCAAATATGAAATGCAGAAGGTGCAATAAATATAATGTAAGAAACAACCCAAACTGATACAATGACTAAAAGCTATTGTTTTATGACCGGTCGCCTGCCTGATATCAACCCTCCTTGGGGATACTCGCTCACTCGCCCATCGCGCGGGCTTGCTGATATTATACACTGGGTCCCATAATGATATGCTTGTCAATCTTATTGCCGACAACTAAGCAGACTATGTTCTTCTTGGTGGAGTATACTTGAAGTTCCTCGACCCATTTGATAAAGTACACTTAATAATATTAGCCTCCATGAAGTGAAGATACTTCAGTACGTCCGTCGCACCCTGGGCAGTCAGCCCCGCCACCAACCTTGCTGACTGGCTTATCTTTTCTCCACGACATGAACTACCTAATTCTCGTATAACTCGTGCTGATAGAGAGAAGAAGTCGGACTAACGATTAATCGGGTCAAACTTTTTGAAATAAGTGACCAACTTAATATTAACAGCTAAATAATAATAACCTTATATCATAAAATGTTTTGTTTTTGATATTGATATAATAGTTATGTAGGTATTTACTTACGTAGTAGATGCACAGTTTGAGGAACTTCAAGTATACTCTACCAAGAAGAACATAGTCTGCTTAGTCGTCGGCAATAAGATTGACAAGCATATAATTTTGGGACCCAGTGCATAATATCAGCAAGCACCTGTGTGCTTGCTGATATTATGCAACGAGTATTCCCAAGGAGGGTTGACGTCAGGCAGGCGGCCGGTCATAAAACAATAAGCCAAACCTTTAACAACATAGAATTATGAAATGCATGTTTTGCCGACCCCACCTAGTGTGGGATAAGGGCAGGAAGAAGAAGACTAAATGCACTGTTTAGAAGAACAACATGATATCAACGAGTTGTGGTTCCGGAACCACAGTGCCATAGAACTTCACAGCTGTCTAGTGGTAGTTTGAACCTTATTGCGTCAATGAATTTGGCACATGTTGCTTATACGAGATAGCGCATCTATTTATTTCATTACCATTCTTTTGAAAAGACAAACAAATTATGATTGTATTTAAACTGCCTTTTTGATTTAGTGGTGGCAAGTGTGACTATTGATCGTGAGATCCTGGGTTCGGTCCTGGGTCGGGCAAGGTGTTATTAGGTTTTTCCGTGTGGAATTGCTCAGTAGCAGCTCGGAGTTTAGATTTATGCCCGGTTGATAACAATAAGTTCGCCCCCTATTACATGCGACTTGAACATAGCGGCGATATGAGGGTGTTACTATACACCTCTGCCTAATAACCCTTCGGGGAATACAGGCGTAATGTTATGTTTATGTATTTATACATAAACATAAATTTATACAAAAACTTACAGGTAGATTATTTACAAACAATTGTCACTGTTGTCTGCGGATTACCATGCTAATCACTGAAGTTGTACTGAACCCGCATATTAAAGCCACGGAGCACTCAAAGCGTTACATAATTAAATATCTGACCCACGTTGCACCCCTCTAATCAATGGGCTCTACTCTAAATATTGACAAGTACACATAGCTAGGGGTGTGCTCTCTCTGTTATGATTATTATTGGGTATTCTTATGGTATATTTGACAGAGGTTTTTCAAAATTGTATTCTTGACATAGTATTTTTGTAATTTTAACATAATGTTGTTGTATTGTATTATTTATATTTTGTCATTTTTTATTTATACGTATATTTGACATGATTATTCCTAATCCTTATTAATTAATTGAATGAAGGTTTGATAATTTTATTGTTGTTGTAACTTTCACAAAATGTCATTCCTAAATTTGCATGCTGAATTAAGTAGGCAAAATATGATGAACTGTAAAATTATTTATGATCTGTTTATAATACCATATTTCAAGCAAATAAAGTTTTTTTTTATTATTATTAACATTGAATATTATTCAACCGATACAAAAAAAATAGTACTTCCTGTTTTTATCATAATGATATTATATAAAAAAATAGTTTCAGGTTAGGTTTCAAAGTCAAATGAAAACGTAGCTAAAGCTTTTAATGGTTAAGCAAATGTGTAATGTCGCACATTCCGATTACATGAAGAATGGGATGGAAAATGACTGCTATTCTAATTGGTTTTTTTTTATTCTTGACTTTTTCGCGTTTGGCCCTAGTCTCACCTGATAGTAAGGGCAGACAGGGTCTAAGATGGAGCCCACGAATCCAAGGAACAGAGACTCTGAATTCCCCTATACCACTCTGGCTCTCATATACACACGACGGAACACAGTAAACTGCTTGGCGCTGGGCTTTAATTTGAGGGTGGAAGCTAGCCAGGCGGACCGTATAGATCCTACCACCAAGCGTGCTGGGTTTTGTTGAATCTTACAACACGCGTTTATTCTCAGCGTGCGGTGAGGAAGTTTTATATTCTAACCCGTCCCCACACGGGGTAATATGTACACGAGATGATCTCGCTCACGCACATTCTCTGTGAGCGAAAGGCATATAGTTTATCCGCCAATTTCATTTCTATTATTTAAGTAATCGTGTTCTTCATGTTGGCTGTTCCCGGGTGTTTACTTGTACCTAATTTTTATTTATTAAGACCAATGTAATCAGATGAAAAATCAGTGATAGTCTAACGGATGAATGCTTGCCTTCCATGCAGAAGAGTCTGAGTTCGGTCCCAGCCTGCACCTCTGACTTTTCGAATTCATGTGCGGATCAGAATTAGATTACCTCTTGCATTAACGGTGAAGGAGAAACATCGCGAGGAAACCTGCACACCTGAGAGGGTTTCATAAAGTTCTTGATGTGTGTAGTCTGGCAACCCGCACCAGACCAGCGTAGTGGACTAAGGCCTAAAGCCTTCTCATTCTGAGAAGAGGCCCGTGTCCAGCAGTGGGACAGTAATGGGATGATTATGTTACGTAATGTAATCAGATCGTCCGTTGTTTTTCTTGCTTCTTATACTATCTAAGTTTTACAAGTAAATTAAGTGACTAATAAATTAGTCACAAAAAGGATACTCCAAGTTTTTGCTAACTCAAGTGTTTGTTACATGAACTTTGATGCAATTCGTATCGCAAAATAAAACAACTATAAAGAAGTTTTACCGTCACTTCGTCTGGAAACTTTGTACGAATCTTATTTTGCAGGCAAATGGAGTTTTCTTGCTAGTGTATCTGCTACATGGGTCCCTTAGGATATCTGGTAACGGAGCGCGATATAACCGCAGCGTTGTGCAACAAAGAAATTTTTTAAATTTTATTTTAAAATTTTTAAATTTATCTTCTGCACATGTGGCTTCCCTGGTAACCTGTGAATAATCCCATACATCAATCCTACTTTTTTTTTTTTTCATCGTGACATGTTTTATTGACATGTCATGACATTTTATACATTATGTAGGTACTTATTTTTCTCTCAATTAATTTTCATCATTGTATTTTACACCATAAATTATCCGTAACCACATTATTGATCTGTTGTCTGTGTAATACTGTAAATGGGAGCACAATGCAGCCATTAGTGTAACATTTTGACTCGGAGTATAATAAGACTGCTGATGACAGTGTTGGATTCCCATAATATTATGGTGGAGCCTGATTTTGCTGCACCTGTAGTATTATCAAAATGTAAATTATTATTGACATTTTGTATTTTGTTACTACACTAACCTGCATTGTTCTTACATAATTTTTATTTTAAGCACCGCATTGTAACTGTACCCGATTGTACAGCAAATTATTTTAAAAGAGTATCCATGGAGTTTCTTGCCGGCTTCTTCTCCATAGGATCTACTTTTTGGAACCGTGCAACTAAATTGTCGAGACGTTTCCTAAGTGCATGTACTGTGCCTATTCGAAATAAAAACTTTTGAATTTGAATTTGAAAAAATCGAAGATACTATTTTGTGTTTTGTGTGCCTTTTAGTGTCACACTTTAAAAAAGACAAAAATATTTGCTACTTAAATATCACCCACATAATAAACACAAACAAAATGATTAGAAATAAGAGGTTATTTTTATTCTTGACTTGGTCGCGTTTGGCCCTAGTCTCACCTGATGGTAAGCGCAGAAAGGGTCTAAGATGGAGCAAACGAATCCAAGGAACCGAGATATAGAGGGATTCCCTTATACCCCTCTAGTACTCACACACAAATAACGGAGCATGGTAAAACTGCTTGGCGCCGAACTTTAACATGAGGGTGGTCGCTAGCCAGGCGGACCGTATAGATCCTACCACCAAGCGAACTGGGTTTTATTGAATCTTAACAACACGCGTCTATTCCCAGAGTGTGGTGAGGAAGTTCCACATGGGGTAAATTTTGTCTAGCTCGTTGATATTATATGTAAAATAATTTTAATCTTTTGAAAAATAAATTCATAAAATAATGTAATGTACAGCGAAATTATTATGCATTTTATGCTTTTTTTTATTAAAAACACGTTACCCCGCACTAGGATTTCTCCTGTATCGTGGGTGCGCTTACAGACACAAATCTTCACATGCACAAACATCCAAACCCGGAACAACTATCTGTAGGCCATACAAATATTTGTTCCGTGCGGAAATCGAACCCACAATCCGTAGCACAGAAGCCAATCGCTCAGCCACTGCACCAAACGTGTCGTCGTGATTTAGGTACTACTGACTACTGTTTGGTAACCTTTCACAAGACAAATATTGAGGGTAAAAGTTATGAACCCGTACCATGTTGTACCAGGTTTTAAGCTGTCTAGAGTGCTTCAATCCATCTTCTACGCAAATTTTTCAAAGGTTGACATGCACTTGTAACATACACGTATAATACAACTCAAACCAGTCTGAAAACAAAACAAGTAAACTAATTACAAAAAAGTAAAAGAAATTGGGACTGCTGATCGTGAGATCCTAGATTAGATCCCTAGGTCAGGCAAAGTGTTATTGGGTTTTTTCGTGTGGAGTACCTCAGAAGCAAACCGGAGTTTGAATTTGTGCCCGGTTGATGGCAATAGGCTCGCCCCCTATTACATGGGACTTAAACATAACGGCGAAATGAGGGTGTTACTATAAACCTCTGCCCAAACCTTCGGGGAATATAGGCGTAATGTAATGTTTATTTGTGTTTTTTTTAAATTCGACACATAAAGAAAAAATAAAACTACAATTTTATAGAATGTATCCGACAACCCTGACAGTTAAGCCTATTTCAGATAATGCAAGTACTTTACTCGAGTGGCCAGTATAGTGACTAATCGTATTTGCACGTTATAATTTCCTCTGAATATGTATTTATTGGCCATGCGTTTCCAGCTTTAGTAACATTACAGCAAATACCATTTGAATGCTAATTAGTAGCTGAAATTTAGGTAAATACCTATCTACTATGATTTGGTATTTAGGAAATGATCAGTAATATTTTTGTAAATAAATCTGTTACAGACATTTTTACAAGTCAATGTAAACTTTTTTTAAGACTAAATGGCGTCGGCATTTCGTATCAAACTATCTCCGAGAAGAAAAGCCGAAACTAACTCAGAGATCAAGGTCTACTATGCGAGTGTAACGATGTAGGGCAACGTTTGGAGTAGCCATTTGAGGAAAGTGCCATAGCAGGTTTGAGTTGACCTGTCCTAACTGTAAATTAGTGTATTTGACGTATGTGTAGTAAGTATTTTATACAAGGTTAGTCGGAAAGGGGGTACTAAGCCGAAAGGGTGTTAAAGTACCCATAACAATAGATAACTTTTGTTCTACAACTTTCCCCAAAACTCAATAGTTTAAGAGAAATAGCTGTTCAAAGATTTCATAAAAAATACGCTAAATTCTATCTATCCTCAGCTATGATCAGCTGTGTTTACATTTTAGGTCACATTTGGGGTCACGGATTAGAAACCCCATTTTCTGAATTCATAACTAAAGCAGGGATGAAGAATTTTCGAAAAAACTAAAATAAAAATAACTTTTCATGGAAAAAAAACTTGTCGAATTTTGAAATTTTAACACTTGCTTTAAAATAGTCATCAGTGATACTTTAAGTGGCCCGCGGCTTAGTACCCCCTTTCTGACTAACCTTGTATAAGGTCTAACCAAAATACCTGGACCAACTTTTACACAGTGTTCAATACGTTTAACTAATCACATCTATGTAAAAAAAAACGAGATCCAAGTGTTTTTTTCTAACAAAAAAATAATAATGTTTTAAATTGCCTGTACTCTCTAAGAATAAATTCATCCATTTCTTATGCATCGACCGCCATTGGGGTGCGTGCTAATTCCGTGCCGCGTTTTACCTACACAGCGAAGTGAAAAAGGTAAAAAAAATAATTAAAGATGAAAAAAAAAATTTGGTTACAAAAAAAAACACTTGGATCTCGTTTTTTTTGCATAGATATATTCAGTTACACGTACTGAACACTGTGTAAAAGTTTGTCCAGGTATTTTGGTTGGACCTTATATATCGATGACAGTCGTTAAATGACGTTCGATAATTTTTTTGACACAAGTTCAATCATAGGATGCTGCGTAATAAACGTCTGAATATGAAATCGCAGTCGGTAAGGTTGAAAGGCGACCCTAAGGTACTTGGCAAAAGGCTAAGCAGATAAGGAGATAAAAAGACACAAAAACCAGTTAATAATAAACTTTGATTTTCATAGAAATACTAGCGACCCGCCCCGACTTCGCACGGGTGCAATGTAGATACTAATGTGGGGCTTATAAACCTTCCTCTTGAATCACTCTATCTATTGCTGAAAACTGCATTAAAATCCGTTGCGTAGTTTAAAAGATCTAAGCGTACAGACAGCGAGAGCGACTTTGTTTTATACTATGTAAAGATGGGTACGTACACACCAACTCAACAAACACCAACAATCAACGTACGAGGTTATTTACATTCGAATGAAACCGGATTCAATACAAACAAAGTTTGATCAAAATAACAAACGACGAACGTTCGCTGGCTTGATGTGTATGTACCGTACATCGCACGATGTCACCTGCACTCCATCTCAACCTCACCACTGTCCCCGTCTGTACAAACCTCATCGCTTAGTGTGACAAAGCGCCCCAGTGTTTGCGAGGTTTCATTACTGCGCCGTACAAGAGTCAAAGGCATTGAGCACGCGACGATACCTCGTGGTTCCGATAACGAAAGCCTTTAGTAATAAACGGTGCTGGTATGTTTAAAGCGTTAATTAAAATATTATTTTGTGTCCAGAATTTTTCATTTACACACCTTATTAATAAAAATGTTCTGTCCTCATATACTAAAGGCCTTAAAAAACGAGCGGCACTTTGCCGATGTTATTTTCTGCCTAGCTTTTTCCCAATTGTGTTGGGGTCAGCTTCCAGTCTGCCTCGTTGGTATAGTGGTGGCAACCGCGACTGCTGAACTGCTAATCGTGAGGTCCTGGGTTCGATCCCCAGGTCGGGAAAAATGTTATTGCGTTTTTCCGTATGGAATTCCTTAGTAGCAACCCGGAGTTTGGATTTGTGCCCGGTTGATGGCAATAGGCTCGCCCACTATTACAAGGGACTTAAACATAACGGCGAAATGAGGGTGCTACTATACACCTCTGCCCAACCCTTCGGGGAATACAGGCGTGATTTTATGTCCAGTCTAACCAGATGTGGCTGAATTCCAGTATTTTACACGGAGCGCCATCAGACCTCCGCAACCCAGTAACTGGGCAATGCCGATATCCTAAGGTTAGACCGGTTGTCAGACTTTGGGTTTCTGACTATCCGTAGAGACTGTCGTAGGTATTTGTATGACAACCGGGACCGGCGGTTTAACGTGCTCTCCGAGGCCCAGAGGGTTCTCGATGACTGGGTTAACTGCAGTCGTCAACGCACCGGGCTGTAATTCCCCTGACGTCACCAAAGTGCCGCACGTCAATAAGGGCCCTAACAGCTTATAGTTATGACTAGGGATGGGTAAGCAGATAAGTATCTAAATAGTAAATCTATACAAATATTATAAAGCTGAAGAGTTTGTTTGTTTGAACGCGCTAATCTCAGGAACTATTGGTTGAAATTGAAAAAATATTTTTGTGTTGGATAGTCCATTTATCGAGGAAGGTTATTGGCTATATAACATTACGCTACGACCAATAGGAGCGGAGCATAAATGAAAAATGTTGCAAAAACGGGGAAAATGTCCACCCGTGCGAAGCCGGGACGGGCCGCTAGTACTCGATAAACAATAAAAAGTTATTGTTTTTATTCTATTATGTTCTGGGCACAAACCTGCCCAAATGTCAAGCTCACCTGTACGCAGTCTATAGTCGCTAACCGAAAATTCTCGGAAGGCAGCAGCGTCACAAATGAACGTGCTCTACGTCTTCCAATATGGTTGCCTTATATAGCGACATTATAAACTCCTCAAATAACTCCTAAGGCCGACCGCGTATTATAAGAAATTTTCGTCAGTTTTTTTTATGTGCGGCTAGCCTATAAGACTTCATCGTTTGAAAAGAGTTTAATAAATGTTAAAAATACTGACAACGTGCTCGTCTTGTTTTTTGTAATAAGTAAAGAGTTTTTTGAATTCTTAGGGCCTTATTTCACTGGGCGTCTAGAGTTACCAAGCGAGAAACACCGAAACAAACACTAGGATTGTCAGTTTCAAAATGGACGTCAAAGAGTTAATAGTTCTTTTGCTATACGTACGACGTAAAAGAAAGTTAAATAATAGTGTATGCGATCAAGAAAACAATTAATAAACATTGTACACGTGCTGTGCGAATGACGTCGTAGACGCACAGTGTTGATTCGAGTGGGAGGGAGGGACATCCCTGGTAGAGCAACTAGTGGCAGAGTGAGTGAGATGCCAAATAGCTTGATACATATGAATGGTTGCGCCACCAGCGGGTGATAAGGTCGCCGGCAACAACTTGGTTGCGCCACCAAGTTGATACCAGATGTGATACCCTCCATAAAACTGTACACATTTTGTGGGTGGCGCGATAGGTGGCGCCACCATGGTGTTCTAACGAAATAGGGCCCTTAAGGTGAGTATAGACTGGGGCATTTACTTGTAACAAAGCATCGAGCCGCTCTAATGTGTCACCCTTTCACGAATCGAACGATGAGCACGACACGGCGAACTAAATTTTGCTTATATTGTACCATTCGTAAGAACGTTACATTACATGGAAATGCTCGAGAAAATGCTCTAGTGTAAACTCACCTTTATAAGGAACTACAGTTAATGAATTATCTAGGCGAAATTCTAGTACGAGCCACCTTTTTTTTAAGAATCTTGATATTAGAGTGCGCGCAAGATAAGTCTGCGCGCGGCTTTAATCGGAACTAATCATGGTCCACCACAATGTTGCTAACTTTGTCAATAGATCTACCTGATTTTAGAAATAAAAATAAATATAATAGTAAAGATTATAGTAGACCTCATCAGACGATAGTAATCATAATGCATTCTTATTCATTCACGGCACATTATATAGGTATATAAGCCTAGTTCTTTTCCTTAGCAAATTAAGAAAAAATACTAATTAGTTAATTGGTAGGTAGTAAAGGATATGTTATGAAATGGGCTTAAAATAATTTTATTTTTGAACCGCTTACATGTGCGGTTTTTCTGATAGGGAAAACTGTCTAAGACGTGCTTACAAAAACATTTATTTTTAAAAAGCACCATTATTTAATTATAAAACATTAAAAATTCTGATATTTTTCTTGTTAAAAAACTAATAAACTGATAAAAAACTTAGAAATAAAAATGATATATATCATTTTTGGAAGCATAATATTTATCCTAATATTAAAATAATATGAAACGGCTTAAATTAAAATAAAATTAATGAATTAACTTAATGGTTTGGTTGTATGGCATTGATTCCCTTGTCTCAATAGAATAAAAGAAAATATTTACTGTATGTCAGCAAGGTTGTCAGTAATGTCATCAATGTCTAATCATGTCAAAGTTGTCACACAAAATCGCTATCTATTGTTGTTAAAAGCCAGGTCAAATAAAAAAAAACTCAAAACAATGGTACATAGTCAAAAACACAGGAACCACAGTCACAATAACAGAAAACAGTTGAATAAGTTGAATTGAATTTGACTTTTTGACAATGACTGACGTTGACAATGACAATAAATGTCATCCAATAGAAGTATTGCCAGAATTAATAATTATGGGTTAACAACTGTGGGTTGCAACTTTATTTTTTAATTCTAATTATTTAAATTTAAAAAAACAATAGAAGGGTGCTTTTAAAAAAAAAAAAAATATATACGAAAGCTCCATATTTTATGTACTTTCATAAAAAAAATATCTCTTCTCTGTTCACAACCAAAGCCCAGCTTCCATAAAAAAATATAACATGTCCTTTAACGTACATTACTTAGCTCAATTAACATATACAGGGTTATTTGTAAAACACCAACAACCTCTCAGGAATATGTTACTAACATCATAATCAACAACTTTTGTTCTATGACTTTTAAAAATTCATCATATTTTAGTTCATCAGATTTTTATACAAAAATTAAAATATTTAAATTGAACGCTCTAAAGCGCCCCCGCAGCCCTAACCCCGCTCCCCTCGCTATTTTACTATCGCTTTCTTTTGCTTCGCATACACTTCGAAACATTTAGACCGTTCAATTTAAATATTTTTATTTTTGTATGAAAATCTGATGAACTAAAATATGATGAATTTTTAAAATTCATAAAACAAAAGTTGTTTATTATGTTGTTATTAACATAGTCCTGAAAGGTTGTCAGTGTTTTACAAATAACCCTGTATAAACCGCAAAAGAGGGCTGTCCAATTTTAATGTTCACAAATATATTACTTTGCCTTAAAAAGTAGTACTTTGTATTTTTGCAATCATGGCAGGATTTAGTACGCCCTCCGTCGCGCGCAGAGTTATCTTGCGCCCACTTTACAAGCATTCTTATTAGTAACCTATCAAATTCTATCGTATCACCCACAGAATCTCTTCTATTTTCAAAACTGATCCATTATTGTCACAGCGACTTCGATCCTGAGCTAACTGAGTTTCGCTAACCGAGTTGCCTTGCATCTGAAACTTCCGATGAAGCAGGTTTAATTTAATTCCGTGACTATGCGCTCCAAGATTGGATGGAACATTCGAGATTATACACCGTGTAAGTTCTTGTAAAGGCTGGGAGTAGACGGAGATAAGCTGTTTATAAACTTGGATGAGCTATACACAGTACACAAGGTTTTGTCTGCTTGTTATTACTTTTAATAGCAGTGGAACTCCTGTGAAACAGTTTGTCCGCCGTTCGTCCTGGGATAGTACCACCACATCTGTTTCTACCGCCAAATAGCATTATTGTTTCCAGTTTGAAGAGAATGAGTGCCAGTGAAATATAGACTGAGGTACCCATTTTCCATCAGGTGAGCCGTCGACTCGTTTAACAACAGAATTATCACAACAAAAAAACTAAAACTTACATCCTTTGATTAATGTTTGTTCTGCCTAGCTTTTTCTCAATAGTGTTTGTGTCAGCTTCCAGTCTAACCAAATGCGGCTGAATACCAGTATTTTACACGGAGCGACTGCTATCAGACCTCCGCAACCTAGTAACTGGGCAAAGCCGATTTCCTAGACCAGTTGTGAGACTTTCGGGCTTCTGACTACGTGTAAAGACAGGTATTCGTATGATACCCGGGACCGACGGTTGAACGTGTTCTCCGAGACACAGAGGGGTCTTGATGTGTAACGAATGATCATCCATCCAAGGACTGACCGTGGCATGCGTTGCTTAACCTCGCAAATCGTACGATCCGCGCGGTCGTTAATAAGCCATGAGCCCCTCATCTTTTGATGGCTGACTTTTGGAAATACCAAAAAATATCATTTTTCCATACAAACTCGACATTTTAAGTGTTATTTTTTTATGAGAAGATGAAAATTTTGTTTTCGTATTTTCAAAAGTTGCTAGTTTTAATAATACTAAGAGCTAGGGGTCATTTTTCAAAATCCCCTGAACACACTAAACATAATTCGTGAGAGATATTACTCGAATCTTTTCCCGTCATCTTCATATCAGCCTTGACAAAAACTCTTGGGATTGAAAATACCAAAGGCACGACATATTCCTTCACCCATGAGATGACAAGTTCCCGGATATCCGCGGAGCGTCAGCCTTTTGTTAAACAGCCTTTTTTATATGTTTTGCAGGATTATGTTAACATGCTGTTATAGGCAGGTATATGAAGTAGCTTTTGTACCTATGTAATATCTATCTATACTAATATTATAAAGCTGAAGAGTTTGTTTGTATGTTTGAACGCGCTAATCTCAGGAACTACTGATTGGAATTGAAAAATTATTTTTGTGTTGGATAGTCCATTTATCGAGGAAGGTTATAGGCTATATAACAACACGCTACGACCAACAGGAGCGGAGCATAAATAAAAAATGTTGCAAAATGGGAAAAATGTGCACCCGTGAGAAGCCAGGACGGGCCGCTAGTTCTAATATAAATTGGAAACTTAACCAATACCACACAAAACGCAGCACTCATTATAATAAATGAATTGAGTATTATAAATAACATCTCGTGTGGGAACGGGTTAGAATATAAAAGTTCCTCATTACACGCTGGGAATAGACGCGTGTTGTAAGATTTAAAAACGTCCGTCAGACAAGCTACCACCCTCATATTAAAGTACGGTGCTAAACAGTTTACTGTGTTCCGTCGTGTGTATGTGAGATCCAGAGTGATATAGGGGAATCCCTCTGTATCTTTGTTACTTGGATTCATGTGCACCATCTTAGACCGTGTCTGCGCTATCAGTCGCGAGTGTAGAAGAACGAAGCGTGGTGTTCCTGCAACGAAAACAGAAAATTTTCCAACCAGGCGAGACTAATGCGTTGGGGGCTACTGCTCAACTGTTAATGTTTGGGAAGTTGTATATACTATCTGCGTGTCAAATCTTGATATCACGATGCAGAATTCTGTGACGTCATATTTGAGAATTGTCATTATTGTCGCTGTAGTCTGCTACACAATCATCGCACTGCGTAGTTTGCATGTGGCGTAATAGATGTCGCCACACGACTATGGTCAAACGCAACCGAGTCATTCAATAAAAAACACATTCCTATTTTAGCTTATTCTAACAAAACTGTTGTCAATCGAAACGATATTGGTCTAGTTAAAATGGGAATTGGCAATCATGTTTACAAAACTAAGTTGCGAACACTCAAGAAACCTAATTAGAATTTAGAGGATCTTAATTTAATCCTGTACCTTTAGAGGTCCTTGTAAGCCCTCTACTGATTAGTTAAGACTATTCTAAGTATACAGCGGCTGGTGAGTGAATTACAATGAATCGTCTATTGAAGACAATAATAGATTATTTAAATTGCAGACTACTTCAGTTAGTTTTTCGGAGTGCATTAAAAGAGCCTCCACTAGTGTTTATACATAGTTAAAAGAAAACGCGGACTGCAAAATATTACAAGAATAGGTTTTTAAGCGATCTATTTCCGTCCCACCCCTCCCGCAAACCTTCGCAATTGAGCGCGAAAGAGACAACTGCATCTCGCACCGACTTCTCCTGTGCAATATTAGCGAAATCATACTTTCGTATTTCCCCGTTTCCTTCTTCAAATCTAGACCGATTTTGATATATTTTTCTGTAATAATTAAAAAAAGACTTTGTTTATGTCTGTATTTTTTTCTTTAAGTTTTTATATTCGTCTAATTTGTTTGTCAGATGTCTAAAAAAGGTGGTAAAACCGGTCGATTTTCGTAAAATTTCAACGTTTATAGTTCTTTTAATAATTAATTTATTGACAAAATCAAAACATAGGGACGTAGTGGTGGTAGATATATATCATATGGTAAAAAATATTTGCTCTAGTGACATTATCCAAGGAGGAAACTGACGAATACGTTTGTATGGACTAAATGCCGATCGCATTTCCTCTTAAGTACGTCCAGTGCGTTTGGGCAGTCAGGCATGCTACCAACCTTGCTCACCGGTTAATCTGGTCACCACGACAGGAGCTTTTCTGGTACGACACAAGAGTGTTTGATTGATTAGAATTGTTTTTTTTTATGTTTTCGCGTGAATCGTAATTTTCGCAAAAGCATGCTAAAAATACAAGCCAAGAACGAATAAGTATATGTGAGACTCTTGTATCTTTACCAATAATTAAGCAACGACCCCATAGGTTTCCATAATAGACCCCCTTCTTTATGAAACTAGCTATCACAGATAAAATTAGCTTACCGGTTTTTTATATGATCAGTTTGACAATAAAACATGCTACCATTGGTAAGCAAAACGATTAGTTTTTGTTTATAGGAACCAGAGGTAAGCCAGTTAATGTAGAACGAGGTATATAAAAGTTCTCTTTTGGAGCGTTCATACCAAGCCAACGAAGGCCAACGAACCCAACGAACGTTCGTAATTTTTTGAAAACTTTAAAACATAGCCTTAACGCATGAAGGCTACGCATACTGTACATAAAACTAAGTAACATACAGCAAAAATAATTGCTGGGAAACGAATTTTATTTTTTGGTATTAAAAAATAGCTTTTTATGTAAGCGCGCGATGGAAAAACGCGCACAGCAGACTGTGCCTACATTTCAAAAAGGTTGATAATGTTTATTAATAACACTTAAATTTAGTTTTCGTGAAAACGTACAAAAATATGGTGACTTTGACCTTCAATATCTCCATAATCAGTCAGTTCCTAGGTATGGCTCAATACCAAAAAATGTTCGTAATGATGGGAAGAATACGTGGCTCTCGGCTTCGTTAAGGGTATTTTTACACCCGATATACAACTTTAGTCGGAAAGGGGGTACTAAGCCGAAAGGGTGTTAAAGTACCCATAATAAGAGATAACTTTTGTTCTACAACTTTCCCCAAAACTCGATAGTTTAAGAGAAATAGCTTTTCAAAGATTTCGTAAAAAATATGCTAATATCTATCTGTTCATATCTATGATCAGCTGTGTTTACTATTTTGGTCATATTTGGAGTCACGGATTAGAAACTTAATTTTCTGAATTCATAACTAAAGCAGGTATGATTTTATTTTGAAAAAACTAAAATAATATTTTTTTTGCATGCAAATAATACCTAATTATCGAATTTTGAAATTTTTACACTTGTTTTAAAATAGTCATCAGTGATACTTCAAGTGGCCCGCGGCTTAGTACCCCCTTTCCGACTAAGCTTGTTTATAACGAAACCGGTTTCATTCGGATTTAAAAACAAATCAATCAAACCCCATTCATTGGCCTTCGTGGGCATTCGTTGGCTTGGTATCTATTTTACGAACTTCTATTAGAAAATATTTTTATTGTCTCACACAAAATTGTAAGCGGTATCTATTCCAAGATGTAAATTAAAAAGTAGAAACAGTGAAGCCACGTTATCTGTCTCAGGTAAAAGGGTAAGCTGTATAATTGGCTCCCCCGTGGCTCTCATTAGCAGATTCATTTGTTCTTCGTCCCGACCACCGGGTAAAGGTGAGACCACAATACAAGGAAGGTATGCTTGAACACAATATAAAAATACAATATGGTTTTCTTTTTAATTACACGTCGTTTGGATTTCAAAAAGCTGGCAGGACTCTTTCTCCATGTCTTGTAAAGCGACCTAGGAAATGTAACTAAAAGAAAATTATTGGAATTAATGTATTTATTTTTAACTAACAGTAACTGGGTTGCGGAGGTGTGATAGTAGTCGTTCCGTGTAAAATACTAGTATTCAGCCGCATCTGGTTAGACTGGAAGCTGACCCCAACATACTTGGGAAAAAGCTAGGTGGAACGATTTATCAGCTATCTTGAATCATAATATAACATAAGATCACGCCTCTTTTTCCCGAAGGGTTCGGCAGAGGTGTTTTTAGTACACCCTCGTTGCACCAGTTATGTTTAAGTTCCATGTAATAGGAGGCGAGCCTATTGCCATTAACCGAGCACAAACCCAGACACCGGGCTGCTACTGAGAAATTGTTAATGGAAAAACCCAATAACACTGCCCGACCTGGGGATAGAACCCAGGACCCGCTAATCAGCAGTTGCACTTGCGACCACTAGACCAATATAAGGCAGTCTTATCATAATGTTAACCATAATATTATCCACAGAAAAATAAACGTGCCAGTTTTTATATTAAACTAATAATGTGTCCTTAGCTTAAAAAAATGGCATGCGTTTAATATGCATTGCTTTGCATCGTCTAAGCGTTTTAGCGTTTATAGTAGAATAAATTAAAAGTGTTCTGTAAGTTAAACAACAAACTTAGTTAAGATAGTAATTAACTTAGCTGAGGTAAGTTGGATTTTTTTAGGTTTAAAATTATACTTTGGTGAAAGTTATGTGTGTATTTTTGGGAGCTGGGCGCGCAAGATAAAGTTTACACTGTTTGCTAAGTTGATAGTTGCAGGAGTCAATTAGGGGTATGCTTACAAGCTGAGAATACACAACTCTGTGAAATTGGGAAGCATTAATCGGGTGGCGAGTTTTGGTTGTGAAAGGGTGTCCTGCGTAAGCGACAATCGCAACGCGACCTGATGCTGCGAACGTAATGAACGTGATCATAATAACGGCATTCCCTGCTGGTGGTCTATGTATTTTACCTCGTGTAGGGACGAGTGTTGTAAGATTCAATAAAATCCAGCAAGCTTGGTGGTAGGATCCATACGGTCCACCTGGCTAGCTACCACCTGAACATTAAGGGGGGGGGGGGGGTAAAGTTTGTTTGTTAAAAAAGGGGTTTTTCAAGAATTTTTTTATAACATATTGTTATTATAGATTTATTTTGTAAATTAGTATGTTATAATACAACATTTTAAGTAAATTAAAAAAAGAATTGGTACAAAAATATAAAGAAATAACGGATTTATTGCAGTTCTCCGCTGGTGCCTCGAAAACATTGTTTTGCGGTGACCGCGATTCCGCAGTTCTGGATTATCTGAAATCAAATTGTTTTGATTACTTAATTAGTTTCTCTCTCAATTGACGCAGAGTTTTTTTGATTTTTTCTATTAGTATTAATCTTACAATAACAAATAGGTCGGTTTAATTGTTAAATAATCAACATTTCAACTTTAAAATAATGCAATAAAAATAAAAATTGATAAAATAAAAAATAAACTCGGGGTTAATTGAGAGAGAAACTAATTAACTAATAAAAACAATTTGATTTTAACAAACAAACTTTACCTCCCCCCCCTTAAAGTCCTGCGCCACGCAGTTTACTGTGTTCCGTCGTGAGTATGTGAGAGCCAGAGGAGTATAAGGGAATCTCTCTATATCTCTGTTCCTTGGATTCGTGTGCTCCATCTTAGACCCTGTCTGCGCTTACCATCAGGTGAGACTAGGGCCAAACGCGACCAAGCCAAGAATAAAACAAGAAATGTAGCCATCTGCGACGAAGAGACGAGACCCAACGTAGCGCGTGCTTTTCATCGCATCGTGTCATGTCGCATCGCATCGTGTCGTGCTGCATCGAGGCGCGTTTGTCGCTTACGCAAGACACCCTGTAAGCCACTATAGCGCTTGCGAGAAGAATGCTTTTAGTGATAATAGAACTCCATGTGAAAGAGCTCGTCCAGGAGTACCACCGGGTACTGATTTTTGCCGCCAAGCAGAATTGCTGTGTGTCGACTTGAAGGTATCCCGGTGAAATTACTGGCACATGAGATTTTCCAACTTGTCTCTGAATTTGGCAAGGCATCAGTAATCCTCTTAGTGTTGTAAGTGAATAGGCGAGAGTAACCACTTTCCATAAGGTGGGCCATGTCGCCATGTAGGCCATTTAGACATGTCGGTCCAAAAACCTGTCTAACATTTGACCTTTATTTTTTTTATCGTGGGAAAATCCTCATGGATGTCCCTCGCCCGGGGAAGACGAGGGGGTCTGCCGGACTCTTACCGGCTAAAATCCCACGGTGTTCCTCCTTCTGACCGTCGGCCGGGGTCGTGGGATTCGTGTAAGCATGCACCGCAACCCCGGCAAGTCCCCAGTCTATCAGCCACTGGCGGACCTCTCCTCTGTTTGGGCCGCGCCCCACGTCCTCCTGAAAAGCACGCACGGAACACTGCGCGCCGTCTTCTCGGGCCTGTTACTGGTCGGGCGGCGGGTCCACTAATCCCCCGCTCGTCTAACATTTGACCTGCTATTACGACCAGTCGAGCTAATGGTATATCACGTACTTTTGAGAACCTTTGACATACCTACACTCGCTCTATAGCTATCATATCACGAATGAATGAACTGGAAGATGAAGTAAGTATAAAGTAATCCCTTAAAACAAAAACTTTTAAAATACACGATTTTTTCTTGCAGTACCCCTGCAGTATCCGGATTTGAGGATTGAAGGTAGAAATTATAATGTTGTATTGTCATGTGAATTGAATTTGTGTGCGAAGTTTCAGGGGAATCGGTTGAGCAGAAGTCGTTGAAAAATCTGTTACGAGAAACAAACATACAAATATACGAAGTGAAGCTAATTATAAAACTGTTTAACTAAATGATAATCTCATAGCCAATGTTCTTGCTCAGAATCAAAATAAAGACGTCGCAACACCAGATTTCCGACCGATACTACCTTAAATTGAAACGAAAACATTATTTCCCCCAAAAAAAACCTTAACAAAGCCTATTTCTGTTTATTCAAAAGTTGCCTATTAATCTTCAAGGAAAGCGAGCCATTGAGCAGATGAATTAAAAAAGAAATACAAAAGGCAATGAAAAAATGAAGGCACTTATGAAAATGTACAGAGAGAAAATATTATTCTCAAGCTGTAACAAAGAAAAGGCAGTTAATTATCTCCCTTTGTTCGTGTACAATTGTATGGAGGATATTCTGTTAAATAGTTGAGATTGATACAAGAATATGAGGAGAGGTTGAGACGTTCCTTCGTAAATGGCTAGCATACAAAGACATTCAATAGTAATGTCTTTGTTAGCTTACAATAGGCTAGATTTAGTGCTCGACCGACGGTGAGCGTCGCGTAGAAGTGACGTACAATGTTGCGCGCAAAACTGTGGGGCATTATGCAACGTTGCAGTGTCACGTAGACTCAGTGTTGCGCGTCATGTTAGGAGCATATTGTCCCCTAGTGCATCTAAGGGTTTATCATTCAATTATCGAATTGGGGACTACAAAATATATGATAGGTACTTATTATAAAATGAACCTAATACTACATCCTTTTCAATTAATTCCACCATCTGAAGTACCTACGGAACGTCTTAGTGATCGGGTCGTTCTCGGGGACCGATGATTTATGTGCAGTACGGAATCCTATTACAATTCTAACCCTATCACCGTTTCAATATGGAAATTGTATAATTTGTTCAATTTATCGATATTTGGAGACCTAAAAAGGTCATTTGTAGTTTATCTGAACACAAGTGAAATCATAAGTTCGGGTCTTCAACGTAGAGTAATGGTACTGCGAAATTCTTTCTTTAAATTATTTACCATGGTCACATTTACCTTATCGCACCTAATGTTAAACAGCAGTGATAGCGTAGTAGTGTGACCGTCGGACTGCCAAATCATAGGTCTCGAGTTCGAACCCAAGGCACGCACCTCTGATTTTCAGATTCATGTGCGTATTATATAATTATCACTTGCTTAAAAACGGTGAAGGAAAACATCATGAGGAAACCCATGAAAATGGATGCCTGAAAGATATTTCTCGACGGTATGTGAAGCCAAGTCAGAGACCCATGGGCGGCATACACTCTGTCACCAGGTTAGTCACTAATCACAGTAACCAGACGAAAAGAAGAAGAAGAAGACCTAATGTTAAACGCAGACAGGGTCCAAAATGAAGCACACGAATCAAAGTAACACAAAAATATATAGAGGTATACCCCTCTGGCTCTCACATACACACGACGGAACACAGTAAACTGCTTGGCTTGACTTTAATGTGAGGATGGTAGCCAGCTAGGCGGACTGTATAGATGCTACAACAACTGTATAGATGTACAAGCTATACTAAGCTATCTTGCCATTAAATTTTAAGTAAGTGATAATAAAAACCAGGTGTCTTGCTCGCACCCGCCGCCCGCCCAGTAACAGGCTAGAGATGGCGGCGCGTTGTGTTCTGTGCGCGCTTCTCAGGAGGATGTGGGGCAAGGCCCCACAGAGGAAAGGTCGCCGAGGGTTGGCGGACTGGGACCTGCCGGGGTTGCGGCGCATGCTTTTGCGAATCCCGCAACGCCGGCCGAACGGTCAGGAGGAGGTACACCGTTGGTTTTTAGCCGGTCACAGTCCGGCAGACCCCCTTGCCTTTCCCGGGCGAGGGACATTCATGAAGATTTTCCAACGATAAAAAATGTGTCTTGCTCGCATTCTTTGGTAGCAAAATTAAATAATCTTTAAAAAAAGTGTGTTAAATGGTCAACAACTTTGCAAGTTGAGTAACACCGTTAACAAGGTTTCTTCGCAGATCAACGTTCCCAGCTGTTTATAAAAGTTAAAAAAGAAAGAAATACAAGTTACTTGATGAAAAGATAAAAAAAATAACTCAAAAGAATCTTTAGTTAAAGATACTGAGAACTTTGTTTTACTTTTATTGCAAGCTACAACTCCAGGAGAGACGGTAAGAAATCGCTTTTGTTTCTGCGTTTGGGTTCTGCAGAAAAGAGTTTATTTTATTTTATTATAAACGGTTTTAATTAGGGAAACAAACGAATTGAAACACTCAGGGAGTTGATTATACGATATTTATTTATGTCAATAATTAATTGTACAGAGTTTTGGCTTATGCTCTAGTGTACAGACAGAATTAACCATAAAATGAGCTCCCCAGACTATATAATCATAATCCCCCACCCTAAATCAGGCGATATAGCGATGGTAAGCCGGTTGTGATGTCACCACCAATCAACTGCAGGCTCGACGTAATAAGTTTGACGCATCTTCAAAATAAAATAAAAAAATCAATATGAATAATAGTAATTTACAAATTTATAGATGCAGGTCCACAAAGTTCTCACATTTATAAAAGGGAAAAGGAAGCTATAATATAACTATATATATAAAGCAATTGACATAATTAAATGTCATCAAAACTTCAAAACAAAAAATCAAAGATACGATACACCAGCTATAGCTCTACCAGAATCTGATGGCAAATAGGGAAATTAAATGTTTTTGTGGGTAACACAAGGATAATTTGAATAAAAAGTCTTGATACTTGTAATTTTTTTCTTTGATTTTTTCTCGATCTTCTTCCTGCCCTTATCCCACACTAGATGGGGTCGGCACAACATGTATTTCATAAATCCATGTTGTTAGAGGTTTTGGCTTATTGTTTTATGTGATCCAATGTGCTTGCTGATATTATGCACTGGGTCCCAAAATTATATGCTGATATATGGTTTTTTGCAATTTTATTGTAATGGAAAAGGAAACCTTGTTAAAATAAATATGTTTATTAAAAATGTTTGAACAAGAAAACATTAATCAGAACTGGAAAATGTAACTACAGTCATTTTTGACAAGTGACATGTTGACATTGCCATATGAAAACCACTGTTTGTTATTAATTTTTAATGCCATGAGATTCTGGTTGACCTATATCTATATTGTCAAAGGTAATTTAACTTCTCCCGGTAGCTACTAGGTCTAGGTCAATCCTGAACTAAACTTGTTTGAACCGATAAGCAGCCGACACTATGTATAATCTCTATCTAGGATAGTGTTGAAACTGTAAATTGGCCCTCGTCCGTCCAATCCAATCCAGACTGGAATGTTTATTCAATATCCGTTGCAAATATTTTGAAACGCGAAAATGTTCTGTGAAGAGGCCCTTGCCCAGCAGTGGGACAGTTATGGGCTGGTTATACAGGGTGTAAACTAAATCATGTAATTATTTCAAACCTCGTGATGTACTGCTGACATAGATTAACTCTGCATGGGATACTTTTGGATTAAATTAAAAAAAACAAATTACAAGAAGTAAACATGAGTTCAAATCAAAATCAATTTTTTTTTATTTCACATAGACCAATACAGGTGCTTATGAAAAATCTAATCTAGATGCACGGTTCCAATTTGTCGTTTCTTATGGAGAAGAGCCGGCAAGAAACTCCATGGTTACTCTTTTAAAAACAATATCTTTAACAATTTCAGTGGATACAGTACAATGATTTAGGATAGTGAGACAACAATGAAGTCCTGACCACAGACCAGTGAGTAATGAAATACTAAAAGATTTGAGTACAAAAATTTACAAAAATAAAAAAATAAACAATATGAATAATAGTAATTTACAAATTTATAGATGCAGGTCCACACACAGGTGATGCAGGTTCTTAACGTCAGGCATTTTGGCGCCCCGAGTTAAATCACCGCGCGGCGAGCGATAACCGCGCAATTCGCTCGGGGCGCTAAAATACCTCGCGTTAAGAACACATGTTTACTTCTTGTATTTTTTATTTTTATTTAATCCAAAAGTATCCCGTGCAGAGTTAATCTATGTCAGCAGTACATCACGAGGTTTGAAGGAATTACATGATTTGAATGACATTGAATGTTCTACCAAATAATTTTTCTGTAAGCAAATTTTTGTGTTCCTTAATCTTTCGTTAAGTTCAGATACAATAACTTACCATTATTGAAAGACACATTTTTTTACTTTTCTTCACGTCTTTTATTCGCCGAAGGTTTCAGCAGAGGACTTTTAGTACACCCACGTTTCGCCAGTTATATTTAAGTCCCATGTAATAGGGGGTGAACCTATTGTCATTAATCAGGCACAAGTCCAGACTTCCGGCTGCTACTGAGAAATTCCTAACGGAAATACGCAATAACACTTTACCCGACCTGGGGTTCGAACCCAGGACCTCAGCAGTCGCGCTTGCGACCACTAGACCAACGAAGCAGTACCAATCAATATTCCGTGTTAATATAATAGTAACTACCGGCCCGTCCCGGCTTCGCACGTGTCGAAATTTTTCCCGTTTTTGCAACATTTTTCATTTATGTTCCGCTCCTATTGATCGTAGCGTGATGTTATATAGCCTATAACCTTCCTCGATAAATTGACTATTCAACACAAAAATATTTTTTCAATTCCAACCAGTAGTTCTTGAGATAAGCGCGTTCAAACAAACAAACAAACTCTTCAGCTTTATAATATTAGTATAGATAGATCATCTGATATACTTGAAAAGCTAACAAAAGGTACTTACCTTTTCGCTGTTACAAAACCAATGAAGAAGTTATTGACTCTCTCAACTTTTCCAATTTCCATTTTGCTAATATTCTATTCTAAAAGAAACTTGCCCAAACCTCTCAAATAATCGTCTGCAATGAAACTGAAGTTAATTTCGTATCATCTTAACGTGTTCGTTCAGTGAGACCGTTTGGGCAACAAGGAAGAAAATGGGCAATAATAACTTTAAATATTTCATGATTGTTATGGCTGTCTGTCTGGCTTTTATTGTCGTGGTGAACTGGATGTGAGAAAAAAGTGTGTTATGTTTTTTATCGATACCACTCAATATTTTAAGAGATGTCGACTACGGATTACGTATTACGAGCGGGACAGGAGCGATACAGAACATTGACACCAAGTTTATACAGAGACGCTCACGGTGCTATATTAGTTTACAATGTGTCAGAACCTAAGTCCCTAGCAAACCTGAATGAGTGGGTCGAGGAACTACAAGTATACTCCACCAAGAAGAATATAGTCTGCTTGGTTATTGGCAATAAGATTGACAAGCATATCATTTTAGGACCCAGTGCATAATACGAGCAAGCACGTTGGGTCACCCGGTCAACGAGTATTGTCAAGGAGGGTTGACGCCAGGCAGGCGTCCGATCATAAAGCAGTAAGCCAAAACCTGTAACAACATGGATTTACAGAATACATGTTGTGCTGACTCCACCTAGTGTGGGATAAGGGCAGGAAGAAGAAGAAGACTAGACTTAAAACTGACCAACTGACTGTATACTAATTTTGACACCAATAATAATAGGACTGTTTTCGAGTGGCTCGTGGCTGTGGCTAATTACCAACCACGTAGGTAAGCTAAGCTTGCCACGGTCAGTCCGTGGATGGGTGACCATTCGTTACACATCTAGACCCCTCCGTGCCTCGAATCGTCCCGGGTGTCATACGAATACTTATGACAGTCCTTACGGGAAGTCAGAAGCCCGAAAGTCTGACAACTGGTCTAACCTTGAACATAGGCCAGTACCATAACCCATAACCCCATAACCAGTAACTGGGTTGCGGAGGTCAGATGGCATTCGCTACGTGTAATACACTGGTATCCAGCCGCATCTGGTAAGATTGGAAGCTGATCCCAACATAGTTGGGATAAGGCTAGGCAAAACGAACCCCTAGCGTACCTCTACGCGCATATAAATAATATAAAAAAAAATCTGGCGAAATACTTTGATTTCATCATGTTTTTCCGTTGAGAAGCAAGAAAGTGAGGAAGAATATCGCTCACATATTTAAGTGAAATTCTTCCTCACCATGGAGAAGCAATATTCTCCACGTCGTAACTCGCGGTAACCTAACTCGCGGTAACCTTTTATTCACCCTAACTGCCCAACAGACACATACTTGTACAAACAAAGATACCCTTCTTTTATATAATCCCGTAGCAATCTAGCTCACCTACTTGGGTCCCTCATTTGACGTCATTTCCTACCCCCTCCCCTCACTGGCGTGTTCAGAATGAATAAAACATGATGTCGCATGAGATGGGACCAAACAAATGATATTTCGATAGAGCTTGGTGTTTCTTATTTCTGGAGATTTTGGAGTAGGAATAAATGAGTAGGTGGTGTTCTTGGGTTTCTTTTAAGGCATTTTTCAGACTTTTATTTGATTATCACTTGCGTTAACGGTGAAGGTTAACATTGTGAGGAAACCTGCACACCTGAATACTCCAAAAAAAGTGTTATCGATAGTGTGTGTAGTCCGCCAACTCGCACCAGGCCAGCGTGGCGGATTAATGCCTAAACCCTTCTTATTCTGAGAAGAGGCCTGTGCCCAGCAGTGGAACAGTAATGGGCTGATTATGGCTATAATTATTTGGGAGTACATGACAGAAGACCACAGTGCACAATACCTTCTACAAACATTTTTAGCAATTATTAGCTGAGCTTCCGCGCTACGACTCGCGGGTTTGATTTCTTCACGGAATAATTATTTGTATGGCCTACCGACAGTTGTAACGGGTCTAGGTATGACCACGGCACTTAAATGTATCATTTCCCTACATTTAACAAGATAAAAGTACTTAAAAATATTACCCCGTGTTACCCCGAGAATCGAAATTTATAGAGCTAAAACGCTATTATTCACTAATTGCATCGTGTTCCCACATTACCCGGACAAGTTGGATAGTGGATAATTATTTAAAACTTATACAATTACCCCGCCGATCCCCCGGGAAATTACACTTGGCAACAATGATTAACATCGCCTTACTTTAGGTTACATACTGGCATACTATATAGCTTGATATTTTAGCGGGCTTTTTTAATAGGCAAGTGTAGTTTCACTGGGAGTCCTATGTTCAGCAGTAGACTTTTACGGGCTGGTATGAGAGAGGGAGAGAGAGAGTAGTTTTCATAGTTCACACAGCCCCTACAGTGTTGTGTGGACGTTTATCAAGAAGGAAAATACTCTGTTAAGGTGCCTATTCGAAGCAAGCGGAGAGGTTCTTGCCCGGCAAATGGCTTGGGACATTGGCATTGGCGAGTGAGAATGCGGAATAGATTTTTAAGTCAATAAGCATTTTTTATAATAAGTATTCTATATGTATTATGGAATTACTGAAGCCATTTTTATTCTCATTTCAGACATAGGAACTATTACAGAAGTAATCTCTTATTTTTTTTAAGTTAAACGGTTTTATCTTGCAGTACCCTGCAGCATCAGGATTTAAGGATAAAATATTAAAATTATTAAAGTGTTGTATTGTCAAAGAAATTAAATTTCTGTGCGAAGTTTCAAAAGAATCGGCTAAGCAGAAATTGTTGAAAAATCTGTCGCAAGATTTGAAACAAACAAAAAAATATACGAAGAGAATCTAATTAAAAACCACCAGCAATTTTCCACCACTTCAACAAAGTCCAGATACTACCCTTAAGTCACCTCGTAAAACCTTACCTTAGCGTCACTTTTGTATACGAGTACTGTGTAATAGTATGACGTCACATGTTAATTATCTTCCAAACTGAATTGTTTGTGGGAACGTCGATATTGATTCGAGTGTTTGTTAACGTTTTAGTGACGTGTAATCTCGCGTTTGAATTCTATTAGTTTCCGGATACGAACTTCGTTCATACAAGTAGTAGGAATATTAGAAATCAATTTCACATCAGAATACATAATATGCATATACTTACCCCTGTAATCCCCGAAGGGGTAAGCAGAGGTGTTTTCTTGAATTGATAAATCTGATGTTATAACTGCTGCTCGTGAGGTCCTGGTTTTGATTTCCAGGTCGGGAAAAGTGTTATTGGGTTGTCCCGTATGAAATTCCTAAGTAGCAGCCCGGAGTTTTGATTTTGTGCCCGATTGATAGCAATAGGCTCGCCCTCTATTACATGAGACTTAAAACATAACGGCGGAATGAGGGTGTTAGTATACACCTCTGCACAACTCTTCGGGGAATACAGGCGTGATGTTATATTATGACGTCACGGGCCAATTATCTAGTAAACTGTATTGATAGTCAGTCGATATTGATTCGTGTTTCCAAACTTTGTAGTGACGTATGAGTGTTAATTTCCGAACGTAAACATATTCCCCCTGTAATCCCCCGAATACAAGTTACGCGGGCCCGCCGTCGACACAACCCGCTCGCTCCCCGCGTTTGGTGTGTCAAATACTTTAGTCTTCGAGACCGAGAACCAACACAGCTATGATAAAACTAATAACACTAAAATTATCATACGAACTACATGTAAATCAAGCGACGACATTCCCCCAACAGTTTGTACTAACATTATCTCCAGTTATTAAAGTCCTCGTTAGCCAAGCCAGTCTGTTGGCTTAATTTATATCTCAACATTACGTTACGTTGTTGATGTTAGAAGTTTTAAATTAATAAGCTTCTGTAACTGGTGCTTAGGATTCTGGGATGCTAATAATGTCATGTTTGGTGAAACATATTTCGTTCATATAAGAAATGGATTTGTTAGGGCCCAGGCAGACTGACTGCATCTCGACCGCAACTGCATCTACCAACTGCAGTTTGACGGCAACCATCAATAAAAAAAACTGATTTTGGTATGAACAGCTATGGAACAGGCCTGTGGACAAACGTGTACAACCAGATTACATAAAGAATGGGATTGAAAAGGGCGGCGCTTCTATTGTTGTCATTATTTGCATCTCGCTCACGCTTTTTTCTGTAAGCGGGAGGCAGATACTGAATCTGCCATTTTCAATCCCATTCTTTAAGTAATCGTGTTGTACTTTAAAAATAGCAGCAGTGATAGCCTAGTGGTGTGACCGTCGGATTGCCAAATCATAGGTCTTGAGTGCGAACCCAAGACCTCTGACTTTTCGGATTCATGTGAGTATTATGTAATTATCCCTTGCTTAAAAACGGTGAAGAAAAACATCGTGAGGAAACCTAAGACATATTTCTCGACGCCAAGCCATAGGCCCATGGGCGACATAAACTCTGAAACCAGGTTATCTACTAACCACACGAAAAGAAGCCGACTTTAAAAATTCGAGCTTCTGTAGGCTATAAGCTCTTTAGGTATGTTGAAGTTCCAGACGTTCCTCTCTCTTCCTCCTAGCCCTTTCCCAATTATATTGCGGTCTGCTTCCAGTCTAACTAGATGCGGCTGAATACCAGTATTTTACACGGAGCGAATGCCATCAGACCTCCGCAACCCAGTAACTGGGCAATGCCGTAAACTAAGGTTAGATAGGTTGTCAGACTTTCGGGCTTCTGACTACCCGTAACGACTGTCATAGATATTCTTATGACACCCGGGACCGAAGGTTTAACGTGCTCTCCGAGGCACGAAGGGGACTCGATGTGTAACAAAGGGTCACCCATACATGGCCTAATTATATTAACTGAGGGTGTGATATCATTCTGAATCATGTGAATTGTTACCCATTACGGTTAATCCCGAACCCCACACTACGAATGTATTTACTTGAAGGTGAATATTACCGCCCGACAGCTTTTGTCGGGTCGGCTCCCCAGGTAGAGACGGACCTCCTGAACTAACCGCGACAAGCGCAACATAACCTCGCAACATAAGCCACGAGCCACCCGGTTCCAGACGTTTCTAGTCTTACTTATTTAAAGCTAAGGTAGACCACACATGGGCCACTAAGTTGCACTACACTCAGTTGATCGTTATTTGTTTGTATCTGCAGTTACCGTTTGGTGTAACGCCTGCAACTAAAAATAAATAGCGGTCAATTGTATCTCGAGCAACTTAGTGGTTCATGTGAAGCCAGCCTAAGTCTGAGATGAACGTAAGTTGACCACAAACATTTATAATGCATGACTCATTTTCGTTTCAGTAACGTATTTGCTTGAAAATACAGAATCTGAGCACGTTTTGTATTAGATTGAAGATTTTTCAATTTTATTTTGTTAAACATAGGACCATTGATGATGACGAAAAGATAGAAAATAAAAGTTCACTAAGATTTCTCGCAAAATATTTGCAGGCACAAATACCCACACATACGTTTAAAATGACTGTATTAAATCCATATTTTTAATAGGTAAAAAAAATGAAGAATAGGTTTTCTAAAAATGAGTATGTTTAATGGAACTTTCTCCTAGCCTTTTTCCAATTATCTTGGGATCAACTTTCAGTCTAACCAGATGCGGCTGAATACCAGTACTTTACACGTAGCAACTGCCATCAGACCTCCGCAACCCAGTAACTGGGCAATGCCGATATCCTAAGGTTAGACCGATTGTTTAGACTTTCGGGCTTCTAATTACTCGTAACGACTGTGGTGCGTCCAGACCTGACGAACGCGCCGCGAGTGCGCCGCTCGCGAGCCGCCCGCGAGCTGCGCGCGTGGATTTTATATTCGTACGAAGCTCGCACGTCGTCAGCGCGCCGCTCGCGCACAAGCTACGCGCCGTACGCGAGCGGCACAGGTGGTGCGCGCGTGCCGCTCGCGAGCTGCGCGCGTGCATTTCATGTTCATACAAAATCTCGCGCGCCGTCCGCGCGCCGTTCGCGAGCAGCTCGCGAGCGGCGCATTCGCGGCGCGTTCGTCAGATCTGGACGCACCATTCTGTTTTTCCTTTTAGTTTTTGTCAGTAATAAAATAGCCGATGCTGCAGCAATTATGCTAACGGCAGTCGTATGGTCCGACATCTTCGTAAGCAAATTCACAACTGAGGCTCATAGTTCAAACGCGAAAGAAGCTATGTGCGCACGAGCGGCGCGCGAGCCGCGCGCGCGCCCCACTCGAGCCTTGCCGCAGTTGCACTAGAGCGGCGCACCAAACGTACGCTGTAACTGCACGCGAGCAGCACGCGCGCAGTTCGCAAGCGGCTCGCGAGCGGCGCATTCGGCAGGTCTGGACGCAGCATTCGTATGACACCCGGACGTTTCACGATCAAAGGTCTGTTTACCTTTTATATAAAAAAAAATATGGCTGGGCAGTGTCCAGCCATGAGCCGTTTAAATAAATATAACATCACGCCTTGTATTCCCTGAACTGTTCGGCAGAGGTATTTTAGCACACCCATGTTTTACCACTTATGTTTAAATCCCATGTAATAGGGGCGAGCCTATTGCCATTAACCAGGCACAAATTGAGACTCCGGCCTGCTACTGAAAAATTCGTAATGGAGAAACCCAATAACACTTTGCCCGATCTGGGGTCGAACCCAGGACCATAGGGTCAGCAGTCGCGCTTGCGATCAATAGACCAACAAGGCAGTCAAAGGTAAAAGGTACCTAATAATCATTTTATTATAAAATATTGTTAACGGAAGGTAGGGAAATGTGCGTTAAACGCTTTCCACATGAACTTAACTTTAGCTTTAACTAGGGTAATGGGTTAGTGTGATTATTACCCCGAGCACGATATGCCTTCGAGCGTTGCCACCCCCAACATAAGGAAAAGTAGGCCTAGAAACAAGGAAAAGTATGCCTTAAAATAAGGAAAATTTGCCCTGAAAGTGAGAAGAAAAAAAACTATTTTAAAAATTGAGATACTCCGGTACCTACAGTCTATAAGGAAAGTCAGTGCCAAAATAAGGAAAAAGAAAACTTAATAAAAGAGGTTTTTTTTAACTGAAAGTTGTATGCCATTTACCGCTAAATACGGTAATGTGATTAAAAAAAAACTAGATGTTGTATGAAGTCTGCCAACCCCCACCAGGCCAGCGTGGTAGACTATGGCCTAAACCCCCGCTGGTCTAAGAAGAGGCCCGTGCCCAGCACTGGGCAGATTATGCTTATGCATGGTAATTTGACATAAGCCGTTGACAGAAAGACTTGAAAACTGTTTTGTGTATAAACACACAGATATACTTAATTAAAATTCAAATGCATGTGGACATCGTTAGTGGAAGGGAGACGGAAGATGTTGCGAAGTCGGATCGCACCCTTTATTTGGTATACAATCAAAATCCAACTCTATATGAAAAGAAATTTAGGTCTATTTTTGGGTGTACTGAACAAAAGTTCAGTTCATTACAAAATGAAATGTAGGTATCGGGTGTAGGAGTAACGACGCATGCGCGAACTACACAGTCAGACGTTAGTGTGTAGATGACCGCGGTTAGAAGCGCACGCCAGCGCCGCCTACCGGCCACATAGGAAACCAAACATGAAATTCGAAATTAAAGTGTACATAACATTGTGACAGCTAAGTGATAGTGTGCTGTGGATGACATTTTTATTTTTTTTAATGTGATTTTTTTTATAATATATGAATTTTTAATGTGCGTTCGGCAGTGCCGCATAGAGCCTACAGAGCCTTTCTGAACACAGGTTCGTAAATTAAATTACTTTGTTGCGTGCTCAAACTCAGAAATTGTAATGTAATATTTTTAAGTAATACTTTGTTCCGACAGTCGAGCCACACTTTGCTGCCATATTTACTAATAATAAAATTTGTTGGCTTTTTGTCACGGCACTGTTAAACTTAGGTACTTATATTTCTCTTTTTATTACAAATTCATTATAGATTGTAATAAAAACGAAAATAATTATACAATTAAATATTTTATTAATGTAGCTGACGTAATTTATATTTACCTACATTTTACCCTACTTCAGAAAGGGTGATTCTAGTTTTAGCATACGTGCGTACCCGGCATTCGATTTTTGTATTCTTTCTCATAAACTGCTGACCTCTTTTTGATGAGCCAATTCACGAAAGACACGTGTAGCTATCCGTTGTAAAACACGATCTGTTAATTGATGTTGATGACGGAGAAATTGATGTAATATATTGGAAAGACAGGCACGCTTGTGTGAATGCATAATCTTTTGCTCGTGAATTCTTCGCTGCTTTTGATAAATGAGGTGCCATTTGCTTTGAGCGTTTGTTACATATTTTTGTTCCTTTAATAAATAAGTTTGGTAATTATTCTTCCTTGCTGATTTAATAGATAAACATAATATAGTTTCTCCCACGCAGACCGTTAATAAAATCAAGAAAATAATTATTGTTGTTCTAGTAATAAGATTAATGTCGGCAGTTAAATTTAGAGAAGCATCACCAAACAATTTTTAGTACAAGTAAAATTTTTCTAGTTTTAATTCGGCATGTCAATGTGGACGCCCCGTTTGTTGTGGCGAAAGAGGCCTATGACCAGCAGTAAACTACTACTGGTAGTTGTACATGATTGATGTCATACGCCAAAGATGCCCATGACACGTCCAATGGGGCATTGACACTTCACATCTTTACTCATCTAGCATAGCATAGCCCATGGGAACGGGCCTATTAACAGCAGTGATCGCCTAGGTGTACTGCGAAGTCACAGGTCTCGAGTTCGCACCCAAGGCACGCACCTCTGACTTTTCGGATTCATGTGAGTATTGTATAATTATCGCTTGCTTAAAAACGGTGAAGGAAAACATCGTTAGGAAACCGGCATGCCTGAGAAATATTTATCGACGGTATGTGAAGTTAAGTCAGAGGCCCATGGGCGGCACAAACTTTGACACCAGGTTAGTCCCTAATCACACGAAAAGAAGAAGACGGGCCTCTTCTCAGAGTGAGAAGAGTTTAGGCCTTAGTTGGCAGACTACACACACCCTCGAAAACTTTATAAACCCCTCTTAGGTGTGCAGGTTTCCTTACGATGTTTTCCTTTACCGTTAACTCAAGTGATAATCAAGTCTGATCCGAATGATGAATTTGAAAAGTCAAGGGTCCAGGCTGGGATCGGACTCTGACCCAATTACACGGAAGGCAGCGTTAAACTGCTAAGCTATCAGTCTAATTCTAGACTAACGCAGAATAATATAAGATGTACCGATTTCTCAAAATCTCGTACAAGTCCAAAGTTCTAATTGAGCAATGGACCTTGCTATCATCACCATCATCGCAATAAAATTTTATCAAAAAAGATTGTAACTCTAGCGAAGAAAAGAGTAACATCATCCAACTCACAATCATTCATTTCTGTTTCAAAATGGTATTTAAAAGCCTTTGTGTTGCTTTTACGCCTGGTTTCATAATGACATCAGTTCAGATCTAGGCTTAAATGAGCTTTCTGCAGAGAGTTAAGACAGACAGACCCATTTGTCATGGTCATTTGCTAACGCTGTAAACGAATCTCGAAGTAACGCTGTAGTTTCAAGAACTAATATTATTAAAACAAATAATAATAGGTTTGAAGATACTGTAATTATGTTGGGTTTAAAACATAATGATAGAATTGTAAATCTTATATTCAGCCACATTAAGATAGACATGAAGGCCACACTCACGTCCTTGGAAAATGCAATTTAAATTGTAATAATATTGCTACCACTAACACTATTGCATGTTCTGCCTAGCTTTTTCCCAACTATGTTAGGGCCAGCCTCCAGTCTAACCAGCTGAATACTAATATTATACACGGAGCGACTTCTTTAGACCTCCGCAACGCAGTTACTGGGCAATGCCGATATCCTAATGTTGATCAGTTGTCAAACTTTCGGGCTTCTGACTTCCCGAAACGACTGTCATAGGTATTTGTATGACACCCGGGACCGACTGTTTAACGTGCTCTCCGAGGCACGGAGGGGTCTCGATGTGTAACGAACGATCACCGATCCACGAACTGACCACGGCAAACGCAGCGCAACCTCGCAAATAGTATGACCCGCGCGGTTAGTAATTAGTCATGAGACCATCTTACTATCACTATTGCATGAAGAAACATGTTGCCCATACCATTTTACTTGTAATACTAACTTTTTTAAGTATTGATCTTCAAGCGGATAAACAAAGGAAGTAAAAAACCTTATTATAAACAATCCGAGTTTATTATACATCAAATCAGGGTAAAACGGCATTCAAAATCTGGTAACAACGCCTCACGTTTTTAAGGACAAATGAAGCCCTTTAAGTTTGCGTGGCTTAAGCAATTTACCGTTTTATTTATCTGCTACAAAACTGTAACTTTCTATTATACATACACATGAAGGTACTAAGGAAGTACCTACACGAACAATAATAAAGCCGTCAAAATATTGACGTCAAAAGTGTAGCCAAGTTTCCTGAACTCGTAGCAAACAAAAGAATTGAAATCTATATCCAATGCAGGTTCCAGGTCTTAGTTTACTTAAAGTTTGGGAGCTGTTTCAGACAAGCCGATTTTTATGATTTTTATCGTCTGGAAAATCTAAGATTCGGTTGCCAATACAAACACCGAGAATCTAAAATCAGCTTTGGTGTTTTTTGAAAAAACACCTTACTGAATTTATGCCATTTCATGTGTTGGTGTTTCAAAGGTGGCAATTTCTCTAAATCGCGATAAGCTGTTTGTGCTACATGAATCATAGCATAAAGGTACACATAAAAATACGACATTTTGATTAGGTTTTATTATATCCACACATAATTGAGAAACCTTTGTTTAGATTTTAATTCAAGCTATAGCAACTACATCGAGTTGTTTTCGCTTGTATCAAATATCCGCAGTTCATCGCAAGCGTTAATCCGCCTAGTGAAACTGTTGACTACCACAAAAAAACTGTATAATTCCTATAAAAATATATATAAGCCAGAACGTGTAAACCAATATTGTCTCTCGATCGTAATTAATACAATAACGAACAGAATAATGCTACACACACATATGGTGCCACATACACACATGGTGTTCCACAAGGCACAGTATTCGGGCCATCATTCAGCTCCTATAATGACGGTTAATTTTCTCATCCAGCTTTAATTAATACAATAATTTGGTCTAACAGCCACTTTCTGATGCTGACAGCCCATTAATCAACAAGTTACCTTTTGTCGGAATATTTTGTATGTTCTGTTGTCAGAAAATAACGTAAAACTGGATATTGATTGACGTATTGAGTATTATCAATCATTTATTTTCTACTTTGTATTCATTAGCAACATTTTGAAGAGAAAATACGACGGTATTTCAAAAGTGTGTCGTAGAAACATTATCGAAAGAATAGCTGTAAATTAAGAAATAAAAAATGATAAATAAACACAATGTTGTGATTCGAATAAAGTTAAAAAAATCAAAACGAGTATACAATGGCAAGCAAACTAGTGATCACATAGTTAGTTATTGTTGCACACATGTTCAGCCTAGCCTTTTTCCTAACTATGTTGGGGTCAGCTTCCAGTCTAACCAGATGCGGCTGATTACCAGCATTTTACACGGAGCGACTGCCATCAGACCTCCGCAACCCAGTCACAGGACGATGCCGATATCCTAAGGTTAATCCGGTTGTCAGACTTTAGGGCTTCTGACTTCCCGTAACGACTGTTTAACGTGCTCTCCGATGCACGAAAGGGTCTCGATGTGTAACGAATGATCACCCATGCACAGACTGATCGCGGCAAGCGCAGCTTGACCTCGCTAATCGCATGATCCACGCGGTTGGTAATTATCCACGAGCCCCTCTTATTGCTGCACACATGTCGATGCTTAATCACCTCTAATGATACCCACGGGACCTGATAGTAGTCCATTTTTAACAGATACCTTGAAAACTAATGTTAACGACTCTAATACTAAAACATTTTAACACCTAAATTGAAAAGCTTATGGCCTCACAGTCACACCATATCACTAGATCTACAAAGCAAACCTAACAATACAAAATTCTTGAAAAAGAAGCCTTTACTTTTTGAAACAGATCTTGATAAGAGAAATATATTTTACTTTGGCACCATGAAGCTATCGTAAAATTATCACGCTGTAGTATCTGTAGTTAATCCGACCACAAAATTTAAGCTTAGGATTTCAGTATTCATTCATAAAATCGGTGTGAAATGCTATTTGTTCATCTGTTTAGACTGGAAGCCAATCTCAACATTCCTGCAGAAAGACTAGGATGTTGACAAAATAGTATACTAGCAACATCATTTTCCGAACCGTTCAAATACTCATTAGTGCTCATTATCTTGGTATTGACTTTATCGACTCCTACAGCAAATCAAATTTCAGAATCATACAAAAACTCTTCTCCTCCCTTCTTCCAGCCAATTACAATTTCATCAGCCATAACACGGTAACCTAAATCCCTCAGATATCCAAGCTATTACGTCACAACCACACAATAGCTTTCCATTCAACGTGATAGCTTTTATATTCCTGTTTGTTGGGCGTGCCCGTTTGTGTAAACTGTAGTGTTGCTAGATTGTGGTTAAGTTTACCCCGCGACTAAATTAATGTTACGCTAAAAGTGGGGTATTGTTTTATGGGAAATGGAGAAATGGGTTTCTGTTGTGTGGCGAAAGAAAAGGACATTCCCTTGCTTGGTGTGGGTTTTGTAAAAATATAAAACTTAAAAACATGTAAAATATTGTATATTATAGATAAAACAAGTAGACCCTTACAAAATCAATAACCATGCAAAAATCAGCAATCCCAGGTTCAGTAAAAGAGTATCATAAAATCCACAATACAGAGATGCAGTTATTGTAGTAAACTAATAAAATTTTAACCCGACCATGCATATTGAAATGCATGAATACTAAATACAGAAAAGAATCAAGATTGACTATGAGAATAATAAAAACAAAGAAGTAGGTACCCACCAGAGGTGAAATTTAAGGGGAAGTAAAGCGTTAAATGGAGTGTAAGTCATCGATGGAAATGTCTTGTTTACGGTGTGTAGGTAATTTTTTTTAAATGAACTGGTTAATGCACTCAGCTCAAATGTAATCTCGAGTGATTTTGTGAGTGCTGAAGGGGAACTTTTAATCTTAGCCAATTGGTTTTCTACTTTATTCTACGGTAGGATTTTCTGCGCCGTTTTGGCCATTAGAAACACAAATCAAACGCACAAATATTTACTCTCCTTATTATTTTTAAACATATACCGTTTATTATTCTGTTCTCCTTTTCGTCTTTAAGGTCCGAGGCTTGTTTCACGAATACAACAAAAATAAATGGCTGTTTTAATTGGAGAAATCTGCTTAATCTCAGAGTTGTTATGCCTCCAACAAATTGAGATAGCAAATTCCCTATTAGCGCCATCGGCAAAATGCGGGATTTCTACAATAATATATAGGGTTACTTCAAATTAATTGGTAAAACTACGCTAGCTGACTGAGTATCGATAACAGATTCCGATTTGAAGGTATTGATTAGAGAATATATTTTAATTTGGTCACATATATTACTACTTAATCCAGTAGTACGCTACAAAGCAGCGATTCTAGTTTCAAACATTTTTTTTATTTGTATTGTATTCTATTAATGATATCCAGTAAGTGTGTGAAGTTATGCAGATTGATTTGAAGTTACCATTAATATCTTTGTCTTTCTTTCTAATCTCCCAAAGATAAATTCCAGGCTGATGTTACTACATCATACTATGTTACCGTCCTATCAAAAATAAACACAATAGCTACAAATACAATGACATAAATCTCATACCGCTTTTTACTTTGCCGTGGGTCGATACTAAATAAGTAGCAAATTCAAGCCTCGTAGGAAATAAATTGCAGTTTTCAACGTGTTACCTACCGTACGTTAGTTTATTACGAATGTATGGGCTTGCTCGCTATGTTACTCTTTTCCCTTGACTATTGTTCTATGCAAATCTAGTTCATACATCACGTCAGCTCCTTCGTATTCTGTGCCAAACAGATAAAAAAAAAAAACTTCAGTGTTGACTAGAAATTAATTTATAGTTTATTTTGAATTTAGATCTCAAACACGATTGGTGCAATTTCAAAACGTTCGCTTTTCGTTAGGCTTCGAATACCGACAAATATTCCTTTAAGTTTTCAAACTAAGAACAAAATTCAAATGTTTGTGTAATGTTACCCCTCGAAAAGTTTTTAAAACAAGTTCCATTTTTAAACTACCAAAGAGAAGTCATACAAAAAGTTCTCAAAGCTTCTTTATGTGTTTGCTTAATATATTTTTCTACAAAACAAAAAATCTGAACATAAAAATGAACAGCAGTTTTTTTTTTAATAACTTACGGTACAGTCACGTAACTTGGCAAGGTTTTGGCGTAGTGGGAGTAAGTTAGCCCATGCACACTTAGTGCAATAAAAAATGGTCACTTTCATTGCTCGTCATTATTCTATGGTTATTGCGATAATTTATTTTTAAACAGGTCTGTTTAGAAGAAAGAATGAAATGAGAGGAATTCTCTTCTCTACTCTTGCAAAGTTACATGCCGGCGACTATAATCTTTTTTTGGGTCGAATATACCTGCATATAGCAGTGAGAGAGTTCAAGCAGCTTTACTGAATTAAATAATGAAGAGATACGGGTTTTCCTTTGTATTTTTCTGTGTGTGCATTTCGATGTAAGGTTTGATCAGAGTTCAAAGTAAAAGAATATTAGAGGTGTACTTTATTTATGTGATGTTATTATTTCTTTTCATAACATCCTTGAGTAATACAACAGGTTTATAATTGGGAATATTTTTTATTCAACTACATGCGAAATACTTAAACAAGAATACAATTTCTGTTCTAGTAAAATCCCTTAAGCAGTGATAGCCTAGTGGTGTGACCGTCGGACTGCCAAGTCATAGGTCTCGAGTTCAAACTCAAGGCACGCACTTGCTTAAAAACAGTGAAGGAAAAACATCGTGAGGAAACCGGCATGCCTGAGAGATATTTCTCGACGGCATGAAGCCAAGTCAGAGGCCCATGGGTGGCATAAACTCTGACACCAGGTTAGTCACTAACTACACGAAAAGAAGAAGAATTACTGTCCCACTGCTGGGCACGGGCCTCTTGTCAGAATAGAATGGTATAGGTCGCAGTCCACCACGATGGTCTACTGCGGTTTGGCAGACTACACACACCATCGAGAACTTTATGGAGCCCGCTCAGGTGTGCAAATTTCCTCACGATGATTTTCGTTCACCGTTAGTGCAAGTGATAATCAAATTCTGATCCGCATATGAATTCGTAAAGTCAGAGGTATGGACTGGGATCAAGCTCAGACACTTCTGCATGGAAGGCAAGCGCTCAACCGCTAGGCTATCACTACCTAGATATTACGTAGTTTTTATTAATTCGTTAATAACTATATTCTTAATAATTAATTACAATCTAGCCTATAATAAGACTAATAAGCAATTTAAATCTAATATTCTTTTTTACGTAACTGCCTCATTGGTCTAGTGGTGGCAAGCGCAACTGTTGATCGTGAGGTCCCGGGTTCGATCCCTAGGTCGGGCAAAGTGTTATTGGGTTTTTGTGTGTGAAATTTCTCAGTAGCAGCCCGGATTTTGGATTTGGGCCCGGTTGATGGCAATAGACTTGCCTCCATTACATGAGACTTAAAAATAACGACGAAATCAGGATGTTACTATACACCTCTGCTCTACCCTTCAGGGAATACAGGCGTGATGTTATATGTTATGTTATTTTTTTACGTACCTATGTATATAACTAAGAGCGAATGTCCGTTGCACTTCCTTATAGTCTGATAAGATCAAACACTCAAAATATCACACGTCGTTTATCACAATGATAAAAATATACCTACAAGAAAACCGTCCCGTTGGCACGATCAGGTTTTTTATTTGTTTTTTAAACTTTACCCCTCACTAGGATTTCTCCTGTATCGTGGGTGCGTGTACAGACTTGTATCTTCACATGCACAAACGCCCAGATCCGGAACAACTATTTGTAGGCCATACAAATATTTAATCCGTACGGGAATCGAACCCACGACCCTTAGCGCAGAAACCAATCGCTCAACCACTGCACCAAACATGTCGTCACACAGGTTATATCGGATTTGTCACAAAATACTTAAATCCTACCAATGGAAATCAGAACGCTTTTTAGTATAGTTTCATACCAAGATTAGAAAATCAATCAACTTACCACGCACGGGAATGCAAAGCATGGTTTAAAATTAAACTGTTCCTACTAAATATGATCCATAAGCTAATTTTATAACCGATTACTCGATTTATTGGTTTAATTTGGTCGTCATGTTGTTACAAACTAGGTACAATCAGCGACTTAAGCATTCATACAGTTAAGTTTAGCCGGCTATAACTAGGTGCTCCCGGTAGCAGGTGGTTAGGATTAGGTGTACAGTATTTATTGAAAGAGTGTTAAAACAAGGTTAAGCTTTAACGATTGTGTTGAGAAAAACTTTTAAGTTCAACGGTTTTATATTATAGTACCCGTGTCCTGCAGCATCAGGATTTGAGGGTTAAAGGTTGAGATTGTTATAATATTGTATTGTCATAGGAATTTAATTTGTGTGCGAAGTTTCAGGAGAATCGGTTAAACAGAAGTAGTTGAAAAAGCCGGCCAAGCGCGGAGTCGGACTCGCGCACGAAGGGTTCCGTACCATTATTTATAAAAACAGCAAAAAAAAACACGTTTGTTGTGTGCGATTTAAATATTTGTTTTATTTAAATTTAATTATTTATTTTTAAAGTGAATATATAACTAAACATTCTGTGTATATTTCAAGTGTCTACTTGTTGCCGTTATCTATATCGAACAAACATGAGCAAAAAAAATCACGTTTGTTGTATGGGAGCCCCCTTAAATATTTATTTTATTCTATTTTTTAGTATTTTTAGTTATAGCGGCAACAGAAATACATCTTCTGTGAAAATTTCAACTGTCTAACTATCACGGTTCATGAGATACAGCCTGGTGACAGACGAACGGACGCACAGAGGAGTCTTAGTAATAGGGTCCCGTTTTACCCTTTGGGTACGGAACCCTAAAAACTGTCGCAAGATTTGAAAACAAATATACGAAGTCAAGCTAATTAATACCGTTTAAAAACCACGAAATTGAAAAAGCTTTGAATAGTCTTATTCGTTTTAAATCAATTTTATCGTCTGAAAACACTGACTGAAAATTGTTCCGTTTATGTGTAGACTTTTATGACGAGCTGTAAAATTTATATGTGAATTTCGCTAAGTGCATACATATTTTTGTCGCTGACTGTACAATTATAGAATTGTAAAACTTCAAGTAGTACCTATTTTGACGCCACTTTGAATGCCAACATTCTTGGCATTCATCAAATCACTCCATAAATACTCCTTAACAAGATGGTGGTAATTGCAAGAAATCCCTAGATCGTTCGTGGGCAATTCTTTGAGAAAGTGCATATCGCGTGGCGTTTAGCATATAACGTGTTAAATGTCAAGTAACTACAGATTGATGCTGAACAAAGTGGACGCGTCAGTAACTAAGACTCCGTGTGCATTTTAGTTCGAAATATCTCTCCGTACCGTTCGACTTTTTTCGGGTAAGTAAATGAATTTATAAAATGAAATATAAATCTTGTAAACCCGCCTAAAGGATTAATTTCTACTAGTAAACTTAAAAAGTAAAACAGTTCAATAAATCAAAAAAATAATTAATAACACTAGCGGACCCGGCAGACGTCGTCCCGCCGGCAGCAGCGCCACCTATCGGGTCCAATTGTATTTTCGAACCATCTAGGCATCCATTGAAATATACACACAAAATTTCATCCAAATCGGTTCAGCCATTTAGGAGGAGTTAAGTGACAAACACACGTACAGAAGAATTATATCGGGTGTAAAAATACCCTTAACGAAGCCGAAAGCCACGTATTCTTCCCATCATTACGAAGATTTTTTGGTATTGGGTCATACCTGGGAACCGACTGGTTATGAAGATATTGAATTTCAAGGTCACCATATTTTTGAACGTTTTTCACGAAAACTAAATTTAATTGTTATACTAAACAAGCGATAAGACCGCCATTGTACCCTTTTATGTTTGTTATTGTATAAGAGCTGTGCTACAATTTTGGTGTTCAATAAAGTATATTCTATTCTAAACATTCTTTTATACAAATTTTATCAACATTTTCGAAATGTAGGCACAGTCTGCTGCGCGCGCGCTTACATTTAAAAGCTGTTTTTTAATACCAAAATATAAAAGTCGTTTCCCAGCAATAATTTTTGTAGTATGTTACTCAATTTAATGTACAGTGTGCGTAGAATTCGGCTTCGTTATTTTTACACCCAGTATATACCTATTAAGAATTATGTAAATTTCTAATTACCGTTTTCCTAGTTACCGGTCATTAACTTTCTCCGTAAAAGGTATGGTAATGAGTAGAACTTATTTATATTTTCGTTCTCCAGCGTAGTTCGATACGTGCATCCTCAAAGATTGCCCTCGTATCATTGATCCATAGCGACGTGAATTTTTGGTGTCCCTAAAATAGTTTCTGATATTTTGTTAGGCTCATTTGGCTTCAAAATAATTCCCTTTAAAAATCAACCATTTGATTACACAATTATTATTCAAAGAAAAAGTGTGTTACCTCCACGAGTGACGATACTAAAGTATGTCCGGCGTACTCTGAGCAGTCAGCCTTGCTACCAACCTTGCTGACTGGCTGATCTCTTCACCACGGCATGAAATATTTTCATATAGTTCGTACCGACGAGATAAGATGAGAGAGAATGATGAAAGAATGAAGATGAGTGAATGATGAGAGAGAGGAGATTCAAATAAAAACGTTACTATATCTCCCTAAAATTCTAAGAAAATAACAACTATACTAACAAAACAAAATAATTAGCACATTACTGCTGGGCACGGGCTTCCTATCAGAATGAGAAGGGTCTAGACCAGGTGTCGGCAACCTTTAGAGACGGAAGAGCCAAAAGTTGCAATTTACGAAATTTAACCATTTTAAAGATCCATGAAAAATTTCGTTTCAATATTATATTATTTGCTTATACACAGTGTCCTTTAATGAATGGATAACCTTGAAATAGCGTTTAGCAGAACTAATTAACTTAAAAAAAACAAAAAAAAAAGATATAGGTACTATATCTATCTCTCAGTCATAGTCAGTATATCTCAGTCATTCTATATTATAGTAGGTACTCAATTATCGATCGATTGCACGGGCAGCACGGGTTTAAGGGTTTTGATGGTAAAATATTATATGACATATACATATACATACAAACATAGTTTATAATATGACACTATTTTTTATTTATTTTTTTCTTTTGACATCTATTGAATATTTTTTTCAATAATTATTATTTCCTTTTTTACGTCATGTCCTTATTTTTTTATTATCAAATTGTGAATGTGAGTACCATGTAGGCTAGCTTTATACACGATTTTTTTAACTGTTTGGCGGTTCTGAGTTTTTTTTTGTGACCTACGCAAATGTCCGGCTGATTGGTAGCGTCGTGCAGCAGTCGGGCGGTGAGCTCCCTAAAATAAGGTTTGAGCTACGCGATGACTGATGCATGCGTGCCGTCAGTTAGGACAGGTCAACTCAAACCTGCTATGGTACTTTCCTAAAAAGGCCATTCCAGACGTTGCCCTACATTGTTACATGCACGTAGTTTTTATACCACAATGTCTGGACTTTAAAAGAGACCTTGATCTCTGAGTTTGTTTTGGCTTTTCTTCTCAGAGATAGTCAGATAGGAAATGCCGGCGCCATCTAGTCTTAAAAAAAAGCATTACATTGACTTGTAAAAGTGTCTGTAACAGATTTATTTACAGAAATAAACATAGTTTATCATTTAAAATAATTACTTTTTGCGTATGAAACTAGAGAGCCGCAACTTTACATCGAAAGAGCCGCAGGTTGCCGACCCCTGGTCTAGGCCTTAGTCCACCATGCACGCCTAGTGCGTATTGATGGACTACACACCATCGAGAACTTTATGGACCCCTCTCAAGTGTGCAGGTTTCCTCACGATGTTTTTCCTTCACCATTAACGCAAGCGATAATCAAATTTTGATCCGCACATAAATTCGAAAAGTCAGAGGTAGGGGCGGGAGTCGATCTCAGACCCTCCTGCATAGAAAGCAAGCGTCGTTCAACCGCTAGTCTATCACTGCTTAACTATACTGAGCAGTTGATAATTTAAAAGATCTTATCAACATTAAAACTTCAGGATTGGAGACTACCTTTCGTACCTACTATTTGGAACTCAACCATCGCGTTTTCGTCCTACACACAGCCTTCGCTTCATAGATTTATATCATGGGATATCGGAACCCACATAAAGCTACAGAATATATTAACCACGTGGGACACGGGGGGTTGGTTTATAGGAACCCGTCACGCGACCGTGGATTTCTTACTAGGTATTGATTTGTTTTTGTTAGTTTAAATCCGATTTTGGGGTAACGTACCCGGGTATATTAGATTTTTACCGGGTCTTATGCTTGGCGGGATACTGCCCAATGGTTGATGTTGGAAGTTGTATAATTATATTATCTGCGTATCAAATCTTGATACGTTTACGATTGTTAATTTTTGTACTACATTACTCATTGGTCTGTAGTCAGGACTCCATTTTTCTCTCACTATTCTAAATCATAGTACTCTGTAATTGTTAAAGATATTATTTTTAAAAGAGTAACCATGGAGTTTCTTGCCGGCTCTTCTCCATAGGAAACGACTAATTGGAACCGTGCATCTAAATTCGACTTTTCATAAGCACCTGTATTGGTTTATGTGAAATATTTTTTTTTGATTTGATTTGATATCGCGATGCAGGATTCTGTGACGTCATATTTGAGAGTTGTCATTATTGTCGCTGTAGTCTACCACACAATCGTCGTGTTACGTAGTTCTCATGGCGTGGTCGGTGTCGCCACAGATTTAAGTTTAAACCCATCCTGGTAATGTATTAGATTTCGTTTCACCTTATGAGTAGGCATTTCAGTTTGCAATGTTTTGTCACAAAAAAGATAGGTACAGAAGTCAATCTACATACAAGTGCGCTCAAGCAACGCACACATAGACACTGCTCACGGACACGATATCTCGGACTGTTTGGGACTAGACTGCGAGTGAGTGCGAGCGCGAGTGCCATGCGCTTGAGAGAGATAGATATATAGATAGAGCGACCGCCGAGCGTAGGTATGAAAAGTGAAGTACATACATATGATTGACTTCTGTTCTTATCTGTTTTGTGGTTTTGTGGTCGTTTTAGAGTCAGTTTCGCTTAAAATCGTCATAGGTTAGCAAACAAGCCAACGTCCCTCTTGATGGATAGTGGTTATCGCCGCCTATCTCTTCCTTCTAGCCCTTTCCCAACTATGTTGGGATCAGCTTCTAGTCTAACCAGACGCGTCTGAATACCAGTTTTTAACACGGAGCGACTTCCAAGACCTCCGCAAGCCAGTAACTGGACAATCGCCGTATATCTACAATACCGAAATTATTGCTATACCTATGATGACATTGAATTGTTGCTGCAATCATTGCCAATATGGGCTGAAAAGATACACACACGCACATATACACATACACACATACCCTCACACTCACACACACTATTTTAGAATATATCTTATTTTATTTTTTCTTTTATTTTGTTATAGTTCAAGTATAACTTTGTTTAATATTGATTTTACTTATATTTTCTTGTTATAAATTCTATTATCTTTTGGTACACCACTTATACCATTTTATAATTTGTCATTGAAGAGTGGGGGCCTCCTAGCACAGGTATATCGTTTACTTAAAAGCAGGTCCCTATGTAAGATTTACTGTAAAAGGTGTACAAGTTTCTGTGATAAACTTTTTGTATTTTTTGTACATAGAGAAAAAAGTTTTATATAGTTTCATGTGCCTGTATCTTCACCGGGACCCATACCCTTCAAACCTGAATACAACAATGCTGTTTGTAGACGATAACAGCTATGGTGGTAGTAGTACTTCCCAAAATGAATTCTTCCAGAAGGACCTCTACCAAATTTTTGGAGGTCCACTATCATCTAATACCCTTATCAATAGAATCTTTTTCGGAACTTACAATATTTGCATAGGTACGCATAGTACGATACAACTTCTTAGGTTAAGAACCCGCATCGGCAAATTTCGTAAAGCCGATCATTTCCGAACTGAGTGTGACTTTGAGACCACAAATGTTTATTAGTACTGCAATAAAAAATAACTGCCTCGTTGGTCTAGAGGTGGCAAGCACGACTGCTGATCATGAGATCCTGGGTTCGATTCCCAGGTCGGGCAAAGTATTATTAGATTTTTCCGTGTGGAATTCCTCAGTAGCAGCCTGGAGTTTGGATTTGTGCCCGGTTGATGGCAATAGGCTCGCCCCCTATTACATGGGACTTAAACATAACGGCGAAATGAGGGTGTTACTATACACCTCTGCCTAACCCTTCGGGGAATACGGGCGTGATGTTATGTTTTATGATAATAACCACACTTCTAACCTAACCTAGTCGAGGTGCTCAGACTATTTAATAGCAGAATTTTCTTGCTGATCAAACATGTACTCCGCGAATCATTTAATTACTTCTCTGCTTGGTTCCTATAAACAAAAACGAATCGTTTTAGCTCATCAATGGTAGCATATTTATTGCTAAACTGGGCATATAAATAGACTCGTAAGCTAACTATAGCTGTGATAGCTACTTCCCAAAGCTATGGGGTCTTTGTTTCATTATTAGTAAAGATAAAAAGTTCTCGATTTTAACCAATAACGCTCCGTAATTTATAGGAATCTGCCATAATCTATTAAATTATAATTCCATAATTTCACGCGGCTGAAATTAACATTCTTAAAACTTATCCGGATTTAACACATTCTTGCGGATCGACTAGCACACACGAAAATGTGTGTCGAGTCCACATTGCGCGCGCAGCACGCGTGACTGAGGGCTCAGAATTTTTAGCCGCGCTGAAGAATGCCATGTTGAATGCTTAACGATTCCTAGTTCAAATGCTCGCATGCTTATCGTTCAGTGTGGACGCAACCTAGATTTTTCAGTTCCAAACGATTTATTTTCTACACCCCTAACATACATACATAAATACATAAACATCTCGCCTGTATTCCCCGAAGGGTTGGGCAGAGGTGTAAAGTATGTTTAAGTCCTATGTAATCGGGGGCGAGCCTTTAGCCATCAACCGGGCACAAATCCAAACTCCGGGCTTCTACTGAGGAATTCCAGACGAAAAAACCCAATAACACTTTGTCTGACCTAGCGATCGAACCCAGGACCTCACGATCAGCAGTCGCGTTTGTTGCCTCTAGAGCAACGAGGCAGTTAGCGCAAAACAGTTAACGCAAGTGATAATCAAATCCTGATCCGCACGTGAATTCTATAAGTCAGTGGTGCGGGATCGAACTTGGTAGGAGGGCCTACATGGAAGGCAAGCGTTCACGGGCTAGGCTATCACTAGAGTTCTACGCTTGTATATGGTTATGAATTGGAGGTATTGTGGCGGCATCTATCACGCCACATGCGAACTATCCTGCATCGCGATATCAGAGTTTGACACGCAGATAGTATATATACAAGTTCCCAACATCAACCGTTGGGCAGTGGCCCGCCAGGCACAAGACTCCGCCTGGTAGGAGGATCCTCCTTTTCGTAGGCGGAACACAATATCTCGTTCCCCTACATTGGTGACCTCGACGTGATCGTCACAGACAATGTTTCCACATTGGTGACGATTACTAATGCAACCTTCGCAGCCTATAAACATCGGCAGCAACATCATCACTCCCCTCTGCTCAACATTCAAGCAAGCAGCAAGTCACACAGCCAGCCAGCATCCTCGGCTTCATCGTGTCACCACTAGCTTGCAGCGAACGCGCAAGCCTGGTCACACCTTCAGCCCTCTTCAGCAACATGGCACAGCACGCTGCAAATTCGACTGGTCAATTAGCAGAGGCACATCTCTCCTGGTCGACGCCAGCAGCCAGCCACTTCTCACCGCTCACAGTTCCGACTCACCGTGAACGACGCGGCATCCGGTTCCGACTCACTGGAACCCTCACCTGGCCCTGGCAAGCATCTCAACATGCAACGACTTGCTGACTCATCACTACAATCGATCTCCGGTCTTGAGGGGGAGTGATGTGGTGGCATCTATCACGCCACATGCGAACTATCCTGCATCGCGATATCAGAGTTTGACACGCAGATAGTATATATACAAGTTCCCAACATCAACCGTTGGGCAGTGGCCCGCCAGGCACAAGACTCCGCCTGGTAGGAGGATCCTCCTTTTCGTAGGCGGAACACAATATCTCGTTCCCCTACAGTATCATCTCCATCCCTATATAAATAAAAAAACCTGAGAAGGTTCTATCCTAATCCATGGGCAATAATAGCAATTAATACTGGTTGGTATTGGTTGGTTCGATATTATAGTCCGGTGGGGGACAGATTAAGAATATATTTAAGTTGGTAGTTGACAAGATGTTTTTTTTTAAATTACCCGAAACTTTTACAAAAAACATAGCCAACAATTAAAAAACCAATGAAATATATAATAAAATGCCCAAGTTATAAGCGATTTAAAATTGTTAATACACAGAGACCGCACTATTGAACGATGACGTCATTGTTCAAAAACTTCGACATTATTTCGTACGACAAGGACAGACAATGCACTATTCAAAAACTTGAAAAACATGTATCTCCTCCATTTTTAGATTGACTTTATTTATTTTTTTGACGATTGTTTTCTTTCTATACCTTTTTTGATACAATAAAAATTCAACTAAATTCTTTCAAATTTTTCAAAGTAATCAACTACCTAGCTCTTCCTATTCTCACAACACACCTCAAATTCCCAAACATACAGACTTACGCAAAAAATCACGTACACCATTAAAAGTTTTTACGATACAATAGTGTTTAATCTTAGTAATAAAAATGGTGGAGATTTTTGTATCTTTATTGAGCACTAAACTGTGGCTCATGGTCGTTCGGTATGCGGTTTAAATAATTACTTATTTGTGGTTGCTGTTTGTAAAAATAGATTAGTACGAATGTGGTTTCTGGCTGTTTCTTTCAGTTAGTTAATTGCTAAATAGTATTAAAACAGTGTAATAATACTTTTATCTAGTTCTCTTTACCAATTCATTCAAGCATATTTTTGAGGCATACCATTTAGTGCATCAATTTGAATAGCACCTCTCCTATGTATCTTCGAGAACGCTTTGAATTTCTTGTTCCTAGAGGGAAACCTTGTCCCTCATCCTCATCTCTTCTCCTTCGTATGCCTTCCCACACCTCGAGTCGTTAAGATGGATCATTTACTGTTCGTGCTTCGCGCCTTTGGAATTCTCTTCCTCACTCCTTACGTGATAGCCCGTCGTTAGATGTTTTTAAGAAAAGAATTAGGGAACATTTCCTGTCTACATGACCTGTATGTATGTATGTATGTAGTATTTTATATATTATATTGTATGTATTACGTTTATGTATTGTGTGCTATACACATATTTGTTTAGTTTATGTAGATGTGTATATTTATTGTGTATTTAATTTGTAATTTTATATAACTTGTACACTTAGGTAATTGTTCTCCTCAACATCAAATCTCTCTATCGCTCTAAGGTTTGCTGTTAGAAAACTCATTTGTGAGTTAAGCTCGCCTTTGTACATGAATTTACCAACGGAACTGTATTATATATTATTATTTTGTGTACAATAAAGAATAAGAATAAGAATGAGCACCAATTCGAACCACACCAATAGTAACAGGAATAAACGGGAAAACCAATAGCAATAGGAACAGGAATACTATTGGTCTGATTCAAATTGGTGTGCTCAAAGGAACGCCCCGTATTTTTGACCAAGTATATTGTTTTTTTTTTTTTTTTTTATTTCAAATATTTTCCGAAATATATTTTTGTGAAAAACTTTTATCCAAACGTCGCAGAGATGTTTAAACTAAAGTTTCACTACATCACGGATGTTATATTGAATTCCCGGACCACTAACATCGCTGTAAGGCAAATCTAATGACACCCCATTTGCCTAAATCGATTCGGAACTTTAACTCGTATAACATACGGATGGTAATCTATTTTTAACCGACTTTTAAAAAGATTCCAAACTTAATAGTGATGGAGGTTGACGTTTGGAGATTGCTACTGTTTCACATTTAATTAAAAGTACGATTTCGGAATTGAATACAAAAAAAAACTACTTAGAACTTGGCATATTTTTAGATTTTAAACAATAGTTCGCTTGCTTGGTGGTAGGATCTATACGGTCCGCCTGGCTAGCTACCACCCTCACATTAAAGTCCGGCGCCAAGCAGTTTATTATGTACCTATGTGAGAGGCAGAGGGGTATAGGGGAATCCCTCTGTATCTCTGTTCCTTGGATTCGTGTGCTCCATCTTAGACCATGTCTGCGCTTACCATCGATGAGACTTGGGGAAAAAAAGCGACAAAATAAAAACACTTAAATATAACAAAAAGAAAGATGATCAAAGTTGTGAATTTTTTATTTATATTTGAGTACCATCTATATACCTTACTGGCTGTGTCCTTACGGCTCCGCCCGCGTATGAAGTTTTATTCCAGTAATAAATATAGCCTTGTTACTCAGTGATAATGTAGCTTTCTAACGGCAAAAGAATTTTTGAAATCGGTGCAGTAGTTATTAAGTTTATTCGTTACATACAAAAATACAAATCTTTTCTCTTTATAATATTAGTACAGATGTATCTACTTTCTATCTGAAAACCATTTATTAAATTACAATACAAACAAGATGGAATCAAAGAATTTCAACTGCGTATAAACGAATGTACTCTAAGTCGGTTTATTGTATAATACCGGCAAACATTTTGACGCTAATTCCCACTTAGCTCCAAATAATCCGAAACGCGTCATATCCATTACCATCATAAATAATGATCATTTCAACCCCTATGTGGGATTGCCACCCTCTTTCACGCTCCTTTATGGTAATCGTTAGCACGAATCTGAGACAAAGGCATTATAATTGTGGGACAATAAGCAGTAAAACTGTGTAAGTGCAGAGATACAGGGCGTCCCACGGATATGCCACATGGAGGGAAAGTACCTTGAATATTGTAGATGGAACATTTTACTGAAAGAAGACATCATTTGAATTTTAAAAACAATTTAAATTGCATTCATAGATATTTAAATAATTACATGGTTGAACCGGGAATCGAACCCGTTACATGACAAAAATAATCATCCTGTAGCTTTATCATACCGATCGAATAGCTTCATCATAAGGATTATTTTTTGCTAAATAACATAGTGTCACAAATAAAAGGAAGACCATGAATTTTAACATTTGATGTGAAATGGACAGGAAGGGACTCATTTTGAGCATTTGATAAATCGATTAATTTTTTATTAAAAATGTTAAAATTCATGGTCTTCCTTTTATTTGTGACACTATGTTATTTAGCAAAAAATAATCCTTATGATGAAGCTATTCGATCGGTATGATAAAGCTACAGGATGATTATTTTTGTCATGTAACGGGTTCGATTCCCGGTTCAACCATGTAATTATTTAAATATCTATGAATGCAGTTTAAATTGTTTTTAAAATTCAAATGATGTCTTCTTTCAGTAAAATGTTCCATCTACAATATTCAAGGTACTTTCCCTACGTGTGGCATATCCGTGGGACGCCCTGTAGGGGAACATTCGGTAGGAAAACGATTATACCCCGTGTACCTTTCAACCTAAGCAAAGAGGTGATATTATACAATGTGAATCCGAAGTAATAAAAACAACATAATGTGATGAACCTCCTTAATGCGGGTGTTTACCTTATCAAACCCATACAGTTCCCCAATAGGGTCCAATATGATATTGGCTAGTGACTAGCGTATTGTAATTTTATAGCCAACTAGCTGTTGCCTGTTTTTTAACTGACTTCCAAAAAAGGAGGATGTTCTCAATTCGCCGGTAAGTTTTTTTTTTGTATGTTTGTTCCGCGACATCTTTGCTAATTGTGAACCGATTTTAATTATTCTTTTTTTGTTTGAAAGAGTATTATTTTGAAGTGGTCCCATTTAAATTTGGTGGAGATCTGATGAAGAACTTCGGAGATAGAAGTTATTGTTTTTTTTTCGTTAGAAAATCCTCATGGATATCCCTCGCCCGGGGAAGGTGAGGGGGTCTGCCGGACTCTTACCGGCTAAAAACCAATGGTGTCCCTCCTTCTGACCTAAGGCCGGGGTCGCGGGATTCGCTGTTGCATGCACCGCGACCCCGGCAGGTCTCGGTCCACCAGCTTTTTCTGGTGGACCTCTCCTGTGGTGGGGCAGTTGCTCCCCTGCCCCACTTCCTTCCGAGAGACGCGCGTGGAACACGGCGCGCCATCCTCCCTGGGAACTAGCTGTTGCCTGCGGTTTCACTCGCATTCTAGGAGAACTACTTCATGTCCGCGAATAAAAAGTATCCTATGAATCAAACCAGGATGTGAATTATCTGTGTGCCAAATTTCATCTTAATCCGTTCAGTCGTTTATGTGTGTTTCAGTAACAAACATCCATCCATCCATCTTCACAAACTTTCACACTTATAATATTAGTAGGATGTTCTTTAATGCCCGGTTTCTATAAACAAAAACGAACCGTTTTGCTTACGAATGGTAGTTTTATTAATTACCAAACTGGACATATAAATAGACTCCTAAGCTTTGACATTGATTGACTGCCTTGTTGGTCTAGTGGTCGCAAGCGCGACTGCTGAGCATGGGGCCTGGGTTCGATCCCCAGGTCTGGCAGTGTCATTGAGTTTTTCCACTAGGAATTTCTCAGTAGCAGCTCGGAGTTTGGATTTGTGCCCGGTTAATGGCAATAGTCTCGCCCCCTATTACATGGGTGATGGGACTAATAAATATAACTGGCGAAACGAGAGCATACTAAAACATCACTGCTGAATCCTTCGGGGAATACAAAGTGTGATGTTATGTCTTAAGCTAATGCTACCTGTGATAGCTACTATTATGGAAGAGTCTAAGATGCAGTCTCAATTTTAACCAACAACGCTCCGTATATTATAGGAAATCGGTCTCACGTCAGAAAAAAACCCATACATATAGGTATTAGTGACACACCCAAATAAATCAGTAGTCGAGTTGGCTCAGCTTAAGGATATTTAGATAAAAGGTTAGATATCACAATCGACCAGTCAATCTACGTGTCATCCGCTAATAACTAACTCAAATAAATATCCAGATTGTTCCATGTATTTTTTTCGTATAACCTTTGGTATTTACAGAGCTTTTACAATATTAGGTTATTGTAAGCTTACTAAGTAGGCATCCATTTATGAAGAGCTGTTTTTTTGTGTAAAGTATTTGTCATCCTGCAAAAGTTTTTATTAAATGTTGTAAAACATTGCGTGTACTGTGGATTAGGTACTTCAATACACCTAAATTGCTTTTTCATTATTTACTATCGGCCCGTCCCGGCTTCGCACGGGTGGACATTTTTCCCGTTTTTGCAACATTTTTCATTTATGCTCCGCTCCTATTGGTCTTAGCATGATGTTATATAGCCTATAACCTTTCTCGATAAATGGACTATCCAACACAAAAATATTTTTTCAATTTCAACAAGTAGTTCCTGAGATTAGCGCGTTCAAACAAACTTCAGCTTTATAATATCAGTATAGATTATTTATCAATTGGTGCTAAAAGAAAGAATATTGTGCACAGAAGTCATTGTGAAATTATGTACGTCACCCAAATACCATCGAATCGCCATAATGGCAAAAACAAACCTCAAACATGGAAGGCTATTTAATAGAAAAGTGGCATTTTTTGTGTGCATTTTTTTGTTAACCAATGGAATTTCCCAGTGCTGAGCAAAGGTCTTCACTTTTACCTTTCAAACCTCTTTATTTTGTGCCATTTCTAACCATGTCAGCTCCGCAAACACGTCTAGACCATAAAATAGATAGGTACAGAAGTCAATCTACATACAAGTGCGCTCGAGCAACGCACACATAGACACTGCTCACGGACACGATATCTCGGACTGTTTGGGACTAGAGTGCGAGTGAGTACGAGTGCGAGTGCCATGCGCTTGAGAGAGATAGATATATACAAGATTAGTCGGAAAGGGGGTACTAAGCCGCGGGCCATTTAAAGTATCACTGATGACTATTCTAAAGCAAGTATTAAAATTTCAAAATTCGATAATTTTCATTTACATGCACAATATTATTTTTTTTAGTTGTTTCAAAAACAAAACATATCTGCTTTAGTTATGAATTAAGAAAATTAAGTTTCTAATCCGTGACCCCAAATATGACCTAAATATTAAACACAGCTGATCATAGCTATGAACAGATAGATTTTAGCATATTTTTTACGAAATTTTTGTAAAGTTATTTCTCTTAAACTATAGAGTTTTGGAGAAAGTTGTAGAACAAAAGTTATCCCTTATTATAGGTACTTTAACACCCTTTCGAGCTTTCCTTTAGAGCGACCGCCAAGCGTAGGTATGAAAAGTGAAGTACCTACATACAAGTGATTGACTTCTGTACCTATCTGTTTTCTGTCTAGATCGTCACGCCACCTACATCGCGACCGATTATTTAAATTATTTTTTACATTACATTTAATAAAATAATTTCGCCTTTGACTTCGCACGAATCAAAAACCGATACTTCAAAAACAGATTCGCATACTTCCCGTTCAACCGCGCTAGTGTAAACTAAGGAAGCAAATATTTATATTACGTTATTATTACAAGATTACATTTGCTGACAGCGAAGCGCCGAAAAGTTACAGTAAAAAAAATGTTCTAACTATTTTATTAGGCAGCGAATGACGGTGAATGAAATCTGCGTTATTTTTAAGTGCCTTTAAGTGTTTGGCCAGACTGGCAGCGCGGTGCGGGGAGCGGTGCGGGGAGCGGCGCGGGTGCGGGAACGCGCGCGATTTACCTGTCCGCAGTGGAACGTGGCTTCGTTCTGAGCATTGTAGTGTCCAGTGTTTGTCAAAATATCATATGTATGAAGAAGACTTATTTTTACTGGAAAATTCTTACTAAAAAACGATGTTTCGACATCCACAGTGCAGATCGTGCTTGAATAGCACAAATTAATTCTTCAACATTTAATTTTGAAGACGCCATCACAACAACGCGCGTGGTCAGCTCGAACTAGTTTGAGATCCCCGGTCCCGCGCGGGTTGTCGCTTGCCGCCCGCGCTCTCACTGCGGCCACTTGTATGAACGAGCTATGGCGTGAGCTACCCGCGCGCTCCCCGCGCCAGGTAGCCCGCGCCACTTCCCGCGCCCGCGTACCCACTATGGACACTCAAATGAAGTTCTTCTGTTTGAACTCGTCGCACCGCGCCCGCCCCGCGCCCGTGTTTGCAGTCTGGCCAAAGGCTTAGTGAGTGAAGAGATTTCTTAGTAATTTTCGGGTACCTACACCGTGTATATAACATACTGAAAAATCCTCCCGCTGTACACATTATAGTATTTATTAATATTAATAATACTAAATAGAGGAAAGATTTGTATTTTTGTATGTAACGAATAAACTTAAAAACTACTGGACCGATTTCAAAAATTATTTTGCCGTTACAAAGGTACATTATCACTGAGTAACAGGTTATATTTATTACTGGATTAAAACTACTTACGCGGGCGGAGCCGGGAGAACACAGCTAGTAAAACATAAAAAGAAGCTCCATTTTTTTTCTTGGTGGACCATTTCTACGTAACCGGGCTGTTATTGGCGAGACTTGAAGAGTCTCTAGCCAAAAAAAAGGCTCCACACGTGACGATACTTAAGTACATCCGGCGTAACCCGGGCAGACAAGTTAGTCAGCTTCAACTTCAAACTTCAATAACTTCTTATAAGACCCATCGATTATTATGTATAACTGAAGTCTTGTACTGTCTAAGTCTGCGTGTGCAAATCAAAGATAAATTATAACATAACATCACGCCTGCATTCTCCGAAGGATTGGGCAGAGGTGTACAGTAGTAGGTTATCTGGAAGTGATCGCCTTGTGCGATAAGACCGCCCATTGTACATATTGTGTAAATCTGTGTTCCTTTTATCTCTTACCGGTGTACTTATTATGTACAATAAAGTGTATATAAATAAATAAATAATAAATAACACCATCATTTCGCCATTATGTTTAAGTCTCATGTAATAGGGGGCGGGCCTATTGCCATCAACCGGGCACAAATCTAAACGCCGGGCTGCTACTGAGGAATTCCACACGGAAAACCCAATAACACATTGCCCGACCTGGGGATCTAGCCCAGGACCTCACGATCAGCAGTCGCGCTTGCCACCACTAGATCAACGAGGTAGTTCGTATATGTTATAAGTAGCTATGTCCTCACGGCTCCGCCCGCGTAAAAAGTTTTATTCCAGTAATAAATATAGCCTATGTTACTCAGTGATAATTTAGCTTTCTAACGGTAAAAGAATTTTTGAAATCGGTCCAGTAGTTTTTAATTTTCTTCGTTACATACAAAAGTACAAATCTTTCCTCTTTATAATATTAGTATAGAAGTATAGATAAACAAATATTTTTACACACAAATGAAAAAAAAACGTTTTACAAGTTGAGATAATATTTGTCAGGGGGATTTAATGCTGCTTCCGGCCGTGGTGCTGTCCATGGTCGGGAGCGAGACTGCGTGGGAGGCCATCGCCTCTTTTTGCGAGGAGGTGATGGCGACCAAGGAGGTAGCGGAGAGAGAGAGGGAGGCAGCTTCTTCTCTCCCTTCTCCAGCTAGACGTACCGGACGCCGGAGGGCGCGTGACGATCTCTGGCCACTCTAGTAAGTGGCCTGCGGGCGGCGGGTTGGCAGCCCGTCGCCCGACCAGTAACGGGCCCAGGGAGGATGGCGCGCCGTGTTCCGCGCGCGCCTCTCGGAAGAATGTGGGGCAGGGGAGCAACTGCCCCACCACAGGAGAGGTCCACCAGAAGAGCTGGTGGGCCGAGACCTGCCAGGGTTGCGGTGCATGCAATAGCGAATCCCGCGACCCCGGCCTTAGGTCAGAAGGAGGGACACCGTGGTGGTTTTAGCCGGTAAGAGTCCGGCACACCCTCCCGTCTTCCCCAGACGGGGGATAGTCCATGAGGATTTCCCCACCATAAAAAAGGGGGATGTAATGCTATGTATTTTTCTATAAATAAAACATTTGAAAACCTACTTAATTATTTTGTGAATGAAATAACCTAGGTATTGATTTTGTGTAAATGACGTAAACATTGACCACAACCCTACAACTACCGACGGTATAATGACGGGCCTACTGTGGTCACTGAAACTCTCGTTCACAGGTAAATTAATAATTGATTTTAATTAGTTTCGGTTTCTGTTTCATGTGTAAATCCGTGCATGTGGTTACGCGATAATTATAATTAAAATTATATTTTGTATCTGAATAATGTGGTCTGTTGTTTTTAAATTATTGTTGGAAAAGGAAACGAGATAAAAAATAAAGGGAACCTGCACAATGGACAGGTCCATTGTGCAGGTTTCCTCGCGATCTTTTCAGTCACAGTCGACGCGAGGGCTAATCGAATTTTGATCCGCACATGAATTCCAAAAGTCGGAGGTGCGGGATCGAACACAGACCCACCTACATGGAAGGCAAGAGTTCAACCTCTAGGCTACTACCACTGTTCTAGAAATTTATATACTACTGATATTATGACGATTTATTCCCAATTCCTATAAAAAAAGAATCGTTAGGCTTACCAATGGTAGCATTTTTTATTGCCAAACTAGGTACTCTATACAAGGTTAATCGGAAAGGGGGTACTAAGCCGCGGGTCACTTAAAGTATCACTAAGAACTATTTTAAAGCCAGTGTTAAAATTTCAAAATCTGATAATTTTTATTTGCATGAAAAAAGCTTTTTATTTTAGTTTTTTTCAAAAAAAAACATACCTGCTTTAGTTATGAATTCAGAAAATTAAGTTTCTAATCCGTGACCCCAAATATGACCTAAATAGTAAACACAGCTGATCATAGCTATGGACAGATACATTTTATTATATTTTCTACGAAATCTTTGAAAAACTATTTCTCCTAAACTATCAAGTTTTGGGGAAAGTTGTAGAACAAAAGTTATCCCTTATTATGTATATATACCCCCTTTCCGACTAACCTTGTATAAATAGACTCGTAAGCTAATTTTACACGTGATGGCTACTTTTAGGAAGTTCTACTATGCAAAGCTATGAGGTCTTTGCTTCATTATTGGTAAAGATACAATAGTCTCAATTTCAACCAATAACGATCCGTAAATTATAGGAATCGGCCATCAGTCAATAACAGAATGATGAGAGAATTACAGATTATTGATAATAATACTCAACCATGTGATTAATTCACATTCCACGTTAATTAGGTTTTGTAACGATGAAATAATGAATTTATTACTAATGGAAATGGTATAGATTACTGGAAAGCTCGATGATGCGCCTAATTAACATATATTTATTATTAATTAGTTTGTTTGGAATTATGACACATAATTTTTACGGTTCCTTACCCAAAGGGTAAAACGGGGCCCTATTACTAAGACTCCGCTGTCCGTCCGTCCGTCTGTCACCAGGCTGTATCTCATGAACCGTGATAGTTAGACAGTTGAATTTTTCACAGATGATGTATTTCTGTTGCCGCTATAACAACAATACTAAAAAATAGAATAAAATAAAAATAAAAAAACACATCGTCTATGATCCAAGCTGAGTTAATTTGAATATTAAAAATATTATAATAATATTTCTGCTTGACGATAAACAAAAAAAAAACACCACCACAAGTCGACCACAAAATAAATACATACGAAATAATTTTCTCAAAACTACTCTCAAGGTGTACTCCTTGACACAACACTCATTGTGAGAAGGTTTTTTAATCTGGAGCCCTGACCACCGGTAGCTTGGACCCTGTTCCCAATACCGATCGGCTACTATTTTTTTGTTTTTTTAAAGGAATATTTATAACTAGCTGTGTCCTCACGGCTCCACTCGTAGTCTATGTTACTCAGTGATAATGTAGCTTTCTAACGGCAAAAGAATTTTTGAAATCGGTCCAATAGTTTTTAAGTCTATTCGTTACATACAAAAATACAAATCTTTCCTCTTTATAATATTAGTATAGATAAAGTTATTAATATGAAAGGAGAATTAATAAACAACAACAAAGTTCGCTAGATCAAAATAACACTAATACCAAACAATTTTTCTGCAACCACAATATGACCACAATGTGAATGCCGCAGTATTTTCCCTATTTTCAATGCAAGTTTAATGTTATAGGTCTACCAGAATCTGATGGCAAATAGGGAAATTACATTTTTTTGTGGGTAACACAAGGGTAATTTGAATAAAAAGTCTTGATACTTGTAATTTTTTTCTTGTAATTTCTTCTTCATCTTCTTCCTGCCTTTATCCCACACTAGATGGGGTCGGCACAACATGTATTTCATAAATCCATGTTGTTAGACGTTTTGGCTTATTGTTTTATGTGACCCAATGTGCTTGCTGATATTATGCACTGGGTCCCAAAATGATATGCTGATATATGGTTTTTTGCAATTTTATTGTAATGGAAAAGGAAACCTTGTTAAAATAAGTATGTTTATTAAAAATGTTTGAACAAGAACACATTAATCAGAACTGGAAAATGTATCAACTACAGTCATACTGGTTTTGACAAGTGACATGTTGACATTGCCATATGAAAACCACTATTAGTTATTAATTTTTAATGCCATGAGATTCTGGTTGACCTAGCTCGTTTTAATGAGAACCATCTCATGTTTGTGGTAACATGTACGTTTTAAATTAATTTTACGCTGCAGTTTTATTAAAACGCACTCCGGCTGAGAGCGGGTTAACTGTTAATCTGACGTTAGCTATGATATTTCTCTATCAGGTCAGAATTTTTTAAATACAGTTGTGGGTTGAATGGAATTTATTGGAAAACGGAGCCGGCCAACATACTACCCCGGATAGTCGATAACAGACTTTTAATTGAATCTGAACTTTTACAAAGTAAAGTAAAATAACTTCTAGACGCTTTTTGTTTCTATATTGTGAGCCTTGAGGTCAAACACTTTGACATGAGGTCAAAGGAGAATGGGCCTTTTGGTCTACCCCTCCTCTAGCAATGAGTGATATATCAATAGAAAGGTTATTTTAAGTAGAACTTCTTTTACTTTTCCTACTAAAATAATTCTTGCTCAGTCTCTTCTTCTACCCCTTCTGGACTACGCTGATGTCTGCTTTCTTGACGCAACTGAGGAACTGCTAGATAAACTAGAACGTCTGCAGAATTTGTGCATCCGCTTCATCTTTGGCCTTCGGAAGTACGACCATGTGTCGGAATTTCGGAAGCGGCTGAAGTGGCTTCCTATTCGGCAACGTCGTGATACTCACATTCTTTCTTTTCTCTTTTCTGTTCTCCACAATCCTAATTCTCATAAGTATCTTCGAGAACACTTTGAATTTCTTGTTCCTAGAGGGAAACCTTGTCGCTCATCCTCATCTCTTCTCCTTCGTATGCCTTCCCACACCTCGAGTCGTTATGATGGATCATTTACTGTTCGTGCTTCGCGCCTTTGGAATTCTCTTCCTCACTCCTTACGTGATAGCCCGTCGTTAGATGTTTTTAAGAAAAGAATTAGGGAACATTTCCTGTCTACATGACCTGTATGTATGTATGTATGTAGTATTTTATATATTATATTGTATGTATTACGTTTATGTATTGTGTGCTATACACATATTTGTTTAGTTTATGTAGATGTGTATATTTATTGTGTATTTAATTTGTAATTTTATATAACTTGTACACTTCGGTAATTGTTCTCCTCAACATCAAATCTCTCTATCGCTCTAAGGTTTGCTGTTAGAAAACTCATTTGTGAGTTAAGCTCGCCTTTGTACATGAATTTACCAACGGAACTGTATTATATATTATTATTTTGTGTACAATAAAGAATAAGAATAAGAATAGAACATTTTTTTTGTATTACAGTTACTGTCAATTATTAGTATTTACTGAGTTAAAGCTCATTAAATGTAACCATTTAAAAACTATGTTAACGCTCAAATATTGCTATTTATTATCCTTTCTACACGTTTGGCCATAGGAGCTTTGTCATAATAATTATTTAAGATACCTACCTAAGTACCACCGTAACATTGACGCCTGAATTTCCCGAAGAGGTAGGCAGAGGTGTATAATCCACCCACGTTTCGCCAGTTTCGTTTAAGTTCTTTTTCTTCACACTTATTTACTTACTTTTTTCTATTTGCCAATAATACGATAAGAACGTAGCGACACTTTAGTATAAGTAACAAAAAATAAAAAATTATGATAGTATGGATATAAACGATTTTCCACTTTAAAGGTGTTATAACTCCGAAAATACTAACGATTGATTTTAGTTGTGTTAGTATCAAATATTTCGCTTAAAAAGACCTTTCTAATGACATATCACTCATTGTTAGAGGAGGAGTAGACCAACTTCTAAACATTTCGCCCATTCTCCTTTGTTTTTGTCTGCAGTTCGTCAGTTTTCAAATTCATTCCTATCTCACATCGCGGGCACATGTTACCTTTTCAAACTGTTGAACGGAACAGACCAATGCATGGAAAATTATGTTTAATTATTTGGTAGCAAAGATCAAAATTGCCTTTTGTCTCTGTACGACGTAGTACTGCTATGTAATGTCTTTGATTTGATTTAAAGAGTTTTGTTGTAAAAACCATAACATCAATCAAATCGATGATTAAATAAATTGACATTACTTGTGTCTGTCACCATGTCATATGCCACCATAATATCCTGTCAAAAAACACCTGTTTTTTCATTTCTATAATGTTGACAATACGTAGTCGGTAAAATAGTTAGTTTCTTGCACTGTGCAAGCAAAAATAGACCTTGAGGTGTATAACATTTTTATTTCGCTACAGTACATTAATTTCACATGTGGGGAAATGGTCCCTACTAAAGATGGCCACCTCCATCAACCATCAACGTTTGAGGGAAACGTCTGTACTGTAAATACTTAAATACATATAACTCGGAAACGGGGCAACGTAGGCCCATGCTTCTCAGAAATCAAATGGTTTCTATAGACACGATTAACCCGATGCTGCAGTACATTTGGGAGATTTACGAAAAAAAGGACGAAAATTTTCTAAGGCCCATATTACACTATCATATATTCATCATAATTATAAATATGATGTCATATCTGTCAAATTCTATGATCATAGTTATATAATGCTGTTCTTCATATATACATATTACACTTATGATCATATAAACGTCATACTTAATCAAGATGGATAACGATTTAGCCGTGTTTTCCGTTGCTATGAGTGATTTTATTAATTGCATTAAAAAAGAAGATAAAAACGGTTAAGAAAAAAATAAAAAATAAAAGACGTATTTGGGTTAGATCATGGGTAGCAAGGCGATCAAAGAGAGGGGTCCATAACACCTTACTCGAAGTATAATAATATTAATTAATATTTTTGTTGTTTCGATATTCCAGTCGAAATTCTTGCATTTTGACGCCATTTTTGAGATTCGACGGATATATGATCATATTTGTACGCTTGCTGTCAAATAGGATCCCATAACTATGATCATAGATATATGACTCATATGTAGTTATTACACCGTCATAGGTTCTTCATATAAAAATGACTCATATATCTATGATCATATTTCTATGATAGTGTAATATGGGCCTAAGACCTCGTTCCATAGCGCTCCTAAGCGCTCATGTCCACGAGATGGTTTTTCGCCGGAGCTAAGCCAACCGTCCAACCGGATGGGTCTACGTCCGGTCGTCAGCCAATCACACGACGCGCCGGGCGGTGAGCCGGCGAAAAACTCGTCTCGTGGGCATGAGCCCTAAGGCTACACTCCAACCATAAGGGTATTTTTTGATGCAGTTGTTTGGCAAATAGGTAGTATCAAGTACACTTAGATTAGGACTAACCTGCAAGTGATAGTGACGGCACGCAGCGCCCACGAGGGTCAGCAGAACAGCAGCCTCACGACCGTCAATCGCCATATCACGCCACCGTTACGAAAAAAAACTATCTTCACTACGAGAGTCCACAAACACAAGGTCAACAAAAGTTCAATGGAGCTCAGACGATTCATTTTCGCCTCTTTTACTCAGAATGAAAAATCTGAAAACAAAATGAAACAAAAGTGAACGTGAAATGAAATCAAAATGAACTTCACTCAAATGAATGTTCACTCGAGTGAACGAAAAATGAACCGTCTGATTGCTCCTTTACTACACTTTCCAACGTTACTATTACGAAGATTATATCAAAATTTTGGCTACGAAAGATCACACACATCAGGATAACAAAAGTTCATAGTATTGATTCGCTTTCTACAGAAAAGTATAGGAGACGATGTATCGATCTTGACGATTTTGAAAGAATGGGCAAACCGCGAGTCTAACCTGTGTTGAGAATAAACCATCAATAATTGTGGATAGAAGGAAAAAAAATTAAATGGTGGGTAGGATTGAAAGTTTGCATATACAACATGTAACGTAATTAACGCACACCCTCAAACACCCCAATTAGAATATTATGTTATAATCATAATACATACACTGAAAATTTAGTTTAACATGTAAATGCATGGTTATTTACTAAAGTAACGTTCTTGAAATAAGGTTTATTTTTCTTTATTTTGTATTGAATGCCGGAATTTGTATTAATACAAATAAAAATGCACTTTTAAAAGTCTTTTTGTCTTGATTTACGGTCCATTTCAGTTTGTTTTGACTGTACAGGGGTAATTTGAATAATTTCCGTAGTTTTAAAACACAAAAATGAAATTTTTAACTTAAAAATATACAGTTACGCTGACTTTATTCTTGACATAACTTTATTCCGCTTTTATTGGAATGTCTAAAGGTTACGTTACACTACGTCATATGTTTCTTAAGGTCCGGCCATACGATTAAAACTTACACATAAGCAATGTACGTTAAGGTTTGGCTACATGCAGCGTTTCGCCGTCTTAGGCTACCTGTCCACTGGAGCGGAGAGGAGCGGAGCGGTGTGGAGTTAACCAATAGAAACGCACAATATTCATAGTGCAGACCGGAGACGTGAATTTTATGAAATTCTATTGGTTAGCTCCACACCACTCCGCTCCTCTCCGCTCCAGTGGACAGGTAGCCTTAACGTACATAAATAGTACTCGTGCAATTGAGATGGACCGTCTAGCGAGACCTTAGGTTTTTAAATATACCAACGACTGGAGAAACAAGACACTAATGTTATCGAGGCCCTCGGGCGCCATTAAATATTCGTTAGTATCAGATTATCCGATTAAGAATCCCCACACGATTTCAAATTTAGCTTACAAGTAATAGAGCATTTGCGATGTTATCCAATAACTACAAACATACAAGTTATACTATATATATATATTACTATATTATATTAACTAACTCGTTGATCTAGTGGTGGCAAGCGTGACTCCTGATCGGTGAGGTTCTGGGTTCGATCCCCAGGTCGGACAGTGTTATTGGCGCTTATTACAAAAAGTGGTTTAAACCAAGACTAAGGTAAACCCAGATTTATAATATACCCATCACTTGCTAACGTCATATAACAAAAAGAGATGGAGCTATTTTAAAACCGAGGTTTTTCTTAGTCCATCTCTCGTAATAAGGGGGATTGGGTTTTTCCATGTGATAATTCCTCAGTAGCAGCCCGGAGTTGGGATTTCTGCCCGATTGATGGCAATGGACTCTCCCCCTATTACATGGGACTTAAACATAACGGCGAAATGAGGGTGGTACTATACACCTCTGGGCAACCCTTAGGGAAATACATGCGTGATGTTATGTTATGTTACTATCTTGTTTGTTGCTTGCTGTCAGTAATCGTTTATGAGAATCGAAGAGCACGTCTTCTTCATCAGTAATCTATAAAAGGAGAAACTGACTGACTATCTGATGTTTCAACGCTCAGCCTAAACCGCTGGGATTAGAAACTTAAAATTTTGACAGCAGGTAGCTTTTATAACGAAGATAGTCGCTAAGGAAGGATTTTTCGAAATTCCTCCCCAAAGGGATTGAAAAAAAATCACGTAGGCCAAAAGCTAGTACCTACTACTAATTATTATTTAGAAGTAGACACTAGTCTAACACAATTTGATTGGTTTCATTTGATTTGTCAGACCATTTCTTACTTAAGTTCAACAAATGTTATGTTCTTTTTATATTCATAAACGGATAAGTGCGAGTCGGACTTGCGCACGAAGGATTCTGTACCATTATCTATAAAAACGGCAAAAAAAATCACGTTTGTTGTATGGGAGCCCCCTTAAATATTTATTTTATTCCGTTTTTTTGTATTTGATGTTACAGCGGCAATAGAAATACTTCATCTGTGAAAATTTCAACTGTCTTACTATCACGGTTCATGAGACACAGCCTGGTGACAGACGGACGGACGGATGGACAGCGGAGTGTTAGTAATAGGATCCCGTTTTACCCTTTGGGTACGGAACCCTAAAAATATTTTTTTGCTTTTTCCTTAGCTAAGTCTGAGTAAAGATCTTAAAATATCATATTATAAATCCTCTAATTTCAACTCTGTATTTACACGGCAAGGCCCCAGGGGATGGAGGATGAGGATGAAAGATGACGCGCGCGAATTATACACACTTCTTTAGCATTATCCACAAGTCTCTTGGGATTGAGACGAGCGCCAACGGCTATGACTTTTACATGGTTGCATTATTGAATCCTGTAACTTTTACGTAGGTTAGAGACGTTATATTTCAGGAGGTTAATATGTATGGTCTTCTTGGATGTCCTTTTATGTCACCGGATGTTAGCCTAAACGTATATGAGGACGCAGGCTGCCCAGGTAACATAATTCAGCCATAATTTTTAACCGACTTCCAAAAAGGAGGAGGTTACTATGTTCGTCTGTATGTGTTTTTTTTTGTGCATGTTCATCGATATTTTCGCCAATTGTGAACCGATTTTAATGATTCTTTTTTTAATAGATAGGGTATACTTCGAAGTTGGTCCCATTTAAATTTGGTGAAGATCTGATGAAGAACTTCGGAGATAGACAATGGAACTCCTCAATGATGAACAGTACGCATATTGTGATGATGTGATTATGTTACGAGCAGCTTCTTTAGTCCAACCAAGTTTTAATTAATGCCACTAAAATGAAAAAAATAAAAACTTTTTTACAAAAAATTTAAACCGACTTCAAAAAAGAATAAAATAATTACCATATAAGATTTACAGCTTCAGAAGTCGGTGCCTTCAATTTGGTTCAGCGTAGATCAGCACCGACTTCTGAAACTGTAAATTTTATATGGTAATTATTTTATTCTTTTTTGAAGTCGGTTTAAATTTTTTGTAAAAAAGTTTTTACTATCCATTAAGTTGCGATCCAAAAACTAACTATTTGATACTGCATACGAATCCGTTGATTTAATATTGCTGGAACGCAATATGTTGGATTTGACGTTTCCATAAAATTAAAAAATATATATGTATGTATGTATATAGTATTTTATATATTATATTGTATGTATTACGTTTATGTATTGTGTGCTATACACATATTTGTTTAGTTTATGTAGATTTGTATATTTATTACGTATTTAATTTGTAATTTTATAGAACTTGTACACTTAGGTTATTCTTCTCCTCAACATAAAATCTCTCTATCGCTCTAAGGTTTGCTGTTAGAAAACTCATTTGTGAGTTAAGCTCGCCTTTGTACATGAATTTACCAACGGAACTGTATTATATATTATTATTTTGTGTACAATAAAGAATAAGAATGTATCTAAAAAAGTTGCACTCCATTGATCTAACTGCAGCTAAGCACCGCGGATTAGAGAGTAACGCTCATATTCTAAGACATTCCTCCAAAACTTACTGGACTCATACCCGACTCGGAACGGCCTCGAAAACACCTTCAAAATTATATTCTTAGTCGCAATTTCGAGTGAACTTTGAGGTTCCTCAACTGAGGGGTCCTCAAATGTGTAAAGGTAGAGTGGAGTCATTACGTCATAATTTGAATTATTTGCATCGCGCAAATAACGCCGCGATAAATAGTTGTAAGGATTATCGTAAGCATATTCGATAAAGTCTTCAAAATTCATTTTTGTTACTTATTAACTTTGACACTTCCTTCCTTAAGGTAGGTTTCGATGTACCTTGAGTTTGACAGATGATCCCTTACCTCGACTGAGGAAAAATCTCGAGTCGAGGACGTTTATGTCAACTACTAGCTTTTGCCCGCACTTTCGCTTGCGTGAAGTTTGAAATCCTCGTTAAGCCCATTTTAAAGTGACATTTTAAAATCCAAAACGTCCGTCTTTTATCACCCCCAGCGGTTTGGGCTGTGCGTTGCTAGATTACTCAGCCAGTCGGTCAGTTTCTCCCCATGCTTCTTACTTCAAAAGTACCAGATTTCTCATACAAACTTTCAACACTTATTTCACCCCTTTAAGGGTTGAATTTCCAAAAATTCTCAAACATGTTTACGTTTATTTCTGACCAAAAACCTTAATATTTAATTTCAAGCTTCTTACTTCAAAAATGACGGACTTACATACAAACTTAAAAACCCTATTTCACCCCCTTAGGGGTTGAATTTCGAGAAATCCCTTCTTAGTGGATGTTTACGTCACAAAATGAACCTACTGTCAAAATTTCAAGTTTCTAACCCCAGCCGTTTAGGCTGTGCGTTGATAGATCAGTCAGTCAGTCAGCTTCTCCTTTTATATATATATATAACTACCGATGGTAGTGAGAAAGGCTCAGTCGAGGTGGAGTCGATTTGAGTAAGTTTTGGAAGAACGTCTTAGAATATGGGTGTCAGTCTTTCTCACTGCCATCGGTAGTTATAGTTGACATAAACGACCTCGACTCGAAATTATTCCTCGGTATTGCCCTTAGCGATATCCTAAAGTTAGTCCAGTTGTCGGACTTTCGAGTTTCTTACTACCCGTAACGACTGTCATAGATATTCGCATGACACCCGGATCCTACTGTTTATCGTGCTCTTCGAGGCACGGAGGGGTTTCGATGTGTAACGAATGGTCACCCATCCACAGACTGACCGCGGCTAGCGCAGCTTAACCTCGCAAATCGTATGATCCACGCGGTGGTTAATAACGAGCCCCTTTCTTTCTTTTCGTGTGGTTAGTAACTAATCTGGTGTCAGAGTTTATGCCGCCCATGGGCCTCTGAATTGGCCCCTAAAACCTAATAAAACATATCCAAGGATTATTTCCTCACTTCTCCTTAATAAATGACCTAATAAGAAAACGAACAACTTTAATTAACTTACGATAGACAAAATAGTTTCCTCTTCTAATAAATCGACACAAGGTGACGATTATTCCACAAGCTACAACCGAATTTAAACTTTATCCTTTACCAACAAAGTCCATTTTGGTTTACGTAGTATATTGTCTGGGTAAGATTGATGGGCTATAAAGGAGTTTTTTTCGCTTTCCGTATAGTTTCAGAGTAATATCGCCCAAACAATATTGGACCTGGATAATGTTTTATGGTACAGCTTGACGTGATATTCGATATATTGTTGTACCAGTTTCTTGAAATCACTTCTAGGCTGTTTGGTTTTATAGCAGTTGCTATGCTGATTTGGGTACGGTATAAAGTTTATGTATAGGTCGTAAATTGAAGGGATTGGATAGGGCTAGTGATATCAAGTCTTGAGGCCCTAAAATCTATATTTGGCATAGTTATTTTCTAGATCAATTTGTAGGGCTATAATAATGTTATCATTATCTGTACATAGCATAAGCACAACGTAGCATAATCAGCCCATCTTCTACTCTTGTGTCAGCAGCGTCGGTGTCTGCCAACAAGAATAAACTGTGATCATCACTCGTCTGCCAAGCGTGATGATAATTGTAGTTAACAAATTTTTTTTTAACACTAGTAATTCTCCTGTATCGTGGTCGCGTTTACAGACACAAATCTTCACATGCGGAAACGCCCAGACTCGGAACAACTATCTGTAGGCCATACAAATATTAGATGCGTGTGGGAATCAAGCCCACGACCCGTAGCGCTGAAGTCACTCGCTCAGCTACTGCACCAAACGTGTTTGACCGTTCATTGTAGCGGTCTGTAAGAAGGCTTGTGTTCAGCACGGCTCATGACTTTGACGGGCTGATTACATTGTTTAACCTTACTATACTTTTGATCAACTAGGATGAATACCACCAAACTAATGAAAACTGGCAAGTTCGCAAGTCAGGTGGGAACGAGTTAAAATATAAAACATTCTCACCGCACGCTGGGAATAGACGCGTGTTGTAAGATTCAGCAAAACCCAGCACGCTTGGTGGTAGGATCTATACGGTCCGCCTGGCTAGCTACCACCCTCACAATAAAGTCCGGCGCCAAGCAGTTTACTGTGTTCCGCCGTGTGTAGGTATGTGAGAGCCTGAGGTATAAGGGAATACCTCTATATCTCTGTTCCTTGGATTCGTGTGTTCCATCTTAGGCCCTGTCTGCGCATATCATCAGGTGAGACTAGGGACAGAAGACCAAGTCATTAATAAAAAAAAAACGGAGCTTCCATGAACGTGGTTCGATACCACTTATACCCGATAGAACGGGATTCGTTCTATACAAAATCAAATTCAACTAATGACGAACACTCGTCGGCTTGGAGTGTGCGTACCACACTGTGGTACGTACCTTTTAGAGAAATAAACAGCATTCATGTTGATTGAAGGAGTTTGTTTGTATAAGAATCTGAGCAATGAATGAATGTTTATTATTCCTTCAGATTTCATTTCTAAAATGACGAAAACGTTTTTATAGAAAAGTGTTCTGCGTCAGTCTAAAATGAAACCAGGAAGAATTGTGGACGTGTATTTTCAGGAAATGAGAAATTCAGGAAACGTCGAGTTAGTTTGATAGGATAAGTTTATTTTAGAAATGTGTAACTAAGAGATATTTTTCAAAATTATATTTTGAAATTGTGAATATCTTTCTTAGTTTGCTTTTTAAGGGTTGAGTTAAAATTGTGCATTAATAGTAATTGATTTTTTCGTTCTACACGTTACACACATCTATCTATCATGAGACCGCACGCGATAGCACGAGACCGCACGCGATAGCACGAGACCGCGTGTAATGGCACGCTGTCTTTCTCGCTCTATTAAATGTCGTTCCTGAGCGACAGAAAAGGATAGAGCACAAAAAACGCGATTCCGTGCTAATAGTTGTGGGTCAACACTTATCCTCTCAGTCACAACCAATGCTAGACTCTTATAATGTTAGCACATCAACGCCATCTATCATCAGCTGTGTAATTAACATACAATAATTGACTAGCCTAGCTCAGCGTGACAGATTTGTGTTCAAATGCATCTGACAGCGTTAACATATTAATTAATCAATTAGTTGACTGAATAAACAGTTAGATTGCAATTATCTGGAGTTAGATCCAATTAACGGATTGTTAGTGAACGTCAGTGATTAGGATCGTTCAGGTGTGTTTCAGTTATACAAGGTTAGTCGGAAAGGAGGTACTAAGCAGCGGGCCACGTAATGTATCACTGATGACTATTTTAAAGCAATTGTTAAAATTTACAAAATTCGGTAATTTTCATTTGCATGCAAAAATAATTTTATTTTAGTTTTTTCAAAAAAGAATAGGTATACCTGCTGTAGTTATGAATTCAGAAAATTAATTTTCTAATCCGTGACCCCAAATATGACCTAAATTGTAGAAACAGCCTGCTATGGACAGATAGATTTTAGCGTATTTTTTACGAAATCTTTGAAAAGCTATTTCTCTTAAACTATCGAATTTTGGAGAAATTTGTAGAATAAAAGTTATTCCTTATTATGGGTACTTTAACACCCTTTCGGCATAGTACTCCCTTTCCGACTAATCTTGTATGGCTGTTCTGCCTAGCTCTTTCCCAACTATGTCGGGGTCAGCTTCCAGTCTAACCAGATCCGGCTGAATACCAATATTTTACACGGAGCGACTGCCATCAGACCTCCACGACCCAGATATAGGGCAATGCCGATATCCTACAGTTAGACCAGTTGTCAGACTTTCGGGCTTCTGACTTCCCGTAACGACTGTCATAGGTATTAGTATGACACCCGGGACCGACTGTTTAACGTGCTCTCCGAAGCACGGAGGGGTCTCGACGTGTAACGAACGGTCACCCATTCACGGACTGACCGCGGCAAGCGTTGCTTAACCTCGCAAATCGTATGACCCGCGCGATTCGTAATTAGCCACGAGCCCCTCTTCAGTTATATGTGGCTAAAATACAAAATCAACCCAATTACCTACATATTAGCTTAGGTACATTATCAACTGCTTCGTTGGTCTGGTGGTGGCAAGCACGACTGCTGATCGTGAGGATTTCTAGGTAGAGCAAAATGTTATTGAGTTTTTCCGTGTGGAATTCCTCATTAGCAGCCCGGAGTTTGGATTTGTACCCGGTTGATGGCAATAGGCTTGCCCACTATTACATGGGACTTAAACATAACGGCGAAATGAGGGTCTTACTATACACCTCTGCTCATCCCTTCAGGGAATATAGGCGTGATGGTATGTTACCTACATACTTTTAAAATGCTAAAACATAAAAAGTTATAATCCCAAAAGATTAAAGTTACTTCGATATAAAAGTCCGACATTAACGATATAATGGACCTAGATAATGCTAAAGAGATGATAGCATTTACATAAAGTGTGTGTCGTTAAGATAAGTTCTTTATAGCATCCATTTTGTAAAATATATCCATTTACTTTGTAACCGTTACAAAATTGGATAATTAACATGTAGAGGAAACTCCTTTTGCATGAAAATATAATCATTGTAATGTAATTATTGAACTTGCTGTGTGGTTTCATACTAAAAATATGTATCCCACAGAGGCTGTTATTGAGTGCCGTCATTGAAAGCAATTATGGGATCAGTTTGAACAATTTTAAGTGGTGGAGACAAACTATTAATTTATACTCAGATGATATTGTATTCAGGAAACTTAATATCGTTCGTTCTACCTAGCCTGTTCCCAACTATGTTAGGGTCAGCTTCCAGTCTTACCAGATGCGGCTGAATACCAGTATTTTACACGGAACCAATAACTATAGGCATTGCCGATATCCTAAGGTTAGACCGGTGGTCAGAATATTCGTATGACATCCGGAACTGATGGTTTAATGTGCTCTCCAAGACGCGGGTCTCTCAATGGGTAACGGACGGTCACCTATCCACTGACCGCGGCAAGCGCAGCTTAACCTCGCTAATCGTATGCTCCGCGCGGTTGTCAATTAGCCACGACCCCCCTAAGGAAACTTAATATAATAATTAATCATTGTGTCTGATGAGGTCTGCCATCATTCAGATCATATTTAGTTTATTAGACCAGAATGAGCCAATTGATGAATGAACTGATTGTGTTTTTGCTATTATGTACAGTAACGAAAAATGGGGCTATTTGAGATTCATGGGGTTAATTAGAACGAACAAGGTACAGGAGATTTTTCGATATATGTTTTAACTAAGGCGAACACTGCCCGCGCTACGCTGCGGGGTGCGTGGCGACGAAGCCACAACACTGCGCGTGAATGCGTTTTCTGTGTGTTACAACACGCGTGTTTTCTGTACAAACACAGATACTTGCAAACAACGTAAGGACACGCACTCCCGCGCTACGCTGCGTGATGCGGTGCAGTGTGCGAATCGCCTAACTATTAATAATTACAATTTTCATATTTATTTTTATGATAATAAATATACAATTTCATTGAAATCGTTAATACGAGTAAAAAGTACGTTCCATAACTGAATTCCAAATAACCTTGTGGTTCTCAAATAGCCCAAACTTACCGGTAACCTTCGAAAATAATGTAACAAGACAGAAATACCACCAAATTCTCTTCCAGAATTCTTAACACAAAAGCCATCGACCGCAACATCACCTAAATTCAAGTTTATCTGATGGCAAATGTTCAGACATTAATAACGGTGATATGAGCACATATTGAGGGTAATATGAAAAAGATTATCGGTTCACGCCGACGACGCTCCTGATACACTCGGCTAATGCTATTGAAGATGCTGAGAGTAAGTGTGATAGCTATTCTGAATCTATACGATCCTTTAGCTAAAGGGTTCAGCAAAGTTTGAATAGATAGAAAAAATAGGTGTTTGATGTTTGCAGAAGTGATGATAATATCGTTCATTTTATACATTTGTCAACTAAAATTGAACCTAAAATACATACATAACAGTAGAATGAAAAATTGCTGTCAGCATATCTACGGATTTAAGATTAAAGTTTATCTATGACGATGTTTTGGTTTTAGTTGGATCTGGAAAGACATTTGATAATTCGTAGTATTTTAGTTCAAAAGTTTTCAAGTTTCATTGATTAGGTACTCAATGTGCTCATGAGCTCGTGGCTAAATAACCGCACGGATCATTCGATTTTCGAAGTTAAGCTGCACTTGCTGTGGTCAGTCCGTGGATGGGTGACTGTTCATTACACATCGAGATCCCTCCGTGCCTCGGAGAGCATGTTATATCGTCGGTCCCGGGTGTCATACGTATACCTATGACAGTCGTTACGGATAGTCAGAACGCCGAAAGTCTGACATCCGGTCTAATCTTAAGATATCGGCTTTGCCCAGTAACTGGGTTGCGGAGGTCTGATGGCAGTCGTTCAGTATTCAACCGGATCTGGTTAGACTGGAAACTGATCCCAACATAATTGGGAAAAGGCTAGGCAGAACATGAACTACGACATTGTTTTGATTTTAGCTGAATCCGGAAAAACATTTGAAAATTCATAGTATTTTAGTGACATTTCATTGATCACTTAATATTAAACGCTATTTTTATCATCATTCACAGCTTTCTTACCAGAACTGATCGCATCCAGACCATACTGTACGCAAGATACGCCACTTTTAAAATGTTTATATTTACAAAGGGATACGGTTACTGCTTTATCTAGTAAGCTAAACTCAAAATCCCTCTATTCATAGCTTACCCTGCCGCATACTTCAAATCTTATCTAGCGATAGCTTAAATTCAAACGACCAAAAGAGAAATAGGTCGGACCAGTACGATTTATTCCCTAGATAAAAGAAACCAAGAACAAGACAAAAAAAACAAGACTAAGCGAATTGAATATTAAATTTCCAATTATGGACTGGCACAACATCAGTTTACAAAGAAATTCTTATATTTGATGCCTTTTTACAGCATAATGGACCATTCTAAAAGGGAATCAATTACGGGATATTAAATTTACTTGGATCTCTTTGGAGATATTTTATGGTTTTCCTGTTACTTTATGTAGACGACATATTTGTTGGATACATGTATGTTTTTGGGTTTACAAAAGTATTCTTTGGTATGATAAAGTGAGTATCTTTAATAGTGGGTATTGGTAATTAAGTTATAACGTAATTAGTATGTGGTCTATGGGGTATCATACCTTGTCCCGCGATTTACAATACTGGGGTACCTACAACTGACGAAATCCTTTAACCAAATCCAACGATACTATCAACAGGAGAAGGTAACTTATTTTTAGATGATACTCCTTTCTATATTGACATTTATTTACCCATATAATTTATCGAAAGTGAGAAATACTCGTGGAACGCAAAATTGATATGATTTAGAACAAAATTTCAGAATCAGTCTTTATCAAAAGATGAAAAAGGGGCAGACACAACGTGGGCCTTATAAATTTAACAATACACGGACTGGATAAAGAAATATTATAATTTGTGAACGTGAATCAGGTCACAACGGGTGCCTCTTTATCTATTCATTTTTACTTTATCAGCGGGTCAGATAGTGGGGAATGATAAGCTAGTTCAGATATCACTAAAATGTATTAAGTGCTGTGTGCCCAAATAGTTTAGTAAGTGATTTTGCTATATTAACAACATTTTGTCAAAAAAACGGCTAAAGCAACTTGGCAGGGGCGCCAACGGTTACTATTTATTTGTAGGTAGTGAAAACTTGGTATTAAGAATACCTAAATATTATTATTATTCTTCTTCTTCTTTTAAAAAACGTTGTCCCACACTAGGATTTCTCCTGTATCGTGAGTGCGTTTACAAACGCAAATCTTCACACGCACAAACATCCAGACCCGGAACAACTATCTATAAGCCATACAAATATTTGTTCCGTGCGGGAATCGAACCCACAACCCGTAGTGCAGAAGTTGATAGCTCAGCCATTGCACCAAACGTGTCATCGTTTTACTTTTTTATGTTGTCTATTATGTTTTACTTCATCAGAAAAATCTGCCATAATGTCACCATAGGCTCCACTTTATATAGGAGCTGTTCCACTATTTGGTTGCTAAATGCAGTAAAACCTTGTTTCATAGATTATTGATGAGATAATCCATGTCGAGGGACGGGAAGTACATTTCCTTAACCACTTACGTTTCCCATGGGGTGCAATGGGTAGGACCGACCCGTAATTAGAAACCACATGGCAAATATATCCAATATATGGAGCAATTTATCTTGTGAGAGCCTACCATGCAAGTAAAATAACTGTTATAGCTTTGGAGAAGAGTGGGTTAAAGGTACTCTGTAAAATATTTTATAAAATTACACCGATAAAATTAAACAAACCTAAAAGTTTATTAACAACAGCGCACGTGACTGTAAATGACCCTAGAAAACGGTTGGTATACAAAGCGTACCATATACGTATGGATACTTCAATATCAAAGACTGTAGACCCAGGGCTACAAGTTACAAAAGCGAAACTGTATGTAATACTGAAACTTATTTAATATCCCATTCAAAACTAAAATTCAACCAAAAACCAGTCACGCGCAAAGAAACTAAAATTTAAATCAACGCTAAAGTAAAGTACATTTATACATTCAGTCTGTGAGTTGCTCAAACAGAATCCGGACATGATCAAAGCAAAGCTGGAGGATAACTTCAACATATTAATAACTTGAAAGGTATTGCCATAAGCTACCTGCCGTGGGGTATGTTGAGTGGCAAGTATCTACCGCAGTTGAAGTAGATTAAGGAATTGTGTAGGGTATTTAACGGAATATGTGAATTGTAAATGCTGACATTTAGCATTGTCTAGTTAGACTGGAAGCCAATTCCAACGTGGAAAAATACTTAATAGAGATTGTTTTTTTTTGTAAATAATTTCTGAGTTTTTAGTTCAATGAAAGATAGGCTACCTAGGTAGTCGTACCTGTTGATTTGAGAATTCTAATGTTATGATAATAATAAAACTATTTGACATCTTAAAAGCATACTAACGTTCAGCCTTCAGTCTCTCTACATCAGTGGCGTGCATTGCATATAAGCAATTAAGCAGTGCATAGCTCCAAAAAAATAATTAACTACTCCATCTTTAACTATTACTATAAATAAAATAAATGTGAATGGCTACAATTTATTTTTGGTCAAAATCGTATTGAAATGGGCTTAAGCGTACAATTGAAAGGCGACATCGCTAGTGCCTGCCTATCTAGTCCGAAAACCAATGCATGCCACTGCTCTACATCAATCCGGCAAGTCGTCCGGAAAATCGTTCGTTAAAATATTTCATCAGTTCTTTATCTTGTTACATACAAACATTTGCACAGGTTAAAAATTTTGAATGGAGCAGTAAGGGCAGCAACCTTAACCGTTGTTGCTATAGGAAAACCATTCTTAGGAGACTCTCCGTAACTTGAAGATACTGCAAACTGTATTCACAGATTTTGAAAAAACAATACAGTTGGTGAGAAGAAGGTCAATAAGGTATTTGACTACAATTAAAAACGTGCAACAATTTTGGTTATATTAAAGAAAAGTATATATATAAAGAACACAGTATATGAAAAAATAAATAAAATCGATGACAAAATAGACGACCTACACGCTTTTGAAAGAACGTCGGCCACGGTCCATACATGCTATGACCTGACCATAAAGTATCGCGACCTTTGATGGGATATGGTTTAATTGGTTCACCTACTTATAATAATCCATGTTTTAAAGAAAATGTTTTTTTAAGAAGCGGATGAAAATATTTATTTGTTCTTAGGGAGGTTGGAATTTGACAAGTCGGAAACTAGACAACCACAACTACAATCATGCTAATCATTGTTAGTTACGTGTTCTGTGTCACCCACAGTCTCACTTCTGTGCGAAAATAATAAACATTGACAGTTTTTCTTGATGAAAAGAATTATTTCAGACTTAGTGTTTGGCCATACCTATTCAATTTACTGCGCGGGAGAAGCTTTGATAGCTACCGGGATGTCAATATGTCATACGTTTCGTTCCATCTATTGGAAGCATTAAATGTATTTGATAATTTGGCCCAGTAATTGATCTATTTGTTATTAACCATTAAATAACAACATTGCAAGAATAAAAACGACACAATCAACATAATCTATAATGTTTATAAAAAAACTGGTATTTTAAAAATCGTAAACGCTTGAATGCTGGTGCTAAAACTAAACGTGTACCCAGTACACGATGAAACGTATTAAGGTGCGTTCAAAATTGGTAAAAATGTCGTAAAAAAGTAAGGTTTTTTTTAAAAATATCAATATTTTATTCCGGCTTTTAATAAATAATTGAATAGTTGTAAATTAATGCTCCTTTAATTGACTATTTTTTGAAGTATAACTCGTTACGGGTCTTATGCAAATTTGGTCAGGTCAATTATGGCCATTGTTCTTTGTGGAGGAGGCATTTTCTGTCCCTGTCGCGCGAAACAGATATTGTACGGAATGATGTCAAATAACTATGAACTTTTTAAGGTATAACGTCATTGTGGTGTCAGGTTGTCTCTGTCTAGTCAACAATTTTAAATCGTCTATAACTTGGGCATTTTATTAAATATTTTATTAGTTTGTCATGGTCTGATGGCAGTCGCTCCGTGTAAAATACTGGTATTCAGCCGCATCTGGTTAGATTGGAAGCTGACCCCAAGATAATTGGGAAAAGGCTAAGAGGAAGAGTTTTTCACTGTTGTTTATCATTTTTGAAATAGTTTCAAGATTTCTAATAATAAAATAATAGTCAAATACCCTATTCTAGTCAAGTTTATTCTAGTAGTCATGATCTAGATCTGTTAAAAGTTTAACTGACTAGATTGTTTGCTACAAAGGGTTATAATGAATTAGGTATTACTTTGTCACTGTCAGGCACAGATTGCGATGACGGAGTACACATTAAGCCGTTTCACTCTGTCGAGTGCGTCTAGAACAACGCTCTAAATTAAACCACATGCGGCAGGCACGACTTTAGTACGGCCACAATTTGCCAATAATGGCTTTAGATCTTATCACGTTGTTAAAATTTAAGCGCCTTTGATGAGTATTGGAATTCCAATTCTAGGATAGTTGAATTAGGATTAAATCGGAAGTGATTTTTCTAAAATTTCACAACAAAATAATCACCCATTTTGGTTATCTTACTGATCAAACCCATGAATCTCATGGCTCGGCTTTAGTTTTGCCCATGATATTTGTTAAATCTTATATATTCTGCCTAACTTTTTCCCAATCATGTTGAAGTCAGCTTCCAGTCTAACAAAATACGGCTGAATACTAATATTTTACACGGAGCGACTGCTATCAGACCTCCACAACCCAGTATCTAAATAATGCCAATATCGTAAGGTTAGGCCGGTTGTCAGACTTTCGAGCTTCTGACTTCCCGTAACGACTGTCACAGGTATTCGTATGTCACTCGGGACCGACTGTTTAACGTGCTCTCCGAGGCACAGAGGGGTCTCGATGTGTAACGAACGGTCACCCATCCACAGACTGACCGCGTCAAGCGCAGCTTAACCTCGCAAATCGTATGATCCGCGCTGTTGGTAACTAGCCACGAGCCCCTCAAAATTAAAAAAATATCTAAATACGTAATACTATAATTCAAGTACATTGTAATTACATTTCTGTAGTTCACCACAGACCTTTGCTAAACACGAGCGTATCTGAAAATGGAAGCAATTTCCGTAGTCACCGTGCTTGTTAATGCTAAACCAATTAAGTGGCCGAATTAACTGTGTCTAAAATAGATGCACTTACCTAATTAAACCGCATGCGGTAACCACGACTGTCATAGTAGAACGTAGTATAGTTTAAAACTTCAGTACTTGTGTATAGAGTAGTAATATGAGTACTAGTCTTGTATGCATTGTGTAAAGTTTAGCCATTCATGATGCACACGAAATTAGACCGCATATGGTTGGCATAGCTGACACTGTAGTGACCTTTATTGAGTGTGGAACGTTGCTTAGTGCTGCTGGTTAAGTATTGGACGTATATAAAGTGACTGTAAATGAAGAAACATAGATAATACCGCAATAAAAACACTTTTAAATTTAGGTGTGAGTGTTAAAATTTAAAATATAGCTCTGAACATTTCATTAGATCCTGCAGTGATAACTAAAGTTATTGATGTTAAAGAAGCTGTAATATTATTGAGGTATAATTTCATTCTTTTATAATGCATGATATTAGTAATAAGGACAGCAAATAACTCTACAGTAAATAAAGGAGATTTCCCATTCTTGGGCCCAGCGTGTTACAGAAAAAAATACTTTATTTTATGATATTTTATAATCTAACAAATAACAATAATTTGGAACTTGTAACAGTTCATCAAATTGTGGGCCCAACGATGTATGGAAGATGGTCAATGTCCTTTGAGTGGACTTTTATGTAGGTCGCAAACTTCGAATCTGCTCGCTGAAAGTCTACAGAAACCTCCTTAAAAAGTATTCAGAAAGCCTACTTGAGTAAGTTCACACAATAACGCATTACGATAACTTAGTCTGACGGGCTTCAAGTCGACTATTGTCCAATAATACACTGAATCTGACATACAATTTTAGTATTTATCTCTCAATGAATTTGATTAAACTCATAATGCCATGCCTCTGCCAAAAGTTCTAACAGTATAAAAAGTTCACGTTTATTAATTCATAAAAAATCCACCTCTCGCCCAATTATATCATAGTTCCTTTATCTTTTGACGGCTTCTCTCGTTCCTCTATCGGACTATAAATAATATTGCCAAAAACCACAATCTCTTCTACTTTCGAGGCATGTCCAACTTTATCTTTTATACGTTAAACCTTAGAAAAGCGTATCTTCTTGTCCTTTATAAAAAGGCCTGCTATCTTTTCTTTATAGAAGCCTATGTTACTGGAATGTTTTCCTTTTTTCTGAATACTTTGAAAAGAAAACACTCATTTTAATAATGTTTGCGAAGGGACTGCCTCAGAACTTTAATAGGGCACCTAGAGCTTTTTGGTTTAAATATTCATTCCTTTATGATTTGGATTATGTAAGTAGAACAAATTTTATAAAAACGGATGACGCTACTAGAACAGCTAAGTAAATTATTAGCCACCCTGATGGTCTTGGTTTCCAGCTAAAAAAGACCACTCTATCCATATCTTAAAAGGGAAATTATGCAAAGCCAATCATCATAGTATACTATCATAACTGAAAGAAGTAAATTCTCATCATTAAATGGCGAGATTTTATGATATATAAGATAATATAACTTTATTTGTCCAAACATGAGTATACATACATTGTTTGCATGCAAGATGTTACAGTATTCAATTCCAGGTCATGATTGGCACATGCAATGGCTAACAAATATTATTTGATTCTATTAAGTATAAATTCAATAATCAATTTCAATGAGCAATTTAATAAATTATGCATTTCAAATTAATTCATCTATAAATAAAATAAGGAATATAAGTCAATCATAATAAAAATAAAATATTAAGAATTAAACAATATCACAAAATCCAAATTAAAAAATAATAATGTATTAAAATTGAAGTCAAGGAATGTTACGGTTGTGAAAATATTTTTTAAGATGACTTGAATAAATGAATATTAAAGCCCTGGATATTTTATTATATTCGCTTTTATCTCATTCCAATAATGAATCGAACTTCATAAATGTATGAAGGAAGCAATTGCTAATTAACACAACGTAGACGATATCCTGAATAAAACCAAAAACAAAGAAAATGTAGGTTGGAATATTCCTAAAATTTTAACGTAAAGACGTCATTTCCGTCGAACCTTTAGGTGTCATCACTTTTGTTTATTGTTTTACCACCCAAACAATTAACTTCAACACATTTAATAACGGCTGAACAATACATTTCAGCATCAATTGACCTAAAACCTTCGAATGAAATCCCTCCATTGTTATAAAATTATTTATCATTTGTCAGTTTCCATCTTTGATGTTGGAGTCTTTTGAAATGGGTCATTGTACCAGAAAATGGAATGGAATGAAGCTATTTGTTTGTGACTACAAGAAAAGGTTTTTGGCGGAAAGAAGTTGATATGGCTCACTTGAATAGGCTTGGCTTACACACATCTAACTTTCCATATTATTTACTTCCTAGTTTTTTTCACCTTGTCAGGTTCGTGGTTGATACACTAAAATGTATCTGTCATCAGCAGTGTTTACATATTAGGTTATGTTTGGGGGCCCGGATTAGTAACTCCACTTTCTAAATTGGTAACTAAGTTAGGGTTGACGACTTTATGACCCTTTTTTATATTGCAATAAATATACTGCCTCGTTGGTCTAGTGGTGGTAAGCGCAACTGCTGATGGTGAGGTCCTGGGTTCGATTCCCAGAACGGGCAGTGTTTTTGGGTTTTTGCGTGTGGAATTCCTCAGTGGCAGCCCGGAGTTTGGATTTTTGCCCGGTTGATGGCAATAGGCTCGCCCCCTATTACATGGGACTTAAACATAACGGCGAAATGAGGGTGTTACTATACACCTCTGCCTAACCCTTCGTGGAACAATAGGCGTGATGTTATGTTATGTTATAATTGTTATAAATATAAAATAAATCTTGGAATTATAACAGTTGCTGTAAAACAATCCTCACGGGACCCGCGGATTAGTGCTCCCTTTCCGACTAACCTTGAATTAATTTGGAGTCGAAATACTCACTATTCATTGCAGAAGTTTAACTCCCAGAATTGTAAAACACGTGTAACGAAGAAAAGGTTAAAGGTTCAAATGTATCACGTAGATCTATTGTGGAGACGCGATGTTAACTGAAGCTCATGTAGCTTTGTTGGAAAGATTAACTGGTATACGTAGCTGGGATTCTGATCATACATTCACACGTACGTATACAGAATCACATACATTTTCTAATTAGTAGCAAAACGTAAATGAAATGTTAGATGAGAATATTAATCTCTTCGCACATAACATGAATCCTATATTCCCCGAAGTGTTGGGTAGAGAGGTATAGTTACACCCTAATTTCGCCATTATGTTCGGAACGAGCCTATTACCATCAACCGCATACAAATATAAACACCGGGCTGGTACTGAGGAATTCCACACGGAAAAACACGATAACATTTCGGTCAAGATGACGCAAGTACTCGAAAACTTAAACTTAAACGCTCGCAGTACATATTGCACTGTACACAACTAACCAACAAACACTAAAGAACGTCAACGAACGTCTTTTAATGCAATTAAAAACCCGTGAATCATGTCCACAAAACAGAAAATAATTATCAACACAATATAACGGTAACAAACAAAGGAAAAACCTGATACATTCCGCTCCCGCTACCGCAGTGCTCAAAGTCGAACCTCCAACACACAAAGATAAGCCGATATGTGACTTAGGTCTTGCAAATTAAAGTTCATATTCCCGTGAAAGGCCCAGTGATCCGATTATGTTTGATGAAAATCGTTGGGATCCGATTTTCCAGTCAGTTTGCCACGTTCCACTCAAAGAAGACTTACATTGGTTTTAAATAAATATAACATGAGGAACAGTTCATAATAGTATTGATTTCGCTTTAAATTTTTTATGTTATCATCTCAGGGTTTAATTTTGAATGTTTTGGATAAAGACGCGACTTAGGAATTTCTCAGTAACAGCCCAGAGTCTGGAGTTGTGCCCTATTAATGGCAATAGGCTCGCACCCTATTACATGGGACTTAAAACATAACTGGTGAAACGAAGGTGTACTTCTTCTTAGCGTGTCGATGTCAATCTAAATTAAATCGGCCCAGAACTTAGCTACTAGTTTAGCGTTATCAGTAGCATCCATTAGTTCCTGTAACGTGCAGGTATCAGGGCACGCAGGGCATGATGTCAGGTGTCCCATTTTTTTGTGGAACAGCACCACATTTACACTCCAAGCTGGAATCGTCACTAAAAACACCTCTGCCGAACCCTTCGGGGAATACAAGGTAGGATGTTATGTCATATGCTCAGTTCCAATAGCCGGCCAAAAAATAATTGTTTTATTTACCGAATGGTAACATTTTTACTGGCCATTTAAATAGACTCGCTAATTCTTATTGTTTATTGTACACAAAATAATAATACAGGGTGTAAATGAAAACATGTAATTCCTTCAAACCTCGTGATGTACTGCTGACATAGATTAACCCTGCACGGGATACATTTGGATTCAATAAAAAAAAATGTACAAAAAGTAAACACGTGTTCTTAACGTAAGGCATTTTAGCGCCCCGAGCAAATTGCGCGGCTATCGCTCGCCGCGCGTTCATTTAACTCGGGGCGCGAAAATGCCTCACGTAAAGAACACAAGTTTACTTTTTTTTTTTTTTCCAAATCCAAAAGTATCCCGTGCAGGGTTAATCTATGTCAGCAGTACATCACGAGGTTTGAAGGAATTACATGATTTCGTTTACACCCTGTATATAATACATTTTTTTGGTAAATTCATGTACAAAGGCGAGCTAATTAATTGTAATTGTACCTGTGATAGCTACTAACGTACAGTGTACCCAGTATAACTTGACATTTCAGAGCGGCGCTGCTTGTCAAGGCAAAATGCGATAGTACGTCAAATACAATACATTTTCATTTAGTTCCTTACTTTGCCGCGTGCCATGTTATACTGGGAGGAGAATATCGGAGGGTAAATTTTTTAATGCCAACCTTTATGAAACTATTACAAACAATACCTTTTTTTTTTATCGATAAATCTTCTTCAGTCTAATTAAGAATAAGTATAGATGAGGATATATACATATGTAGGGACCTTAAAGTAGTCTATACTAATATTATAAAGAGGAAAGATTTGTATTTTTGTATGTAACGAATAAACTTAAAAACTACTGGACCGATTTCAAAAATTCTTTTGCCGTTAGAAAGCTACATTATCACTGAGTAACATAGGCTACGGGCGGAGCCGTGAGGACACATAGTACCTTATATTTATATTATAAATATTTCAAGAATAAGGCACACAGGTAGAAACCATTCAGTTTGATACTTTAAAGATTAATAATATTTAATAATAAGTTCTGGATATTTTTCATAAAATAATAAATGTCACAATTTAAGGAAATCTACCGATTTCCGAATATAATACATGGGGTGCTAATTTGTTGCATGAACATACTATCACGTCTTAAGAGGCGTAATACGTCAAATTCAAGTCCACCCTGAATTCTAGGTAGGTACTTTTTGTCTATTCATGTAAAAAGAATCTAAACAAGTTTGCTCTACGTCTAACAACAAACAAAATTAAAATAAATAAGATACAACTTATCAAAACAAACCCGTAGAGAACTTAAATACACATAAATATGTTGATATTATAAATCAAAGACAATTTATTTGGTAAACAAGTTTCTTATTTTTTTTTAAATAAACATTATCTTTGATTGGAGGCACTTTGACAAAAATCGATGACGAATATAAACATTTTATTTTAGATTATTAAAGCTTCTTGTCATTTTGCTGAACTTGAAATAACACAATTATACATCGTATTATTGAAATATTACAATTATACATCGTATTATTGAAATAACGCAAAATCTGAAAGTAGTTTGTTTGGTATCAAGAGTAGAATCGATTAAATATATTAATTTAAAAAAAAATAACATTTCTCAGTTAACACAAACCACGCGACCATTTACCTAGGCTTAAAAATACGTAGGTAAGTATTCATTTTTTTATATCTATACTATTATTATAACGCTGAAGAGTTTGTTTGTTTGTTTGTACGCGTTAATCTCAGGAACTACTCGTTGGAATTGAAAAATTATTTTTGTGTTGGATATTCTATTTATTGAGGAAGGTTATAGGCTATATAACATCACGCTACAACCAATAGGAGCGGAGCATAAATGACAAATGTTGCAAAAATGGGAAAATGTCCACCCGTGCGAAGCCGGAACGGGCCGCTAGTATAGAATATAGATATAGCTACCAGCCTCAAATTTAAACTAAAGGCTTCACTAATCAATCAGCTTGCTCAGCAATCGTGACCAAATTCATAAATAAGTCGCCGACTGAAAACTAACTAGCCCATTTTTCACACAACAAAACAAGGTCTCGCATTCAAATTAACCCTGAACTAGTTAAAACTAACATATTTATCGCAATTAAGGTGTTAACAGAAATATTAGTTATTCTAAACACAACACTAGTTACATATAAAAAGTCTTACGAATGGCCTTTTGTCGTGATTTCTAGAATCGTGATCAATGTGTGCAGTCACGGAATAAAACATAATATCACGCCTGTATTCCCCAAAGGGTTGGGCAGAGGTGTATAATAACACTCTTATTTCGCCGTTATGTTTAAGTCCCATGTAATAGGGGGCGAGCTTATTGCCATCATCCGGGCACAAATCCAAAAAACCGAGGAATTGCTAATAATACTTTGCTCGACCTGGGGATCGAACCCAGGACCTCACGATCAGCAGTCGCGCTTCCCACCACTAGACCAACGAGGCAGTTAAAATATAATGTAGTTGGTAATATGGTTTTGCTTAGCCCGTTATTACACGACTCACGTCACGACACGACTACGACTGAAAGACAAAAGAAGACGAAAGACAAAATGTCGAATCGATTATAGGATTCGAAACACTTTTGTAGTAGGAAAACGTGTGATTCGTCAGGCAAAACTTCGCAGTTCGATTTTCGGAGTATGCCGTCTATAAACTTATATTTGTGGGGTTCATACCTACACCATTATTTATTTATTTTCCATTTATTTATTCATGTTATAAACTTACACAACACATTTATAAACGGTGTAAAAAGAACCTTAACGAAGCCGAAAGGCACTTATTCTCTACGTTATTGCGATTATTTTTTTGTTGTCGACTATGCCTGGAAACCTTCTAGTTACAGAGCTATTGGAGGTCAAAATTCCAACTTTTTCACAACTTTTTAAAAAAATACTAGTTTTGAAGGTTGCAAATGTACTTGAAATACCTCCATTACCCGTTTACTACTCATTGCATCTATCAGCACAGTGTTTTGAGTGCGTTACAATTAGCTTTACAGTAAAACGAAATTTTACACCCAAAATAAAAGTCGTTTCCCAGTGACAATTTTTGCGTAGGGTTACTTAGTTTGATGTACTGAATGCATGGTTGACGGCTTGGTGAAGGGTCTTTTTACACCTTGTATACAAACTACGTAGCCAAGGCTAACACGCAGTAGGAACTCTTTCCTCCGCACCAGTGCTTCCAGATCGCGAAATACAGTGAATCTCTATACTGTATTTAATTTTTTATAGCATACAGTAGGAAAGCCAACATGACATTTAAATCTACTGTAATTACAGATCTGGAAGCACTGCTCCGCACAGACAAGACAGAACAAAAAAAAAGAATTCATAACGTCAGCTCCTTGTCATGTACCTTTTGGCCGTCACTAATATCCTATTAATATAATTATTTATCAAAGTGTTATCATTGTGTGTGCCCATCGCCTTCGTCACTGTACTCCTTCTGACTGTACTATACCGTCCTATATATTTTTATACATAAAAATAACAGATATATAATGACGTCATCATGTTTCAAGAGTGCGTCCTGTACCTACTGTCATCTCCCTAATGCTGTCTATTGAAATGTTATCCCGATATCACGTGCTATACGGGAACAGCTCATGCCGTGATGAAGTTCTTAACCAGTCAGCAAGGTTGGTAGCGGGGCTGACTGCCCAGGGTGTGCGCCGGACGTATTTCAGCCAAATTTACCCATAGACTTTGGACTATGATTCAAAGTCAGGATTGGTAGAAAAGCTCAAAGATCCGAACACACGATAGCATCCAATAAAATATAGTTTTATAAGCACTTACCTGCTTTTATTCTAAAATAAAACAGACACTTGAACGCTACTCTATCTTCAGCTTATTGCATGGATTTAGAAAGAAAGAAAGAAAGAAAGAAAGAAAGAAAGAAATTTATTTGGCACGAAAGCAGTCAGACACACAGACAAAAAAAATCATAAGAGACAAAACAAAATAAAAAATAAACAAAAAAAAAAAAAAAAAAGTATCTGTGTGTCTAGCTACAACGTAAATAGACTGATTTACAATGTGCAATGCATTGTGAGTTACGACTATCTTCGGCGATCACACGATGCAAACTGCGATTTAAGCGTCGCATCGATTTGTTTAAGGTCGTAAACTTTGCTTACGATTTGTGCATTTACAATGGATGCAAAGTCGTTGAAATTAATGCGACGTTAAAATCGACAGTCGCATATCGTTGCGATTTACGGCAATGTGTGATAATTTGACTTTGATATGTTGTTCTGTCTAGCCTTTTCTCAACTATGTTGGGGTCAGCTTCCAATCTAACCGGATGCGGCTGAATACCAGTATTTTACACGGAGCGACTGCTATCAGACCTCCGCAACTCAGTTACTGGGCAATGCCGATATTGTAAGGTTAGACCGGTTGTCAGACTTTCGGGCTTCAGACTTCCCGTAACCACTGTCATAGGTATTCGTATGACACCCGGGACCGACTGTTTAAAGTGTAAAACGAACGGTTACCCATTCACAGACTGATCGCAACAAGTGCAGCTTAACCTCGCAAATGGTATGATCTGGACAGTTGGTAATTAGCCACGAAACCCACTTGACTTTGATATGTTATCATCAAAAAATTACACAACATACCTACCTACTAATCACAAGCGATCGGGTTATCAATCAATCAAATCAGCCTGTCAATTGCTCACTGTTGGACATAACACACAAAACTCCAACCTACGCCTACCGTATGCAGTCTTGCACTAACGTAACGACTTACAGCTAGTTCACACAGAAACTGTTTACAGGATCCGTTTTAGCGGATCCGTTTTTATTTTGGTGATGGCGCCTGTAGTTGTATGAGCGAGTTCACATATACGACAGTATTCCGAATCCAGTAAAAAATACTGGATCCGTTATTTTTATCGTAACCTGTCTGCCAGATGCGACGCAGCCGCCATTTGATTAACTGATCCGTCGATATAGATGTGAACAACACATCCAGTACCGACGGATCCGTTGAAACGGATCCGCTGTGTGAACGGGCAGTTACAGAAAAAAGACCGATTAATACTTACACAATAACAGCTAATAACCGGTTAATTGCACATGAAACACCTTCAGAAGATACATCTGAAGTTATCTTGGATGAACAGACCAACATTGCCAATATCGTTTCCCATTAATATTTGAGTATCGATATATTAAAGATATTAAATTTCAGATCTGTAATTAATACTGCAGTCATTTTTATAGTAGATACTTTTTGTAGCTTTTTTAAACAGTTAGAATGCGCCCTATAAAAGGAAGAATAGATACGAATAAACTAGCAAAATGATACGTTCTGTGTTTATACATATTTATGTAAAAGCAACTGCCTCGTCGGTCTAGTGGTGGCAAGCGCGACTGCTGATCGTGAGTTTCTGGGTTCGATCCCCAGGTTGGGCAAAGTGTTATTGGGTTTGTCCGTGTGGAATTCCTCAGTAGCAGCCCTGAGTCTGGATTTGTGCCCTATTAGTAGCAAAAGGCTCGCCCTATTACATGGAACTTAAACATAACTGGCGAAATCAGGGTGTACTAAAAACACCTCTGCCGAACCCTCCGGGCAGTACAAGGCGTGATGTTATGTAATTGTAATACGTGTCTTCAAGAGAATTTGGAGTGATACTTTGAAACAGTAAATAACATTATCGGCTTTAAGACTATTGACTCACCTGCATCGTTCTCAAGGGAAAACACTTTTGAGCAGTACAAATAATAAGTGGATCAAATGTAGTTCAGAAGATCTGAATAGATAATGCTAGTTTATGGATGGTTACGGCTTTGAACCCGTGCATATTTTGGGTGGCGAGCAAATAAAATCAAATAAAAAAAAAAACACATAAACCAATACAGGTGCTTATGAAAAGTCGAATTTAGATTTTAGATGCACGGTTCCCATTAGTCGTTTCCTATGGAGAAGAGCCGGCAAGAAACTCCATGGTTACTCTTTTAAAAATAATATCTTTAACAATTTCAGTGGATACAACGATTTAGGATAGTGAGAGAACAATGAAGTCCTGACCACAGACCAATGAGTAATGTAGTACTAAAAGACTTGAGTACAAAAATTAACAAACAAAAATAAAATAAAAAACAATATGAATAGTAGTAATTTACAAATTTATAGATGCCAGTTCACAAAGTTCGCGTAGAGCGATTAGAGAGACTGTGGTCTAGCAGTGAACATGTTGTAGGCTGATGATGATTCACCCTGTGTGGGGACGGGTTAGAATATAAAACTTCCTCACCGCACGCTGGGAATAGACGCGTGTTGTAAGATTCAACAAAACCCAGCACGCTTGGTGGTAGCATCTATACGGTCCGCCTAGCTAGCTACCACCCTCACATTAAAGTCCGGCGCCAAGCAGTTTACTGTGTTCCGTCGTGTGTATGTGAGAGCCAGAGGAGTATATGGATATTCCTCTATGTCTCTGTTCCTTGGATTCGTGTGCTCCATCTTCGACCCTGTATGCACTTACCATCAGACGACAGGTCAGACGCGACCAAAATGAAAAAAGAATGATGGTGATGATATTTTGGGTATACCACTAAACTTAATAGTTCGGCTTTCGATATCCCCGCGTGATGAGCTCATGATTAAGGTCTTCGGTCGAGTCCAAAACGAGTCTGGCATTCCCGAAAATTAAATACGCACGTGACTACAGCCAACATCTATAGACATGAATGGCATTTAAGAAAGTTTTTAATATATCATAACATTAGATATTACTTTACTTGTTACTCTGCTATTCCAGATATTTTTGCCGTATATCTGACCTGTTGGCCATATCCACTAACAAAATTGTTGCCAATACGCAAACGAACCACAACCGTCAGTACGTTTTCATTTACGAAGACTGTCAAAATTATCTGACTACTTTCTCTTACCTTACCTTTCGATTTAGGTATCGTGCATTTTGAAGAGTTGCACGATTCGAAAAATAATTTTATGAATGTAACACGAGAATTATCATAAATATTATTCAACTAAGGCTTGGGTTCCATTACTTCTGAGTGTTATGCCATAGTGTATGATGAAAGTCTGGTAATCTACAGCTTGATTGCCTACAAAACACCAACAACTCACAAATTTTCCAAAAACAAAATCTCGCTCCACATTCACCACCAAACGGTCAATACATCCAATCGCAAAGATTTTAATGGGAAGAATACCCACAAAAAGAGATCACCCTAAGCTCCGGGGTGGATGTTTAAATAAACCGGCTCATTTTCAAGCGGCCTTCCTGATATCCCCTCTGGTCAAGTGTAGGCGAGTACAAACAAACCTTATATAGGTATCTACTCGTAGAATATTAGAGGGTTTCGACGTTCCTTTTCGGAGGGAACTTCAGTATTGTTTCGGAAATAAAGTACCTTTTATCTTTTGCTCTGACGTAGGTTGGTGGATTGGGAACAGTTGATTTTCATTTGCAAAATTTTCGGTCGTATGATTAGCAGTTTGAAGGAATGTAGAATTTTGTACTGTTCTTCTAAAGATACTTGGCATTGCTTAAAGCAGTAACAAGTATGTTTCTGACATGGAAGAAAGTGTATTTATTGGCATACAGTATAATATTAATAGGTACACTTGAAAAATACAAAAATAAAATAATACAACATTACACCCTGTACTCCCCGAAGGGTTGCGCAGAGGTGTTTTTAGTACATCTTCGTTTCGCCAATTATTCTAAGTCCCATTTAATAGGGGGCGAGACTATTGCCATTAACCGGGCACAAATCCATACTCCGGGCTGCTACTAAGAAATTCTCAATGGAAAACCCCAATAACACTTTGCGCGACTTGGGGATCGAACCCAGGACCCCATGCTCAGCAGTAGCGTTTGTGACTACTAGACCAAGAAAACAGTCAAAAAAATACAAAATAAGGGCCTGTCCATATCTCCACGTCATGACGTCGTCAACGTGGAACGGTGCGGTAACGTGACACGGTACGTTGACGTGACGTGCAAATTTACGTTAACGTAACGTAAAAATGCACGTCACGACGCAGCAACGTTGCACGTCGCCGTGCCTTGTAAAATTCTGCTACATTCTTGATTAACGTACGTCAGTCTCGTTCTAGATATGGACCGCACAAGATGTATTCTGCTTCTGCTTTTGTTAAAAAGATGGAGAGAGAGGTTAAAGAAAAAAGATGTGAAAAGACAATACTGGGTGCACCCGTTCTTGACGCGCCGTCCCACGGCGACGTTGCCGTACCGTGCACTAGCACGTCGTGGCAATACGTTACGACGTGGCACGTTACTGCACCGTTCCACGTTGACAACGCCGTGACGTGGAGATGTGGACAGGCTCTTAGTTCCAAAAGGGCCACCACCGCAACACAATGTCAGGTGGCACCTAACGCTGATTTTCAGTTGCAACCCAATCAATCGTTTCGGACCTTCTTAGCAAGCTTAGATTTTTTTATTAAAGACTAGCTGTTCTCCCACGGCTGTGCCCGCGTAAATAATTTGACTACAGTGCCACTTATCCCAGCATAGTCACGAACTATCGTCTTGACAAAATAAATATATTGTGTAAATATGACCTCAATCGGTAAAGTCGTTCTCAAGGTATAGCGTGACTAAAGGAGATAGGGATCAATTTATGTATATATAGATTACCTACTAGTTTTGACCCACGTTTGACCGGAAGAAAGAACTTATCCCGCAGAAATCATGACGTAAATTTTGAGGTCACACAAAGAGTGCCAAAGGGTTATCGATCATAAAATGGAATTTAAACGCAACCCGTGACGAGTAATATGAAAAATCTCGGTTTCAATCTCGAATACCTATTAGGTATTCCGTGAGTTCTCAGAGATTCTTAATCGAGTGTCAATCATCCTACATAAAGCAATGAATCAACATTACCCCAGCATTTCGAACTGAAGATGACAGGTATTAGGTACATCGTTCTCAAAACATTACCCGCAAAAGCACTAAGTAGCACTTAAACCTATTACATAAATTATCCCTTAAGTAAGCTCTTAGGTCCTAACCTACGCTTATCCAATAACAATACCCTAAGGGCATTACCACATATCTTGCAAACGCAAATAATTGGGAAAAGAGCAACGTTCGCGTCGTGTGACCTGGACCGACCCTCGTCAATCAATTGTCAACCCTAAGCACGGACAGGCAGAGTGAAAAATGTTTTGTGTTCAGGTATCTGACTGATTGGTATTAGGAATACGTTAGCCTTTGGCCAGACTACAAACGCGGGCGCGGGGCGGGCGCGGTGCGGCGAGTTCAAACAGAAGAACTTCATTTGAGTGTCCATAGTGGGCACGCGGGCGCGTGAAGCGGCGCGGGCTACGTTGCGCGGGGAGCGCGCGGGTAGCTCACGCCATAGGTCGTTCATACAAGTGGCCGCAGTGAGAGCGCGGGCGGCAAGCGACAACCGCGCGGGAGCGGGGGATCTCAAACTAGTTCGAGCAGACCACGCGCGTTGTTGTGATGGCGTCTTCAAAATTAAATGTTGAAGAATTAATAAGTGCTATTCAAGCACGATCTGCACTGTGGATGTCGAAACATCGTTTTTTAGTAAGAATTTTCCAGTAAAAATAAGTCTTCTTCATCCATATAATATTTTGACAAACACTGGACACTACAACGCTCAGAACGTAGCCACGCTCCACTGCGGACAGGTAAATCGCGCGCGTTCCCGCACCCGCGCCGCTCCCCACACCGCGCTGCCAGTCTGGCCAAAAACTTAGACTCAATAATTTGAAGCGATTTTGGAGATACTATAAACTTAATTCATTTCCGCTGATCTGTGAGTTAAAACAGGAAAGACATCCATCACCATTATCACGGTTAACATAACATAACATCACGCTTGTATTCTTCGAAGGGTAGGGCAGAGGTGTAAAGTAACACCCTCATTTCGCCGTTATGTTTAAGTCCCATGAAATAGAGGTCAAGCCTATTGCCATCAATCGGCCACAAATCCATACTCCGGGCTGCTACCGAGGAATTCGATACGGAAAAACGCAATAACACTTTGTCCGACCTGGGAATCTAACCCAGAACCTCACGATCAGCAGTCTCACGGTTACTAAAAGGCTATCAACGTAAAAATTTACTAATCAACTGTCAAATCTCACATCAACTGCTGTGATTAGTTGTTAGTATTTTGGTCAACCAATCACGTTTACTCGATTAAGTGGCTAATTACCAACCGCGCGGGTCATACGATAAGCGAGGTTAAGCTGCGCTTGCCGCGGTCAGTCTCTGGATGGGTGACCATTTGTTACACAACAAGATCTCTCTGTGCCTCGGAGAGCACATTAAACAGTCATACGAATACCTATGGTAGTCGTTGCGGAAAGTCAGAAAGAAGCCCGAAAGTCTGGCAGCCACGGTCTAACCTTAGGATATCGGCATTGTCCAGCAACTGGGTGGCGGAGGTCTGATGGCAGTCGCTCCATGTAACATACTGGTATTAGCCGCATATGATTAGGCTGGAAACTGACCCCCTCATAGTTGGGAAAACACTAGGCAGCATAATCACGTTTACTCGACTTAGAATATTTATCCGAGTAAGAACCCATCTCTCATCATAACTAACTACCTATGTTTAAGCTAGCCTTAATATTTTATTAATATCCCCTCAAAAAACATTGAAGAGGAAATGAAACACCGAGATATTTTCTTAAAGCGTTTTCTAATTTGGCAACATGTTTGGTTAGGCTGCATTCAGACGACACGCGCCCGCTAAGCGCACGCCACGCGCGTGTAACTCGCTTTGAATTTTTTTGTATATAATTTGAGTCTTATGACATATCAATAGATCTCAAATTGCATTTATCGAACTCCAACCGCACACGCCAAACGCCCGCCTCGCGCCCACCTTATGCCATGCTTCGATAAATACAATTTGAGATCTATTAATGTGTCATAAAACTCAAACTATATACAAAAATTTTCAAAGCGAGTTAGACGCGGGTTTTAACGCGCGTGGCGTGCGCTTAGCGGGCGCGTGTCGTCTGAACGCAGCCTTATACTGAACCGAGACGTCGAATTGTAAAAAATAAACATCCATTTTTATTCTTCAAGTATAACCATTAAAAGGATATTTGGAAACTCTATTCCCATAAGTAAATTAAATGCAAACAAAAGACTTGACGTGGGAAGATCAATATTGTAAAAGTGAACGCCAAGGGAACACATAATTATATGATATTAAGAAATATTCTGAGGAAACCCTTTAAGTTAAATAACCGCGCGGCAATGGATAGCCGCGCAATTCGCCCGGGACGCTAAAATGCCTCACTTTAAGAGCACATGTTTACTTCTAGTTTTTTTTTATTGAATCGAAAAGTATCCCCTGCTAGATTAATTTGTGTCAGCAGTACATCACGAGGTTTGAAGGAATTAAATGAATTCGTTTACAACCTGTATATACATTTAAAAAAGCCCTGGAACAACACTTTAGGAAAAATAATAATATTAGGTTATTACCTATGAAATCAGCGTTTTGTATGGAGAATTTTAAAGAAGTTGCATTTTTCATACTAACATTTTCTTAATTTATTTAACAACTATGAACACTAATGTTTTAAAACTTTTATGCACTAATGTTCAAAAACTAAGATAACGTATGCCACTTAGATTATGCGACAAAAAATAAGTTTTGGCAAAGTTAAAACAAAAATAGTGGTCATTTCTGCTAACAAAAAGAGGAGTCATTTTTAAGGTATTCTTTATGTTTAGAAAACTATAAGTAATAAGGTTTTTTTATTATTGGTAGTTGTCTATGATGGTCATTATTCGATATAATATCAAGCAATTGATATATATTTTAAATTATAGAAGTGACGAGGTTCTCTATTTGTGAGAAAAAAACGCCAATTACATAGGTAAGGACCTAATACTAACACCAAATGTTAACTTTAATTCAATTCTCCTATATTTTCTTTTGTGATCACAGAGAATTGCATTTACTTTTATATTTTTTCATTAGTAAACTGTAATATTCTTTTTTAACCGACTTCCAAAAAAGGAGGAGGTTCTCAATTCGACTGTATGTTTTTTTTTTGTATTTGTTCCGCAATATCTTTGTTAATTGTGAACCGATTTTAATGATTCTTATTTTGTGTGAAAGAGTATTCTTTCGAAATAATCCCATTTTAATTTGATGAAGATCTGATGAAGAACTTCGGAGATAGACAATTTGAAGTCGGTTTTATTTTTGTTAAAAAGTTATATTATTTTGAGAAATGAATGTCTTTAAACCGAACTAATCGTCATGTTTAACAGAGATTGTCAACATTAACATTGTGTATCAGTAAGGTAAAAGGCTCGAAAGACCAGCACCAAAATTTTAACCGGTCCTTACGTTCACATAGTTTTCTTTAGACTACCTACAATCTAGTATACTAAAAACTCCAGAAATAAACTTACAGATAATATAATATCTTCACTAGATCTTATTGTGTTGAAACAACAAAGACGATGGACATTATCTGTGTCAGAACTGTGGCGCATCGATACAGATCGCTTTGTTGAAACGTGATGATAACTAGCAACGATAATCCGAAATCGTCGCTTAAGTTCTAACCCCGCGTAACTCTAAAAATAATAGTTTTGAGCTATGCACGTCATTCGATAGGGAATCGGAAAACGCATCGTTTGACCAATCACAATCAATGGTTAGATCCAATAGCAACGCGTTATTTCAAAAACAAAATCCACCGCGTATTTAATATTTTTTCCATCAAGCTATGTAAACAGCTAAAACAGCGTATAAGTCAGGTGAGTTCCATACTGGATCGTGTCGCGAAAGTACTGCGTCGAAAAAAAAAAAAATAGAATATTGTAGATTAAAAACAATTATATGCTAAGTAGAAAAAATCTATATTTTGTTCTCCTGAAAAGTTAATTATTTTGAGTTAACGGTTTTAGAACTTAAGCGACGAAATGTTGGAACTTAAACTTATTACAAAGTTGATTTTTGTGTCTTTTATTTTGTCATATTGTAGTTATTCAATTTCAGTAGGAAGAATTCACACATAACACAACATCACGCCTACATTCCCCGAAAGGTTGGGCAGAGGTGTATAGTATTACCCTCATATCGCCGTTATGTTTAAGTTCAATGTAATAGGAGACGAGCCTATTGCCATCAATTGGACACAAATCCAGACTCCGGGCTGCTACTGAGGAATTACACACGGAAAAACCCAATAACACTTTGCCCGACCTAGGAATCGAACCCAGGACCTCACAATCAGCAGTCGTGCTTGCCACCACTAGACCAACGGGGCAGTTCTAATAGAATCCTATTGGTAATGCAGATAATTCCATCAAAATGTTCAGTACCTATACTTCCAACTTCTTCTTCCTGCCCTTATCCCACACTAGGTGGGGTCGGCACAACATGTTTTTCATAAATCCATGTTGTTAGAGGTTTTGACTTATTGTTTTATGACCGGCCGCCTGCCTGATATCAACCCTCCTTGGGAATACTCATTGCGCTATCGCGCGGGTGACCCAATGTGCTTGCTGATAATAAGTATGCACTGGGTCCCAGTGCACCTATACTTCCAATTTCTGAGTATGAAAATTATCATCATTGTAATTCAATTATAATAAAGCTTTTTCTAACAACTAACATTTCAGACACAATCTTTTATGATATTTCCAAGACGAGTCGTAACAGTTCTATGCGTAACTTAACTCGAGCAAAGACTCAAAGAGGTTTATAATAAACCTTCATAAATAACTTGAACTTCATCTTCGCCAAAGTTAGTTGTAAATGGGTTACGTAACTTGAAAAGAGCTATGCTGATAAGTTAATAGCTCGCGTACTGAGGTTGCCGAAGTGCCGCAAGCATTCTACGTCTACCTTCGAAGTTTGAATTCGCGAACGCAAGGTATGCATTTGCCAATTCATACTTCAACGTCGCAAGCCAATTGGAACACAGAACGCAGACATGGCCGGACTTGTATCGCAATTTATACTATACTAGCTGTGTCCTCACAGCTCTGCTTGTAGCCTATGTTACTCAGTGATAATGTAGCTTTCTAACGGCAAAAGATTTTTTGAAATCGGTCCAGTAGTTTTTAAGTTTAATCGTTATATACAAAAATACAAATCTTTCCTCTTTATAATATTAGTATAGACTAGCGGCCCGTCCCGGCTTTGCACGGACATTTGCTTTGGACATTTTTCTCGTTTTTGCAACATTTTTCATTTATGCTCCGCTCCTATTGTTGTAGCGTGATGTTATATAGCCTATAACCTTCCTCGATAAATCGACTATCCAACATAGAAAGTTCAAAATTTTTCAATTCCAGCACTGGTTGGAATTGAAAACTGAACTACTGAGAACTACTCAGTTCCTGAGATTAGCGCGTTCAAACAAACAAACTTTAGCTTTATAATATTAGTATAGATTGCGCTATAAATAATAATACATTTTTAATCTACGTATCATCTAAGTTACGTAATCTAAGTATCAAGACTTGGTACACGAGGTTATCGACATGTGGAAGGTCGATTCAGCAGCCATTGTGCCTATAGTCGTTACGAATGATGACTTAATAGCCAAGAGCCTCGACCAACATCTGATGAGGCTCTCGTTGGGCGGCTGGCTCAAGGGCCTGATACAGAAAGCGGTACTTCTGCACACGGCGCGTATTGTTAGGTAGTTCCTCTCTCTGAGGCTCTGACCACCGGTAGCTTGGACCCTGTTCCCTGTTCCTTCTGTTCCTGGTGGGCTACTATCTTTTATAATTATTTTTTTATAGAAATATTTAAAAAAATTAATTGATGTGTATAGTGAATGAATGTCCACAAACAAGCAAAATATACCTATCGACGCTCGGCAGTGAAAACCTTGTAAATAAAATGTTCATTATAAGCGTTTTATTTGTTCTTTAGATTGATAAACTCGTCGTACATGTAATAGTTCAACAAACTTTCAATTCCAATACTTCTAAGCTATCTATGGCGTACGATGACAAACTTATATGCTCATGTGAACGACCGTTTTTTTTTTAATTTGTATTTTATACATACGTGGTTTTCACTGCCAACTGACGCTATGTATCCATATGAATGATGGCTCCATATTGAATATAAATAATCGTATATTTAAACGTATTTTTATATGTATTTTTTTACGGTTATGCTTATTCATAGGAAATATTATTACGCTTGCAAAACGGGAAATCTTGACATTCCCTTTTCACCTTGTGTGATTATGGACCAGTTGAAAGATGGCCAAATATTTAATTAAATATTCTTTTGTTTACAGAAAAGCGCATCTGTAGCATCAGCTCCTCTTTAGGGTAAGTTGAAATACAAGTATAACAGGTGTTAAAAATTGAAGGTGTATACAATGTCTAAAGATGTTTGTGATCAATGTGTTTTTTTTTTGTTCACAAAATGTAGTTTTTCTATTATGAAATTGAAGTATACTGTAAATATTACACCTGCATCAACGATCTGAGTCAAATAACGCAACCATGTTGCAATGGGGAAGGCAACGTAAAACGAAAGCAGATGGCAGCACCTCCATACTTAGTTATTTGAACCAATCAGAACCATCATATTCATATGAGCAATAACTTCAAATATATTGCAACCAATAAGATCGCACTGGAACAATCGAAAGTGGCGCCATTAGTTCCTCAGTTGCATTCCCCATTATATCTTTGTTTCATGGTGGCGCTCCTTGCAAAGGCCGTTAGACAACAATAGATATAATGTCAAATTCAGTACTTTTATAATAAATACCCTGTTATTCCGATCTCATGATAGGGAGCAAGCCATATATTACTCAATCTATACTTATCTCTACTAATATTATAAAGAGGAAAGATTTGTATTTTTGGATTTTTGTATGTAACGAATAAACTTAAAAACTGGATCTATTTTAAAAATTCTTTTGCCGTTAGAAAGCTACATTATCACTGAGTAACATAGGCTATATTTATTACTGGAATAAAACTTCTTACGCGGGCGGAGCCGTGAGGACACAGATAGTAGTCAATATATTTATTATTATTTATTTATATATTATTTATTTATCTGCTCGTTCTTTGTTTATTGGTTGATAGGTTATAAAGTCAACCACATGGCAGTTTGACAGTATTGACACTGACACATGTGAAACGTCAAACGTCAAGGCAGATGCACACGTAGGCACACTTTAAATATTCACTCATTTACATACAAATATATATGTATTTATTGTAATTAATTAATTTTTTTTTTTTATTTATGTAATTAATTAATTAATTTTTGTATTTGCACGTGGCTGCCCATGGCTTCACTACAGGACCCATCCGAAAACCAGCGCTGCTAAACTTCGGTGTAGCAGCATTATGCTGAGATGGGCTCCTTTTTTGTCTCGTAGAGGCATATAACTTTTGTATTTTGTTGATTTTTTATTTTATGTTTGTATGTCTGTAACGAGACTCAAATAAATTATTTTCCTTCTTTCTTTCTTTATTGTAATCCACAATGTAAACTTAGTTGGTGAAAGAAATGTGAGATCATTATGGGCCCTGTCAAGCACAGCAAAATATACACACAATATAACAGAATCAACGATCAATCAATCAATCAATCAATCAAGAAACAGCATTGCCATACAACGTGGCAATGCTGCCAGCTTTTTGGGCACTTTTCGTGTTGACAGCGATGCGGACGAATTTTTTGATGCCCTTTGATTGTTTTACCTTAGATTTGTATTATAGTAGTTAAGATTTATATTGTATATATTAGGATAATTCAGTTTTATAAGTAAATAATTTAGTAGAACATTGAATAAAGACTAGACTTGTAAAAATAAATGTAGTAAATCACAATTTAATATCTATAACATAACATCACGCCTGTATTCCCCGAAAGGTTAGGCAGAGGTGTGTAGCAACATCCTAATTTCGCCGTTATGTTTAAGTCCCATATAATAGGGGGAGAGCCTATTGCCATCTACCACACACAAATCCAACCTCCGGGCTCCTACTGAGGAATTCCATACAGAAAAACCCAATAATACTGCCCGATCTGGGGGTGGAAACCAGGACCTCACGATCAGCAGTCGCGCTTCCCACCAATAGACCAACGAGGAGTTTACACAATATATACATTTGAAATGCTGCCATTAAAAATATCAACAGGAAAATTAATTTCACGTAGCCTGGAACTCGATCCCAAAACGTCACACTTGAAAGCTGCAAATGTAACCACTAGTTATTTAAGTACAGATTATATTAGGTCCCCACATATGAAATCAGCGTTTTGTATGGAGAATTTTAAAGAAGTTGCATTTTTCATACTAACATTTTCTTAATTTATTTAACAACTATAAACACTAATGTTTTAAAACTTTTATGCACTAATGTTTAAAAACTAAGATAACGTATTCCACTTAGATTATGCGACAAAAATAAGTTTTGACTAAGTTAAAACAAAAATAGTGTACATTTCTGCTAACAAAAAGAGGAGGCATTATTAAGGTATTTTTAATGTTTAGAAAACTATAAATAATAAGGTTTTTTTACTATTGGTAGTTGTCTATGATGGTCATTATTCGATATAATATCAAGCAATTGATTAATATTTTAAATCATAGAAGTGACGAGGCCCTCTACTTGTGAGAAAAAAACGCCAATTTCATAGGTAAGGACCTAATATATAGTCGCTGGCACGTAACTTGGCAAGAGTAGATAAGATAATTCCTTTCCTATCTCTCTATCTTCTAAATAGACATGTATAAAATAAATTATGGCAATAACCATAGAAAATACTAAGCAATAAAAGTGACTATTTTTTGTTGCACTAAGTCTACATGCACAAACTTACTCCCACTACGCCAAAACCTTGCTAAGTTATGTGCCGCTGACTATACGTTTATTACATTATGCTGAACACGCTGTTATTCTCAAAAGACGAAACAAAGGAAATAAAACACATTTCTCTCACCATAAAGACAGTAACTACACCATTATAATTGTATTTACTGCAGCCCACTTAGTATGCCCGGCGAAACATGGTAACCTCAAGATGGGCGAAGCAATTTTGCGAGAGATTCTCTCTTAGCCACCCGTCTCGTTACTGACAATTGGAGTAGGGTATGGAAACGTGCCTCCGTTCCCGCACCTTAGTAGGTCAGCAAAATTCTTAGTAGATAACATTAAGAAGCCTGCAGGAACAAAGAATACATAACGACTCGCATTTTTTCCCCGTGGAGTTAAGAAAGAAAGAAATTTATTTGGCACGAAAGTAGTCAGACACACAGACAAAAAATTCATCAGAGAGAAAACAAAAAAATAATAATAAAGATGTCTAGCGGCTGCGCCAAATAGGTTCAGTTCAGCATAAATGTCAGACTACTAGCACAAAACAGATAGGTACAGAAGTCAATCACATGTATGTACTTCACTTTTCATACCTACACTCGGCGGTCGCTCTATCTATATATCTATCTCTCTCAAGCGCATGGCACTCGCGCTCGCACTCACTCGCACTCTAGTCCCAAACAGTCCCATATATCGTGTCCGTGAGCAGTGTCTATGTGTGCGTTGCTCGAGCGCACTTGTATGTAGATTGACTTCTGTACCTATCTATTTTGAGCCACTAGTGCCTGACACTAGTTTTCAACTGAACTCATTGTGACGTAACTGATGTAAACCAGTTCCAAATAGATAAATAGCGTGCTTAAATAAATAAACAAATAAAAAATACATACTATTGACCTTTAATTACGGATGTCTCAGTGGTCATGCCCGTTCACTTAAACCAACTTTTATTGTACAGTCAGACGCAATAATATCTGCCTACCAACGGTTTTAAAATCTTCAACAGTGGCTATCTGATTATGGATAAAGCGAATAAATATGGGCCTATGTATATAATGGGTGGCAGTACTACACATAGTCATATATTTATTCTCCCGGTTTGAGTCAAATAGCTATTAATTAGCGGTTTTAAATCTGTCGGTAGGCGGATGTTATTGCTTCTGACTGTACATCTACAATTTGCCAGTGACAGTATTAGGTCTCATGAAATGGGAATTTAGCTCATTGCTGGGCAAAATTAATCTGCTGGGTAGCCATATATAATTTTCTAACAAAAAAATCCAAGAACTCTGCTCGAACGGGGAATAAAACCAAGGACGTCACGATGCGGTCGGATTGTTGAGCTCCCTGGAATAAGGTTTGAGCTCCGCGATGACTGATGCAGATGTGCCGTCAGTTAGGACAGGTCAACTCGAACCTCCTATGGCACTTTCCTCAAAAGGCCATTCCCGACGTTGCCCTACATCGTTTCACTCGCATAGTTTGTGTACTACAATGTCTGGACTTTAAAAGAGACTTTGACCTCTGAGTTTGTTTCGGCTTTTCTTCTCAGAGCTAGTCAGATAGGAAATGCCGGCGCCATCTAGTCTTAAAAAAAAACCATTACATTGACTTGTAAAAGTGTCTGTAACAGATTTATTTACAGAAATAAAAATCATTTATCATTTATCATGGAGACACTAGAGAGTGATCAAGCGATCATATCAAAAAAAGAACGATTAAAATTAAAAAAAAACAAAATATGAAGTTCTGATGACGTTTACACTTTGACATTTAAGAAAAGAAAACCGCGTCTTTTTTTATTATGATCGCTTGACTGCACTCTAGTGTCTCCGTCGTGAAGTTCTTGATTTTATTCCCGTCGTAGTTCGAGCAGTGTTCTTAGATTTTTTAACCGACTTCCAAAAAGGAGGAGGTTACTATGTTCGTCTGTATGTATTATTTTTTGTGTATGTTCATCGATATTTTCGCCAATTGTGAACCGATTTTGATTATTATTTTTTAATGGATAGGGTATACTTCGAAGTTGGTCCCATTTAAATTTGGTGAAGATCTGATGAAGAACTTCGGAGATAGACAATGGAACTCCTCAATGACGAACAGTACGCATATTGTGATGATGTGACTATGTTACGAGCAGCGTCTTTAGTAGGTCCAACCAAGTTTTAATTAATGCCACTAAAATGAAAAAAATAAAAACATTTTTTACAAAAAATTTAAACCGACTTCAAAAAAGAATAAAATAATTACCATATAAAATTAATAGTTTCAGAATTCGGTGCCTTCAATTTGGTTCAGCGTGGATCAGCACCGACTTCTGAAACTGTTAATTTTATATGGTAATTATTTTATTCTTTTTTGAAGTCGGTTTAAATTTTTTGTAAAAAATGTTTTTATTTGTTAGAAAAATCTATGTAGATGCCCAGTACAATAATTTTGCCCTGCAATGAATTCACTTCTTATTTCATGAGACCTAATACTGTCACTGGCAAATTGCAGGTGTACAACAATACATTCTCAGGCCGCCATGTTAGAGATGATTTCCATCAAACGGCTCGCATCGCATCGGATCGGAAAGGATACGAACGGATGCGGCGATAGCCGATCGCGTCCGGCAGGATGCCGACGCATACGATCAGCTCCATACCATCGCTTGAGAACGTATCCGTTTCTGCACCTAGGCAAATAGTTTAATTCCTACCGTGTTGACGTGTACTAATTATTGAAAAGATCCGATCGGATACGACGACCGGCGAAAGGAGCCGATCGTGCGTCGCAGCACACTTTCGGCTACGATCGCGTGTCGCGGAAGACGTCCGCGGTCAAGCTACTGTGCGCGGCTTGGTAATATAGACTTTAAATACTGTGTATAGTCACGTGTACTAATATGTATACACATAGCGATATTTAAAGGCGATTAGAATTATGAAATATTACACACTTAGTTTCTACAAATAAAGGGTGTTTTTTTTAGAGGTTTGATTTTTAAATTGCCAATACTTTTTCTAGTGACTGTCAATTTGACAGTTGACAGTTGATTTATGGTCAGTACATTTTGCCATTTCACAATGAATAAACTTACTTCAGAACAACGCTTGCAAATTGTGCAAATTTATTTTGAAAATCATAGTTCAGTACGCCAAACTTACCGTGCGCTGCGACCATTTTACGGTCGACATAATCGTCCATCCGAGCAAGTTATTTGGAAAACCATGGATCGTTTTCCCACCACGCATACTCTAGTTGATAATACGCATCCACAAAGACGCCATACAGTGCGCACAGAAGAAGTTATTGCTGCTGTGGAGCGTAGTGTTGAAGAGGACCCGAATGAGTCGATTCGCCATCGTGCACAGCAATTGGGGCTGTGCTGATCCACTTTGTGGAAAATTTTACGGAAAGATCTTGGCTTACGAGCTTACAAGATCCAACTTGTGCAAGAGTTGAAACCGCGTGACCATTATGCGCGCCGTACGTTCGGTGAATGGGCCGAAAACAATATTCAGCTTGATCCTCTTTTTCCATGCAAAATTTTGTTCAGCGATGAAGCTCATTTTTGGTTGAACGGCTACGTCAATAAGCAGAATTGCCGAATTTGGTGTGAAGAAAACCCAGAAGACTTTGTTGAGATGCCCTTACATCCATTAAAAGTCACTGTTTGGTGCGCTTTATGGGCAGGTGGAATCATTGGCCCATATTTTTTAAAGATGATGCCGGCCAGAATGTTACCATCAATGGAGAGCGCTATAGAGCCATGATTGCCGACTTCTTTGTTCCTCAGTTGAATGGTATTGATGTGGCAGAGCTTTGGTTTCAACAAGATGGTGCAACATGCCACACAGCGCGTGACACCATCAATTTATTGCGGGAAACATTTGATGACCGCATAATTTCGCGTAATGGACCTGTGAATTGGCCTCCACGATCGTGTGATCTCACACCTATGGATTACTTTATTTGGGGATATGTGAAGTCACTCGTCTACGCAGACAAACCACAAACGTTGGGCCACTTGGAACAAACATTCACCGCGTTATTGCCGATATACGGCCTCAGTTGCTCGATAAAGTGGTCGAAAATTGGACTTGCCGATTACGATTCATTCGAGCCAGCCGTGGCGCCCATATGCCCGAAATCATGTTTAAACACTAATGGCATTAGAATATCTTTTAAACAAAGCCAATACCATGGCGATTAAATTTATTTTTACGTGTTTTATTTCATTTTAAATTTGTATACCTCTAAAAAAAACACCCTTTACATACGAATCATGGTATCGAATATTTCTTAAATTCAAACTATTCTCTAAAAGAAATTCGCTCTTTAAGTTCGCTATGTGTATACATATTATTACACGTGACTGTACACGATTTAGTATCGTCTAAAGATTGTAAAATCCGTTCCGATCCGATGCGATGCGAGCCGTTTGGTGGAAATCATCATTTAGTGGGGAGTTTTAATAGAGGCCACAAGCTATAATCTTAAATGCATGTTTGCGTGGATCACTGCATTCAATCCGACAGCTGTGTGCATTGATTAGAGCTAGCAACTGCAAACATAACAAACAATGCCTGGACGCAAACACGAATCGCTTGACCGTTTTCTGTTTGCGCAGACTCTCTCAACTGCATAACAAATTAAATAGGCAGACTTCCAGACCCGATTCAGTGCACCTGTATGTAGGTACATAGTAACTTACCGAACCCTCGCTTGGTTTACTAGCAGCGATAGCCTAGTGGTGTGACCGTCGGACTGCCAAGTCATAGATCTCGAATCCAAGACCTCTGACTTTTCGGATTCATGTGCGTATTGTATAATTATCACTTGCTTAAAAAACGGTGACGGAAAACATCGTGAGGAAACCGGCATGCCTGAGAGATATTTCTCGACGGCATGTGAAGCCAAGTCAGAGGCCAATGAATGGCATAAACTCTGACACAAGGTTAGTCACAAACCACACGAAAAGAAGAAGAAGCGTAGCCTAGATAATCTCAAGGATTTACACTATTTGAAGGTCACTTGAAATATCACTATTTGACTGCCTTGTTTTAAGCATGGGGTCCTGGGTTCGATCCCCAGGTTGGGCACAGGTGTTATTGGAGTTTTTCATTAGGAATTTCTCAGTAGCAGTCTGGAGTCTGAATTTGTGCCCGGTTAATGGCAATAGGCTCGCCCCCAATGGGACTTAAACATAACTTGCGAAACGAGGATGTACTTAAAACACCTCTGCCGAACCCTTCGGGGAATATAAAGCGTGATATTATGTTGTTTATGAAGCTCACTTTTGTTATTAATTACATACATTACCTGATGTTTTTCTATGGGCCTCTGACTTTGCTTCACATGCCGTCGAGAAATATCTCTTAGGCATGCCGGTTTCCTCAAGATGTTTTCCTTCACCGTTTTTAATCCAATGATAATTATACAATACGCACATGAATCCGAAAATTCAGAGGTGCGTGCCTTGGGTTCAAACTGGAGACCGGCACTCTGACGGTCATATCACTGGGCTATCACTGCTTAGCGATAACACACACACACAATCATCATTATTAGTATGACTATAACTTGAATAATAATCTAACAATCCATAGTAGTTATTGGAATGGACTGGTTCCTAAAAATTTACCAAAACAGTAAAGAAAATCCCAAAAACACAAAGAACGTAGATATTCATTACACGCTCTATTTCCCAAATAACTCCAAATAGTTCCGTATCCCAATAAATATTTGTTCCCTCACGAAGTCACGAGAATTTATCGCGAGATAAATCTTTCACAAAACTCCCATCATCGCATTTGGCAACTTCTATCGCCATCTGGCTAAACGTTAACTTATATAATAATCAACGGGCATTTGCGAAAACGGACTCTTTATTTTATTACTAAGAAAATTTCCATGTTTTTTCTAACCTTACATATCAAAATAGAACTCTATTTGTAGGAATCAAAGTCGAAATTTGCTTGGATGTAACTATTTGGGGTTGGACAGCCGTAATACATGGCGAATTTGTCTTATTTGCGTCTAACTTTCTACGAGTGATCAAAGTGCTAGAAATATTTATGGAATAATTTGTTTTTATTGAAAATATTGTGGAAAATTCAGGTTAGTATGACCTTGTCTCAATATTGCAATTTGGCTAAAGCTATTTCTTGTTAATAGATTTCAAATAGTTTTGTCGATAGATTTGTAACGATATTATTAGTTTTAACTAAGCCAAAATCAACCTATGTGCAGTTTTCGAGATTATCCGTATGACTAGCAATTTTGTTTAAAACGGAAGTTCTACAGTTTCAATGATAAGAGATAAAGACATATAAAGCGATTACAAGTACGATATCTAAAGAGAAAATGAAATCAATCTCATTCTACTTCCCCTTCTAATAACAGTAACCACAAAATTTTCCGGCATCAAAATTCTAATCAACTTCCTACCATATGATGAAATCCTAAATCAAGCAAGGTCAGCAAAATATATTTTAAACATCGTTTACTTAAAAAAATCAACCGCACCATCGACTTCCTCGAATCTGCCGCTAACCCAAACATACATCAAAATTACTGAGTTTACATTCCAATATCTAATAACTGGGCTAAAAGTAACTTCGTGTATTTACAGTAACGCTATGAGCTAATAAAATTCAATAGAACTTCAACCAATTACAGACCAGATGCTGTTACTTCTTATTTCAATAAGGAGTCAAACATCAAAAACAAAATCATTTTTTTTTGTTTCACATAAACCAATACAGGTGCTTATGAAAAGTCGAATTTAGATACACGGTTCCAATTAGTCGTTTCCTATGGAGAAGCGCCGGCAAGAAACTCCATGGTTACTCTTTTAAAAATAATATCTTTAACAATTTCAGTGGATACAGTACAATGATTAAGGATAGCGAGAGAACAATGAAGTCCTGACCACAGACCAATGAGTAATGTAGTACAAAAATGAACAAACAAAAATAAAATTTAAAAAAAAAACAATATGAATAATAATAGTAATTTACATATTTATAGATGCAGGTCCACAAAGTTCTCACATTTACAAAAGTGAAAAGGAAGCTAAACTGGACGTAGTTAAGCAGAAAGGACTCAACCCACACAGAGTCACTTTTGAGTTATTGACGTTTTAAGTTCAGAGTGGTTTTCTTCAGTGATGCTGTATTCAGATTTTGTTACGTAATTACACATCCTTGGTAAAATCAATTGTATTTTTATATCTATAAGTTGGTTGATGGTTATATTGTGTATTTATGGACTTATTTAGGAAAATATAGGGTGGATGATTTAAGCAGGTTGGGTCTTTATAGGTAATAAAAAGAAAATACCTGCCTAATGTGGTTTGGTTCCCTGTCACAAAAAAACGTATTTCCTTTGTTTATTTCTTGGATCTGTTTGCTGAATGAAAAGCCTTACCTTATAGAGCATGTTGGTACCAATAACTCATTTTTGACAATTTTGTGGATTGAGTCCTTTCTGCTAAACTACGTCTAACTATATAAAACAATTGACATAATTATAATTAAATGTCATCAAAGAGTGCATTAAAAGAGCCACCACGAATGACGATACTTAAGTACGACTGGCGCAGCCTGTGCAGTCAGACCGCTACCAATCTCGTCCGCTACAAATCTTTTCACCACGGCTTGAGTTATTCCCAATACCTCGTGTCGATACGTGACAAGAAAGGCTTAAATCTTAAGAAGCTTACAGACTGACATCTTCAATTTCATATCCAATGTACCGGTCAAAGGACTCTAACTTTTCATTGGACGAAATCATATTTCCAAATCTGGATTGTTCGTTTCTAAACCTGATTCACATGTATTATGATTCATTTGGGGCATCTGATAGGTACCTTCCACGAGTATTCCCAAGGAGGGTTCATGTCAGGCAGGCGGCCGGTCATAAAACAATAAGCCAAAACCACTAACAACGAGGATTTATGAAATACATGTTGTGTTGACCCCTCCTAGTGTGGGATAAGGGCAGGAAGAAGAAGGAGATCTGATAGGCACCTTCTTCATGTTGATTATCTTGATGTTCAGTATTATGTTCTGGATCGAGAATTTCATCTGCCTGTGTAATAACAAAATCATACATCGTCAATATATCAAGAGTAGTGATTACGCCAATGACAGCATCGACCGCTACCATCCGTTTAAACCTTTTGTGGACATGACTGATATCCCGTGGTGGACATTTAACATCTTTTTACGATGATTCATAGTTGCACACGCAATATTTTGAACAGAAATATGTTCCTAGATATTTCCACATCCATTATTAAATGATTCCAAGAGTTTCTTCACCATTAAAACAGAAATAAATCTTCTTCAGGTCATAAATTTAACAAAACAATACGAAACAATGTTTCTAAATTTACTGTGCAGTGTTAAAATTATTTTAACATGATAGTTTACTGTGGAACAGAATGCTGTTTATTTCAACACTCGTTAATACGAATGTTTCCATAATTCAAGAAGATACAGAATTATTTAGTGTTGTTTGGAATGGAAACTTTTTAGAATCGGAACAATGGTGGACCAGAAATAGCTGTGTTTTAGAAAAATGTATGGTGTTGAGAGCAGATGCGTATTAATATCTAAGGAGAATACACTTATCATAGCTCATCATATTTTAAGCCAAATTGTTTTATGTGCTAAAATTTTACCACACTTAAACACTACAACATACTTGCTCAGAATACTACTTATATTACATACATACAATCAAGCCTGTTTCCCATTGGGGTAGGCAGAGACTATAGTTGTATATTGACCACTTAAATTCTTTGTTGGGATAGCAACGTTACAATAATATGTATGGACAATTTCATAAACAATTTACAGGTTCTAAAGGGGAAAGCATTTGGTTGCAAAATGTGAGATCATTGCCTTTAGATCTACTATTGCAACTGCTGCTTTTATGCTTAATTGAAGTCGTGCAGTATAAGCGGTATACATACCCACACAATAATGTTCCTCTATTTCTCCCACATCAATAAATATTACAATAGCTATAAAAGATTCTACATTAACCAACGAGTGTAATATTTCTACTAGTAAAAATAACGCAGAACTCAAAGAGACTGATATAAATAGTTTTGTTTGCAGAGAATTACTCCATTGATTTTCTTTGCACGATTGGTTATATCGAGCTACTTGAATCATGAGTATTTTGGGGTTTTCTTCCTATAATAAGTTCCTCATCTGTTAGCTTGAAAGCTGACCACATATGGGCGACTAAGTTGTGCGAGACTCAGTTGATCGCTATTTGTTTGTAGCTGCAGTTACGGTTTATTGTATGGTCTGCAGTTAAAAATAAATGGCGATCAACTGCGAAGGGTTTCTATCTGTTGACCTCTTGAATTTTTAGGTTCATAGGTTTTCAAAAGAAGACTGTCAGAGTGCCTTAAAAGAGTGACGCTACCAACGCACCCTGGGCTGTCAGCTTTGCTACCAACCTTGCTGACTGGCCAATCTTTCCACCATAGCGTGCGCTGTTCTGGTATAACTCGTACCGACACGAGAGAAGAAGAGTAAACGTACTTAATACAGTTTATTGCTCTGATGAAATCCCTTGATGGGATCTTATGACGCTCATGAAAGGATGAAGTGTTATTTTCTTAAAGTACGTAGCAGATCCGTAAACATTTCGCAAACAACGTGGCTATTTGTCAAGATATCAATCTAACCCTCTTTCGTATATTCCATCTGTTTCGTTTATCTCTTACAGAATTCCTTCTTTCATTATTTTTCTACACGTCAAAACAATCTGGGAGTATTCATTCACACCGAGATTGGCCTTCAAATAACACGTGTTCAACGCACTTTACTTCGATCATACGATATGTATATCGGGCCACGGATATGGTGTGTGTAGTCGGCCAAGCTGCTCTAGGCCACCGTGATTGGCTTATGCCTAAACCCTTCTCATTCTGAGAAGAGGCCCATGCCCAGCAGTGGGACAGTAACGGGCTGACTATGTATTATTTGAATTGAATTTATCTTCATTATCAGTTTCGTTAACGGTGAAGGAAGACATTGCGAGGAAACTTGTATGCCAGAAAGGGATACAAAATAAAAATATGTAGTTTAAGAAACTAAAAAATACGCTTTTATCAAGCATTCAAAATTATGAAATATCCACCTCCTGGCTCCATCATCAGACCCTCGTTACCAAGCCCAATCTATTGGACTCGTCAAGACGAATCATATGAGCCCAAATTCTAGGAGTGTACTAGTGGCCACTAAAGAATTCCACTATCCACCTCCTGGCTCCATCATCAGATCAGCTCCAATATACCAAATTATAGTATTGTCATCCGAACTACATATACATACAAAGTTTCATTTCGATACGACAATTAGAAGTAGGTTAAAATTGACTTCCAAGATTTTATTACATTGTTAGTTAGTTACAAGTGAAGCTAATATAAAGCGTGTAAAAAATTTCCCAATGGTGTGTGTAGTCCGCCATCCCACACAAGGCTAGCGTAGTGGACTAAGGCCTAAACCCTTCTCATTCCGAGAAGAGGACCATGCAATAGTGGGACAGTAATGGCCTGATTACGTGTTACAAGATAACGATCAAAGGAGAGTAATTCTCTATCAATTTGCAGCTTACCGTCATCACCGTATAACAGATAATTACTCTTAGATAACAGCAGTGATAGCCTAGTGGTGTGACCGTCAGACTGCCAAGTCATAGGTCTCGAGTATAACCCAAGGTACGCACCTCTGACTTTTCGGATTCATGTGCGTATTGTATAATTATCACTTGTTTAAAAACGGTGAAGGAAAACATCGTGAGGAAACCGGCATGCCTGAGAGATATTTCGCGATGGCATGTGAAGCCAAGTCAGGGGCCCATGGGCGGCATAAACTCTGACACCAGGTTAGTCACTAACCACACGAAAAAAGAAAACTCTTAGATCAATAGATACCGTGTATCTTAACATCAAAATCGTAGAACGATACTACAATATCTTAAAAATATTCTACAATCTTTACATAACATAACATCACGCCTGTATTCCCCGAAGGGTTGGGCAGAGGTGTATAGTAACACCCTCATTTCGCCATTATGTTTAAGTCCCATTTAATAATGGGCGAGCCTATTGCCATTAACCGGGCACAAATCCAAACTCCGGGCTGCTACTGATAAATTCCTAATGGAAAAACCCAAAAACACTTTGCCCGACCTGGGGATCGAACCCAGGACCCCATGCTCAGCAATCGCGCTTGCGACCACTAGACCAACATGGCAGCCTACAATCTTTAATCTGTCTATTTTTAGTTTGCCTTCGACTTTTATACTTTTTCCGAGATACGTAAAGCTTATCATAAAATGTAACGTACGTACTATCGTTTACGTTTATACGCAGATCGGGAAGTTGAACACGATTTTATAGGTGATTCAGATTACGGAGAAGTGGTTTCCAAGTATGCGTATATTTAACGTACGTTTAACGTGAAGTTTAAACAGATCCGATCAGTATTACAAGAATATTCGTGTGAATTGAGCCTATTTGTGTGAAATTCTACTCTATTTCATATAACATTAGACAAATAAAATCAATTTAAGCAAGGAAATGTGTATTTTTCTGTATACAGGATATGGCGTGAATAGTGGTTCAGCATTTAGGGATCGACACATAGTATATTCAGCTATCACATACCATAAATTGAACCATTTTTAGGGTTCCGTACCCAAAGGGTAAAACGGGACCCTATTACTAAGACTCCGCTGTCCACCCGTCAGTCTGTCACCAGCTGTATCTTATGAACCGTGATAGTTAGATAGTTGAAATTTTCACAGATGATATATTTCTGTTGCCGCTATAACAACAAATACTAGAAAACAGAATAAAATAAATATTTAGCAGGGCTCCCATACAACAAACGTGATTTTTTTGCTCGTTTTTATAGATAATGGTACGGAACCCTTTGTGCGCGAGTCCAACTCGCACTTGGCTGGTTTTTATCATAGGTCTCAGAATTTTTTTTTTTTTTGATAAATCGACACCTTGCCTTACTTATTTGGCTGTAATTCCATCAAATGACATTTTTTTTTATTTTGCTTTTTGTTTATAACTGCTGGACACATGTGCTATCACAGATAAAGCAGAGTAGATTATTAAAAAAAGAAAGTTGTGATACCTTTGGTAAAAAGTGATTCAAATTGTGGTATGTGATAGCTAAATATACGGTGTGATAGCCTAGTGGTGTGACCGTCGAACGGCCAAGTCATAGGTCTCGAGTTCGAACCCAAGGCACGCACCTCTGACTTTTCGGATTCATGTGCGTATTGTATAATTATCACTTGCTTAAAAACGGTGAAGGAAAACATCATGAGGAAACCGACATGCCTGACAGATATTTCTCGACGGCATGTGAAGCCAAGTCAGAAGCCCATGGGCGGCCTAATCTCTGACACCAGGTTAGTCAGTAACCACACGAAAAGAAAGAAGGAGACTGTATGTGGACCCCTAAACGCTGAACCACTATTTACGCCACACTATAAAAGGAGAAACTGACTGACTGACTGATCTATCAACGCACAGCCTAAACTGTTGGGGGTAGAAACTTGAAATTTTGACATTAGTTACCTTTTATAATGTAGCCATTAACTGAGAAAGGATTTTTCAAAATTCTTCCTCTAAGGAGGTGAAAAGAAATCATGCAAGCGAAGCTGCGGGAAAAGCTAGTATAGAAATTAACAACGTAACTGCTTCCAGTAGAGATTAAACACAGTATAATGTTTTTATGAACCTTCACATTCAATCAAGACGAGCTGAAATTCCATTTAAAGAAATGGTTCTAAATAATGCACCTAGTTTTGACGTTTTAAAAGTGTATTGAAGTCTATTTGAAATAAAAAACTTTGACTTTGACTTTGAATATATTCGTGCTATGGTGGGACACTTTTGTCAAACTTTATGGAATGTTACTTTAAATCAGGGATGCACGGACTTATTAGGACTAGGGGCCACTTGGGTAGACTATGAGCTAAAAGAGTACCAAGATAAATAAAAACAACCAAAAAAAGTTGAAATAAAGTAAGTTAAAAAAGGGTAGACATGGCCTTTAAAAAAATAAAACATTTCTTCAGTGATCTTAAGTTGGACCGGCCCCTATTGTAAAAATATTGCAGTATTTTCATACGAACGCATAAGAGTATGGTTCGCAGGCGGGCCGCGGTCTGTGCACGTCTGCTTTAAAGTGTGGTTCCACGAATTTTATCACTAAGTACGTAAGATAGATAGATAGATAGATATACTTTATTGCACACTAAAAGAAATAAAACAAGGAATACACATAATTAACAGTACAAATGGCGGTCTTATCGCTTAAAGCAATTTCTTCCAGACAACCATTGGATGGAAAGAATAGTTAAGAAAAATATAAAGGGCAGTTTGCAGCGTACAAATATGCAACCTACTATCAACTAACTATAAACAAAGCAGTGAAGTATGAGGTTCCTTGAAATGAGGGTACGTAGTAAATTGCATACTTTAGGTATACGGATAAGTGGTCCCACAAAGATGCATCTGAGAATGACGTCATCAGGATTTAGTATTATCCATTGACGTGTGTTTCACGGTAAACTAGGGCACCTGCTCTTTTCCCTGTATTCTATTTATCTTAGAATTTAGAATACCTATAGATGATTGGTAAAAGCATTATTCAAATTATTCAATATCAGCTGCAATAGCCATATCAACTGATTGAACTGCTTTCTTGGTCTAGTAGTCGCAAGCGCGACTGCTGAGCACGGGGTCCTCGGTTCGATCCCCAGGTCGCGCAAAGTGTTATTGTGTTTTTAACCGACTTCCAAAAAGGAGGAGGTTACTATGTTCGTCTGTAAGTTTTTTTTTTTTTGTTTTTGTGTATGTTCATCGATATTTACGCCAATTGTGAACCGATTTTGATGATTCTTTTTTTAATGGATAGGTTATCCTTCGAAATCGGCCCCACTTAAATTTGGTGAAGATCTCATGAAGAACTTTGGAGATAGACAATGGAACTCCTCAATGACGAACAGTACGCATATTGTGATGATGTGATTATGTTACGAGCAGCGTCTTTAGTAGGTCCAACCGAGTTTTAATTAAGGCCACTAAAATGAAAAAAATAAAAATATTTTTTACAAAAAATTTAAACCGACTTCAAAAAGGAATAAAATAATTACCATATAAAATTAACAGTTTCAGAAGTCGGTGCCTTCAATTTGGTTCAGTGTGGATCAGCACCGACTTCTGAAACTGTCAATTTTATATGGTAATTATTTTATTCTTTTTTGAAGTCGGTTTAAATTTTTTTAAAAAATGTTTTTATTCCGTGTGGAATTCTTCAGTAGCAGCCCGGAGTCTGGATTTGTGCCCAATTAATGGCAATATACTCGCCCCCTATTACATGCGACTTAAACATAACGGCGAAATGAGGGTGATATACACCTCTGCCCAACCCTAAGGGGAATACAGGCGTGATGTTATGTTATGTGTTAAACGGTTTTATCTTGCAGTGCTACAGCGTCAGGATTTGAGGATTGAAGGTTGAAATTATTATAATGTTGTATAGCACTGCAAGATAAAACCGTTTAATGTAGTGTAGTATTACAATAGTAATGGGAATTGAATTTGTGTGCGAATTTCTACTTGCATTCTAAAAAAATTCGCGCAATGATCTACAACTCTCTGGTTAGACCTCATATAGAATATCTCGTTGAGATATGGGGGACTGCAGCAAAATCAAACGTCCAAGAAATACAAGTTCTGCAAAATAAAGCAATAAAAACACTTTATAACTATGACTACTTAACACCAACCACCAAAATATACAATGATACAAAAATACTTAAAATTAACCAATTATACATACTTAGAACATGCACTCTAATACATAAAATCATAATACAAGGTACACATTCACAATTAAACTTTGAAAAGAAAACTTACACATACAACGCCAGACGACGAGACAAACTAGAATTGAGACACCCCAGAACTAACAATGGAACAAAAAATATACTGTACGAGGGAGCAAAACTGTATAATGAACTACCTGATGATGTAACCAACAGTGATACCATATTTACATTTAAGAAAACCCTGGAAGAACACGTTAGAAAACAATACTAACAACACCGATTGTCACTTTTAATTTTCTTATTGTGAGCACAGAGAATCGCACTTACTTTTATTTTTTTATCTTACTTTTTCTCAATATGTTAAGTGAACTGTAACGTTCTTTTTTTTGAGGAATAAATGTCTTCAAACCGAAGTTTCAAGAGAACCGGTTAAGCAAAAGTATTTGAAAAATCTGTCGCAAGCTTTGGATCAAACAAACAAATGTACGAAATGAAGCTAAAAAATATGTGGTCCAGCATTTCCTAACATATAAAAGAAATCTCTCAAGGTTAACAATATAATTACCAACGTTATTCCCACCTCCCGTTAAGTACTCGTATGGTGTACCACAAGATCTACATCGGTTATATTAATTGTACTCACTCGAGCACCAGTGGAGTGCGCTCGACACGGATCGAGTGTGTTCCGGCTTCTTACATCACTTATAATGTCTTGGGAAAATATTAATAATGTACTATACAACTTTAGTCGGAAAGGGGGTACTAAGCCGCGGGCCACGTAAAGTATCACTGATGACTATTTTAAAGCAAGTGTTAAAATTTCAAAATTCGATAATTTTTATTTGCATTAAAAAAGATTTCTAATTTAGTTTTTTTTTTAAACATACCTGTTTTAGTTATAAATTCAGAAAATTAACTTTCTAATCCGTGACCCCAAATATGACCTAAATTGTAAAAACAGCTGATCATAATGGACAGATAGATTTTAGCATATTTTTTACGAAATCTTTGAAAAGCTATTTCTCTTAAACTATCGAGTTATGGGGAAAGTTGCAGAACAAAAGTTATCCATTATTATGGGTACTTTAACACCCTTTCGGCTTAGTACCCCCATTCCGACTAACCTTGTATAAACACCTTTGATAAGCTTTGAATATCGGCTTGGTTGGAGACCCTTTAGGTCTCACCAATAACTGCCCGGTTACGTAGAAACAGTCCGCAAGACCATCTACAGGTAGTCTAATATAAAAATAAACTTTGAATATCAGACATTAATGGCCGATTCCTATAATTTACGGAGCGTTATTGATTATAGTTGAGACTATTGTATCTTTACCAATAATGAAGCAAAGACCTCATAGCTTTGCATAGTAGACCCTCCCATATGGAAGTAGATAAGTATCACAGGTAAAATTTGCTGATGACTCTATTTATATGCCCAGTTTGACAATAAAAAGGCTACCATTAGTAAGCAAAACGATTCGTTTTTTATAGAAACCGAGCATTATACCAGTTTGTTCACGTGCTGTTTTCGAGATAGCCCGTCTAGTTTCAGACCCAAACGGAGCCTTTGATCATGAGCTGAACACGCAGCGAGGTCGCGAGACTAACGGGGTGTCCTACGTGAGCGCCAAACGCGACGCGGTGCGACGCGACGCGACACGACGTGGAACAAATACGCGTTACGTCGCGTCTCGCTACATAGGCCGCTAGTAGGGAATGCCGTTGTCTTGGTCGCGTTTGTCGAATACAAAAAAACTGTTTACCTAAGGTCTTATCCTAAGGATTTCCTGGCTATGTGCCGAATATCTTGGCTGTTTGCCAAGGTTTTCGGGCTAATAAGCAAACGTGGTACTATTTGCTTCATTAGTGTTACAACAGTCTCCTGTGTGTAGTTTGCAGACGCTAGTCATGTGTACAGGGTTTTATTGCTTTACCTGTTACAATATTGGATAGAAAATCAGTAGGTATTTACGAAACACGATTACATTTAAAACACCGGCCCAGTGCGAGTCGGACTCGCGCACGAAGGGTTCGGTACCATTATCTATTAAAACGGCAAAAATATCATGTCTGTTGTATGGGAGCTCCCTATTTATTTTATTCTGGTTTTTAGTTTTTGTTGTTATAGCGGCCACAGAAATACATCATCTGTGAAAATTTCAACTGTCTAACTATCACGGTTCATGAGATACAGCCTGGTGACAGATGGACGGAAGGACGGACGGACAGCGGAGTCTTAGTAATAGGGTCCCGTTTTACTCTTTGGGTACGGAACCCTAAAAATGAGTAACAATTTTTTTTTCATTTGGCTCGTTTAAAAAACACTGTTTTTAATTAAATAGAGAGAGACTTCCTTTGATAACCAATTAATCTTTCACCATACTCTTAAAAAGTAAAAAGAAACTTATTTTCTCAATTTTATAAATATAATTCGAAAACGAGTTCCGACGGAACGTAGCGACAATATGAACAAAAAAAATATTAATACTTTTTTGTGTCCTTCAAACTGTTTTGCTTTTCAATCTTATTTTTATTATAAACACAGCGGGAGATTACATTTAAGGCCAAGTCGCAACAAACGCGGGACGCGAGCGAATCGTGTTGACAGCGACCCGCGCTCGCATTTGGTGTGACATGCTTCATAGTAATCCCTTGAATACTACTAAAGCGGGCTCGCTGACGACACGCCCCGCTCTCGCCTCGCAGCCGCACTTAAAGCGGGGCGCGAGAGCGTTGGTACTATTCATGGGATTACTATAAAGCATGTCACAGCAAACGCGGGGCGTATCGTTAGCGGGGCGTGTCGTCGGTGTCCTCGCTTTAGTAGTATTCAAGAGATTACTACGAAGCATGTCATACCAAACGCAGGGCTCGAGCGGGGCGTATCGTCAGCGGGACGTGTCGTCGGCGTGCCCGCGTTTGTAGTATTCAAAGGATTATTATGAAGCTTGTCGCACCAAATACGAGGCGCGAGCGGGGACGTATTATCAGCGAAGCGTATCGTCGGCACACCCGCGGTAGTAGTATTTAAGGGATTACTATGAAGCATGTGACACCAAATGCGAGCGCGGGTCCGCTGTCAGCACGACTCGCTCGCGCCCCGCATTTGGCGTGGCGTAGCCTTTCGTTTCCGGTTATTCTGGAGCAAACCAAAATTAATTTTATATCCATACATACATACATACATAAACTCACGCCTTTTTCCCATGGGGGTAGGCAGAAACTATAGAACGCCACATGCTACGACTCTTACATACCCCTTTCGCTTCATCCACATTCATACATCTTGTCATACACGCACGCCGGTTGAGAGTACTACGCACCTGACCTTTGTGAAGAACATCACCGATAACATCGATGTATGTCCTTTAGGACGTCCTCTACCGGCGTTCCCATTAACATCCGCCTTATAAATTTCTTTTGTTAATCGCCGTTCACTCATTCTCTCAACATGGCCAAACCACCTAAGCATACTCCTTTCAATTTTTGTCACTACATCATCTTTTAAATACATACATATTTTATATTCACGCCTGTAATTTCCGACGAGGTGTCTCCTGTTACAGAAGTCTATGCATCCACTTTTCGCCTCTTGTATTAAGTCCCATATAACAAACGAGGTGGCGAGCCTGTAAAATAAATATAACAGATCCTTGTAGGGGTGAATCTATCATTACAGTTATAGCTAATATCAGTATGTCAGGATTGGGAGCATGGTAAATAAAGTAAATGAAACCAACATGGACTCTCCACCACTGAGAGTACTTATATTTAGGTTAGTTATTAGTTAAAAGCTAGTTCACAATATATCACAACATAATAATTTACACAAGATCAGAAAATAAGGACAAGCAAATCAGATATAAAAGGTCAGACTTCTTCGGCTTCTATGGAATCCCTTGCTCCGTCGGATGACCGCTGTTTTTATAACTTCGGGTACGTTGATTAATCTTGATGATTACCCTCCTTTATTGTCCAGTGTTACCAGCAATCGATAACACCTGTAATTTCCGAACAGAAGTTCTCCAGGAGTCTGTACATTCACGTTTCGCTTCTTGTATGAAGCCCCATGTAACATGACATGACGAGGTAGCGAGCCTATTTTTCGGGCACTTTTTTCTTAGAAAATTCCAAAGCTGCGAAATTCTCCCATGGATAAGAAAGGGCCTTTTTTTTCTCGTTGGAAAATCCTCATGGATGTCCCTCGCCCGGGGAAGGTGAGGGGGTCTGCTGGACTCTTACCGGCTAAAAACCAACAGTGTTCCTTCTCCTGACTGTACGGCCGGGGTCGCGGGATTTGCAAAAGCATGCACCACAACCCCGGCAGATGGATAAGAAAGGACCTAAAATTATGTTAATCAACCCCGGGCAGTGAACCGTAACTCGTCATCAAAGGGTTAATCTTAATTAAATTTAATTAAATTTCACTGCGACGAAATCAAACAACCTGGAGCGGTCAATTGATTGTAGTGTAAAGATATTCTGGTTAAGTCAACCGTGGTTATTTACCGCAATTTCAATTACTGTGACCTGTTACGGGTAGTTTGATTAAAAGTACTATGTACGGTAGGGGAATGGAAGGTTCGTCAGTTTTCAAATTAATTCCTTTCCCACATCGCGGGCACGTGTTACTTTTTCAAACTGTTGAACAGAACAGACCAATGTATGGAACATGTTTAATCATTTGGTAGCAAAGATCAAAATTACCTTTTGTCTCCATATAACGTGGAAGTGTTGTGTAATATCTTTGCTTTGATTTAAGGAGTTTTGTCGTAAAAACCATGACATAAATAAATTCGATGATTAAATAAATTGACACTACTAGTGTAGGGCCAAGGCACGGAAAATTATGTTTAATTATTTGATAGCAAAGATCAGAATTACCTTTTGTCTCCATATAACGTAGAAGTATTATGATCTTTGCTTTGATTTAAGGAGTTTTTTTGTAAAAACCATGACATCAAACAAATGGATGATTAAATAAATTGACATTTCTTATGTCTGTCACCATGTCACTATCCTGTCAAAAAATATTTGTATATTCATTTCTATAATTCTGGCAATACGTAGTCGGTAAAATAGTTCGTTTCTTGTACTGTGCAACCAAAAATAGATCTTAAAGTGCATAATATTTTCATTTCCCTACTGTACATAACATAACATTACGCCTTGTATTCCCCGAGGGGTTGGGTAGAGGTGTTTTTAGTACACTCTCGTTTCGCCAATTATGTTTAAAGTTCCATTTAATACGGGGCGAGACTATTGCCATTAACTGGGCACAAATCCAGACTACGGGCTGCTACTGAGAAATTCCTAATAGAAAAACCCACTTTGGTCCTATCTGGGGATCCAGGCCCCATGCTCAGCAGTCGCGCTTACGACCACTAGACCAACAAGGCATCAATCAAAGGCAAAGCTTAGGAGTCTATTTATATACCCAGTTTGGTAATTTAAAAAAGATACCATTCGTAAGCAAAACGGTTCGTTTTTCTTTATAGAAACCGGGCATTAAAGAACATCCTACTAATATTATAAGTGTGAAAGTTTGTGAAGATGGATGGATGGATGGATGTTTGTTACTGAAACACACATAAACGACTGCCCGTAGGCTGCTACTGAGAAATTCCTATTGGAAAAACCCAATAACACTGTCCGACCTGGGGATCGAACCCAGGACCCCATGCTCAGCAGTCGCGCTTGCGACCAATAGACCAAAAAGGCCTACTATACAATACGATTGATTTATCTTGGCCGCCCTGAATATAGGCATTTCGAAATTTCACGCATGTACGAGTATTCTTAGAAAAGAAACTGTTACTTTATTTTTTTGCTTTTTATTTGTTACTAGTCCTGCGTTTGGCCGCCATCTCGTCTGATGTTAAGCGATGATGCGGTCTATGATGGAACACGCTTGCCCAGAAGAAACCGATTCACTCGTGACTTGAAGACACCCAGATTGTAACTGTCGGGGAACACCCTCTCAGGCAGCGCATTCCACTGTTTGGCGGTTTTCACAATGAAAGTGGAATCAAAACGCTTCGTTCGGGTTTTTGATATATCAACCATGAACCGATGGCGCTTTTTCGTGCTTCTGGCCGTCCGATAGAAAAAAGGGCAGGGGGGTATTAGATCATGCAGATCTGAAGCACACTCTCCGAAATGTGTCCGATAAAAAACCGATAGACTAGCAACTTTGCGTCGATGCTCAAGATTTTGGAGCTTGGTCTGAACAAGGGAGTCGTTGCTGATGAGCTTCTTGGCACGCTTCTCAATGGACTTCAACGCCTCAAGCTGGTATTTGGCTGAGCCATCCCAAAGGTGCGAGCAGTACTCCATGCACGAACGAACCTGTGCTTTATATAGTTGAAGCAACTGTTACTGTTACTGTTGTTACTGTTGTAACTGTATTTAATAAACTTAGCTTAAAAAAAGGCCAGTCATAAGATGATGCTAGTTACGAGGTATGTACGAGTTAGTCATGCATATACCCAGTATACGAACTCCCGTAGTACTTCGAAGATCGAAATCTTTCGTACGTGCCTACCCAAATTCGTACGGAAACGCGACCAAAGTGTGGTTAGCCATAATATAATCTATACCTGTACCTTGTATGTTAAAAACGATGCGAAGTACTCAAGATTGAGCGGAAAAGGCAGATCTTGGCAACACGCCAGGTGGAAAAGAAGCTGTGTATCTTTACTTGACTGCGGCGACGTCGTTCGGAAATGTTACGGTGTTCACACGTACTGGGAACTATGGCTTAAGTATTGGGAAATTGATGTTATCGATGTGAGAGTAATTCCACTAAGTATTATGGGGAATACATACACAACTGAGAGGGCTTAAAAAAAGGTTTACAATGGTATAACATGTGTCCGCCAACCAGTACTAGAGGGTCTGCTCCGAAAAACTAAGGCTGAGTTGCACCAATTAACTATAACCGTAATACCAAAATTTCTGTTAAATCAGTACAAATTTGACATTATACAAGGTTAGTCGGAAAGGGGTTACTAAGCCGAAAGGGTGTTAAAATACCCATAATAATGGATAACTTTTGTTCCACAACTTTCCCCAAAAGTTAATAGCTCAAAAGAAATAACTGTTCAAAGATTTCATAAAAAATACGCTAAATTCTATCTATCCTCAGCTATTATTATCAGACGTGTTTACGTTTTAAGTCATATTTGGGGTCACGGATTAGAACTCCATTTTCTGAATTCATAACTAAAGCAGGGATGAAGAATTTTTGAAAAAACTATAATAAAAATAATGGATTCTAATTACCGATTTTTTAAATTTTAACACGTTTCTTTAAAACAATCATCAGTGATATATTAAGTGGCCCGCGGCTTAGTACTCCCTTTCCGACTAACCTTGTATATGTTAAGTTAACAGTTATAGTTAGTTGGTGCAGCTGAGCGTTTTTTTTTTTTTTTTAGCGTGGGGAAATCCTCATGCATTATCCCCCGTCTGGGGAAGACGGGGGGGTGTGCCGGTCTTTTACCGGCTAAAACCCCACGGTGTCCCTCCTTCTGACCTAAGGCCGGGGTCACGAGATTCGCTGTTGCATGCACCGCGACCCCGGCAGGTCTCGGTCCACCAGCTTCTTCTGGTTGACCTCTCCTGTGGTGGGGCAGTTGCTCCCCTGCCCCACATCCTTCCGAGAGGCGCGCGCGGAACACGGCGCGCCATCCTCCCTGGGCCCGTTACTGGTCGGGCGACGGGTTCCCCAACCCGCCGCCCGCAGGCCACTCACTAGGGTGGCCGGAGATCGTCACGCGCCCTCCGGCGCCCGGTGCGTCTAGCTCGAGAAGGGAGAGAAGAAGCGGCCTCCCTCTCCCTCTCCGCTACCTCCTTGGTCGCCATCACCTCCTCGCAAAAAGAGGCGATGGCTTCCCACGCAGTCTCGCTCCCGACCATGGACAGAACCACAGCCGGAAGCGAGAGGTCACCGCCGATCGCCGCGACTAGTTCGCGGCGCTGCGACCCCCATGCTGGACACGCCTGCAAAGTGTGCAGCGCCGTGTCCTCGGGGCAGTCGCAGTGGTGACAAAAAAAAAAAACTAAGCGTAAGTTACTAAAAGTAAGTTTTGAATCGTAACGAAACAACGACAACCGCGAACTTATAAATATACGATCAAAGAATTGTCAAACAACGCACTACTAGATGTCGATTATCATTTGGGACTAGAGGGAACGAAAGACAATATGTTAAATCGCAAAAATCGAATCAATCAGCTGATCTGAAACACTTTCGTGGTTGGAAAATGTGCGATCCGTCAGCGGAAACCTGGTAGTTCGATTTTCGGAGTAGACCCCTAGGCCAGCGTGGTGGACTAAGGCCTAAACCCTTCTCATTCTGAAAAGATATCTGAACCCGGCACTGGGACAGTCTTCTTCTTTTCGTGTGGTAGTGACTAACCTGGTGTCAGAGTATATGCCGCCCATGGACCTCTGACTTGGCTTTACATGCCGTCGAGAAATATCACTTAGGTATGCCGGTTTCCTCACGATGTTTTCCTTCACCGTTTTTGGACAATATACAATACGCACATGAATCCGAAAAGTCAGAGGTGCGTGCCTTGGCTTTGAAACTTGAGACCTATGACTTGGCAGTCCGACGGTCACACCACTAGGTTATCACTGGGACAGTAATGGGCATATTTACTATGCTTAACACAAACATAATTATATTAATAAACATATCGTAAATTATTTATTTATAAGGGGCTCATAGCTAATAACCAACCACGCGGGTAATTTGCTATTTGCGAGGTTAAGCTGCGCTTGCTACGGTCAATCCGTGGATGAATGACCGTTCATTACACATCGAGATCCCTCCGTGCCTCGGAGAGCACATTAAACAATCGGTCCCGGGTATCATATGTATACCTATGACATTCGTTACGGGAAGTCAAAAGCCCGAAAACTGACAACCGGTCTAACTTTAGGATATCGGCATTGACCTAAAACTGGGTTGCGGAGGTCTGATGGCAGTCGCTCCGATGGCAGTCTTTGTAAAATTTAGCCGCATCTGGTTAGACTGAAAGCTGATTTTAACATAGTTGGGAAAAGGCTAGGCAGATATAATATAAATCGTTAATCTATACTCATATTATGAAGAGGAAAGATTTGTATTTTTTAACCGACTTCCAAAAAGGAGGAGGTTCTCAATTCGACTGTGGTTTTTTTTTTTTGTATGTATGTTTGTTCCGCAATATCTTTGCTAATTGTGAACCGATTTTAATGATTTTTTATTTGTTTGAAATGGTCCCATTTAAATTTGGTGAAGATCTGATGAAGAACTTCGGAGATAGACTATTTGAAGTCGGTTTTATTTTTGTTAAAAAGTGATGTATGTAACGAATAAACTTAAAAACTACGGGACCGATTTCAAAAATTCTTTTGCCGTCAGAAAGCTACATTATCTATCACTGAGCGTTATGGAATGCATCTTTAAAATATAATGTTGGCAACATTGGTTTTCCCGCCAACGCGCTCTCTCTTGGGTTGGCCGCGCTAGCGTAGACATTAACTATTTTTATAAAATACTAGCGACCCGCCCCGGCTTCGCACTGGTGCAATGTAGATACTAATGTGGGGCATATAAACCTTCCTCTTGAATCACTCTATCTATTAAAAAAAACGCATCAAAATCCGTTGCGTAGTTTTAAAGATCTAAGCATACATAGGGATATACAGACAGCGGGAGCGACTTTGTTTTATACTATGTAATGATTCAAATGGCCAGACTATACAAATTATTACAAAGTTGCAGTCACCATGTCCTGTAACTCAGCGGCACCCTTTCAAACTGGAAACTCAACAACGCTGCTTGACTGATAGTGGTGGTAGTACTTTCCCGAACGAACTTTTCACAAAGAGATAGAGATAAAAGATAATAAAGATAAAAGATAAAGATACAAATAAAGATAAAAGATAAATATAAAGGATAAAGATAAAAGACAAAGATAAAGAATAAAGATAAAAGATCAAGATAAAAGATGAAGATAAAATATAAAAACAAAAATAAAGATAAAAATTAAGATAAAGGTAAAAGATAAAGACAAAATATAGAGGTAAAAGATATAGATAAAAGATAAAGACAAAAGATAAAGATATAGATAAAAGATAAAGATAAAATATAAAGATATTTATTTTGCAAATATGGCTGGTACAAACAAATGTGGTGAAATAAAAGAGGATACACGATCAGCCATATTTAACCATTGCGGCCCGTCCGGCTTCGCATGGGCTGACATTTTTCCAAATTTTGCAACATTTTCCATTTATGCTCCGCTCCTATTGATCGTGGCGTGATGTTATATAGCCTATAGCCTTCCTCGATAAATGGACTATCCAACACAAAAATATTTTTTCAATTTCAAGCAGTAGTTCCTGAGATTAGCGCGTTCAAACAAACAAACAATCAAACAAACAAACAAACAATCAAACAAACAATCAAACAAATAATCAAATAAACAAACTCTTCAGCTTTATATATTAGTATACCTAGTCTTGCCAAAAATATTGTCACGAAGAAAAAAAATTTTTTTTTCTTGCGAATAATATTTATTACTTTTACAGTGTGTTAGTTTAATACATAAATATAAAACAATTTAAAATATAAAATCTTATTCGAAGTGGTCTCCATTGGCTGCAATACAGTCCTTTAAACGTTGAGGCCAGTTATCAATAGAAGCACGCACTCTTTCCATGGGAAAATTCTTCACTGCCAATCGTATGGATTGTTTTAGGGACTCCAAATTATCATGGCGTTTAGAGCAAGCCGTACTCTCTAAAACTGATCATAAATCATAATCCAGCGGATTAAGATCGGGACTAGACGACGGCCAGTCTTCAGCTCTGATGAAGTCCGAAACGTTCACTTCCAACCAAGACTGTGTGGACCGAGCTTTATGACCCGGCGCCGAGTCTTGTTGGAAGGACCATACTTGGTTATTGAACATGGTGTTGTTAAGGGGCTTAACTACCTTCTCAAGAATGGTATCTTGATACACTTGTGCCGTTGTTTTGATACCTTTTTCACAAAATTGTGGCTCAGTCACTCCTTCATAGCTAACACCCCACCAAACCTTCACTGAAGTCGGATAATGCCCACGTTGCACTCTGTCGACTAATTGGGAAGCTTCCTTAGTGATTTGAGCATAAATACGGTGATTTTGTTTGTTAAAATGTTGCTCAATTGTAAAGATTTTCTCATCCGTAAACAAAATTTTTCTGTGACCTCCCTTTGCGTACCGCTTCAGTAGTTGTTTCGATTTTACCACCCTATTCTTTTTTAAATTACCAGTTAAAAAATGACCAGTGCGTCTCTTATAGGCTGGAAGTCCTAAGTCATCTTTTAAAATACGCGACATGGTTCTGGGTGCTATCTTCATCTCCCGAGATAAAATCTTTTGCTTTCAGACAGGATTTCTTCGAATTCTGTCCCTTACTGCTTTGACCACCTTTTTCGTACGAACACTACGTGGACGGCCAGATCTTTTTCTGTCACAAACAGAGGAGGTCTCATTGTACCTATTAATAACCCGGTACACAAACATTTGGCTAATACCAAGCGTATGGAGAGTTTTTAAAATTGCATTTGGCTCCATACCAACTTTGTGTAATGTAATCATAGCGGTTCGGTTCTCTATATCACCCCACATAATAATATTATATATATTATATATTTTAATATCGCAAAATATTGTACAACGTATTGGCGCCACAATTAGAAAACCCAATGAACAATCGTATAAAAATGACAGATTCCAAATTCATATGTAATATCTTTCTTATTTTTAATTGTAACAGTATTTATGGCCAGACTAGGTAGATTAATTGAATTAAGAGTTACTAGTTATAATCCATCTTTGTGTAATACAGTTATTAGAAAACCTCTTTGTGCGTTTCATTACAACAATACAGAGTAACATTGGCTACGGATGGAGCCGTGAGGACACAGCTAGTTATTTATAAGTTTAACACTGGCCCCATTTTTCACTGGTTATTATTTGGCAAAAGTGGACCAATCTCATTAGACAGTGACAGCGCAAGCCTCCCACAGGATTTTCACGAAAATAACGATGAGAAAGGATCATACCCGGATTACTGTAATTTGGAATACCTACGTAGTACTTGGGTTTCAGTTAAATGTAACGACGAATAATGTTTTTGATGATAACAAAAGGAGAATATATTGAAAGAAGGAGGATATTAAAGTTCAAAAATTTTTTTTTCAAGTATTCTTTTTCAACACATAACATAAACATCATCACGCCTTATATTCCCCGAAGGGTTCGGCAGAGGTGTTCTTAGTACACCGTCGTTTCGCCAGTTATGTTTAAGTCCCATGTTATAAAGGGCGAGCCTATTGCCATTAACCGGGCACAAATCCAGATTCCGGGCTGCTACTGAGAAATTCCTAATGGAAAAACCCAATAACACTTTGCCCGACCAGGGGATCGAACCCAGGACCTCATGCTCAGCAGTCGCACTTGCGACCACTAGACCAACAAGGCAGTTTTTCAAGTTTTTATGAAAAGCATTTACTTTCACAGCACATAAATAGTACTACACCATACTACAAGTATGGTGCCCGACCTAGTTCTCGAGAATGGTCATGTCACATTGTACTGGGATCGAGCTATTATCACCGACAGGACTATTGTTGCCAATAAACCTGACATAGTGGTGGTAGATCGATCAAAGCGTACTACAATGATTGTTGATATCACTGTCTAACATGACAAGAACCTTGTGAAAGCCGAGAAAGATAAAGAAATTAAGTATCAAGACTTGGCACACAAGGTTGTCGACATGTGGGAGGTTGACTCAGCAGTCATTGTGCCGATAGTTGTTACGGCCAATGGCTTAATAACCAAGAGCCTCGACCGATATCTGATGAGGCTCTCGTTGGGCGGCCGGATCAAGGGCCTGATACAGAAAGCAGTACTTCTGGATACGGCGAGTACTGTTAGGAGGTTCCTCTCTCTGAGGCCCTGATCACCGGTAGTTTGGACCCTGTTCCCGATGTCGGTGGGCTACAATTTATTTTTATTTTTATATAGACATATTTAAAAATGTTTTTTTTTCCTAATTGACGCTTGTAGATGGTCCTGCGGACCTTTTCTACGTAACCGGGCTATTATTGGCGAGATCAGAAGGGTCTCCGAACCCATATCTAAACTAACTACCTAGCTAACTACGCTAACTACTGTAACATCATGACTATTATAGCAGCAACACCTCTAAGGGCGTCCCTCAGAGGGGACTCGAACCTCTTAGGGTGTTGAATGCGAGAGGACTGGGAGGGATACGACAGCTTGATGAGGGCTGTATTAACGATGACTGCGCGGAGTCAGAAGGGACGACTGGCTCCGCGGCTGCGGCGGGTGAGCACGGTGGATCGGGATTTAAAAATGTAAATTACTTATATTATGTATAGTAAATGAATAAAGGAGAATAGTACTACGTATTCGTAGAGATTAGACAAAGTTGCGGCTTAAAAGATGATGTAGTGACAAAAATTGAAAGGAGTATGCTTAGGTGGTTTGGCCATGTTGAGAGAATGAGTGAACGGCGATTAACAAAAGAAATTTATAAGGCGGATGTTAATGGGAACGCCGGTAGAGGACGTCCTAGAAGGACATACATCGATGTTATTGGTGATGTTCTTCACAAAGGTCAGGTGCGTAGTACTCTCAACCGGCGTGCGTGTATGACAAGATGTATGAATGTGGATGAAGCGAAAGGGGTATGTAAGAGTCGTAGCATGTGGCGTTCTATAGTTTCTGCCTACCCCCATGGGAAAAAGGCGTGAGTTTATGTATTTATGTGTAGTACTACGTATAGAAACGTCATTTCTGAAATAATGAGTCAAATGCCTTTAAAAATTTGCTCTGACTCTTGCCTGAAGACAAGAGTTCAACCGCTAGACTATCATTGCTTTTTTAACAGAGACAAACATATAACATACCATCACACCTCTATTCCCCGAAGGGTTGAGCAGAGGTATATAGTAACACCCTCATTTCGCTGTTATGTTTAAGTCCCATGTAATAGGAGGCGAGCCTGTTGCCATCGACCGGGTACAAATCCAAACTCCGGGCTGCTACTGAGAAATTCCACTCGGAAAAGCCAATAACACTGTAGCGGCATCTATCACGCCACATGAGTACTACGCAGCACGACGATTGTCTTGCAAACTACAGCGACAACAATGACAGCTGTTAGATGAAACGTCACAAATCCTGCATCGCGGTATCAAGATTTGACACGGAGTTAGTATATATACAATTTCCCAACATCAACCGTTGGGCAGCCCCCGATCCAGCGTGCTCACAGTCACACCGCGATTAATGCAGTCCTCATCAAGCTGTCGTATCCCTCCTAGCCCTCTCGCATTCAACACCCTAAGAGGTTCTAGTCCCCCCTTGGGGACACCCTCAGAGGTGTTGCTGCTATAATAGTCATGATGTTACAGTATAGCGTAGTTAGCTAGGTAGTTAGTTTAGATATTGGTTCGGAGACCCTTCTGGTCTCGCCAATAATAGCCCGGTTACGTAGAAAAGGTCCGCAAGACCATCTACAAGGGCAGATGAGGAAAAACAAAAAAAAAAACAACCGTTGGGCAGTGGTCCGCCAGGTATATAAGAGCCGCCTGGTAGGAGAATCCTCTCTTTTTGTAGGCGGAATACCATATTATCTCGTTCCCCTACAACACTTTTGCTCAAGGACAGCTTTAGTTTAAAAGCCTCCAAGTTACAAATTAAGGTTATGACGTAACAGTTCCCTAATTTGCCTGGCCCCATTACCAGCAGTAGGCCACTAGTACACGGAATCCAGCTGACCTCAACATTTTCAAGTTTGCATTGTAAACTTTTGGCCACAAATGTTGCATAAAAATTCGTTTGAAAATGAGCCAAATATGCTTTTTTACGGGCAAACCCCCGGGCTTAAGCTAGTTTGTATGTAAAATGAAACAAATATTGGGTAACGTTTTTTCACAGTGCTCGTTAACAAAATAACTGTTATTACCCATACGTTATTTTTAACGCGACTTCGCTTACTGATATCGCTGGAATGTGACTCTGTTATATTTTATTTTTACTGTATTATTATGGGCGAGGTTTTTTCTGCATAGTTATCTGAAAAAGTATTCCATGGTTTTTTGTTCTTATTACGCTTGTTACTGCTTCTTCTTTTCCGATGGTTATTGACTAACCTAGTGTCAGAATTTATGCCGCCCATGGGCCTCTGACTTGGCTTCACATGTCGTCGAGAAATATCTCTCAGGCATGCCGGTTTTCTCGCGATGTTTTCCTTCACCGTTTTTAAGCAAGTGATAATTATACAATACGCACATGAATTCGAAAAGTCAGAGGTGCGTGCCTTGGGTTCGAAACGAGACCTATGACTTGGCAGTCCGACGGTCACACCTAGTGGTGTGACCGTCTAGCCTAGTGGCTATCACTGCTATTTTAATGTTACTGCTTTTAACATTACGCCTGTATTCCCCGAAGGGTAGGGCAGAGGTATAAAGTAACACCCTCATATCGCCGTTATGTTTAAGTCCCATGTAATAAGGGGCGACCCTATTGCCATCATCCGGGCACAAATACAATCTCTGGGCTGCTATTGAAGAATTCTACACGAAAAAACCCAAATACACTTTGTCTAACCTGGGGATCGAACCCAGGACCTCAAGATCAGTAGTGTAATAGTAGTTGTGGAATTCCTCAGTACCAGCCCGGAGTTTGGATTTGTACCCGGTCGATGGCAAGAGGTTCGCCCCCTATTACATGGGACTTAAACATAACGGCGAAATGAGGGTGTCATTACACTATATATATTTATATATATATATATTTATTTCATATTTATTGTATAATTATAATATTTATTTATTTGTGTTTTTAGGTTTATTTTACGTACATAATTTAATGTCTCCTAATTAATTGTTACACTGTGAACTACCTCTCTCTTTTTTTCTTGCACTTCATGTCCATCCAAAGGTTGTCTGGAAGAAATCGCCTAGTGCGATAAGACCGCCCATTGTACATCTCTATTTTTATAGTAATGTTTCTTGTTTGTTTTGTGTACAATAAAGAGTATTGTATTGTATTGTATTGTATTGTGTCACGATACCCCTCTGCCCAAGCCTTCAGATAATACAGGCGTGATGTTATGTTAAATACTGTTTTTTATTTAACTTTTGGAGTAATAAAGATTAGTTTAATTAAGTTTTGTTTCGATAAATGAAGAGATGTTAGATAAGATAAAACTAGAGTTTACCTTTACATTTTATGTGGGTATTTCAAACATGCAAAACTGCGATTAAAATATACAATGAATTTGCTATTTTAAACAAGTAGAAGATTAATATCGACAGGTACCATTATTTTATTGCAAATAAAACTAGCTTTTGCAATTAATATCAATAAAAACTAAATGCAAGTATACTAACAGGGTGACTCTGAATTCTTGTAATTTGAACCTTAAGTTCCATCACCATTCGAACCAGCAGCTAAGAGTGTTATCGGTAACTGGTAACACTGGACAATGTTGATAAAGGAGGGTAATCGTCAAGATTAATCAACGTGCCCGAAGTTATAAAAACACTGGTCATTCGACGGAGTAGAAGATTCCATGTCGAACAGCCGAAGAAGTCTGACCTTTTACATCTGATTAGCTTGTCCTTATTTTCTGATCTTGTGTAAAATTATTATAGTGTGAACTAGATTCTGTCACTAACCACTAACCCAAATATAAGTACTCTCCGTGGTGGAGAGTCTATGTTGGTTTCATTTACTTTATTTATCATGCTCGCAATCCTGACATACCGATATTAGCTATAACCACAAAACAGATAGGTAGGTACAGAAGTCAATCTACATACAAGTGCGCTCGAGCAACGCACACATAGACACTGCTCACGGACACGATATCTCGGACTGTTTGGGACTAGAGTGCGAGTGAGTGCGGGCGCGAGTGCCATGCGCTTGAGAGAGATAGATATATAGGTATAGATAGAGCGACCGCCGAGCGTAGGTATGAAAAGTGAAGTACATACATGTGATTGACTTCTGTACCTATCTGTTTTGTGCTATAACTGTAATGATAGATTCACCCCTACAAGATTCTGTTGGATGTATTTTACGAGAGGGAGATCTTAAGAGGAAATGCGGTCGTCATTTTGTCCATACAAACGTATTCCTCAGTTTCCTCCTTGGATAATGTCACTAGAGCAAATATTTTTTACCATATGATATATATCTATGTCCCTCTGTTTTGTTTTTGTCAATAAATTAATTATTAAAAGAACTAGAAACGTTTAAACTTTACAAAAATCGACCGGTTTTACCACCGTTTTCAAACATCTGGCAAACAAATATGACGAATATAAAAAATAAAAGAAAACATACAGACATAACCAAAGTCTTTCTTAAATTATTACAGAAAAAAATATTAGAATCCGTCCAGATTTGAAGAAGGAAACACGAAAGTACGATTTGGCTAATATTGCAGAGGAGAAATCAGTCCGAGATGCAGGTGTCTTTTTCGCGCTCAATTGGGAAGGTTTGCGGGAGGGGTGGGACGGAAAATTATATCGCAAAAACCTATTTAAATTATTAATATTTTGCAGCCCGCGTTTCCTCTTATATAAACAGGTTATTAATACGGCATAGTAAATGAGCATGGTAAGGAGCTCGTGGCTAATTACCAACCGCGCGGATCATAAAATTTGCGAAGTTAAACTGTGCTTGCCGCGGCCAGTCTGTGGATGGGTGACTGTTCGTTACACATTGAGACCCCTCCGTGCCTCGGAGAGCATGTTAAACAGTCGGTCCCGGGTGTCATTCGAATATTAGGTACCTATGGCAGTCGTTACAGCAAGTCAGAAGCCCAAAAGTCTAACAACCGGTCTAACCTTAGGGTATCGGCATTGCCCAGTAACTGGTTTGCGGAAGTCTGATGGCAGTTGCTTCATGTAAAATACTGGTATTCGGCTGCATCTGGTTAGACTGGTAGCTGGCCCCAACATAGTTGAGAAGAGGCTAGGCAGAACAATAAATGAGCAGGGTCAACCATACTTTTTTTTTACATATAAGAAAAAACGTTGCCCCACACTAGGATTTCTCGTGTACCGTGGGTGCGTTAACAAACACAAATCTTCACATCAACAAACGCCCAGATCCGGAACAACTATCTGTAGGCCATACAAATATTTGTTCCGTGCGGGAATCGAACCCACGACCCGTAGCGCAAAAGCCTTATGACCCTGATAAAGCACCGATCCTCTCCCTCTTAGCCTTTTCCCAATTATCTTGGGGTCAGCTTCCAGTCTAACCAGATGCGGCTGAATACCAGTATTTTACACGGAGCGACTGCCATCAGACCTCCGCAACCCAGTAACTGGGCAATGCCGATATCCTAAGGTTAAACCGTTTGTCAGACTTTCGGGCTTCTGACTACCCGTAACGACTGTCATAGGTATTCGTATGACACCCGGGACCGACGGCTTAACGTGCTCTCCGAGGCACGGAGGGATCTCGATGTGTAACAAATGGTCACCCATCCACGGACTGACCGCGGCAAGCGCAGCTTAACCTCGCAAATCTTACGATCGGCGCGGTTGTTATTTAGCCACGAGCCCCTCCTCTTTAAAGCGGTCTATGAGACTCATTATCAACAAAGGATGTCTACGTGTACAATACTGCTCCATTACTAATAAAATGTCACTTAAAGTTAAACTAACCTAAACCTAAAACTTAAAGTTTCTTAAACGGAAACTTAACACAATTACTTAATAAGTAATTGTGTATGTCACCTCACATAACCCTTAGAACATAATCTCTCTATATACAACAACAAAACAATATATTTTAATAACATGAGAGAATATTCAACGAGTTGCCAACATCAGGGCGTTTGTACGTTAATTAGTATGACGTCACAACACGCACAACTTTTGATACCTTCGCTTTATTAAATTACTTCCAGAACATGTGTATGGAATTCGGTATTGATGTGTGATGTACCTAACTTTTAATTGGTACCTTTAAAACTTATCCTGTCAGAGTTTAAATACTTATAAATTGGTACAACCGTGTTTGTAATGTATCTTGTGCTAGTAGAATAAACTATGTCGGGATTTACACCATGTACCTGTTTATTTTTGAGACTCCGATATTTCGGCGCAGTTGCATGCGCCACGATCACGGAAGAACTGTCGATTGTTACGTGCGGGTAGATGTTATTGGCAGACGAAACGGTCTACCCTCCAAGAAACAGGTTGTATTTTTAGTTAGCATAATAAAGCATAAAGAAAGAAAGGGAGGGAAAGAAAGGGAGGGGCTCGTGGCTAAATAACAACCGCGCCGATCGTACGATATGCGAGGTTAAGCTGCGCTTGCCGCGGTCAGTCCGTGGATGGGTGACCATTTGTTACACACCGAGACCCCTCCGTGCCTCGGAGAGCACGTTAAGCCGTCGGTCCCGGGTGTCATACGAATACCTATGACAGTCGTTACGGGTAGTCAGAAGCCTGAAAGTCTGACAAACGGTTTAACCTTAGGATATCGGCATTGCCCAGTTACTGGGTTGCGGAGGTCTGATGGCAGTCGCTCCGTGTAAAATACTGGTATTCAGCCGCATCTGGTTAGACTGGAAGCTGACCCCAAGATAATTGGGAAAAGGCTAAGAGGATAATAAAGCATAATCAGTCCATGAGGGGGCCAAAGCGAAGAGTAATAACAAATACAGGTTGTAATCAAAATCATGTAATTCCTTTATACCTCGTGATGTACTGCTGACATAGATTAATATTGCAAGGGATAATTTTGGATTCAGTAAAAAAAAATGACAAGAAGTAAACATGTGTTCTTAACGTGAGTCAGTTTAGCGCTACGAGTTAAATGACCGCGCGGTGAGCGATACCGTGCAATTCGCTGACATGTTTACTCGTTTTTTTTTTATTGTTTCCAATAGTATCCCTTTTAGGGTTAATCTATGTCAGCAGTACATCACGAGGTTTGAAGGAATTATATGATTTCATTTGCACCCTGCATACATGGAAAAATACATAAAGATTTTAAAAAATGTGTACCTACTTTTTATTCTGAATTTATCAAAAGTACTATATTTTTGTATCTTTTTTTGGGAAAAATACTATATTTGTTCAATAAAAAGGTGGCAACCCAAGCCAGCGCCCACAGGCACGACGGCATGGCAAAGGTTTTTTTAAGCTCAAATGATTTTAAACCTTATGTCGATGTTATTAGCAGTCATATTTCCTTAGCATATCGCGGTATGCTTCGTCGTACCGCGGTACGGTAAATACGAGTCCTAAAGGGTATTACAATAAGGTTTAAAATGAACATAACATCACGCCTTGTATTCCCCGATGGGTTCGGCAGAGGTGTTTTTAGTACACCCTCATTTCACCAGTTATGTTTAAGTCCCATGTAATAGGGGGCGAGCCTATTGCCATTATCCGGGCACAAATCAAGACTCCGGACTGCTACTGAGAAATTCCTAATGGAAAAACCCAATAACACTTTGCCTGACCTAGGGATCAAACCCAAGATCCTATGCTCAGCAGTCGAGCTTGCGACTACTAGACCAAAAAAGCAGCTTAAAAAATCTAAAAAATCTATCTTTAAAATTATTTAAGCTTTAAAAATCCCTTGCCATGCCGTGCCGCCTATGGGCGTAGGCCCTTACTGTCTCACTGCTAGACGTGGCACTCTTCTCAGAATGAGAAGGTTTTAGGCCTTAGTCCACCACGTACGGGTTGGTGGTCTACACACACCATTGAAAACTTTATAGAGCCCTCTCAGGTCTGCAGGTTTCCTCACGATGTTTTCCTTCACCGTTAACGCAAGTGATAATATTAACTACAGTTTTATCAGTGAATAAAAATTAATAAGTCAACAATCTCTGAAAAATCATATCAAAACAAAGTCATAGCCAAGTCCTCCAGTGTCAGGGTGTACTCGGTAACCATGGCAACGCGCCATAAACAAACCTACTCAGAAGTTGGTGAAGGTGAAGGGAATTAGTTTCGCTCGATAGATTGGTATTGTATCAGAGTTTTATAAATAAAAAATCTTTTTCGTATGAGAGTTGTGACAAATACGTGACATATGTCTTGTCGTGGTAGTGTGTGTTAGGTTGCCTGCAAGCCTAACATGAGCAGGGCGAAATAAGATAAGCGATACACATTTACATACAGTTTTTTGTATATCAATGGCCATATAATATCTCGTCCCGGAACGAGATAATGCGACGATATAATTATCTCGCGCTGCGTGTTAGGTGGTATCCTTTGTAACTGGATGTCCAGCGTGAGCGACAAACGCGATGCGGTGCGACGCGACGCGACACGATGTGGAACAAATACGCGTTACGTCGCGTCTCGCTACATAGGCCGCTAGTAGGGAATGCCGTTGTCTTGATCGCGTTTGTCGCGTTCGTCGCGTCGCCTTCATTGCTTACGCAGGACAGGTAAGCAACAAACGCGACGCGATGCGGCACGATGCAACGCGATACGACAAGATGCGATGAAAAGTACGCTAGAAGCTGAATCGAAAATATCATCAAAACACGCTTTGTTCTTCTCATTAGCACTTAAATTAAAATATAGAAATGTTGCGTTAGGCATTTTTTGGTTACACACAGTACTTAGGTACCTATCTGTATTCTTTTATTAAAGTTTATCTGTCATTTCGTATTTATTTTCCTTATTATATGCGTTATATCAATTATTATGTTTCATACTGTTTCTTTACTACGAACTATAATACTTCTTCTTTTCGTGTGGTTAGTGACTAACCTGGTGTCAGAGTTTATGCCGCCTATGGGCCTCTGACTTGGCTTCACATGCCGTCGAGAAATATCTCTTAGGCATGCCGGTTTCCTCACAATGTTTTCCTTCACCGTTTTTAAGCAAGTGATAAATATACAATACGCACATGAATCCGAAAAGTCAGAGGTACGTGCCTTGAGTTCGAACTCGAGACCTATGACTTGACAGTCCGACGGTCACACCACTAGGCTATCAATGATTACTATAATACTTGATAAGTAAAATTTTAAATATTATCAACAAAAAAAAACGAAAGTGACAATATTTTCCTTTGGAGGCACGTGTGATTATTTTTAGAAGCCAATCTTTTTTCAATCTCGATTTTATTCACAGCTTTGAGCGGATTATGAGAGATATTTCCGATGTGAGCATAAAAAGTATTAAAAAAATAGGGTTCCATCTGTTCACAAAATAATGTTAAAAATATGAAGGAATATCATTTATTCATTACATCAGATATATTTAGAAATCAAATCCTTTGATAAGATGAAGACATTGAATTATATCTGATTCGATTTTGAGATTAATCCTTCAATGTACTTAGGTACCTACTCGAGAAAATTATATTGAATACTTATAAAATATTAAGCAACTGAGAGAGAAAATGATTTTTGAGTTTTTCTTTGATTTCTAAATAGGATAGAAACCTTCAAAGTTTGAGTAATCAAACAGGTAAACTAATTCATGTAAATCACATGATCTATTACTACTGGTATAGATTAACACAGCATGGGATATAGATAATATAAAAAAATAAAATGGTCAGTAGTCTGTCTACCACCAAAAAGTACTGTAAACCACCAAAAAGAATGAAAAAAAACCTTTTTTTTTCAAAATAATTTAAAAATGTATAGGACAGTAGCCGTGTCCTCACGGCTCCGCCCGTAGCCTATGTTACTCAGTGATAATGTAGCTATCTAACGGCAAAAGAATTTTTGAAATCGGTTCAGTAGTTTTTAAGTTTATTCGTTACATACAAAAATACAAATCTTTCCTCTATATAATATTTTATAGAACATTTCAATGCCACGCATAAATAAATAGAAGTCCGAAAAGAAGCTAGCGGGCATGACTAACGAAGTATCGCTCCATACAATCAATTAACTCAGGACGCTAAAATGTCTCACAGAACATCAAGTTTACTTTAAAAAAATATTTTTTCATTGAATCCAAAATAACCCCGTGCAGGGTCAATCTAAGTCAATATAGACCACGAGGATTGAAGGAACACACGAACCCGGTTACACCCTGTATATTAAATTGTCAACCCTGCATTTCCCTTGGAGGTAAACATGAAAGCATGCACATTGTTACCTGAAGTACCATCGAGGTTGGACGAGACAAGGTCGCGTGTATTTTTAGACTTCAGAACTAATTGCCATACTACTGGAGATGCTGCTTATACTCTCAAATGAGGGGGCTCAGAGCGTTTTGGATGGAAAAGCGAGGAAATGACGACACAACACTGGAATCTGTGATTAGCTCTTGGAAAAATACTTGAAAAGGTTGAAGAAGATGGTTGTCATAAAACAGGATGATTTTATTCCCCATCTTTATTTTGATGGTAAAGGTTCGGCCATTAAAATTTTGTATAAAAAGTAAACAAACCTGGAAGTAGCATACGAAATGGAGCTGTCAAAATGTAAACGTCATTTGAATTTCATACATTTGACAAAACAAAACATACATATTATAGGTACAGTCACGTGTATGTATACATATGTATACACATAGCGAAATCCAAAAGTGATTTCCTTCGAAAATAACAATTAGAATGATGAAATATTACACATAAATGTTTCTACAAATAAATAATGTGAACTATGGTTTCAATTTTTTTTTATTTACAAACTATTTATTATATGAAATTCGCATTTTAAGTTCACTATGTGTATACATATTATTACACGTGACTGTACTCACGCCTGTAATCCCCGATGGGGTAAGCAGAGAAGTGCTCCTATTACAGGAGTCCGTACACCCACGTTCCGCTTCGTCTATTGCCATTTTCTTATTGCCTCTTACGAATCGCTTGCCGGACAATGGGAGGGAATTATATTCTTCATAAGTCCCCCCCATGGACACGGACGGAAAATAAATGTTTTATTTATCACTAGTGGCTCGTCCCGGCTTCGCACGGGTTGAATTTTTTCCCGTTTTTGCAATATTTTTCATTTATGCTCCGCTCTTATTGGTCATAGCGTGATGTTATACAGCCTATACATAACCTTCCTCGATAAATGGACTATCCAACACAAAAATATTTTTTCAATTCCAATCAGTAGTTCCTGAGATTAGCGCGTTCAAACAAACAAACAAAATCTTCAGCTTTATAATATTAGTATAGATTTCTGAATCTTAAGTGATATGAACAGTTGGGTAGCAGTGATAGCCTAGTGTTGTGACCGTCGGATTGCCAAGTCATACGTCTCGAGTTCGAACACAAGGCACCTCTGACTTTACGGATCCAAGTGCGTATTGTATAATTATCACTTGTTTAAAAACGGTGAAGGAAAACATCGTGAGGAAACCGGCATAGTTGAGAGACATTTCTTGACGGCATGTGAAGCCAAGTCAGAGGCCCGTGGGCAGCATAAACTATGACACCAGGTTAATTACTAACCACACGAAAAGAAGAAGAAGTGATGCGAAATCGATACTTGTGAGGAACTTTTTTTTAAATGCCATGACAAAAATAATACTCATTTCAATTGCTCAAGTAATGTGAAAGAAACATATTTCTGGTAATCGTGGGCTACAAGTTAGTATTTTATTAGTTCTACAACTAGCATTAGGTACTACTACGAAAGACGTAAAAGTTTTATTGCCAGGCGCCTGCAATTTGTAACAACTTACATTTTAAGCACAATTGTTATAGACAGTTACTATGTTCCAACCAAACACAAGATTTTATAAAAAAAAACTGCCCATTACTGTCCCACTTTTGGGCATGGGCCTCGCCTCATAAAGAGAATGGATTAGGCCCAGGGTAGTAGCTGACTAACATCTACAGTTAACTTATACAAGGTTAGTCGGAAAGGGGGTACTAAGCCGCGGGCCACTTAATGTAGGTATCACTGATGATTGTATTAAAGAAAGTGTTAAATGTTAAATATTCGATTTTTTTTTTCCAAGAAATAGAATAGAATATACTTTATTGTACACCAAAATTGTAGCACAGCTCTTATACAATAACAAAATATTAAAGAGTACAATGGCGGTCTTATCGCTGATAGCGATATCTACCAGACAACCTTTGGATGAACAGGAAGTCAATGAATAAGATAGAGGGGGTAGTCCATGGTGTACTGCTGCAAAATATATACTACACACCAATAATAATATTATTTTTATTTTAGTTTTTTTCAAAAATTCTTCATCCCTGCTTTAGTTATGAATTCAGAAAATGGAGTTTCTAATCCGTGACCCCGAATATGACGTGAAATTTAAACATAGCTGAGGATAGATAGAATTTAGCGTATTTTTTATGAGATCTTTGAACAGCTATTTCTCTTGAACTATTGACTTCTGGGGAAAGTTGTAGAACAAAAGTTGTCCATTATTATGAGTACTTTAACACCCTTTCGGCATGGTACGCCCTTTCCGACTAATTTTGTATATTGAACACGAGTTAAGGTTAACTGCCCCGTTGGTCTAGTAGTGGCAAGCGCGACTGCTGATTGGTGAGGTCCTGGGTTCGATCCCCAGGTCGGGCAGTGTTATTGGGTTTTTCTATGTGGAATTCCTCAGTAGCAGCCCGGAGTTTAGATTTGTGCCCGGTAGATAGCAATAGGCTGGCCCCCTATTGCATGGGACCTAAACTTAACGACGATATGAGGGTGTTTTACTATACACCTCTACCCAATCCTTCGGGAAATAAAGGCGTGATGTTATGTTATGCACAAGTTAAGCTATTAATATTTTAATCCATGCTGAAGAGTTTGTTTGTTTGAACGCGCTAATCTCAGGAACTACTGGTTGGAATTGAAAAATATTTTTTGTGTTGGATATTCCATTTATCGAGGAAGGTTATAGGCTATATAACATCACGCTACGACTAATAGGAGCGGAGCATAAATGAAAAATGTTGCAAATACGGGAAAAATGTCCACCCGTGCGAATCCGGGACGGGCCGCTAGTTTATTAATAACGACGTTTATAACAGGAACTCTAGATTTTTTGAAACCTGAAACTTTAACCTGTTTAACTAGCACTTCCCCCTCCACGCCACGCTAAAAATTTATCCTACATTTTTTGACGGCTATTGACGTCATTGACGGCCAGAGCACACTTTCATTTGACGTCTATAGACGTCGATTTTTTTTTCTTTTTTTTCATTTTGACTGCTTGAAGATGGTCTTGCGGACCGTTTCTACGTAACCGGGCAGTTATTGGCTAGACCTGAAGGTTCTCCAACCAATTTAGCCGTCGATTGCGTTCAAAATGTTCATAATTCTCAGGTTCCAAAGAAACGTCGTGAACATAAATGCAAACACCGTGCAACATTGAGCCAGTCTGAGGCCTTCATATCATATTTAGCAGCGCTATCCCCTCGCCATTTGAGGGGTCAAGGTTTTTCATTGTTTACCTACCTTATTTAGAGAACCCTTTTTGGGGAGTTTATTGTCAAATCCTACGTCACACAGGCAGATTGGGGTTGGAATTTTCGGGTCCCGTTATGTGATATTTTGGATTTAAAGGGATATTCATCTAGGGTGAATGAAAATACGTGGATGTTTTGGGATGTATTATATATTTTTGCTGAAAAGTCAGTAAAATGTCAACATGCAGAATAGTGGGAGTAATAAAACTACGTGTATAATATTTTGAAATAAGCGAAACCAATCACAAAGATAGTTAAATAATGGAATCAGGCTTTACTTTGCGGAAATCCATGATATGTTCTACCTAGCCTTTTCCCAACTATGTTGGGGTCAGCTTCCAGTCTAACCAGATGCGGCTGAATACCAGTATTTTACACGGAGCGACTGCCATCAGACCTCCGCAACCCAGTTACTGGGCAATGCCGATATCCTAAGGTTAAACCGGTTGTCAGACTTTCGGACTTCTGACTACCCGTAACGACTGTCATAGATATTCGTATGACACCCGGGACCGACGATTAAACGTGCTCTCCGAAGCACGAAAGGGTCACGATGTGTAACGAATGGTCACCCATTCCCGGACTGACCGCGGCAAGCGCAGCTTAACCTTGCATATTATATGATCCGCGCGGTTGCTAATTAGCCTCGTGGGCCCCACGAGCCCACGGAAATCCATTACATGCAAATATACCTACAATTTTATTTAGTATTAATTCCGCCAAACTAGTTGCGGTCGGCATTTAGTCCATACAAAAGTATTCCTCAGTTTCCTCCTTGGATAATGTCACTAGAGCAAATATTTTTTTATCATATGATATATATCTACCACCACTATGTCGTTATGTTTTGTTTTGGTCAATAAATTAATTATTAAAAGAACTAGAAACGTTTAAAGTTTACAAAAATCGACCGGTTTTAGCACCGTTTTCAAACATCTGGCAAACAAATTTTACGAATATAAAAAATAAAAGACAAACAAACTGACATAACCAAAGTGTTTCTTAAATCATTACAGAAAAATTATTAAAATCGGTCCAGATTTGAAGAAGGAAACAGGGAAATACGAAAGTACGATTTCGCTAATATTGCACAGGAGAAATTAGTCCGAGATGCAGGTGTGTCTTTCGCGCTCAATTGGGAAGGTTTGCGGGAGGGGTGGGACGGAAATAGATCGCAAAAACCTATTCAAATTATTAATATTTTACAGCCCGCGTTTTCTCTTAAGCTTGGATGCCGTATGAAGCACCGCTCCCAGCCCACAAATGTATTTATTTATTTATAGGAATATAGTAGTTGATCCGGTGAACTTATTTCAACCAATGTTTTTTAAATTTTTTCCTTATTTTCTTTTATCTTAATTCACACCACTAATCAGGCGAAAAATACAAAAAAAAAAATCGAATCGGTCGAGCCATTTTCGAGATTTTGCGAGACTGACGCACGCCAATTGACTTTTAGTGTAAATATGCTGGATTCTGCATCTAAGCTTGATCAACTAGTTTGGCGAAATTAACACTAAATATTGTAATTGTATATTTTGTAAAGATAGTTAAATAAATACGTGATAACGTGGTGTTATCGGTAGCTGGTAACACTGGACAATGTTCACGTGTTCAGGCAGGAGGGTAATCGTCAAGATGAATCTATGTACCCGAAGTTATAAAAACACTGGTCATTCGACGGAGCAAAGGATTCCATGTCGAGCAGCCGAAGAAGTCTGACCTTTTATATTTATTTATTTATACTTTCGCACAAAGTTTGTACAAAGGCGGACTTAATGCCTTAGGCATTTTCTACCAGTCGACCTTAGGGTGGTGCAGACAAAAAAACATGGTAGGTGCACTAAGTAGTGTTGTGTATGTGAGGCAATACCAAATTAAAAATAAACAAAGCTTACTGTGAAACATTTGAAAAATAATATTTACACTTATAAATTATACGAATATATTAAATAAACATAACATACATAAATATATATTAATAATCAATACCTACATACATACATATATCTGATTTGCTTGTCCTTATTTTCTGATCTTGTGTAAATTTTTATATTGTGAATTAGCTTCTGTAACTAACCCAATTAAAAGTACTCTCAGTGGAGGAGTCTATGTTGGTTTCATTTACTTTACTTACCATGCTTGCAATCCTGACATACTGATATTAGCTATATGTAAGTGTACCCTACAGGACTCTGTTCTATGTATTTTATAGTGGTATCCAAATGTTCGACATGTGTCCGCTATTATTTGACCACCAACTGAGCCTTGGCCGACGTCTTGGCCTAACTGAGCTACGAGTCAGAGTTAGATCCTTGCACGGAGTTAAGTTTCTACAATATAATACCAAGCGTAAACTCATTATAATTCATTCAAAAATAAAGTAAAGAATTTTCTAGCAGATAAAGCCTATTATAATATTAATGAGTTTTTGGCAGAAGGTTTTCAACATTCTACATAATTTAATGTAATTATATAATAAATATTTGTATGCCATTGATCATGGCAAACATGATGATCTCTATTGTTACTTTAACATCTTGCATATATGCTGACAATTGTTTTTGTATGTATGTACACTCATGTTTGAGCAAATAAAAATTATCTTATCTTATCTTATCTTCAATATAGCGATCTAGAAGAACTTAATTTTAAGTGGATGTTTCAAAATGTAATTACTTAGACTGCAACTGCGTGTTTTTTTTATGCAACAGGTAATAGGTAGGCAAAGAAGCCGCCGCGGCGGAAAAGCGGTTAACGCTATACACCTACAACACCGTTAAGCATGGGGTCCAGGGTTCGATTCCCAGGACGGGTAAAGTTTTATTGAGTTTTTCCATTAGAAATTTCTCAGTAGCAGCCTGGAGTCTGGATTTGTGCCCGGCTAATGGCAATAGGCTCACCCCCAATTACATGGGACTTAAACATAACTGGCGAAACGAGGCTCTACTAAAAAGAAACATCTCTGCCGAACTCTTCGGGGAATGTAAGGCGTGATGTTACCTACAACACCAATAGGATTGCTGATGTGTTGCGAACCTCAAAGACAAAGTTGGAAAGTCTCATGTGCCAGTAATTTCACCAGCATCCATACCCTTCAAACCAGAACACAACAATGCTGCTTGGCGGTCTTCTTCTTCTTTTCATGTGGTTAGTGACTAACCTGGTGTCAGAGTTTAAGCCGCCCATGGGCCTCTGACTTGGCTTCACATGCCGTCAAGAAATATCTCTCAGGCATGCCGGTTTCCTCACGATGTTTTCCTTCACCGTTTTTAAGTAAGTGATAATTATACAATACGCACATGGATCCGAAAGGTCAGAGGTGCATGCCTTAGGTTCGAAATCGAGACCTATGACTTGGCAGTCCGACGGTCACACTACTAGGCTATCATTGCGTGGCGGTAGAAATAGCTATGGTAAATACTTCCCCGGACGAGCTCTTTCAGAAGCTCTTCTACAACTAAAATACTGTTTTTTTTTTTTTTCCTATTCGACTCTTGTAGATGGTCTTGCGGACCTTTTCTACGTAACCGGGCTATTATTGGCGAGACCAGAAGGGTCTCCGAACCAATATCTACACTAACTAACTACGCTAACTACTGTAACATCATGACTAACTAAAATACTGTGTATCTTGTTACAATAAAATACTTTATTACTGACCCTGACCTTTATTCTTTCATTCCAGATTCTGTAATCCGCAACCCGGCGAGGGTTGGCAGTAAAACGGCGGTCAACGCCACGATAGATACGTAAGTACCTATACACGAATACGATACTTTACTTAGCTATACATACTGGTTGTAAAAATAGCCTTAACGAAGCCGAAGTCTACGCATACTGTACATCAAACTAAGTAACATACAGCAAAAATAATTGCTGGGAAACGACTTTTATTTTTAGGTATTAAAAAACAGCTTTTAATTGTAGCGCGCAATGTAAGCGCGCGTGCAGTAGACAGTACCTACATTTCAAAAATATTGGTTATAGGTATTTGTATAGGAGAATGTTTGGCAATAACCTTTGAACTTAGTTTTCGTGAAAAACGTCCAATAATGTTTGTTGTGCAAAACTTTGACCTTCAATATCTCAGTAACCAATCGGTCCCCAGGTATGGCCCAATACCAAAAAATCTTCGTCATAACGGGAAGAATACGTGGCTCTCGGCTTCGTTAAGGGTGACGTACGTGACTATATGTAGGGTGTTAAAAAATTTACTCTAGGTAAGATTTTTTTAGAGTTACTCTGTATCGGAAATTGAACAACCTACGTAGTTAATTTTTTTTAAATTAGTGTATTTTTTATTGCTTTCAATATAAATTATAAAAAAAAAGGATTTGTATGGAAAGTAATAAAAAAAATTCGCGAGTTTCGAAAAGTTGTTCAATTTCCGATACTCGCGCCAAAAAAAACTTAGAGTACATTTTTTAACAGTCAGTATCTGCCAACCTTGTATCAACTATATTGGGGTCAGCTTCCAGTCTAACCAGATACGGCTGAATACCAGTATTCTGCACGGAGCGACCGCCATCAGACCTCCGCAACCCAGTTACTAGGCAATGCTGATATCCTAAGGTTAGACCAATTGTCAAACTTTCAGGCTTCTGACTTCCTGTAACGACTGCCATAGGTATTCGTATGGCACCGGAGACTGACTGTTTAACGTGCTCTCCGAGGCACGGAGTGGTCTCGAAGTGTAACGAATGGTCACCCGTCTACAGACTCACCGCGGCAAGTGCTGCTTAACCTCGCAAATCAAATGATCGGCTTGGTTGGTAATTAGCCAAGAACGGGCTCGGTGTATAAATAGCACACATTAAAAAATATGTCGTATTTTTATTAGGTAGGTACATAGCGACGCTCGGCAGTGAAAACCTCGTAAATAAAAATTTCTTCAAATGCGTTTTATTTGTTCTTTAGATTGATAAACTCGTCATACACGTACTAATTCAACAAACTTTCAATTCAAATACTTCTAAGCTATCTATGACGTACGATGACAAACTTTTATTAACATTTTCATCGGCCATTTGTTTTCAGGAGACAGTTTTTCTATCTCTTTTATAAAAATGTATTTTACACATAAGTGGTTTTCACTGCCGACCGTCTATAGATAGAATACTATAATGGTTCGATATTAGAAATAGCACCCATAGAAATGTATATAATACTTTTCTTAAATACACTGATAGATTTTTATCTGTGGTCCATTAATGTGTACCTATGTATATAATACCGTACTTATGCCCGGTTCCTATAAATAAAAACGAATCGTTTTGCTTACCAATGGTAGCATTTTTTATTACCAAGCGCCATATAAATAGACCGGTAAGCTAACTTTACCTGTAATAGCTACTTTCATATGGGGATTTACTATGCAAAGCCATGAAATCTTTGCTTCATATTGGAAAAGATACAAGTCTCAATGTTAACCAATAACGTTCCGTAAATTAGTTTACGATGTGTCGAAACTAAAGTCCCTAGCAAAACTGAACGAGTGGGTCGAGGAACTTCAAGTATACTCCACCAAGAAGAACATAGTCTGCTTAATTGTCGGCAATAAGACTGACAAGCATATCATTTTGTGACCCGGTGCATAATATCAGCAAGCACATTGGGTCACCCGCGCGACGGCGCAACGAGTATTCCCTAGGAGGGTTGATGTTAGGCAGGCGGCCGGTCATAAAACAATAAGCCAAAACCTCTAACAACATGGATTTATGAAATACATGTTGTGCAGACCCCACCTAGTGTGGGATAAGGGCAGGAAGAAGAAGAAGAACACTCCGTAAGTTATAAGAATCGGCCAGTAAAGTTTGTGCCTCTGAGTCCAAAAATTCCCTCGTCCAAGTATCACTGCATGTAAATCTACACTCAAAGGTATCCTTAAGGCTATCATCTCTTAATAATATAATAAAATAAGAAAACATATTTTTCCCTCAAAAAGTAATTACCCAAGTCTTTGTCAGTTAAACTTAAAGACACTTAAATAAGGCCAGTTTTGGACAAAGATAAACTCGTAAACAGATTTAAAAAGGTACTTGAATAATTTTTATAATCCATTTAGTTTAAAACCCAAGTTAGATGTAACTTTCTTGTGAAATGTTTAACAAACTCTTTGAGTTATCTTGGTTCTACATTTTGGGGATATTAATGTAAAATACGGGTAAAATGTTTTGTAACTGCCTCGTTGGTCTAGCGGTGACAAGCACGACTGCTGATCGTGAGGTCCTGGGTTCGATCTCCAGGTGGGGCATTGTTATTGGATTTTTCCGTGCGGAATTCCTCAGTAGCAGCCTGGAGTTTGGATTTGTGCCCGGTTGATAGCAATAGACTCGCCCCCTATTACATGGGACTTAAACATAACGACGACATGAGGGTGTTGCTATGTAATTTATTTATCCATTTACAATAATATAAGCTTACAGTCTAGACACCAAAACGCTTATATGCTAAAGAGAGTAAAAAAGTACAAAAATATCCATAAATAAAATCATAGAGCAAAGCATAACACATTGAAATTTCTGCTAAGAAACAACAATATTTTATTTTTTAATTACATAAATATTATCAGAAAATATATCGGCATCTGGGCAGTTCTCAACTATTCATTCAGTAAAGCGATTGCTTTGGCGGTTGGGCTATACACCTCTGCCCATCCCTTTGGGGAATACAGGCGTGATGTTATGTTTTAGCTGGTAGAGAGTTCGCCATCTAGCTCTTGCTATGGAAAGGAGCGTCAGATAGGTATATTGCAGCACTAATATTTTAGTAGTAGTACAGCTTCTTGTGAAAGATTTCCTTCGAGAAAGATCTACTGCCATAACGATTTCTGCTGCCAAGCAGCATTGCTGTGTTGTGGTTGGAAGGGTATGGGTGCTGGTGAAATTACAGGCATATGAGACTTTTCTACTTTGTCTCTAAGGTTAGCAACGCATCAGCAATTTTCTTGGAGTTGTACGTGTGAGGCGGTGACCACTTACCATCCGCTGGGCCGATGGTGAACCGAATTATTATTATTTTGCACAAAAATCATAATATACAACCTTTCATAGAATGTATTATCAGCGTACAAAATGTTCAAAAATAGCAGAGGTGAGGTAAAAATTGAGAATTTTATCATAAACCAGCGACCCGCCCCGGCTTCGCACGGATGTAATATAGATACTAATGTGGAGCATATAAACCTTCCTCTTGAATCACTCTATTGCTGAAAACTGCATTAAAATCCGTTGCGTAATTTAAAAGATCTAAGCGTATAGACAGCGGGAACGACTTTGTTTTATACTATGTAAAGATACAATGTAGATGCTAAACCGTGCCTCGGAGAGCACTTTAAACAGTCGGTCCTGGGTGTCATACGAATACCTATGACAGTCGGGTAGTCAGAAGCCCGAAATTCTGACAACCGGTCTAACCTTAGAATATCGGCATTGCCCTACAACTGTGTTGCGGAGGTCTGATGGCAGTCGTTCCGTGTAAAATACTGGTATTCAGCTGCATCTGGTTACACTGGAAGCTGACCCCAAAAGTTGGGTAAAGGCTAGGCAGAACAATACTGTAGATGCTAAACTTCCATATTATTATCATGTTATCGATAAAAATCCAGCTCATTGACCTACTATAGCAAAACTACTAGTAATTTTAATACAAAACAACGGAAGACCAATTATAATTGCGTGCTGCGATCGCTAAAGATTACTACTCGTAGAACTTATCTATCCATCGTTATAGATAGGTAAGATACACTAACGACTGGTATAATTAGCGATAGTCGTAACTGGCACGAGTTTTGATAGAAACTTTGTAACTTTTGCCTTTTATGTAACAGTTGATTGATTGTGTTTAGCCGAATTTTGTATTACGCCATGTGTTCACTTGTAAACAATGTTTCGGGAACATGTTACAAACAGTTTCCGAAACATCACATAGCGGAACAAAAGCAAAATAAACTAGGATACAAGTTATAAATAAAGATATATAGGTATTTGCAATCAAGGTTTGCATTACACAGCAGGATGACTGATACAGACAAGAACGAGGTATTTATACGACGACAGTCAGATGGTCAACGAAAGCACACACTGGTGGCAATCATGAGGAATATAACGTTATAAACTGTTTGGTTTATTCTTAACCGTAAATGTTTCAAGATTAAATGTTTCGGTGCTTTTGCCATTAAAATGTTAGTAGTGTTTACCGCAACATGATTCAATGTTTTAGAAACATGTAGGATCTTGTTTTTGAAACAGTGTTTATAAACAAATATTTATTATTGATTGGAGGGGCTCGTGGCTAATTAACAACCGCGCGGATCATACGATTTGCGAGGTTAAGCTACGCTTGCCGCGGTCAGTCCGTGGATGGGTGACCGTACGTTACACATCGAGACCCCTCCGTGCCTCGGAGAGCACGTTAAATAGTCGGTCCCGGGTATCATACGAATACCTATGATAGTCTTTACGGGAAGTCAGAAGCCCGAAATGTCTGACAACTGGTCTAACCTTACGATATCGGCATTACCCCGTAACTGGGTTGCAGAGGTCTGATGGCAGTCGCTCCGTGTAAAATACTGGTATTCAGCCGCATCTGGTTAGACTGGAAGCTGACCCCAACATACTTGGGAAAAGGCTAGGCAGATTTTTCATTATTGAATACCTGGCTTTGTGTATTACGAAACTTGTATGCGGCAGTGGCGAAGGCTCCATACAACTCGATTCCTATCGGCTTCCCTTTCGAAATATGGCAAATACTAGTATCTGTTATTTTCAATTATCATTTAAACAAATAATTATTTACGAAGTTACATTGCAGGTATAACATTTGCTTATGAAGGTAACAATCAAAGAAATAAGTTATAATATATTCTGAGTTTGGTCTGTGTATTAGGATTTGAAATGAGGGTGTAGGTTTTTTAAGTCCAAGGTTAGAACTGAAAAACATATTATACAACGTGTAATAGAAATACATGGTCATATTTAACCTTCTGGATGCCAGCGTCATACCTATATTACATAAAGAATTAAAAATTATTTCTAAAGTCATCTGAGAATTGTGTTCGGAACAAATCATTTTATGGTAGATATACAAGGTTAGTCGGAAAGGGGGTACTAAGCTGAAAGGGTGTTAAAGTAACTGTAATAAGGGATAACTTTAGTTCTACAACTTTCCCCAAAACTCGATAGTTTAAGAGAAATATATTTCAAAAATTTCGTATAAAAATATGCTAAATAAATCTGTTCATAGCTATGATCAGTTGTGTTTGCAATTTAGGACATATTTGGGGTCACGGATTAGTAACCTAATATTCTGAATTCATAAGTAAAGCAGGTATGATATCTTAATGAAAAATCTAAAATAAAAATCTTTTTGCATGCAAATAACAATAATCGAAATTTGAAATTTTAACACTTGCTTTAAAATAGTCATCAGTGATACTTTAAGTGGCCCGCGGCTTAGTACCCCCTTTCCGATTAACCTTGTATATCGCAACTTTAGAATTATAGAGAACTATTTCAAAATTTTATGATTTTAAGTTTGACTCAAGGCAATGTGGTCGCTAAGCGACAAAGCCTTTTAAATAAATTAAAAAAAAAAAAGTTTGACTCATAAAATGACGTTTAATAACCATCTTCATCGACTCTTATTAAAAGTGATGATATAAAATTTAAATCATATCATATGACTTTAATTTTATATCATCACTTTTAATAAGAGTCGATGAAGATGGTCATTAAACGTCATTTTATGAGTAAAACTTAAAATCTTAAAATTTTGAAATAGGTCTCTATAATTCTAAAGGTGCGATATATGACATAAGTAAAATCTATATATAAAAAACTATTTTTTTTTTGCATTTTTTTGATGTGTACAGACCCGTGATATACCATAAAACCTAAATTTCAAATAATATCGAATACTTTTTTTCTGGAATCCAGGAGATTAAGTAGGTTGTTTGAACTCTTATTTAGAGGTAAATTTCATAGGTCAAATAAGAATAAACGGTATTTTTCTTTCTATTATCCATACGAATTGAATTTTCGATTCTCCGTACGAATTGACCCGATCAGCTGATGCCATTTATATGGAGAGTCGAAAAAATAAACCGATTTTTTTTATTTGACTTATCAAACCTTGCTCTGCATAGGAGTCCAAACAACTCCCTTAAATATCACCACGCATTTCTGATACACGTTGTATTTAGAACAAAATCTAGGCGTAAAACAATCGGTTCAGTTTAGGGAACAGGCTAGAAATGTAAAAAATCGGAACAGCTATCTAGCCTCATCCGATTGCCACTCGCAAGCGTCGATTGATGCTATTACTGGGCGTTTGGGGTGCATGAAAAGTACCTCCACGAGTGACGATATTTAAGGACGTCAGACGCACCCTGGGCTGTCAGTCTTTCGACCAACCTTGCTGACTGGCTGATCTTTTCACCACGGCATGAACTATTCTCATTAGCTAGTACCGATACGAGAGAGGAAGAAGAAGAATCTGACCATAACTAATTCAATTACCAATCGGTCTAGTTTCATAGAGCACCCACTAAACGATAAACGGTGTAGTCCCTGATCCACCGAGCTCACCCGACGCAGCCGCGGAGCCGGTCGTCTTTTCTGACTCACACCAGTGGCAGTCACACCGTTAATTCAGCCCTCATCAAGCTGTCTCCCTCCCAGTCCTCTGGCAAGCAACGCCCTAAGCCAAGGTTCGCGTCCCCCCTAGGGGACGCCCTTAGTGGTGTTGTTGCTATCTAGTCATGATGTTAGTAGTAGACGTAGTAATAGTAGTTAGCTTAGGTTAAGTATTGTACTCTCGTCGGGATTGGTTGGAGACCCTTCAGGTCACACCAATAACTGCCCGGTTACGTAGAAACGGTCCGGAAGACCATCTACAAGCAGTCGAATAGAAAAAAAAACGATCGTTGCCCACCAGGCATAAGCAAGATCCGCCTGTTTGGAGGATCCTCCATTTTCGTTGGAGGAGCACCATACCTCGTCCCTTCACAGGAACAAATATCCAGCCTCAACCGATTGCCATTTGCGAGCATCGATTCATGCTATTATCTGGGCACGAGTAATTCTATTACCAATCGATCTAGCTTCATAGAGCACCCACTAAACGATAAACAGTGGTTTATCCTTAACCGCAGCTCACAATCATAAACATAACATAACATCACGCCTGTATTCCCCGAAGGGTTGGGCAGAGGTGTAGAGTAACACCCTCATTTCGCCGTTATGTTTAAGTCCCATGGGGACGAGCCTATTGACATCAACCGGGCACAAATCCGAGCTCCGAGCTGCCACTGAGAAATTCTACACGGAAAAGCCCAATAACAGAGCCCAACCAGGGGATCGAATCCAGGACCTCACGATCAGCAGTCGCGCTTGCCACCACTAGACCAACGAAGCAGTCATGAACATATTGACCCATAACGTACAAGCACGATAAAAACCCATACACTACCTCGTTCAATGCGACACATTTACAATTTTTCAGCCAACATGCGATTGCTACCGTCAATAAAACCTAGCCGTATCAATTACAATACAGCGTTGGTCAATGCCCTATTTACCAAGGCCACTGCAGTGTTTTACGCCACAGAGGTAGATACGCCAATGCGTATTTCAGCAAAAATAATATAGGTTAAGAAAAAACTTGAGACGAAATCTAGATACAAAATATTACGCTTCCAACTCACTTGGGGCCTATTTTGTTCTTCATACCTTTTTGAACATCTGGCTAGAGTTTTTGTGTTGTACAGCGACGGATTTAGGGTTGGATGTATTTAAATATCGTAGTATCTTCCTCCTTCCTTCTTATCCTTTCTTTTTTTTGTAAATTATTGTTTTTGTTTCTGTAACTGCCTGTGTGAGTCCAAAATAAATAATTTTCTTCTTTCTTCTTCTAGCTTTTTCCCATGTTTGGGGTCAGCTTCCAGTCTAACCAGATGTGGCTGAATACTATCATTTTACACGGATCAAATGCGGTCAGACCTCCGCAACCCAGTTATTGGGCAATGCTGATATCCTAAAGTTAGACCAGTTGTCAAACATTCAGGCTTCTGACTAATCGTAACGACTGTCATAAGTATTCGTATGACACCCGGGAGCGACAGTTTAACGTACTCTCCAAGGCACGAAGGGGTCACGATGTGTAACGAATGGTCACCCATCGACAGACTGACCGCGGCAATTGCAGCGTGACGTCACAAATGTTATGATCCGCGCGGTTGTTCCGCCCCTATTTAAATATCGTAGTATATAAATTCTAAGACTTACAAGCAACAATTCGCATTACACTTATAGTACCTATAAATGGGCTTTTTGTAGGAACATGTGTGCGCTTTCACTTTTTCGCATCGATTCAGCTTTCACATGTGTCAGCACGTTTACGCATGCTGTAGAATGCTTTGGCAGTTTTTCACAAGGGATAAGTGTCTTAAGCCACGCAGCTTTTTGCAAACGGTTGCTGATTACTATAATTAGTCCCTTAATTGGTAGGTGACAATTATAAATAATACCTGTATTCCCCGAAGACAGGTAAAGCCGCAGACCTAGTACGAATGTTGTCGAAATACTAACGTAAGCGTTACGTTAATGTAAGTGAATTTTGAATCGGAAATACTCATTTCACACATACTATTTAATTAAATTGAAAACTTTATTCATATCTATGTATGATACAAATAGTGCCTGTAGCAAAAAAATAAACCAAAATGTTATAGGAGAGTTGTATTTTCGATTCAAAATTCGCTTACATTAACAATATGTTTACGATACTATACGTCAAACGATTGTGCTAAATCTACTGGTGTACTGTTGTATACACATATTAAGTCAGACGGTTTCACACTGCGATGATCATTGACTACTGTATTAACTTCGATGCCCTATCACCCATATTCTAAGACGTTCCTCCAAAACTGACTCGACTCGACTCCACCTCGTCTTTCTCACTACAATCGGTAGTTATAGTTGACATTTAAACGTCCTCGACTCGAGATTTTTCCTCAGTCGAGGTAAGGAATCATCTGTCAAACTCAAGGTTCCTCGGAACCTACCTTAAGGAAGAAAGTGTCGAACTTAGGCCTTCTGAGAATTTCCTAACATTATAGATAAACGCACATTGCTTGAGCTAAGACTCGATCTGATTTCCTGATTTTTCGGAAACCGCTCCCACAACTTTGACAAAAACCTGTTCCAATATCGACACCGATAATTTCAATTGGTACAAGGGACAAGAAACTTTTTGTCTCTGACAGCTAGTTCACACAGAAACTGTTTACAGGGCCCATTTTAGCGGATCCGTTTTTATTTTGGTGATGGCGCCTGTAGTTGTATGAGCGAGTTCACATACACGACAGTATTCCAAATCCAATAAAAAATACTGTATCCGTTATTTTTATCGTATCCTGCCTGCCAGATGCGACGTAGCTGCCATTTGTTTAACTGATCCGTCGGTACAGATGTGAACAACACATCCAGTACCGACGGATCCGTTAAAATGGATCGGCTGTGTGAACGGGCTCTTAGGGCCAGTTCCCACTATGTCGTGACGATTCATTTATCGTTGGACGACTGTCGTTTCTAGCTGTTCCCATTATAACGGTACAGAAAAGAGTGTCCAGGACATCATAACGGTGATGAAGGAGACCGACCCGAACGACGTGCCTGAATTCGTGGTGAAGGATCTGCACAAGCTGCCTCCCGTCACGTTTGACCACGTAGATGTCACCAGGCTGCTGAAGGACATTACATTCCTGAAGCAAAGCCAGACCGAGATGCAGCGTAAGCTGGAGGTGTCCAACAACACCATCAGCGATCTACGGGCAGAAGTAGTGCTCTTGCACAACAAAATTTATGCAAGTAAGTCACCTACCGACGCCGCAAATGTGAATACGCGTCGCGGGGCACAAAACGCCTCCGTCTGCAGTTTCGTGTCGGCGGGCTCGAATGCGTCATCAACTGCTGAGAATGCATGCGTTGCAACGCGTGCTGTGGCCGTCCCTGCCTCGACTCAGGTGGAGACAACGGCGTGTGTAGGTTCGTCGATCGCCAAAAGAGCCTACGCAGCAATAGTAGCCGCTTACAAGCCTGTTGAGCCGCAAAACTCGCGGGTAAAAGTAGCGGAAAAACCCAAAAGGGGTAAACGGAGCCGGTCGATAACCAACGAAGTGTTGAAAAGGCAGGGTCCAGAGAAGCACACGTGCGACAAGGATGGTTTCATCAAGGTGGAAAAGAAGAAGAAGAAGAAGCCTCCTTGTCGGAACCAGTGCGGCACCGCGCAGGCAGGACCCGACATGCTGCTGCGTCCAGCAATCCCGTCAACGCTGCTGTACGTGTCCAGACTGCACCACTCCACGAAGGTTGAGGAGATCATGGAATACGTGCGTGTGAAGACTAACTGGACTTTGAGGGTAGTGAAGTTGGAGTCGCGTCTCAACACGAACTTCAAGTCGTTCGTGGTGCGTGTCCCGACACGTCACCTCGACAAGTTCCTCAAGGAAGAGTTCTGGCCCGAGGGTGTTGTGTTTCGCCGGTTTCGTGGCCAGCTACATGACACCAGTCAGCGTAACACGGCGCAGACACTTCGTGTATGTTAGTAATAATAATTATAATGGTGTATGTATTTATAATATTTATAAGTTATTTTAATATTGTATCGTATGTGTTTATATGGGCCTTGATGCCTGAAATAAATAAATAATAATAATAATAACGACTGTTTGTCGTCAATTTGTTTTATCGTTTAGCGACTATCGTATTAGTCGACGGTTCATATTGGATCGCGACGACATTTTATCGTTTCACGACAGTCGCTTTGCGATAGTCGTAACAACGACACATGATTTGCCGTCACGATGTCGTGATGTTTTCTTATCGTTTTACGACTGTCGTGCTAGCCGTTCCCACTGACTTGACAATCTGTCGTCACTGCAAAAACAAGTCGTGAACGACAGTTAATCGTGTCGTCTTATATGTGAATACCTCCATTTAAATATATAAGCCACGACACTTAAAACTACACGATTATCTGTCGTCATAACAAAGTGGATACGCGGCCTTACGCGAATTGAAATTTCCGAAGTCGGTATATTTTGAATCTAATTTGATTTTACCTCTGTCAGCACTGCAGCTGCCGAGTCCAGCCCTGTCACACAGGGGACCGTGGTGTAAGCAAAAAGAAAAATATTAGTATATCTCCCTGGGCCGTCGTTTTGCTATCTCTGACCTCTTTTTGCGATTGAAAATTGTGATTGCTTTCATATTTCGTTTCTAAGTTTATTGTTTGTATGTAACTCGCTATTTCTGGGAAATACTTTGTCTATGTTTACTTGTCCAGGTTCAATCTTGGGAGGTAATAAAGGTTTTAATATTAAAGTGAAAAAAAATTTTTTTTGTTTACTCCTCATATAAATAAATCAACATAACATCACGCCTTGTATTCCCCGAAGAGTTCGGCAGAAGTGTTTTCAGTACACCCTCGTTTCGCTAGTTATGTTTAAGTCACATGTAATAGGGGGCGAGCTTATTGCCATTTACGGGGCACAAGTCCAAACTCTGGGCTGCTACTGAGAAATTCCTAATGGAAAAATGCAATCACACTTTGTCCGACCGCGCGAACGTCTACTAGACCAACAAGGCAGCCAGTTAGTAAATATCTATACTAAAAAGTTATACTAGGTGAATAATCGAAGGCATATCTGCCTACGCCTGAGCACAGGTAACAATCACAGAGATATGGGACAGTGGTGGACGAGGTCTTAAATTTGAGTCCCAGATGAGGCAAACGTAGCCCTAAATGAAAGCTACTGCTCTACCTTTACAAAATAATAATGTTAAAAAATTATGCCAAAAACAACTAATTAAAAATAAACTAAAAGTTCTCAAGGTGTATTATCAGCTACTATTATTATTAATCTCTAATAAAATCAACCTTTTAAGGTAAGAAAGGGCGAGCATCGTATTTCTCGAGGGGTAAAAATAGGGCGAATTCTTAGAACGTAAAATACAATGAAACTTTTTACAAAGAACCAAAATTATAATAGGGACCAAATGGGGTAAAACATATTTTTTGTATCCCTTGTAAGGGGTCTTTCCACGGTTCACGACACGACGAAATGTCGTGACGACTTCTAGCGCCATATAATTCTATAAATCGTTACGTAGTATGACTCTAGTAGTGTTGTGTCGTTTTGAGTGCGAACCCAAGGCACGCACTCTGACTTTTTGGATTCATTTGCGTATTGTATAATTATCACTTGCTTAAAAACGGTGAAGAAAAGCATCGTGAGGAAACCGGCATGCCAGAGAGATATTTCTCGACGGCATGTGAAGTCAAGTCAGATTCCCATGGGCGGCATAAACTCTGAAACCAGGTTAGTTACTAATCACACGAAAAGAAGAAGACTGTTCCACTGGTGGGCACAGGCCTCTTGTCAGTATTAGAAGGGTTCAAGCCTTGGTGCACCACGCTGGCCTGGTGTTGGTCGGCGGACTACACACACCACCATCAAGAACATTTTAGAGCCCTCTCGGATGTGTACCGTTAACGCAAGTGATAATCAAATTCTGATCTGCACATGAATTCGCAAAGTCACGGGTGTCGGCTGGGATCGAACTCAGACCCTCCTGCATGGAAGGCAAGCGGTTGTTATCGGTAGCTGGTAACACTGGACAATGTTGACGCAGGAGGGTACTCGTCAAGATGAATCTATGTACCCGAAGTTATAAAAACACTGGTCATTCGACGGAGCAAAGGATTCCATGTCGAACAGCCGAAGAAGTCTGACCTTCTATATCTGATTAGCTTGTCCTTATTTTATGATCTTGTGTAAATTATTATGTTGTGTTATATTGTGAACTAGCTTCTGTAACTAATCACTAACCCAATTAAAAGTACTCTCAGTGGTGGAGAGTCTATGTTGGTTTAATTTACTTTATTTATCATGCTCCCAATCCTGACATACTGATATTAGCTATAACTGTAATGTTAGATTCATCCCTACAAGATTCTGTTGTATGTCTTTTATACATTCAACCGTTATGCTCTCAGTAAATTTCATACATGTAATAAACTTTGGTAAAGTTTTGCGTGGATGTCCTTTAATCCTATACAGCGTATCAAATTTCATTGTATCGAATAAATATAATACATAAGCTCATGAATATTTCATTGTATTCACGTCGGCATCTGTTACACACATCTTTTTCATAGACTTTTTCATAGTTTGGGGATGTCACAAAGACGCCCAAATGTAGACTATTTTTGCAACTGTTTCCAAGTATACAACGCTATTTTTGGTAAGTATAATATTTTTTTTTTTGTTTGTCTGCCTCGTTGATTTAGTGGAGGCAAGCGCGACTGCTGATCGTGAGGTCCTGGGTTCGATCCCCAGGTCGGGCAAAGTGTTATTGGGATTTCCGTGTGGAATTCCTCGGTGTTTGGATTTGTGCCCGGTTGATGGCAATAGGCTCGCTGCCTATTATATGAGACTTAAACATAGCGGCGAAATGAGGGTGTTACTTTACACCTCTATCCAACCCTTCGGGGAATACAGGTGTGATGTTATGTTTATGTTTGATTGTTTGATTCAAATTTTGCGACAGTATTTTTAGCTACTTCTGTATAACCGATTCTCTTGAAACTTCGCACACAATTTCAATTCCCATGACAAAACAACATTATAATAATTTCAACCTTCAATCCTCATATCCTGGAGATGCAGGGGTACTGCAAGATAAAACCGTTTAATTTTAAAGCTTTTTAAAGGGTATGCCATACCACATCAACTGCTTCTGATGTCTATGCCTCTAATAGATCATACGTATTGAGGTCATTCGGCACACGGATTATATAGGACTCAACGATATTAAGAGACTTGCAAGAACGATATTGTTGAATCCTATGAAAGTCCTATGATTTTTGCTTGGTGGTAGGATCTATACGGTCCGCCTGGCTAGCTACCACCCTCATATTAAAGTCCGGCGCCAAGCAGTTTACTGTGTTCCGTCGTGTGTACGTGAGAGCCAGAGAGGAATCCCTCTACATTTCTGTTCTTTGAATTCGTGTGCTTCATCTTAGACCCTGTCTGCGCTTTCCGTCAGATGAGACTTGAGCCAAACGCGACCACGTCAAGAATAAAAAAAGATTTATATTAAAGTAGGGAGATAGTAACTGTATATTATTGTATTGTCATCAGAACTACATGTGTATGTAAAATTTCAATCTGTTCGGATAACAGGAACTGACTCAAAATTGACTTGCAAGATTTAAATTATATTAAAATGAAGCCGTCACGGGACGCCTGGCGGATGTTAAACATCGAACTCATTGTGTGAAAAAAAAATCTGCCTGTATCAAACCGAAGAGAGCCAACGAGTAACGAAGGTCTGCCGTCGTGTGTTTGCCATCGCGAGCGTCGCCACGCAACAGCCGCTCTCACACCCGTACCACCGGATTAGATGTTTCACATCAAAAATTTTAATAGATTGCTAATAAGGCCCAAAGCGTAAAATTCATCTACGAGATTTTATATACACGTTGCAACACTGATTATTATTTTTCCTGTGTCGTGACTGCGTGTAATGAAATAACTCAACTTTAAATAAAATTCAAAAATATACCTGTCAGCTGTAACCCTAATTTAAAGTTCATTGCACCCTGGTAGAAATCTTTGTAACACATTTTTCAGGTCAGTGATAATGGACAAAAAAATTAAGGTCATGAATTGGAGGGGTTGGGAGGTAGACATTGTGTACCGGCGGCGTGTTCTTCAAATGGTAACATATTATTATTATTTTCATCCCTAGCGACCTAAGACCCCACTAAATTATGAAGGTACGCACCTACTTAGTTATTTATTTTTCCCAATATGTGCATAATTTATTAGCACTCAAAGGCGAAGGATAATTTCGGGGTACTGTCGTGGTTACGTCGTGTGTTTGGAACTTGTATGTGATAACTGGATCTTGGCTGTTTAATTTTTAACACCCAACAAAAAAGAGGTGTGTTATAAGTTTAACGCGTGTATCTGTATGTCTGTCTGTGGCATCGTAACTTCCAAACGAATGGACCGATTTTGATGCGGTTTTTTCTGTTTGAAAGCTGTATTGATCGAGATGGTTCTTAAATATGACTTATGAAGATCTGTTTAGGCGTTTGAAGATCATCAGCTCATTTCCTACTTGACAAAGGGTCTTACCAACATTCATAGGTCCGATTGATTTGAAAAATGGTGTATTGTTACTTCGGTTGTATTTCCAAGATATGGCAGCCTTGAGCTGATGCCGCAGCATCAAGTAGTCTGCGGGATACCCAACCCCTCAGCAATTTACAGCAGATATAGCGTGTTTGGGCTCATAAGCATGGTCTCAATGAATATGTGTTAGATAGATGATGGTGCCGAATACTAATTAAAAAAAATCAAATAAATTTTATATTAAAAATTTATATAACCCCGCAACAAAAAAACCCTCTAAAAAGTAAAAAATCAAATGTGTGTGTTAGCCCTTTAACTTTATTATAAGTACTTAGTAATATTTTGATCCAAACGTCGTCGCGTCGGGGGACCGCTAAATAAATAAAATAAAAAACTCTACTTATAATTTTAATTTTTTTATTTATTTAGCGGTCCCCCGACGCGACGACGCTTGGATCAAAATATTACTAAGTACTCATAATAAAGTTAAAGGGCTAACACACACATTAGATTTTTTACTTTTTAGAGGTTTTTTTTGTGTCGGGGGTTATTTAAATTTTTAATTTAATTGTATTATCGGCTCAGCAAGAGCATCCCACGGTTGATTATGCAACTCCTTAGCATAATAGCATAATGAACCCATTACTGTCCCACTGCTGGGCATGGGCCTCTTCTCAGAATGAGAAAGGTTTAAACTTAGGATACCACACTGACCTGCTTAGAGGACTACACGCCATCGAGAACTAATAGGAGCTCTCTCAGGTGTGCAGGTTTCCTCACGATGTTTACCTTCACCGTTAACGCAAGCGATAATAAACTTCTGATCCGCACATGAATTTGAAAAGTCAGAGATGCGGGTCGAAATTGAACTCAGACCCTTCTGCGTGGAAGTTGGGCTGTCACTGCTTTCTCTATTAAACACTCAATAAAAAAAACAAACAAAATGCTGAACCCCGGCATTTCAAATTAAGGGCGATGCCTCGTTAGTGCGTTGCGTTGCGTCGTCGCAACGGATCAACGCATTGTATACGACACCTGCGTTGCGACGACGGACGACGTCGCAGCACATCACCCTCCCCCCGCTTCGTCTCTCGTCCGCCGATCCGTTGAAACGTCGCGTGCGACGACGCAACGCTTTAATGTGGCATGTCATTTAAAATATATGGAAGACGACGCAACGCACTAATGAGGGATCGCCCTAACACCACAATTTGTTATCAATGCAAAAATTACGCAGTACAGCGACACTCGCGCCCCATGTTTAACAATTTTTGTATTGTCAACATCTTATAAAAAGCTTTCAACAGCCATGATTAACGATTCCCCTGATTCACAATTTACTGGCGTAAACTCGGGTCTATCAATCAATATGACCAATATTTTGTCGTTCTGCTGACTAATTTGTGTTTGATGGCGGCCTAAGTTTGCGATACAAATATTTGTTTAAGATAAATTGGTGAAAGTTTGGGGATATTTGAAAAGTTTGTCGATTCGGGATTTCTGTAGGCGTTTACTAACAGTAGATATTGTGGTTGCTATGAGCAAAGATGTCTGTGTTTTATGTTCAACTAGCTTTACAGCGGCTTCAGTTGCTTTCTATAGGAACTACTTTATGTATCCGGCTGAAAAGTCCTATTTATCCAGGATATGGTTTACACGCGGGACCGACTGTTTAACGTGCTCTCCGAAGCACGGATTATACGGATTATGATACTATCAAAATTATTACTTTTATTGTATTATAGATAAATGTACGGTATCCCACTAATATTATAAATGCTAAAGTTTGTGAAGATGTGTGGATATTTGAATGTGCTAAATTGATTTGGATGAAAATTTGGTACACGATTACCAAATTTCATCCAAACCAATTTAGCCGTTTATGCGTGATTGAGTAACAAACATCCAAATATTGAAACATCTTCACAAATATTAGCATTTATAATATTAGTGGGATACTGTTCATCTATCTATAATTCAATAAGAGTAATAATTTTGATAGTATCTTAATTCGTATAGTCCGTGCCTGAAAAGCACGTTAAACAGTTGGTCCCGGGTATCATACGAATACCTTCTTCCTCTTAGCCTTTTCCCAATTATCTTGGGGTCAGCTTCCAGTGTAACCAGATGCGGCTGAATACCAGTATTTTACACGGAGCGACTGCCATCAGACCTCCGCAACCCAGTAACTGGGCAATGCCGATATCCTAAGGTTAAACCGTTTGTCAGACTTTCGAGCTTCTGACTACACGTAACGACTGTCATAGGTACTCGTATGATACCCGGGACCTACGGCTTAACGTGCTCTCCGAGGCACGGATCATACGAATACCTATGACAGTCATTACGGGCAGTCAGAAGCCCGAAAGTTTGACAACCGGTCTAACCTTAGGATATCAGCATTGCCCTGTAACTGGGTTGCGAAGGTCTGATGACAGTCGCTCCGTGTAAAATAGCGGTATTCGGCCGCATCTGGTCAGACTGGAAGCTGATCCTAACATAGTTGAGAATAGGCTAGGTAGAACCACCTTCATCATTAATACCAGCTTGTTACGAACTTATAAGAAATATTTTGCAGGTCCATCATTCACTTTCAAATACATTCCTTTTCACCCTTTCTTTCCGCTTAAATATTTCAATAGGATTCACTTATGGAACACATGGCATTTTCGCTTGACGTACTCCTGATCACCCATGGGTAAAAACATCTAAAAATAGTAGAGGTATCTATCTCTTTCTTTGGAAAGAGAACTGTTCTTTTTTCTTTGATATTAAGAAGAGGTTGTTTATTTGATGATTCGAAAATTTTGATAAGTTGATAGCGAAATTGAATTGATACCCTAAAAAAAAATTAATAAGATTTCTCTTAACGTATCTCATCCTTGAGATGTTAGTCTTTTTTTATGATAATAATTTATTGACAAAAACTGTTACACATAATGATGAAAGCCTAACTCCAGAGCTAGGTTAAGATACTTGTGTTTCAGGAGTCAGTTGACTCCTTCCAGTACCTATTGTTACTATTTTACTAGGTTTTGCAACAAAATTTATTTTTAATTTATTAATTTAATTAGCAATATTGTAAGAAAGAATTTAATTGAATATTTTACATAAAGTTAAATTAGTGTTATAGTTTTAGCAATATTGTTTCTGTTTGTGGAGTAATAGATGCGTGGGACGAGTACGCGAGTATATATATATATATAGTGTGTGTGTGTGAGTGTGTGAGTGTGTGTGATTGAGAGCGGAATACCTGGATCTGCCTATGTGCCTATACTAATTGTAATTTTATTTTATTTTAATTTATTATCCGTACAGTAAAGTTTCAGTTTCATTATAGTCCATTGTCATAACCCAGATCTTTACTTTCTTTTTTGTTTCGTAACGGAAATTCGTAAATTCAATCTAAGGTCGGTCAAGATGCTTGAACTTTTGAAAGTTTTACTAGTGAGCTTGTACGCAAAACACCAAAAAAAGTTAGTTACAGTCTTGATACAAGACATTCAAGAACCCGTGGAATTTTCAAGCACAACCCAAGAAGACAACGATCAAAATCGGGGTACCTACATATACAGCAAGAATCCTCGAACAGTATTTAACTAGATGGAACCGTCTTCAGTTGCCGGTTCGTTGCCTCCTAAAGCGGCCGAGGAAATTACTTTTTTTCCAGTTACCTCACGTACGTTATCAAAGGCATCGGGTTTATTAAAAGGCGACTCATTATCTCAAGTCTTGTATCGAAAGTTTTGAAGAGCTCTTATTGAGTAGCGTTTAAGAGGAAACGCGGGTTGCAAAATATTAATAATTTTAATAGGTTTTTGCGATCTATTTCCGTCCCACCCCTCTCGCAAACATTCCCAATTGAGCGCGAAAGAGACACCTGCATCTCGGACTAATTTCTCCTGTGCAATATTAGCGAAAACGTACTTTCGTATTTCCCTGTTTCCTTCTTCAAATCTGGACCAATTTTAATATTTTTTTATGTAATAATTTAAGAAAGACTTTGGTTATGTTTGTATGTTTTTCTTTTATTTTTTATATTCGTCAAATTTGTTTACCAGATGTTTGAAACGGTGGTAAAACCGGTTGATTTTTGTAAAATTTAAACGTTTCTAGTTCTTTTAATAATTAATTTATTGACAAAATCAAATCATAGCGACATAGTGGTGGTAGATATCTAATCTAATCTAATACCTTTAAACGAGCAATTCTTGTATATATATATATATACTTAGAATCTCGGAAACGGCTCCACCGATTTTCATGAAATTTAGTATGCAGGAGGTTTCGGGGGCGATAGATTGATCTAACTAGGTTTCATTTTTAGAAAACGTCATTTTATCCGTGTTTTCAGGCAATGAAAAACTGCTACAATAACATTAGAATATGAAAGGCTCAGGTGGGAAATCGGGCGGCCCCGAAATCAGAAGACTCGGTTCGAGTCCAAGTGGTCATTTTTTCCCCTTTTTTTCAAGTTCCTTCTTTTTCTCCTTTTTCCCTATTTTTTCTTTCCAAAAAATACGATTTACCGAAAATGAAACCGAGCCAAGCTCGGTCATCCAGGTACTCTATACTAATATTATAAAGAGGAGAGATTTGTATTTTTGTATGTAACGAATAAACTTAAAAACTACTGGATCGATTACAAAAAATCTTTTGCCGTTAGAAAACTACATTATCACTGAGTAACATAGGCTACGGGCGGAGCCGTGAGGACACAGCTGGTATATCATATGATAAAAAATATTTGTTCTAGTGACATTATCCAAGGAGAAAACTGAGGATTACGTTTGTATGGACTAAATGCCGACCGTATTTCCTCTTAACATCGATATGAAGTTGGATTGATGGCTGATTTTATAGCAGTTTGAGTTAACATAACATCACGCCTGTATATCTCCGAAGGGTTGGGCAGAGGTGTATAGTAACACTCTCATTTCGCCGTTATGTTTAAGTGCCATGTAATAGAGGGCGAGCCTATAGCCATCAACTGGGCACAATTTCAAACTCCGGGCTGCTATTGAGAAATTGCACACGGAAAAACCCGGACAAATCACTGCCAGCGCCGATCCTCTAAAACACACCACTTAGTTTAACTAAATAAAAAACACAATCAAACTTCGCTAACAGAACGATCAAGAAAGTTATAATTGAAAACATTAACCCTATCGGCGTCTAATCTGCGGGTCGTCGGGACCGGCCCACTTGTAAAACTTACTTAATCAAACTGGGTTTTTTTGTACCCCGGGACCTTTTGTGTTTTTTACATAACACGAGGGGGTTAAAAAATCATCTGGGGCTTGGTGGTACACGCCTCGGATCTTTGAAGCCCTTACTAATTTATCTGTGCCCTTTTTACGGATGGGTGGAGTTACAAGAGGGGTTGGTACTTAATACTTTGTTAACCAGCGTCTCGTGATTGATGTGCTGGTGACGTATACACTTTAGTTTAACGACACGTTTGGTGCAGTGGCTGAGCGATCGGCTTCTGCGCTACGGGTAGTGGGTTCAAGTTCCGGGTCTGGATGTTTGTGCGTGTGAAGATTTGTATTTGTAAACGCACCCACGATACAGGAGAAATTCGAGTGTGGAGAAAAGTTTTAAAAAAATGAAAAAGTAGTAGCTTTTTTTAGTAACTATAGCATAAGCATTTACCCTATAGAACTAGGTTAAATAATAAATTGTTTTTATTAGAAGTGCTTATATTGTAGTTCTTACAAAAATCAAAAATAAATACTGACTGCCTTGGTGATCTAGTGTTCGTAAGCGCGACTGTTGAGCTCTGGTTTCAATCCCCAGGTCGGGCAAAGTGTTATTGGGCTTTTCCATTAGGTATTTCTCAGTAGCTGCCCGGAGTCTGGATTTGCGCCCGGTTAATGGTAATAGGCTCGCCCCCTATTACGTGGGACTTAAACATAACTGACGAAGCGAGGGTGCACTAGATCATCTCTGCCGAACCCTTCGTGGAGTACAAGGTGAGATGTTATATTTATGTGTGTATGTATCATAGAAGCATAATCAGCCCATTACTGTCCCACTGCTGGGCACGAGTATCTTCTCAGCATAAGAAGGGGTTATATAGGACTATGTCCACCACGTTGGCCTGGTGCGAGTTAGTAGACTACACACACTATTGAGAACATTTTTAGAACCCTCTTAAGATGCGCAGGTTTCCTCACAATATTTTTCCTTCACGCAAATTGAAGGTAATCTAACTTTGATCCGCACATGAGTTTGAAAATACAGGTGCGGGCTGGGATCGCAGTCAGATCCTCCTACACCGGCGCCACCCGTCCGTCTTCCATCGGACTAGTGCCTGTCGTTTACGTGCTCTCGTATTCTATTCTCTACGCGTATATAAATAAGTTTACCTTACGAACCTAATATGAACATTACCTTACGGCCGAAACCAATAACCTATCTATCGATGGTTTACCGTACTAGAGAAAGAAAATTGATCGGGGCTCGTGACTAATTACCAACCGCGCGGTTCGTATGATTTGCGAGGTTAAGCTGCGCTTGTCGCGATCGGTCTGTGGATGGGTGACCGTTTGTTACACATCGAGACCCCTCCGTGCCTCGGAGAGCACGTTTAACCGTCGGTCTCAGGTCATACGAATACCTATGACAGTCGTTACGAGTAGGCAGAAGCCCAAAAGTCTGACGCCAGGTCTAATTTTAGAATATCGGCATTCAACACTGGGTTGCAGAGGTCTGATGGCAGTCGCTTCGTGTAAAATACTGGTATTCAGCCGTATCTAGTTAGACTGGAAGCTGACCCTAACATACTTGGCAAAAGGCTAGGAGGAAATATATTCTTTGCAGGCTATGTCAATATCTCCAGTAAGTCTGCCGTTAGTCACTTCTTAAGATTACCATAACAAGATCGATCTATCAATCAATGGCGCGCAGTACTCGCTCTACTCACGTTCAGCTCTCAGTCATCGTTATCCACGTACTATCGTCGCCCCAAAAACTTTAATAAACCGCCCACACCACAAACATCACTATATACTGTATAATCAATACGAGCCGCTGAAATAAAATCGACCTGTGTAGCGGGGTCGCTTCAGGGTCGTATTTGGTTGAATACAACCAGCTACAATTTGATACATTCTCTTTTGTTGTTGCGCTAATGTAACATTGTAATCAAGTTTTGTCTGTTGTGTATAGAAATTGTGTAAAAAGAATTTCGTTGCCTAAATGCATTGTTAATTCATTACTTTCTAAGCAATCTTTTTAAAAACCGTTCGAAGTACAAAAACATCCGGCAGTGTGTGAAACGAATAATTATAATAATTAATTTAAATACCTACATACATGATGACATTTATATTTTCATAAAAAATAACATTTAAAATATAATAAACTAGCTGTGTCCTCACGGCTCCGCCCGTAGCCTATGTTACTCAGTAATAAATTAATAATGTAGCTTTCTAACGGCAAAATTTTTAAAATCGGTCCAGTACTTTTTAAGTTTATTCGTTACATACAAAAATAAAAACCTTTCCTCTTTATAATATTAGTATAGATAGTAACCTACCGGTATCGGGAACAGGGTCTAAGCTACCAGTGGTCAGGGCCTCAAAGTGAGGAATGTCCTAACAATAGGTACGCGACGTGTCCAGAAGTACCGCTTTAATAATAATAATTAATAAAAATAATTAATAACTAGATGTAGAAGAAGCGAGGAATGTATGTCAGGAACGTAATAGCGTTCAATTGTCTCTGCCTACCTATGTAGTGAAAAAACGTTATCATGACGTGAAAAAATTGTTTACTAAGTAGTTACTTAAAAAAGTGACTATATAACTTGTGCCACTATGTAACAACTCTATAAGCTACTAGTAAACAAGTAGTTGCTATTTAAAATCAAAATCTGTTTGCTAGATAACACATTTAGGTGTTTTTCGAAATTACTACACTAGTTCAGTTGTCCATTTTTGTCAGCGAGTATTTTCGGTAAATTAATTGATTATTCTTTTCTGTTTTTATCTATTATTCTTTCCTCCTAATACCTAGAATTCTTTTTGTCATTAGAATATAATTGCCCTGCTATTTTTACTTAGCGCATTTGCAATAGGGTTGTTCCATCCATGACCTTTTATACACAACTCGCTATGTTAGAAATAGGTAGCGATTTTTGTCAGACGGTAATAGGGTGAATGTCGTCTGACCGGGCGACCCTAACCTAATTCCCGAAATAATATTTTCATAGTACGCTATTGTACAGCTGGATATGCTACTTATACTATGATAAGGTAGTAGACCTTAGACATTTATATTCACGATATTCATGTCTTTTTTTACCTTTATGTCTAGTACGAATGCTGTCGAGATACTAACGTACTAATTAAATTAAAAACTTTATTCATATCTATGTGAGGAGCTCAGGAACAAAAAGTGTCATGTACACTTATCATTTTTGTCCAAAAATCGAGATTTTTTTTCACGATTAGGTTGATGTTTGCTTTGCAAATGTCACTTTTTGATCAGAATGCGACTTGGAGATGCTATTTTCTGTTCAAAAATGCGCTTTTTGAAATCTCTTCAGAAATCGATAAAATCCATGGTTTTGGAAGAAAAAATAACGCGCCAAAAGTGCAAATGACACTTTTTGTTCCTGACCTCCTCATGTATGATACAAATTGAACATGTCGCAAAAAAATAAACCAAAATGTTAAAGGACAGTTTTATTTTCGATTCAAAATTCGCTTACCTACATTAGCGATACGTTTACGATACTATACGTCAAATATTCGTGCTATGCCTACTGGTCCGGTCTTTATTATTGATGCACACTTGACTTCCAGATACCCATTTTTGTAGCGCATAGGTTTACAATATTTCCTCCCCATAAGTCAGATTTGACATTAATTCTATATTCTGTTTGTCCCCAGGATTCTCCCACCCAGAAATGCCTCCACAGGGGATATTTAGCGCGCTAGAAGACGATTACATAGAGGTGATGTCGAGGAGAGGACAAAGTCGGTCGCCGTAGCCCACAGTAACTGTTCTATCCCCGAGAGGAGAGAGGAGAAGTCGCCAGTGAGTATTTATACTGTTTGAACACTAGAGTAATATTAGATGGAGGTTATAATGAGGAGAGCAGAGTGTCGGACGCCATAGTAACAGTAACTGTTCTATCTACGAGACGAGTAGGGAGACAAGAGGACAAATCCGTATTTTTTTTATCTACGCGACGAAAAGTCGTCAATGAGTATTTAAACGAATATAATTTAGAGCGGACATTGAGGAGAGGATAAAATTCGTCAACGCAGCCCACAGTAACTGTTTTGTCCCCGGGAGGAGAGAGGAGAAGTCACCAGTAAGTATTATAAATCAAATAATAACAACACTAGGTTATTAGTAATCATGGTATCCCCTATGTTATCATTAATAAAGGTAATATCGAGAAAAGAGTAAAGTTTGTTCCCGAAAATGTCGTCACTGAGTATTTATACAATAGTACCGATGAACACTCCCGACAACCTACATCAAAGATGAGAGAAAATATATTATTAGCAACAATATTTTCCCTTACAAAACTATTATTGGCACATCAGTAACATAAACAGAATTTCCCCAAAGATTTTTCTTTCAGCAAGAAAATATGACGAATGATTTTTCCACACAATTGACTATGGACGAAAGCCAAGGAATAATACGAATTATTTCTTAGTACAAATATTATTTTCCCATTCATAATGTTATCTGGGCAATTAGAGACGTATTATCTACTTATTTTCAGGAAAATATATCTTCCAAAATGTGGATACATCGGGTGCCAAGTAACAGTAAGAGAGAGCGCACATTATAGATTTTTTGTCGACAGTTCAGTCGTGTTGCTTATTAATTTGTTATTGTGTAATTTACCGAACAAATTACAGTTGATAACATAATCTAATTCCATCTGATACACATAGTTACACTCAACCCCTCTTATTACAAGATATGGTCTAAGTAAAACCCAGGATTTAAAACAACCCCGTCTCTTTTTGTCATATGATGTTAGAAAGTGATGGGTATATTCTAGATCTGTGTTTACCGTATTTAGTTCGTTTAAATTATCTTTTGTAATAAGGGGAAATGCAAGCATTCGCCACGCATATTCGTTCGCACTGATGTCACTGCGCGTCCGTGGAAAGGGCAAGTGGCGAGCGGCAGATACCTTGCGAATGCTTGCACGTGGGTTTAGACGCATTTTTTAAACCACGCACGTTTTTAAATTTAAATATCTACTTTGAAGTTTCAATAAGGCAGCCAAAAATCATGGACTTACGCAGATTCATTGCCAATTGAAGTTTTATTGAGACCCAGACAAGTAACGTCTAAATTGTCGGCCAAAAAAAATTCTTACTGTGCAGCTACTCTTACGGAAAACATAAGTGTTGTTTATGTATCACTAACATGATCTGTCGTTTTAAGTATCAATGTTGTCAGTAATAATGATAAATGGTTCTAACTTACTATAATATCTTTCTTAAATCTTCCTTTCTTAGGTATATTTATACTGTCGATATAATTTATTAACAAACTTTGATCTTCAACTTTTTATTTATTTGGGTTATTGGTATCAACTGCCTTATTGTTCTCGTGGTGGCAAGCGCGATTGCTGATCGTGAGGTCCTGGATTCGATCCCCAGGTCGGGCAAAGTGTTATTGGGTTTTTTCGGGTGAAATTCCTCAGTAGAAGCTCGGAATTTGGATTTGAGCCCAGTTGATGGCAATAGGCTCGCCCCCTATTACATGAAACTTAAAAATTAAGGCGAAATGAAGGTGTTACTGTACACCTTTACCCAACACTTCGGAGAATACAGGTGTTTTGTTATGTTGTTATACATGTTGTTAATATAATTTATTAACAAACTTTCATCTTCAACTTTATATTAATTTGGGCTATTGGCATCAAATATGATTGATTGCAATCTTTGAGGGTATGATTTTATTGTGGGTAAAGGGAGTAGTAGATTTATTTACGATAAATGAAAAAAAAACAAGAATATTTCACGTGAATTACACAGATCATGGAATCTAATACCCCTATCGTAATTTGACAATTTACAAAGAATAAAAATACTTATTCCTGCAAATGATATTAAGCTAAGCCAACTAATTCTCGGCTTTTGCACTGCGTTCGGTCCAAATCCAAAAAATATGATCCGTGGAAACTCGGCTGCAAAGTTATGGAGTTGAAATAGTACTACAGCTTGTTCAGATCGTATTGATGACACGTTTGGTGCAGTGGCTAAGCGATTGGCATAGTAGTCTATGCGATTGGCTTCTGCGCTGCGGGTCGTGGGATCGATTCCCGCACTTAACAAATATTTGTATAGCCTACAGATAGTGGTTCCGGGTCTGGGTGTTTGTGCATGTGAAGATTTGTGTCTGTAAACGCACCCACGATACAGGAGAAATTTTAGTGTGGGGCAACGTTTTAAAAAAAAAAGCAAAACCTCGTAGTCGAACCGGACGCAGTGCGTAAGCGCTCTAAATGTCGTATATTAATAAATAATAATTATATGATGAAAACTGATCTTGTGTCAAAAACTGCTAACATTTAACAGCATCATTGTTAAAACAACTCACGATTTTGGCTAGACCAAATCTAAACGAGCTTTTTCAATCTAAACCATTATCTCCCACCAGAAATGAATCTCCTCAACATGGACGCGGAGAACCGCGTGGTCCTGAACGTCGGGGGGATCCGCCACGAGACGTACAAGGCGACTCTGAAGAAGATCCCGGCGACCAGGCTCTCCCGCCTGACGGAGGCGCTCGCCAACTACGATCCCGTCCTCAACGAGTACTTCTTCGATAGGCATCCTGGAGTCTTCGCGCAGGTTCTGAACTATTACAGGTAAGAGATTTTGGTGACTAGACTTTCATTCTACTAGACTACTACTACCACTACTACCTCATTCACTAGACTCGTTGGTCTAGTGGTGGCAATTTAAGCGCGACTGCTGATCGTGAGGTCCTGGGTTCCATTCCGAGGTCAGGCAAAGTGTTATTGGGATTTTTTGTTCCGTATGGAATCCCTCGGTAGCAACCCGGAGTTTGGATTTGTGCCCAGTTAATGGCAATAGGCTAGCCTCCTATAACATAGGACTTGGACATAACGGCGAGGGTGTTACTATATATCTCTGCTCAATCCTTCACGGAATACAGGCGTAATGTCGTTTATTTATAACTCTTGCCTGCAGTTTCACACGCATCCTAGGGGAACTCCTTCATGTACTCGAAAAAAAGTATCCTATGTCCTAATCCAGGTTATGATCTACCTGTGTGCCAAATTTCATCCAAATTTGTTCAGCCGTTGAGGCATGATTGATTAACAAACAAAATGCACAAACACAACATCCAAACTTTCACGTCTATAATTTTTAATAAGTAGGATTTATGCTCAATCGTGGTACTCAAGGCGGACTTACACCCATATTCTAAGACGTTCCTCCAAAATTTACTCAACTCAGGACGCTTTGAGGACGGCCTCGAAAACACCTTCGAAATTGTATTCTTAGTCGCAATTTCGAGTGAACTTTGAGGTTTCTCGACTGAGGCATCCTCAGATGAGTCGAGGTAGAGTGGAGTCATTACGTCATAATTTCGAAGATATCTGCATTGCGTAAATAACGCCGCAATAAATAGTTGTAAGGATTATCGTAAGCATATTCGATAAAGTCTTCAAAATTCATTTTTGTTTTTCTTACCTTTGACACTTCCTTCCTTAAGGATGCTTTGAGGTAGGTTCCGAGGTACCTTGAGTTTGACAGATGATTCCTTACCTCGACTGAAGAAAAATTTCGAATCGAGGACGTTTATGTCAACTATAACTACCGATGGTAGTGAGAAAGGCTGAGTCAAGGTGGAGTCGAGTCGAGTAAGTTTTGGAGGAATGTCTTAGAATATGGGTGTTAATGTCGTGAGGCATTTTTAACCGGCCAACCTTTGGGTTATATACATCATGACTGGTTAGTCGCTTTACATCCCAAAATCGTGAATTCTGCTCATCATTCTGTACAACTTTTACTGTTGGACAAAATAAATTCGTAAAAAAAAACAGCTGTTTCATACGTTTTGTTAAACAACATTGATTATTTTGAATGGAACAACTTTTTTCTTACGAATTCAGAGTTTGAGAATGATGAGCATAATTCATGGTTTTCGGATGTAAAGCGACTAAACAGTCATGCTGTAGACACAGAGAGAGAAATCGAAAAAGATACCAAAAATAAAAATAATATTGAATTACTTACAATATCTTGAAATAAATCGTTTTCCGTAAGTGAAATTTGAGTCAAAACTCCTTGAACAAAAGAAAAAAATGAGCAAAACAATGCTTCAAATAATAAAAAATTACGCCTCTTTTCGTCCCAGAAGTTCTGATATTACATTATCACTTCAAGTTCCCCACTTTCGGCTGAAACATAGGCAATAAGATTTCCAGCCGTGATAAACAGAGTCGTTTAGCTACATTGACATTTCAAAATAAAAGATATCTTTTACCCAAATGTCTAACATTACGTACAAAAGGTATCTATATTCCTTACTGGGGTAGGCTGCCGTTAGGCAAATAGTTATTTTAGAATTTTAGATTCAAATTCTAGTCTAGATCTGAACATTTTGGTAGACCGCGAATGCATAATATCTACATTTGTAACTAGCAAGTTAATGGATATTTCAGAGCTAAGTTCAATGTCTTACGAAATATGTAGTTGAATATTATTCGCCTTTCGTTTATGTAAGTACCTACTTGTTTTTGCTTGTTATACAGTGTGACCCTGGATGATGTGCACAAATTGAAATGGGTGAAATTAGACCACAATTTATCGACAAAAAAATGGAAAAAAATATATCGAAGTTTTAATTTTTTTATTAATAAAAATGAATAACTATTATATTTCGTTTAAATAAATACTATAATGATGGCAAAGAGTTGATGTTGCATAGCAAATAAAAACAAACCTTAAAAACCAGTCATCAAGTTAAGAAATGCGTTTTGTGGAAGAAATTTTAATTTTTTTATGATTTTTTTGAATACATTTTTTACAAAAATAAAACACTTATGTTTTTTTTTTCTTTTGTTTTTGTCGATAAATTATGGTCTAGTTTCACCCATTTTTATTGGTGCACATTATCCAGGGATATACTGTATTTTCTATATCAAGCTATTAATAGCAATAAATCCAGCCTATTTTTAGTTTACTTCTGAATATAGGAAAGAAAGAAAGATCCGGCTATATGCTTAACATTATTTCTCATAGCCTTTTTTCCCAACTACGTTTTGGGGTCAGCTTCCATTTTAACCAGATGCGGCTGAATACCAGTATTTTACACGGTGCGACTGCCATCAGACTTCCGCAACCCTGTTACTGGGCAATGCCGATATCCTGATTAGAACGGTTGTCAGACTTTCGGACTTCTGATTACCCGTAACGACTGTCATAGGTATTCGTATGACTGCCGGGACCGAATATATGCTTAACATTAATTGCAATTTGCATAAATAAGCATATTTACGTTATTGGCAGATTCCTATAATATACGTAGCGTTATTAGTTAAAATAGAGACTTCTTATCTTTGCCAATAATGAAGCAAAGATATAGTAGACCTAGTATACGGAAGTAGTTATAACAAGTAAAGTTAGCTTACTAGACTTTTTATTAGATCAGGTTGGCGAAAAACATCCTACCATTGGTAAGCAGAACGATTCGTTTTTGTTTATAGCAACCGGACATAAGACGGCAATACGATATACCGCGCAGTACCGACAATACCGTTTGTGCAAACATTTGCACATGCAAGTCGTTGCATGTAGCTGGACATTTATAGCCCGATATTCAAATTGTCCACCCTACTAGTACACAGTACCTAACAACCTACACTTCAGGGTACATAAATTATGCCTACCACGAGAATTTGTGCTTCTTGAACCTTTGCTCGCCAAAAAGAAAGAGATTATGATGATAAATGGTCTTATTACAAAGGTACGATATTAAAAAATTAGGCTGACTGGAATAAATTACCTTCGCTTGTAGGGCGAAAGGTATTTTGGGTAGATACAATTTTAATTCTCAATTTTAGTAACCATCGTTCCAAAATTCCTCCAAATATTTCGAGACCTCAAAAATGTTTTCACAAAAATGGTCCCTTTCAAAAACGTCACCGACTATCTTCAGAAGTTTTTGGTACTACACATAGGTTGCGGTGGGACCTTGTGACCCAAGACCCAAAAATTTCCGAAAAGCCGCAAGGGACGCGATGTCTACCGCAATATTTGGGGGAGGCCTGCGGTTGGGCCAACCTGCGCAGCGGGGTACCAAAGGCACGACATATGAATTTTTCTGTAACACATTTGGCAACGGACTGACTGTGGTTATAGCGCGTAAAAGAAAATGGCCGAAATTTTGTGTGCAGCTTTTATTGCGTGATTTTTGGAATGTATCAGATAAACCCGAGATTTTTGGTAAAATGTATAGGTATTATGAATAAGTGCCAAAGCGGGCTATCTGCTCAACATAATGGCAGAACTAGGTACTACCAGCTAACGCTGTTTTTCAACTGCTACCGACGAGTGCCATACGCTTGAATATTAGCAATAGGGTCTTAAATAGCAATAGGGTCGCCCTATTACATGGGACTTTAAATATAACGGCGAAATGAGGGTGTTACTTTATACCTCTACCCAGCCGTTTGGGGAACACAGGCAGCAAGGATTTTGTCCAGGGTGGGTCAAACTCAGTCAATCAGTAAATATTTGTCGTTTCGTTAATTTTGAGGTCCAAATAAGTATAGACCGAGTCTGGCATTGGTCTGCCTATTTTGGGTAATTGTTCTGTGGACATGGGTGGTGAGTTGACTGAATCTAGACCATTTACCGCTATTCTTTCCTGTGTCAGGATGGGCCAAGCGCCCCATCTCCTCCACCCTGAATACGCCTATGAACACAGGGGTGATGTTATGTTTATGTTGAATATAAATATAAGTTTTAGGGTCTAATCATGTCAATCAGCAATCACAAAAACAATTCACAAAAAGCTGAATGGTTTTCCGCACATATCGCTAACCGCACCGCACCACGTCGCGTTTAGTGTGTGGAACTCATAAGAACCAATCAAATCCATGACCACCCATTCCCTGAAACGACAGGTCATTCCCCGTTTCTTGCTGAACCGATCACTAAAGCAGGCTATAAACTATCGTCTATAAATCAAATTCAACTAAACATAAAGTAACATTAATCAATCTAAGCCATATTAAAGGGTTTGACCCGAAATCATCCGGAATTTCCCGAAGTTTGACGAAGTTTGGCCCTTATCAGTGAAATTAATTTGAGTTCCGTAATCGAAGTGATTGTTACTATAAGTGAAAAACGTGAACTGCGATTGGGAAGTGAATTGAAAACTTTTTGGAATATTTCGGAAAAAAGTAAGCCTGAAACTTGTTGGTAAATTACACAGAGTATTGGACCAGTACTTCTCCTCCTAAATAAGGATATAGAGCAAGATATAAAACCTGAAGCTTACCACATACTGTTTTTGCCAGTTAGAAGAAGAGCTGATTACAAGAAACCCTGCTAATCCGTTGTATGCTTTAGATTTTCTCAAACAACCAAGCCAGTTTCGTCGTTTTCGATGAATTTATTGAATAAACATAACATAACATCACGCCTGTATTCTTCGAAGGGTTGGGCAGAGGTGTACGATAACACCCTCATTTCGCCATTATGTTAAGGTCCCAAGTAATAGGGGGCGCACCTATTGCCATCAACCGGGCAAAAATCCAGACTCCGGGCTGCTACTGAGGAATTCCACACGAAAAATCCCAATAACACTTTGGCCGACCTGGAGATCGAACCGAGAACCTCACAATTAGCAGTCGCGCTTGCCACCACTAGACCAAAGAGGCAGTCAATAAATATTCTAGATTAAACCAACTGTCGTCAATTTTGCATTCAAAATTACGAACTGACATAATACCAATATCGATCAGTCGGAATAATTTTCAAGACCCTTACAGTGCTTTCTAAACGTAATTCTCAAGTCTCACTGCTTCTTAGAAATCATAAGTCTTAGTATAAAAGCAAATATCATTCCATGTTAATCTGGACAGTAGGAAATGGATTCTGCTTCCAGTGAGCAAACTAACATGTCAGAACTGGAGTTGAGAACTAACATGTCTGGTCACGTTTGAATTGAAAAATAATTTTCTATTCTACATTGAACTACTTTTCACAAACCCTAATGCAATTTGGAGAAGTCCAGTCAATGAAAGAGACCATTGAGTCTCCAGTATACGACGATGATGATTTTGATGTAACAATAGAATCCCGATGTTCCAATTTCACACTCAATTTGCTGGTTGCCGAATTGGCAATCGATTTGACCCAAACTAACAATAGTTTTGTGAAATAGGCTCCAGTTATCTCTATACGTCCCGATTCTACCGAATTAGTCCTGCTAAATAGAAATTATATTGGGACTCGTAGAGACCCTCATTAGAGATGATCCTATGGTCAAAAACGAATTGTTTTACTTACCAATGGTAACATTTCTTATTACCAAACTGGGCATATAAATAGAACTCGTAAGGTAACTTTACATAATGGGAGAGTCCACTATGCAAAGCTATGGGGTCTTAGCAGTGGCGCGCATTGGTTTTCGGACTAGGTAGGCAGGCGCTAGCGATATCGCCTTTCAATTGTACGCTTAAGCCCATTTCAATACGATTCTGACCAAAAGAAACCATAGCCATACACGCTTATTTTATTTATAGTAATAGTTAAAGATGGAGTAGTTAATTAAATCTTATGAGGTAGGCACTGCTTAATTGCTTATGCAATGCACGCCACTGGGTCTTAGCTTCATTATTGGTATAAATACAAATAACGCTCGGTAAATTATAGGTTTCGGATACCAATGTCGACTTCGAAAACTAGTAGTTCTTAACTCACCAATATCTAGCACTGAGAATCAATTAAAAATTTAACAGCACCAAACAAATTGAAAATCGCTCTGCAATTTGCACGTCTCGTAGGTGTAAAAAGCGTAAAAATAATTGGTACGCCTACACTCGATGTATTCACAAATACATGGAATCTATATTAAACGAGTATATACAATCGACATTACATAAGAACACTTTCAGGAATATTTTATCGCCTGAAAGGGTGGTTTTATAAGGGAATTTATTGCCGAAACTCGTTACGGTAACCGATGGAATAAATAAAAAAAACTCGTAGAATAATTGAATACTTAAGTACATACATATATTATGTATCAAAAGAAGGAATTGAAATTCTGGATCGAGATTAAGTTGGCAAATTTATCGTCGGCGAAGATTTGTAGTATAGGTATACGTACATAGGCAATTTTTTTCCCAGTCCTTTCGATAATGCTTGCCAGATTCTTCTAAATCTGCCATAAGAGAAAACAAATCCTTGAATTAAGATGAGGCTGTTAAAAAAATATGGAGCTTTGTGGGGTTACTCGGTATCGGAAATTGAACAACATTCGTAGATCAACTTTCTAAATTCACTTTTTTTTTACTACTTGCCATACAAATAAAAACAATTCTTATATTTAATTCATTGCAAAATAAATTAAAGCCACTTAATGCTTGGTCCAACAAGAGTGTCGGTAAACCTTTGCTCAGTTAGATCCCATAACTCAATTTTCTAATAGGATATAATCCGTAAAGTTATTCACAGCGATGGATTCCTAAAAAATTCATAAAATATTATTTGATATTCTAACTCCTTAGCGTTACAATTCCAGATTTTATTACATAACCCAAAACACGTACCAATTCAGAACCTAACCAGCACCACGTTAATCCCTCGTTATCCAAAAAATCTGATAACACATCCCTGGAAACCGATTATCCTTTGTCCTCCCAATTAAAGGGTAAAAATGTTCATACATCATCCATGATCAAAGGTACATGTGTAACCTTTATTGTAACAAACCTTTTGTTATTGAAATGTATGGAAATCGGATACCCCTTCGTAATTGTGATAGTGGAATAATATTTTTCCTGCCGGTCCATATGTTCGCTGTCTGTTACAAAATGGTGGATTTTTCAGCTTCGCTTCAGTTGTATTTATTCGCCTGTTGATGTAGGAGTGAAAACATAACAGCTGCTTGCCGTCGAATGTGGTATAAAAACCATGTTTTAGCTTCTATACAAGGTTAGTCGGAAAGGGGTACTAAGCCGCAGACCACTTAATGTATCACTGATGATTGTTCTAAAGAAAGTGTTAAAATTTTAAAATTAGATGATTTTTTATTCCATCAAAAATTATTTTTATTTTAGTTTTTTCAAAAATTCTTCATCCCTGCTTTAGTTATGAATTCAGAAAATGGAGTTTCTAATCCGTGACTTCAAATATGACCTGTATAGTAAACACAGCTGATCATAGCTATGGACAGATAGATTTTAGCATGTTTTTTACGGAATCTTTGAAAAACTATTTCTCTTAAACTATCGAGTTTTGGGGAAAGTTGTAGAACAAAAGTTATCCCTTATTACAGTTACTTTAACACCCTTTCGGCTTAGTACCCCCTTTCCGACTAACCTTGTAGTTTGTCTTTGATGGGAAAAGACTGTTCAGGCATATGCAGGAATTGTAATAGTTTTGATACTACACGTCACTATTCCTTCTTAGCAATCAATCATTCATTCAATCATCTTTCTTTATCTAGTTACCAAGATTATTCTCATCCATAAAACTACATCATCGTTCTAGCCGTCTTACCAAATTCTTTGTCTCCAGAACCGGCAAGCTCCATTATCCTACAGACGTCTGCGGACCACTCTTTGAGGAGGAGCTGGAGTTCTGGGGCCTGGACGCCAACCAGGTGGAACCGTGTTGTTGGATGACGTATACACAGGTTAGTATCAAAATATGGACCTGACTGACCTGACCCGGTTTTACAGGGAAGATTTTGCAGTGAGACAGAACAGAGAAAATGTGGCTCACAGCTGAAGAAACTGAAGAGAGTGATTCTAAACGGAATCTTATGAACTAAAAGCTAAAAATAAACTAACTCAACATAAAAGAAAAAGATCGAGTGTCAACCATATCAGATTTCTAATCTATACATATAAAAAGGAGAAGCTGACTGACTGACTGACTGACTGATCTATCAACGCACAGCTTAAACGGCTGGGGTTAGAAACTTGAAATTTTTACAGTAGGTTCATTTTGTAACGTAAACATCCACTAAGAAGGGATTTCTCGAAATTCAACCCCTAAGGGGGTGAAATAGGGTTTTTAAGTTTGTATGTAAGTCCGTCATTTTTGAAGTAAGAAGCTTGAAATTAAATAATAAGGTTTTTGGTTAGAAATAAACGTGCAGGTGTTTGAGCATTTTTGGAAATTCATCCCTCAAAGGGGTGAAATAAGTGTTGAAAGTTTGTTTGAGAAATCTGGTATTTTTGAAGTGAGAAACATGGAATTAAATATTTAGGCTTTTGGTGAGAAATAAACGTATAAGTGTTTGAGGGTTTTTGGAGATTCCACCCCTAAGAGGGTGAAATGGAGGGTTGAAGTTTGTATGTAAGGCCGTCGTTTTTGAAGTAAGAAAGATAAAATTAAATATTAAGGTTTCTGGTTAGGAATAAATGTACACATATTTGGAAATTCAACCTCTAAGGGGGTGAAATAAGTGTTGAAAGTTTGTATAAGAAATCTGGTACTTTTGAAGTAAGAAGCATGAGGAGAAACTGACCGACTGGCTGACTAATCTAGCAACGCACAGCCTAAACCGCTGGGGGTGATAAAAGACGGACGTTTTGGATTTTAAAATGTCACTTTAAAATGGGCTTAACGAGGATTTCAAACTTCACGCAAGCGAAGCTGCGGGCAAAAGCTAGTAATTTATACATAAAAATAGTAAGCTGTAATAAACAAGAGGATAAAGAAACAGTCTGTTCAAAACACAATACATCTTATACTGACATTTTTATTAGTAGTGAATCAGAAACTTGTAGCTATTCTAAAAGTCACGTTGAAGATATTTTTAGAATGCCCGTCAGCTTTCTTCGCCAGTGTGGCTAATAATTCATGAATATGCTAACCAGATCTTAGAGGGAATTCTAGAAAAGTTTCGAACTAATATCTGCTGTAAAAAAAGATCAAAACAACACAAATTATAGATTCAGAATTTATATTCAAATAATTTCAAAGCTAATCTAAATATTGTAAATATCGTTGAAATCAATTCAGCTGTTTGAAGGTCTCTGAATCGAAAAATTTGATTACTTCGAACGAGCGTCAGAGTTTGCTTTATTTGCCATATTTTGTTCAGCATCTTTGAGAATATTTCGTTTAGGAAGTTTCGGATTTCATTTATAAGACGACGAAGTAGAGTATGATAAATAATGTAAGGACTAATCATATTATTAATTAGCTACTATTCGCAAAAATCCGCAGCACCTATGAATTCGTGTTTTTGCCACCAAGCAGCAGTGCTCTATTCCAGTTTGAAGGGTATGGTGCCCGTAAAATTACAGTCACGTGAGATTTTTTAACGTTGTCTCTAAAGTTGACAACATCAGCAATCCTCTTGGTGTTTTAGGTGTATATAGGCGGCGTAAACCACTTTCCATCAGATGGGGCGTTGGCTTGTTTGCCAATCTATTATAAAACGTGTTACAAAAATACCCCTAAAGCCGAAAGGGGGTTAAAAAGTCCCTTGAAAATAGTCTATTGACAATATTTGAAAAGCGTATAATGACCCAAAAGAAAAGAATTTGGATGAAACATAAAACTAAAGAGTAGACTACCCTGAAAGTTATTTACATTCTTACCTAATTTCCTCTGAGAGGTAAATGACAACAACTATAAAAGACTACTTGATTATTAACATTTTTCATGGGGAATTATGTAACACGTTGTATAAAAATACCCTAATATCATCATAGAAAAATATGTTATTCAACGTCATAACGTGAACTAGCGTCAAATTGCATCAAATACCGCAATATGCATCAACATGTTCACGGTTGTCTGTCACGTCTGGGGCGCGAAGTTTTCTAGTTGGCGCGGATTCACGAATACGTCCGTGCTTTACGTCCATGACATGTCTGGTAAAATGTGACGATTTCATTATTCAAATCTTGGTTATTTATTTTTGGTAGAATTTATTGACAAAATTAAGAGTCTAGTGCTGGCAAGCGCGACTGCTAATCATGAGGTCCTGGTTTTGATCCCCAGGTCGGGCAAAGTGTTATTGGGATTTTCCGTGTGGAATTCCCCAGTAGATGGCAATAGACTCGCCCCTTATTACATGGAACTTAAAACATAACGGCGAAATGAGGGTGTTACTATACACCTCTGCCTAATAACCCTTCGAGGAATAAAAAATTGTTATGAAGATAATGTGAGATTTTTTTAAACTTTTTAAACAATATCAGGTCTGGTTCCAGCAATCGTGAATGTTAAAAACTAAATGAAGGGCAAAATCAAGCAAATACCTACTAGAATTCACCCCAGACAGAAAAAAAAACACTAGCGTTGCATTACACATCCAACAAACTATCATAAAACAAAGGTTCCATATCAACCATAATAATAAAAACCCTAAACAAAACTTTCCACTTTCCACCATTACTATGACAACATTTTACACTGCGGTGAAAATAGACGACGTATTACGAGCTCAGTATTCCGAGTGTGCAGTTTATTGTGCACTGCAGTGTACGTGACGAATATGTTAGCATGTCATTCGGACGTGAAGCACTGGTTGGATATGGCTTTGGAAACTAAAATCTGATCTTGTTTCTAACTTAAGTAGCACAGACGACTCACTACGTGTTTGTGCTATAAACGATTCCCTGTTAACTGTAAACCAGTCGTATTAAATCTAATAATAACAATCATAAATGTGAGCATTGCTCTATGAAAGTATTTTTTTTTTTTGAGAACAATTATTACGTCATCGAAGCGTGCAAAGGTGCTTGTGCCATATTGCAAATCGGCCGTCATACACGCAATCAACATGTTAATTGGAAACAAGTTAGACGCTTATTTAATTAACGAATATATTGTATAGCACTTGGAAAAGTTGCAATTCAGGATTTGTAAGGTACTAATAAGTACAAAATCTTGGAAAAGTTTGGAAAAAGCATAACATTTAGAAAAAAACTTCTAAGGTCTCTCAGCTACACGCTGCATTAAAACGTCATTATATCAAAAACTGCTGAGGTAAATAACATTTATAATCAAAATATTTAGCTAAGGACTTAGTGATAAGCTATCGCCCGTCGAAAAATCTGATTGGGGTCCGCCAGATAAACATTACACGTAAAATGCAGATAGTATCGTCGCCATTTTTACTCCCATTGTATATGTAATCGGGTTGTACGCAGGTGAAAGCGTGTTTCCATCATCTTGATATCATATTTTTGCATCTAACCACAAAATATGAAGCAGAAATGTTTGCATACTCGTGTATAATAAAAACAAAAGGAAAACGTGCTGAGTAAAATATTCCAATTACATTCCGCGGCAATGGAAAATATTCAGAGGTCCTACAATGATTGCGGTATTGTTTATAATATGTATGTATTCACGCCCCTTGTCCTTATGGGATGAATAGCATTATTGGCATATTGACATGGGTTCGTTTGCAATGTAAAGTAATGAGAAGATTCTGTGAATGCAGTAGTCTCACTTCTTCTTCTTCCTGCCCTTATCCCACACTAGGTGGGGTCGGCACAACATGTATTTATGAAATCCATGTTGTTAGAGGTTTTGGCTTATTGTTTTATGACCGGCCGCCTGCCTGACATCAACCCTCCTTGGGAATACTCGTTGCACCGTCGCCGTCGCGCGGATGACCTAATGTGCTTGCTGATATTATGCACTAGGTCCCAAAATGATCTGATTGTCAATCTTATTGCCGACAACTAAGCAAACTATAGGTATGTTCTCCTTGGCGGAGTACACCTGAAGTTGCTCGACTCACTCATTTAGTTTTGCCAGGGACTTCGGCTCCTCCACTGCGACTGCCCCGAGGACACGGCGCTGCACACTTTGCAGGTGTGTCCAGCTTGGGGGTCGCAGCGCCGCGAATTAGTCGCGGCGGTCGGCGGTGACCTCTCGCTTCCGGCTGTGGTTCTGTCCATGGTCGGGAGCGAGACTGCGTGGGAAGCCATCGCCTCCTTTTGTGTGGGGGTGATGGCCACCAAAGAGGAAGCGGAGAGGGAGAGGGACCGGTGTGCTCTTCTTCCCGCGTCAGACGCACCGGGCGCCGGAGGGCGCGTGTACGCGATGATCTCCAGCCACCCTAGTGTGTGGCCTGCGGGCGGCGGGTTTGGGGACTCGCCGCCCGACCAGTAACAGGCCCGAGAAGGAGGCGCGCCGTGTTCCGTGCGCGCTTCTCAGGAGGACGTGGGGCAAGGCCCCACAGAGGAGAGGTCCACCATGGGTTGACGGACCGGGACCTGCCGGGATTGCGGTGCATGCTTTTGCGAATCCCGCGACCCTGGCCGTACGGTCAGGAGAAGGAACACCGTTGTTTTTTAGCCGGTAAGAGTCCGGCAGACCCCCTCGCCTTCCCCGGGCGAGGGACATCCATGAGGATTTCCCAACGAGAAAAAAAAAAAAAAAAAGGGACTTCGGCTCCGACATATCGTAAACCAATATAGCATCTGCAGTAGTCTCAATAAAATCAGTAATAAAATATCATCCCGTTGGCTGGTGTAAGTAAAGATGATTTTATATTTTAAATCCAATTTGTCATTACTGTTCCAGCATACCGGTTTCAACTCGAAAACAGAAAATAAAATATTCCAATTATATTCGCCAACGAAATGGGAAATTCAGGTCCAATGATTGTGGGTCTGACATTTTCCTATTATTTCGACCAATGCCCGATACGAAATATTTTTGCGGTCTTACCCTTATATTTTATATCATGCGGAATCGAAACCTTTGTCCAATTAATTCTGCTTTCAACTTAAATGTGAAATTAAAATCGGATTGGTCGTGGCTTGTGATATTATTTTAAATTATTTCCGTTACACTGCCTACAATTTCGTTATTCTTTTGGGAATAAATGGAAACCATTGTAATGTTATTGTTATTGTTGATTGCTACAATGATGTAGGTACCAGTCAAAGCGAAAATAGAACATATAAAATGGAAGTGTAAATCTGAGTGAAATGGAGTATTGCGGCTACTGTCAATATTCATTTAAGTGCTGATAGATTTGGCTTTAACCGAAGCCAAAACTAGTGCTAGTCTAGCTTTATCCAATAGTTTACTACTTCAGTAAGCTATTGCGTAAATCTAGACTTATCACCTTCAGTAATACAAATGAGAAATCTCAAAATTTACTTCCAAAAAGTATTTATTCCAAGTCACTAGCATCCATCGTAAGACATAATACCACTTACAATATTCTTAATAATATGTCTTTTGTCTATAGCATCGGGATACCCAAGAAACTCTAGCAGTCCTAGACCGGCTGGATCTCGATACAGAGAAACCGACGGATGAGGAGGTGGCCCGCAAGTTCGGCTTCGAAGAAGACTATATTAAAGGGACCGTCTCGTGGTGGCAGCATCTGAAGCCACAGATGTGGTCGCTGTTCGATGAGCCTTACAGTTCTAATGCTGCAAAGGTAATGTTGAAATTCAAAGCCTTGACTCCTGCTGTTAAAAAAATAATTTCTTTGCAAATAATAGAAATTTCTGCTTTCTAAAAGAATCTGGAAATAAGAAATTCTTAGTTCTTAATCTAAAATAAGTTAGGACCTATTCTATTGTAGGTACTTAATTTTTAAAACAATTTTTATTTGCTAGAGCCATCCCTATGAAACAACAATCTGAAATTTCTAAAAACTTATTAAATTCAAAACATCTGGCCAGCTGTTGGAAATTAAAGTGGCACTTAGAATTCTTCAAAGCTCAAAATATAATCTTTTGACTTTATGAAGTGTAAAATATTGTGCAGCAATCTACCTAGCTCCTTTCAGCGGCCCGTTTTAATTCAAATTTATGTTAATATTCCAATTAAATATTCCAACGTCGACCTTTCAGGGTTGTTACATGAAGTCCACTAGCACTGTCTCTTTGAAACTGTTTTTTTTTCTAGACATTGTAGCAGTAGTGTTTTAAATCAACAGATTATAATTAGAAATTAACATCAACATTATCACGGTAACTGATGGCATAGCCATTAAAATTGATCAAATGAGAATTGTACTAAATGAATCCAAAAAATATCAAGATATCACGTACGTTGTCTTTGATTCAACAAAATACAAAGTCAAAGTCGATTTGAGGCAAGGAATTTCCATTTTACATTATGTCCTTGCTTACCTCAATGAGGCAGAAGAGAAGTCTGTCATAAATTAAAACAACTCCTGTTCAGTGTCCATGTTTAATATCATTGCGAGAGTCAACTTTAAGCTAGTCCAAAAGTTTTAAAATTCTCGGTACCTTTCCCCAACATAAAAGCTACTTGTTTCTAGACAATCATGAACTCTGTAATGTACTGTCATTAACATATCTCATTAGCGAGGTACAAGCTTTTCACTGTACTTGTTTTTTTCCTCAAACAACCTTTTTAACATTTGCGAAAAAAACTCCGCTCTGTATAAATACTATCATTTGGCTCGTTAACCGTTCGTGTTTCAGTAAATAAAAGCACCCTTAATTCCAGCAATAAAGACCCTGTATTTACTTTAATTATTTTTTACATGAGAATGCAAACGTAGTAATTTTTATGTCCCGGTGAAGGGCAAAGGGTTTGTTGTGAAGGCTGTTTTAATCTCTACAAAAGTTGATCTCACCATTAAATGACTCCGGGAATTTAAACGAGTAGTTGAATGAATTGTTTAACGTTTGGTTGGCGTATAAATATTTTTTTCAACTTCCATTGTTCTTACTGATGTGGTTATGTGAAGATATTTGATTAATTTGAATTTTTATTTCCAGATTATCGGCGTGATATCAGTGTTCTTCATATGCGTATCTATAATATCGTTCTGTCTAAAAACTCACCCGGACATGAGAGTGCCAGTGATTAGAAACTATACAGTGACGACAGCTAACCAAACGCATAGTTGGGCGTTAGACAAAGTGCAAACAAACGCCCATGTGGCGTTCTTCTATATAGAATGTGTGTGTAATGCGTGGTTCACGTTAGAGATCCTCGTTCGTTTCATATCATCCCCGAACAAGTGTGAATTCGTCAAATCTTCCGTCAACATCATCGATTATATAGCCACCATGAGCTTCTACATCGACCTAATCTTGCAAAAGTATGCGTCGCACGTCGAAAATGCCGATATCTTGGAGTTCTTCTCCATTATCAGGATCATGAGACTGTTTAAACTCACGAGACATTCTTCGGGTCTCAAGATTTTGATCCAGACCTTCAGAGCGTCGGCAAAGGAGTTGACGCTATTAGTGTTCTTCCTGGTGCTGGGTATTGTGATATTCGCTAGTCTGGTATACTATGCGGAAAGGATCCAGACGAATCCTCACAATGACTTCAACAGCATACCGTTAGGCCTGTGGTGGGCGCTGGTGACTATGACCACCGTTGGGTATGGTGATATGGCGCCGAAGACTTATGTTGGCATGTTTGTCGGTGCGCTCTGCGCTTTAGCTGGCGTAAGTATAATTAAAATTTACTCTTCCGAGATTTATATTCATTTTATTTTTTACTCGTAACTGAATAAACTAGCTTTTTTCTTATTCTAAGCAAAGAACATCGTGAAGCTAGATTTTACATAATTCAGTTTTCATGAATGCGAGAAACTGCGCTTAAATAAGATTCTATTTATACAGTATTAATCTGAATATTTTATATTACTTTCTACTTCAGCATTTAAAATATAGTGCTTAGCTAATTTGAGTAATCATCAAGTCCCAAACAACTTATCACATATAAAGCCATTAATAAATAAGATCTGTATCTTAAACAGGTGCTAACGATAGCTCTGCCGGTACCGGTTATTGTATCCAATTTCGCCATGTACTACTCGCACACACAAGCGAGAGCAAAACTGCCTAAGAAGAGGCGAAGAGTCATCAATGTGGAGCCAACGAGACCACCTATGCGTGAGTATTGCTTCATAATCATTTAAAAAAAACAAGAACACTAATATAACTTCTAGCCCAATTAAAAATACGTTATATTAAAATTATTTTGGATAATGACAAAATTCCTATGTAATGTTTTTTGTAAAGCTAATGATCCTTTATCATCATCTCCCTGCCCTTATCCCACACTAGGTGGGGTCGGCACAACACGTATTTCTCTTCCATTCTCTTCTATCAGCCGTCATCTCAGTACTCACTCCTTTCTAACCATATCATTCTTCACACAATCCATCCATCTTTTTTTAGCCTACCTCTATTTGTATAATGATCCTTTATCATCAACATGAATTAAAAAATCAGGTATGTATTACCCGATGATGATAATGAAATAACATAAGATTTCAATTATCCATTAGGGATAAAATATCATTTACATAGTAATTTACAACAAATAAAGAGGCTGCTAACAATATTAAGGATTATCGAATCAGCCATCTTCTTTTATATCAGAGAGTTTACTTTAAGAATTGTTAATCCAGGCGCCCCAGTGCCAGGTGCTCCAAATCCCCTGGCACCAGGCATGGGTCCTCAGGTAGTGAACCGCAGAATGAATGCCATCAAAACCAACCACCCCAAAGACATGATAGGACCTAACATGGGTAAGTTGTATAATAATTCATTGTTTTACTTAATATTTGCAATATATTTGAAGCTGTGGATAAAATTATAATTAAAATTAAGATCCCTTACTGCTAAATAGATTGAATGATGAACTGAAAATAGCAAATTAATAGAGTACTCAAGAATAATATAAGCTAAAAGAATTCAAATTCATAATTAACTTTATTCATAGCTTCATAATCTCATTGTAAAACACTCAAAACTGTGGAATAAACGTCCATAGCGAAACAACTGTACAATATTCTTCAAAATTTCTCTGAAGGCAAATTTTTGAATCAAAATATGTCTTCACGACCCACTTGTAGTTTTAAGCACTATAAATGTTTGAAATCACGAAGTAGAAACAAAAACTTGATGGACATAAGAACAAATTGGCGTTTTCACAAAAATAAACATAATATCACATTCACTGATAAAATTAAACATAAAAAAATACACCATACAATTGGTAACTTACTAACTTGACTAATTAAGCAAAACCGTGCATTTATTTTAGATGTGGCTAAAAGAACATTATCAATAACCTTGGAATGATTGACTACAAAACAAAAATTACTACTATTTAGTTTCAATATATTTTTTTCAGATGATATGTAACGGAGAGTTGTATAAAGTGAATATTGTATTATTTATCATTCTAATCACACAATATTTTCATAATTATACAACGAATTAACATCAATATTAAATTCTCGGCGCTTATATTTTATAATTCAAGCTCACTAAACAAAACAAAGCTAACTGACATTACAATGTTATTGATGATGTCCTTCATAATATAAATCCTAATAAACTAGTCACGTGACTAACAGTAGCTTATGCAATGTAATCCTCCACAGATGGTGATCGTAGCGAGCTAGAGGCTATGATCCAAACGACACCAAACAACTGCAAAAGAAAAAATTTAAACATGCTTTAGAAAGCATCACACAACGCCGTTGGAACCGAATGGGCTTTCTATATCGCCTGCACACTCGGATTTAGCTTACAGGAATGCTAATATATCTTTAGTCACTAATCAATCATTATCATTGTCATTATCATGTTTGCACACGGCAGTATCTTCAAGCAGCACAGGATCCACCGTCTAGGTCCCTTTGCTTCGAGGGGATGAAGGTTCGGGAATTTGTATATCTGTGTTTGTACCCCGAACTTTTTGCTTTGCTTCCAAACTTGGTGTTGTTGTAGTGTTTATAATTTTGTAAAGTTTTATTCTGGTTCATTTTGCAATGTTCGTGAATGCTTCTTTGGTCGTTTACTATGAATAAAAAAAGCATTGATCGTACTTTTATGTTTTAGATAGTAATGATTCAGTGTTTTTTTCCAGGCAACAACCACACACCTCCACCACCACTTAATAGTCAAAACAAAACAACAAACGAAGTATCAAACTCACAGCCCGACACATCGGTACACTTTTAGTGATAAACTTGACACTAATATTACACTAACACGGTGTCCTTATTGTGCTTTTAAAATTATATAACCAAATTTTCGTGTTTTCCTAGCACTAGTTTATTGTCTTGTGAGAGTCTGTCAATGTAAAATTGCGTTCTTTTATTATTTTCTTTCAATATGTCTCGTTGTTCCCTTAGTAATTTTAAATCAGTAACAAAATATGAATTTTTATATTGTTTTCCCAAAATAGCATGCTAATGCATGATTGTTGAGATAACCTACATAACCGTTGGTGTGTTTTATAGTAAAAATCCTATAATATTGATGTAACAATTTTATTTCCAACAGTTGCAACTTTGATGCCGGGAATGGACCTGTCAGTCACGACTCGTCTCTCGCCGAGCCCCCAAGGCATGAGTCCCGCCCTCGCAATTGCAATACCAATGATGAAATCCGTAAATATAGTACCAGCACAATGTTTTGACAACATGGCGTATCACAGCGAGAAATCGGAAGATAAAGAGATTGATAATAACACTGAAAACAGTAAAACATGTAGCCGTCAAGAATCTGTTGTCAGCGATACTTCTGTCAGAGTAATGAACTTCAAAAATGACATATTCATGGATAAAGGGATCGAAGAAAAAACAGATGCTCGAACTCCGCTGTTAAGGGATCATAAAATTGAGTCATTGGATGAAACAAAGTTAAGGGACACTAAGACGGAAAAAAGGAAATCTTCTGCTTCGACATAACATTAATAATATATATTTTGACCAATAGTGCTAAGAACATTTTCAAAATTTTGCTTGTATTAAAGAACAGCTGACTGAAGTCGAAAGAAATTAATTCTTTTGACAAAGTTTGAAGAAAAGAGCCTAGGAATAAAAACCAAGGAAGAAAGATTTGTCATTGACATCAGTAGTGCCAGGTGGGAAAGAAAAAGTTACTAAATCTGATTACAGAAATAGCAAGCATCTGTCAAAAGAAATGATATTACCAAAGTATTTGAATGGGAAGACTTAAAAATACGATTTATAATAAACAAATATCGGTTGATGTCAGTAATAATAGTTGCATAAAAGCCTTTTTGAAAGCAGTTACGATTCTATATAAAATTGATATGAATAATCATCATTGATATAATGTCTTTTACTCGTAAGTGCATTCAAGGCCGTGATAGATGTAAGATAGCTAAGTGTTTACAGCACTTATTAACATTTTATAACACATACGTATATTAGAATAGCTGCTATCACAATCTAGTAAAAAATTAAATGTAAGCCAACGACCAGTATAGATAGGCCCATTTTAACTCATTCCTGCATAACCATAGTTCTGAACTCAAGCGTCTAGTTATACTGGTCGCGTAGTCAACGTTAATGACCAGAAAATTCGTAATCATAGTGAAGTATGTTTACTGTCCATTAGTGAGAGAGGTGAAGCTTGTTTAGGTTTAATAAATGCAAATATTAAACTTGATTTTATAACAAGCAAAGCTTGCTGAATAGTTTTGGGTAAACAAGAGCGGGAAGCTACAGAATACACTGTTTTGGATCTCTTATGTACTCGAAATTTGCTTGATTTGCTACCATCTCCGTGACATTAGGCATGAGCATTTTTGGACCCATTGATATAATCCTGTCAAATAAAACTGGTGTATGGTCGTTTTTGTGATACTTTATTATTTTTGGAAACTAAATGAGCTTCACCTCATTTCAAATAAGCTAACGATAATTTTACTGTAAATACTAGTAGCGTTAATAATTTTGTATCTTTAACAGTTAAAATAATCACTAGACAACACATATCATTGGCACTTTCTTTCATTCTTGGTGTTATATACCTGTTTTACATGTATATAGATAAATATAAATAGAATTAAATATACTTAATAAGCGTAGATAGTGTAAAAGAAATTATTTAAATAAACAAAGTACAGTAAATCGGCTGAGAATTTTGTTGGCGTTTCGAAAACACAAATGACAAGTGAGCCTGTGTGCCCTAGAATCAAACTTAAGAGCGTTTTCTCAAAGTTTACCCTTTCATTGCTACAAAGATTAATGACGATGTAATCATAGTCAAATAGAAATGAAACGGCTTAAAACCTGACGTGACATGTGACCTCATTTTCTTTCTCTGAAAATATGTTAGGCAGAGCAATTCTGCAAAGGCGTCCTATAGACTTTTCCACATTTGTGTTATTGAGATTCTTAAGATTATGTATGTTGATACGAATATTCGTGAAATACAAAACTGTAAACAAAGTAGCTATGAAAGGGTACTAACGCTCCAAAACGAGTAGAAAATGTTAAGTGGGCTTCTTTTGTTTATATGTTGCCTAGCAACGTACACGAAAAGTTCTTACCATAAAATAATTAAAAACATGTCTAAATTTGGGGACCCTTAATGTTTTATAATATAAATAAAAATATTGTGTGGGTTTTATATATTTCACGTGCCATGTTGCGTAAGCTACAAGCAGTTTGTATTTGCTCTAATTTACTACCAGTATTTATTGTTTCAAAACTTGGTTAACTATCACTGCGATTGCAATTCCTAAAACTTTGCAAGTTGCTTATTAATTAAAGGTCTTAACACTACTTAAATTACTTGATCAATTACACTACACTCGCAACATGGAGATAAATATCTATAATAAGAAGAGAGTTAATTTAAAAATCATCAAGCGATGATCTGAACTAAGAAGTCATCTATATACTTTTATGATGGTTTTTTATCAAACGTGGTTCATGATGCATCGGAACTTATTCTAATGCATTATATATGGCAAAGTATATATGGAACGTAGTGTTATCAAGTTAAGAGCTTTCAATGTATATTCAACAAAGTCGTGATACGAAACTCGATTTCATTGACATCTGGTGGTAACCTAAGACTGGATCAACAGAAACTGCTTGTAAAAATCTATGCTCCCATGGCATTAAATCGGTACCATATCTAAATTATCAATTATTTAATTTCTTATTTTTTAATATACAAAATGTTAATGCATCAAAATCTATTTTGCGCATCAAATGCTATAAATTTTAATGTTATTTAGATAGCACGACGTTTTGCTAAAAACGTATTTTGTATATAATTTAAAACGTAAAGTTTAGCTACTAAATTGTACCATAATTTATAATCTAGCTACGTTTTGTTTACTAACCAACTGCTGACTTTAGGCTTAACATTAAATTGTTACTTAGGCCAGGGAATATTTCAAAACCCATTTGAAATAGCTTCATCTTTTTTTAAATAACAACGATTGTAGAATGGAACAACAAAATATATGTATTATAATTCCTAAGGATACGAACACATCCCATAAAATTTCATTATATGTATTACGCTAAACATGTCAATATGCTGCGTTATAAAATAATGAACATTATAAGAGAAAAAAAATAGGTTCTAATGCAAAACCATCATCAATGTGGAAGCTGTTTTGCACCTATCGGGCCATGATCTAAGTAACAGTTAGATGTTTCAGTCTCTAGTTTAGTTTATCGGGATGTTAAAATCTTTTTGAAAGCGGATTGAGATCGAAAAAGGTAACGGTTAGAACAGTTCTTTCAAATAACAAAATACTCATTTCATTCATATTGATATCAACCGAGAAATAATTAGGCCTAATTACTTTATCTTAATATAACAACACTATAGCTGTACAATGGCGAAATAGAATAATGGTGTCATCTAGATTACATTTTGTATCTCGGGCTTAATACAGTCATTCAAACATTACAATGTAACTTAATGCCATACTAACCCAACTTTAACAAATCTATACAAAACTAACTAACAATGGGTTCAAACAAAAGAGGACCAGCTATATTATTATAGTGTGCAAAACAAGGCTCTAAACGTATCCACTGTTTATACAACACACGTACAATAGCGAAGCCTGTGTCAGCGGCTGACAACCCTATTTGGAAATAATTTATGACCTCACCCCGACCTAACAAGCCTACACTTTGGGGTATTCATCATCTGTGTTGTTAAAATTCATATAAATTGCCAGGCGGGCCTTTAGCTGTGAGGGGTCTGCTTAATACTACGTGACAAGGTTTTGTGGCGAAATCACGTTGCTAGTAATTTATGCAACTAACGAGTATGTTAATTACTGTTCTGGCTTTAAAATGAAAAATATTTTAAAGAATAATATTTTTGTGCACAAAAGTGGTCAAAAAATCTTTTGAGGTATCTATTTTTTATTTTAAAAGCCAAATGTCCATCATCTACTTGGCTATGGTCTAATTACATTAATAAATGCAGTAGAAGCAAATGTTGAAGTTGAATGTGAAATGTTTTATCAGTCTTAGTGACTTTTATTAATTACTGCAGTTTTTAAAACCACCTACTCTTTCTTCATTACTACTACGGTTTTCAACAATTATACTGATACATTTATTAGTACTACTTTAAATTCTGCTTCCTAAAGTGAAAACACAAAAATATAGTAGCGTGTTCTACAATAGTTTTATAACTTTCAAGTATCATAAATCTCTTTAGTTGTCTTTCCGCTTCACAAATAGTTTCCATTTTCTAGTTATCTTGAAAACTGTAATTTGTTGCACCACACGCAACCCTGATATAACAGGGCCTTAGAAAATATACTGCGCTGAAAATTTGATTTAGAGCCAAGAAAAGTTTTGTAATCATGGTGATAGGTCTATAATACCTGGTCCTGGCAAGCAAATTTACGATAAGTCGTATTATAAAAATTAAAAGTAATATAACTAAGTTCATAAAAAATGCTACAGGCATGTTGCAAGCCTAAATCAAAATATGTTTAATAACTCGTTCCTCGTTTACAACTGAAAGATATTAATAAAAATTGTGAACCCTTATGTATCGTGCACGAAGCTCAAATTAGTCGGAATGATAGTCTTAAGTGGACCAGGTTTCAGATTCATATCCCATCCAGTATTTAAGGCGATGCCTTCAGTTGTAACTCTTGTAACCACTCTATTTTATCACCTCTTAACATGAAAGGACTATTAAGCTATAATTCTTCATTTAAAAGTCAAACTGTATTTACAAGCGTAATATCACGATCGATAAGTCCATAAGGGAGAAAAATGAGCCATTACACATTGTTTATGGCAGACCCCCAAGCCTTCACGATCTCGGTCCAATCTCGAACATTCAACATTATTGCGAACACCTAGCGTGTAGCTTTATTATTTTCTTCTACTTTATGCTAAATATTATATGTAAATAAATATTAAAAGCGGATTTAGAGGACCACGGACAAAAAAAGTTTTATACTTAATTCTTTAAGCCTACTCGAAGTTACGATCGCTGAGTTTTTCATTTGGGACTTGTTAAGATAAGTTTGAGTTTTGCACTTAAAAAGTAAGTAAAGTTATGAGACGAGAATGAGTATCGTAATTTTTTGTCATCGTGATTATAACGGAAGTAATAAAATAGCCAACAAATGTTTATCTGAATATGAAGCACATCAATTAATTTTAAAATCTGTTTTTATTTATTGTTAATATTATTTATATTTGATGTGAACTTTATTCTTGTTTTTACAAAATTAAATAATGTATAATGATTTTTATTTTTGTTACCTTTGAAAGGATTTCTAACAAATGTTTTTAAATAAAAAAAGTATTCTTCCACATTCAAATGAGTTCTTACAATAATTAATCCTAATAAAATCTCAACGAATTAATCAAAGGTAGCATTATTGTTGCGACCAATAGAGCTGAAATCTTAAAAGATAAAGAAAGAAACGACATTTTTTTAATGCCAGAATAATGTATGTTTATGACAAAAATATTATAACTATAAAAGCTTGTTTGAATGAGGTACGAATAAACTCCGAATAGAAAACAATACCGCTACATAATGCACTAAATCCTTAAGCTGTTTTATTATTTACATTTTGTATAATACTGATGGTATACCAATAACGTTTTCCAACTGACACACAGTGTTAATCTCCGTGTCACTAAGTATGAAATTTTGAATGTAACTCGAAGTCTCCCGTCACGGCGAGACACTGTGTCTGATTTGGAACACTCACGAGCAATGACGTAGGTATAAGGCTTTCACAGTGAGTAAACAGGGCTTTGATGTTATTATATAGCGTTCTATATATACATATACAATTTTGAACAATACAAAAACAAATTATTTGAAAATATTGTTCATTAAACATGTGAAATTATTTCTTTGTTTTATTTCATCTATCTTCTTCTATAGCTTCCAAAATCCAAGGATCCCTACAAAAAAGCTAACGATTGATGATTTTTCTGTATACCATACTGATGTATATCTAAGTCACCTCTTCCCAGCCAGGATAAGGCTTTGAGATTAGGTGACTAATTATTATCGAAAGAGGATAGTGAGGCTTATAAAAGTGTGGTTTTAGGATTTGATGACCCAAATAATTTTGAATGCCTTTTCCGTTGCAAATAAATTTCTAAAATCGGGGCAAATTTATGTATAACCTACAGACAGATAGAATATGTTTTATTATAAACCATAACAATAGTAATAATCACTTTATTTTTTCAGTTAATCGGTTTTATCTTGCAGTTCCCCTGCATCATCAGAATTTGGAGATTGTAGATTGAAATTATAATAATGTTGTATTGTCATGGAAATTGAATTTTTGTGCGAAGTTTTTATCAAATTAATATATTTAGGTTTATGATTATTAGGTTTATGAAGTGAAGCTAAATAAAACCGAATAATAAAAATTAGAACCAATGTAAATTGAAGGTACATTTGGTGGTCTTAGGCCGGGACCGCACTGGTACGGCGACAGCGACGCGGCGGCGACGCGACAAAATAGGTGGCCGCATTCCAAAAGCGAGAAGCCAGCGAAACGCCGCCCGCTACGTCGCTTAATGGGTGGCCGCACCTCTTTGCCCGAATATGTCGCGCTCTTTACGAACGCCGCGAGGCAGTGCGACCGCTTAGGTACATCACCGCATATTTTGTTGCAAATCATGACAAATCGCCGTCGCACCTCTGTCGCCGTACCAGTGCGGCCCCGGCCTTATAGCTAATAGCGATATCTTGCAGACAACCTCACTTACAGTTACTCTGGATGTTAAAACATGTAAATGTAATTGTTTTTAAACGGTTCTAATTAGCTTAACTTCGTATACTTCTTTGTTTGATTCAAATCCTGCGACAGAATTTTCAGCTACTTCTGCTTAAATCGCACACAAATTCAATTCCCATGATAATACAACATTATAATAATTTCAATCTGTCTTCAAATCCTGATGCTGCACGGATACTGCAAGATAAAACCGTTTAACATAAAAGTTTTTTAAGGAATGATTTATGGCACCCACGCCATATATGGAAAATGTAAGGTTTTGAACTTATAACATTTAAAAGAGAAGACCATCATTTTTAGAACACCTATTTATAGGTCCTGATCATAAACCGTTACATTCTAAATCCTCTTCATCCCATCATCAAACAAATTCACTCCACATGACCCTAAAAACAGAATTAATTCAAGTGTACTTCCACCTGTGAGAGACAGGGTACCTATAAACAACGTTAATATCGCTATAAAGTGCCTATTAAACCGAATGTTCGGCAAGATACGAGTGACCCTAATAGTTTATATTGTTAGTAGACGATACAATTTGAATATTTCATGTGGGCCCGATATGGGAGAAAATGATAAGAACCTGTTTAGGAATCGAATAAAAATAGAGTAGAAGATTATTTTCTCCAAATGTGTGCAGCGACAAGGAGTATAGCTGAAGAAAATGGTAAGTACAATGAAAGAGAAGGTCAACTAGTTTGAAGTACTTTGTAAAATTGTATATAGGTGAGAGCCAGAGGTGTATATGGAAATCCCTCTATATCTCTGTTCCTTGAATGCATGTGCTCCATCTTAGACCCTATCTGCGCTAACCATCAGGTGAGACTAGGGACAAACGCGACGAAATAAAAAATAAAAATAAATATTTTTTACCAAGTAGTAGGTAGGTATAATTAAATTTGGTGATGATAAATAACATGTGACTACACGTATACTGAACTTCAGCATTGATTCAAATAGCGATTTATAACCATACAATAATCATCAGTCATTAAAAGAGCCTCCACGAGTGACACCATACAAGATTAGTCTGAAAGGGGGTACTAAGCCAAAAGGGTATTAAAGTTCCAATAATAATAGATAACTTTTGTTATACAACTTTCCCCAAAAGTCATTAGTTTAAGAGAAATAGTTGTTCAAAGATTTCATAAAAAATATGCAAAATTCTATCTATCCTCAGCTATGATCAGCTGTGTTTACATTTTAGGTCATATTTGGGGTCAGGATTAAAAGCTCCATTTTCTGAATTCGTAACTAAAGCAGGAATGAAGAATTTTTGAAAAAACTAAAATAAATATAATTTTGAATGGATTATTTTTTAACAAATTTTGAACTTTTAACACCATCTTTAAAACAAATTAGTGATACATTAAGTGGTCCGTGGCTTAGTACCCCCTTTCCGACTAACCTTGTATAAGTACATATGGCGTACCCTGGGGTAGTCAGCTCCGCTACCAATCTTGTTGACTAGCTAATCTTTTCACCACGATGCGCTATTTTCATATAGATCGGATCACCACGAGAAAAGAACAGGCAAGGGAAGTGACTGGGTGGTTACTATATTTGGTGGTTACTATATTTAAAAGTTACCATAGAGAATATTATATTTTAAGCATAATAATCAGTAGCAAAGCATGGATTGATGATCAATTCTTAACACCGTGTCATGACACTGTGTTAGAAATTGTATGACCTTTGAAATCGTATAACATAACATAAATATAGCATCACGCCTTATATTCCCCGAAGGGTTCGGCGGAGGTAATTTAATACACTCTCGTTTCGCCAGTTATGTAAGAAGACCCATGTAATTAGGGGGTAAGCTTATTGCCATTAACCGGGCACAAATCCAGACTGCTGCTACTGAGAAATTCCTAATGGAAAAAACCAATAACATAACAAATCGTAGAACCATAGGAATTATATAACTTTAAGAACATTATGGTCGTATATTTCGTATTTGAATGTAAATTAAAAGGTCATTGTACCTAAAGCTGCTTTCTTGTAATGAGTATTATAGATAAGAAAATCCTTAATCTACAAATTCAGCTCAGAATATAGTAAGCGAGGTGTGAACGGTCTTACGAACTGTCGGCTATCGCCCCGTGCCCGGATGATGGTCGCGCCATCTGCCGGTAATAACCTTAGTTATACGTGGCTCTTGCAGTAGAGTACATAAACTACAATGTAGTTTTAAAGGACATGTTATGAAACGGGCTTAAAATAATTTTATTTTTGAACCGCTTACATGTGCGGTTTTTCTGATAGGGAAAACTGTCTAGGACGTGCTTACAAAAACATTTTTTTTAAATAAGCACCATTATTTAATTATAAAACATTTAAAATCCTGATATTTTTTTTGTTAAAAAACTAATAAACTGATAAAAAACTTAGAAATAAAAATGATATATATCATTTTTGAAAGCATAATATTTATCCTAATATTAAAATAATATTAAACGGCTTAAATTAAAATAAAATTAATGAATTAACTTAATGGTTTGGATGTATGGCATTGATTCCCTTGTCTCAATAGAATAAAAGGAAATATTTACTGTATGTCAGCAAGGTTGTCACTTGTCATTGTCAGTAATGTCATCAATGTCTAATCATGTCAAAGTTGTCACACAAAATCGCTATCTATTGTTGCCAAAAGCAGGTTAAATAAAAAAAAACTCAAAACAATGGTACATAGTCAAAAACACAGGAACCACAGTCACAATAACAGACAACAGTTGAATAAGTTGAATTGAATTTGACTTTTTGACAATGACTGACGTTGACAATGACAATAAATGTCATCGAATAGAAGTGTTGCCAGAATTAATAATTATGGGTTAAAAACTGTGGGTTGCAACTTTATTTTTTAATTCTAATTATTTAAATTAAAAAAAACAACAGAAGGGTGCTTTTAAAAAAAAATAAAAAATATATACGAAAGCTCCATATTTTATGTACTTTCATAAAAAAATATCTCTTCTCTGTTCACAGCCAAAGCCCAGCTTCCATACAAAAATATAATATGTGCTTTGAAAATCATCTATATACTGATCACGCCTGTATTCCCCGAAGGATTGGGTAGAAGTGTATAGTAAGAGCTCTGCCTCATTAGTGCGTTACGTTGCGTTGCGACGTAGCAGCGTCAACGCTGCGTTGTTTTCCATATATTTTAAATGACTATTATATTATTGCCTATTGCTCATATCGACGGTCTCTACGTATACTATCGAAACTACAAAATCTGTTTTTATTTTATTATGTATGTACACCGATTACGTTGAGATTTATGATCCGATTTACGTGATTCTTCTTTAGTTTGATGCGGAATAGTTGCCATGTGGTCCCATAAAAAATATTATTTTATAACCTTTAAGATAACATAATTACACACATTTTAAACAGATAAAATAAAAACTGAGATTTTGTAGTTTCGATAGTATACGTAGGGGCCGTCGATATATGTATATAATAGAGATACAGAAAGATTTTTGTTGTGAAACATCTAATTCGGCGTTACGGATGTGATATCGGCTGTTGCGTGGCGACACTCGCGGTTGCAAACACACGACGGCAGACCTTCGTAACTCGTCGGCTCTCTTTGGTTTGATTCGCCCAGTTTTTTTTACAAAATGAATGTCGATGTTTCACATCTGCCAGGCGTCCCGCGACGGCTTCATTTTTAGGGCTCCGTACCTCAAAAGGAAAATAGGAACCCTTATAGGATCACTACGTTAGCCTTCTGTCTGTCTGTCTAGACCCTTTTTCTCACAACACGTGGAGGTATCAAGTTGAAATTAATATCAAATACTCAAATCTGCAATCCCTTGGAGCTGTGAAAAAAACAAACTTCTAAGGCAACGCAGTCAAAAAATACGGACGTTTACGTCGCATATTTTTTGACACTCGCAAGGGAATCAATACCTATAGGATACTTCCCGTTGACCTAGAATTATCAAATTTGACAAGAAGCAATGCCTTCTAACCAACACAAGTAAAGGGAAAAATCCAAAAATCATAAATTTGTAGTTACATCACAAAAAAAATTTACAGATCCCACTTGGCGACCGACTCGAACTTGGCCGGTTTTTTTTACTATAAAGCCGAATTATATTTTTGGCAACCTTATTATCAGAGATCGGATAATCGGAAGCATATTTGCCTAAAGTTCAGGTGTTGGCTAATATGGAATGCACTTTTGTATCGAAAAAATCCCGCAATTCCGGGATCGTCAAACTTAGTGTTCTGTAGAATGGAATCATATTTACCTGGAATTGGATGCATATTTATTTACATACCTAAAGTTGTACCTTTTTTTAAACTAATACAGACATGCACCCCTCACTTTCTTACACCCTACATACACAAATATTTGAATCGGGGTTTAAAAATTAACTTTTAAGCAATTACGAGTATATACATTGATTAGTTATGTAATCCCGTGATACCGGTTTTTTTTTCTAATAGTATATTATTTTCAGAAGCCGTATCCATACTTTTGTAGCAAAAATTAACTTTAGATAAATATGCATCCGATTATCCGATCACTGCTTATTATATGTGTAGAACATATATTTATATGTGTACAACGAACATTAAAAAATCGACTTAAAGTTTTGAATTAATAAAAACTCATTACATCTCATTCTACTCATTATCTCTTATTATATTATCTCTCATTCTATTCTTATCATTATACTCATTCTTGTCATATTATAAAACTCACAATTTGATACTGTAGCGAAGCCTTCAATTTTCTTAGCAAGGTGTTTAAGTAAAAAGTGAATTATCTGAAATCCTCGTGAGGCTCGGAGCTGAGATTATCCGTGAAGGCTTACAACACGCTCCAGCTTCCGTAGCGCCATGAGATGTAATATAATAACGTGCAGAATATCTTTTTATAAGACGAGGCGAGATGTTGAGAACAAATGTCGCAGTAGGTAAGTATGTTCGCACTTCGTTCTCAAGTTTCTAGGGAAACATTTTTATAGATTAAACGAAAAAAATGATTCTCTAAGAGTAGCTGTAGTACACTGTAAGCTGATTTGACACAAAAAAGCGACTATGTCAGACTCGGTGTATATGTTGTAGGATAATCGAAAAAATGGGATCTTTGAAAGAAAGAAAGAAAGAAAATACATTTATTTAGCACAGACTAAAAGGCACACAAAACATAAAACAGAAAAAAGAAAAAAATGAGATTAGTAGGAAAGTGTGCCTCACGGCTGCGCCAAAAAGGCCCAGTTCAGCAAAAATGCCAGACAACTAGTGCCTGACGCTGGTTTTCAACTGGACCTGAAGTTTGAGGTGACGGATGTCAAACGCGTTTATACCACAGTGTGTGTAATGCATAGTTAAATAAAATAAATTTGCGTAGATAAAAATAATAACGATATATTATAGGTACGAACATAGTGTGATATTGGATAAAAATGCAATAAAAACAAAACAAAAAAAGACTATTAAATAAATGAGTCGGAAGGATTAATATGTAAATAAATAAATCTTTTGAAACACACATACATCATATAATGGAGACATTCAGTGTGACCATGTCTAGCTCCCGTTGCGCTTCTATGAGGTACTGCCGTAAGCGTCGTCTAAAAGTATCTATTTTGTTAGTTACTGTAATCGGCGGTGGCAGGTTATTCCTCACTTTGCGATAATCCTAGCACAAGTGTCGGCAACCTGCGGTTCGCGAGCCATATGCGGCTCTGTCGATGTAAAGTTGCGGCTCTCCAGTTCCATACGCAAAAAATAATTGTTTTAATATCAAAACCCTTAAAATCGTGGAATCGATCCATAATTGAGTACTTACTATAGTATAGTATGACCGAAATATGACTATGACTGAGACATAGATATAGTAACTATATCTAAATTTATTAAAGTTTTGTATTTTTTTAAAGGTAGGTAATAAGATCTACTAAACGCCTTTTGAAGGTTATCCATTAATTACAGGACACCTGTATATGCAAATACTGTAATATTGAGGACAGCCTGTATAAACAAATACTATAATATTGTTTTTTTTTGTGGCCCTTTTAAAACTGCGAAATTTAGTAAATTGCAACTTTTGGCTCTTCTGTCTCAAAAGGTTGCCGATCCCTGTCCTAGCACAATTGCAAAGGACCGGATATTTGGAATCTAATACAGATTTTCATAATCATCCGAGCTATTTTCAGGATCATTGTAAAAATCCGGCTTATCTTAGGTAAGTCGCAAATACCGCTCACGTTATGAGCGCTGATTGGCTGATATGAGCGTTATTCCTTTACTATGTCTTACAGACCGTTGTGAAGAGCCAGACTAAAGATGTTATAAATCGACTTTTAGATAAGCCATTTAGCGTTCATGTTTCCAATCCTCCTAAACAAACTGGAATATTTGCAGTGATCCTGAAAATAGCTCGAAAAATTATGAAAATCTGTCTTAGATTCGAAATATCCGGTCCTTTGCAATCATCCTAGGATTATCGCAGAGATCCGATTTTTCCGATTATCCTACGACATATTATACATGTCATAATGTTATCGGACATAATATGTTCCTTGCGAAGTATGTGCGGTGTAACTTTGAATGATAGATTGAGGAATGATGTCGTTGGACAATTGTGTAAGAATCAACACATCCATTTTTTGACAACAAACACAAAACCATAGGTAGGTACATTTTGATAGTTTTGGTGAACAAAAATTAAAGGTTGCTATTCGTTTGCAATTTGGCAACAATTTTTTTAGTACAATTGGCCCATAGGTCTCGTGACTAATTACCAACCGCGTGGATCATACGATTTGCGAGGTTAAGCTGGGCTTGTCGCGGTCAGCCCGTGGATGGGTGACCGTTTGTTACACATCGAGACCCCTCCGTACCTCAGAGAGCATGTTAAACTGTCGGTCCCTGGTGTCATATGAATACCTATGAGAGTCGTTACGGGAAGTCAATAGTCTAACCTTAGGATATCCCATTGCCCAGTAACTGGGTTGCAGAGGCCTGATGGCAGTCGCTCCGAGTAAAATACTGGTGTTCAGCCGCATCTGGTAAAACTGGAATCTGACGCCAACATAGTTGGGAAAAGGTTAGCAGAACAATTTGCCCACAGGACCGCATACACGGTACGGTCATACCTATCTAATCTAATACCTTTAAACAAGCAATTCTTGTATATACTTATATATACAATCTGAATCTCAGAAACGGTTCCAACGATTTTCATGAAGTTTAGTATGCAGGGGGTTTCGGGGGCGATAAATCGATCCTGTACCTGTAATAATAGTTTTATGTTTGTGAGAAATAAATAAATAAATCTAGCTAGGTTTCATTGTTAGAAAACGTCGATTTACCAAAAAAACGAGCAAAGCTCGGTCATCCAGGTACTTTTAATAAAACAACAAAATGTTTTAAAGACCCATCGTTTTCTAGTACAGCTGCGGGTCCCTAAAAAAACACTCGTAACACATAACACACATCCCGGCATCAAAGAGAAAAACCAATATAAATCGCAGCTAGTGCTGTTATTTAAATATTGTATATTCCGGGAATGCAGCAAAAAACACGGGAATGGAATTATTCATGAAGTATTTATAATTCAGAATTGCGATAGGCATTTAATTTTTGCATCGTTCATGTAAGTGAAATATTTACACGTCTTTTATGAGTTTTTATTTTTATTGAAAGAGCGTGCGTTAATGTAGCGGGTAAGTGTTCTGCGATCTCGTTCTACATTGTGTGTTTTTTGTAATGAAGGAACAAAATGCAAGTAAAAGCGAGAGACAAACTGATCCCACGTATGCAACGTATACGACGCATTAAACTGAAACATTTTCTATGAAAGAACATGATTTAGAAACACACTTGTTACACATTGCGTTGCGTATGACAAGTGTGCTTCTAAATCATTTACTTTCATAGAAAATGTTTACAATATCAGCTGTCTAGATGTCATAATGCATCACATACGTTACATACGTGGGCACAGTTTGTCTCTCACGTTATCAACAATCCGACTTCCAACGATGTATAACACCGATACAAATGGGTTTTTTTGTAGAATGCTTCTTCTTCTTCTTTTCGTGTGGTTAGTGACTAACCTGGTGTCAGAAGTTTATGCCACCCATGAGCCTCTGACTTGGCTTCGCATGCCGTCGAGAAATATCTCTCAGGCATGCCGGTTTCCTCACGATGTTTTCCTTCACAGTTTTTAAGCAAGTGATAATTATACAATACGCACATGAATCCGAAAAGTCAGAGGTGCGTGCCTTGGGTTCGAACTCGAGACTTGTGACTTGGCAGTCCGACGGTCACACCACTAGGCTATCACTGCTGTTAAAGTAGTAGTTGTAGAATGCTATAATGCTCTCAATAAGGCGAACGATCAAGTCCTTGTCTGGACATATTGAACACGACATACGGACGGACAGACGGATAAAAGGACCACTCACAAAACATGTCAAAATGAACTTAACATTTCGACATTCGTTACGAAACCCTTGAAAGCTAAGTAATTTACATGATTAACCAAGCTGTAGTACAAACAACCATTAACCAATATCGAAATGGTGAAGGTATACATCGTGAGGAAACCTGCACACCTGAGAGGGCTACATAAAGTTCGCAATGGTGTGCAGTCCACCAACCCGCACCAGGCTAGCGTGGTGAATTACAAAGGCCTAAATCCTTCTCATTCTGAGAAAAGTCCCATGCCCAGCAGTGGGACAGTAATGGGCTAATTGTTCTACCTAGCCTTTTCCCAACTGTAGGGGTCAGCTTTCAGTCTAATCAGATAGAGATAAATACTAGTATTTTACACGGAGCGACTACCGAGAGGCTCATGGCTAAGGTTAAGCTGCGCTTTCCGGTGTCAGTCGGTGGATGGGTGACCATTCGTTACAGATCGAGACCTCTCCGTGCCTCGGAGAGCATGTTAAACAGTCGGTCCCGGGTGTCATACGAATACCTATGACAGTCGTTACAAAAAGTTAGAAAACCAAAAGCCTGAAAACCTGTCTAACCTTAGGATATCGGCATTGCCCCGTTACTGGGTTGCGGAGGTCTGATGGCAGTCGCTCCGGGTAAAATACTGGTATTCAGCCGTATCTGGTTAGACTGGAAGCTGACCCCAACATAATTGTGAAAAGGCTAAGAGGAAGGATAAGAAGCCCAACAGTGGGACAGCAATGAGCTGATTATGGTAACCAATACCATGTAAGCACTACACGACAGTTCCAAAGCCAGTATTCAAAACCTTTTCGATAAGTAGTTCAGTTCAATTTGCCATCTCATTTCGTCTACGATTCTGGTAACGAGGGGAAAAGAGACAAAAAACCGAATCTTTCGGCAACTAATCGAATACAGCAGTGATAACCTTATGGTGTGACCGTCGACCTGCCAAGTCATAGGTCTCGAGCTCGAACCCAAGGCACGCACCTCTGACTTTTCAGATTCATGTGCGTATAATTATCACTTGCTTAATAACGGTGAAGGAAAACATCGTGAGGAAACCGGTATGCCTGAGAGATATTTCTTGACGGCATGTGAAGCTAAGTCAGAGGCCCATGGGCGGCATAAACTCTGACACCAGGTTAGTCACTAACCACACGAGAAGAAGAAGCTAACTTCACAGTACTGTAGTTATCAAAAATCCGGGCCTCGGAGAGCATGTTAAACAGTCGGTCCCAGGTGTCATACGAATACCTATGACAGTCGTTACGGGTAGTTAAAACCCCAAAATCTGATAACTGGTCTAACCGTAGGATATCGGCATTGTCCAGTAACTGGGTTGCGGAGGTCTGATGGAAGTCACTCCGTGTAACATACTGGTTAGACTGGAAGCTGACACCAACATAATTATGAAAAGGCTAGGAGGAAAAGAAGAAGCCCAACAGTGGAACAGTAATGAGCTGATTATGCTAACCAATACCATGTAAGCACTACACGACAATTCCAAAGCCAGTATTCAAAACCTTTTCGATAAGCAGTACAGTTCAATTTGCCATCTCTTTTCGTCTACGATTCTCGTCATCATCATCATCAACCTACATCTGTCCACTGCTGGACATAGGCCTCTCCCAAAGCAAACCACTGAGCCCGATCTTCGGCTCTCCTTCTCCAGTCGCTGCCAGCTACCCCACGTATATCGTCGCTCCACCTAGTCGCAGGACGTCCTACACTACGTTTGCCGATTCGCGATCTCCACTCTAGAACTCGTCTACCCCAACGGTTATCGGTTCTGCGGCAAATATGACCAGCCCACTGCCACTTCAGTTTGCTAATCTGCTGAGCTATGTCGGTAACTTTCGTTCTCTGGCTTCGTTCCGGATTCGATCCCTCAGAGAAATACCAAGCTCTTTCGATTTACGGTTCTCGTAACGAGGGGAACAGAGACAAAAATCCGAATATTTCGACAACTAACTAATCGAATCGTTCCGAATCAGGGGCCTGAACTGTTAATGTCAATACTAAATGCATTGGTACATCAGGTGATGTCAATTATATCAATAACATGTTAGGGAGATCGATATGTCGTGTGAAGCACCAGGTTGTGTAGCACAAACAACATTAAGTAATTCACTTATGACGATTGATTTGTAACTTTATTGTTGTACTTAGTTACGAGTATTACTACCTACTATTCAGGGAACGAGTTATCTTCTTCATTTTTTTTTTTCGTATTGTTATCTTGTTTGTATGTTGTTGAGAATTCAAGCCAAAAGGGTGTTAAAGTACCCATAATAAGGGATAACTTTTGTTCTACAACTTTCCCCAAAAGTTCAAGAGAAATAACTGATCAAAGATTTCATAAAAAAATACGCTAAATTCTATCTATCTTCAGCTATGATCAGACGTGTTTACATATTTTTATGTCTTATTTAGGGTCACGGATTAGAAACTCCATTTTCTGAATTCATAACTTAAGCAGAGATGAAGAATTTTTGAAAAAACTAAAATCAATATATTTTTTTATGGATTTTTTTTACCGAATTTTAAAATTAAAACGCTTTCTTTAAAACAATCATCAGTGATACAATAAGTGGCCCGCGGCTTAGTACCCCCTTTCCGACTAATCTTGTCTAGGTATTTTTCATTCATTCTATTTTAACACTAGCGGCCCGTCCCGGCTTCACACGGGTGGACACTTTTCCCGTTTTTGCAATATTTTTCATTTATGCTCATCTCCTATTGGTCGTAGCGTGATTTTATATAGCCTAAAACCTTCCTCGATAAATGGACTATCCAACACAAAAGTATTTTTTCAATACCAACCAGTAGTTCCTGAGATTAGCGCGTTCAAACAAACAAAAAAACAAACTCTTCAGATTTATAATGTTAGTGTAGATTTGCAAATGTAAACTCTCTTGTAAGTAGCTTATCGACAATTTTTTAAAATTTAATTAATTGTCATAAGTCACTAACATACATTTTATGGTAGCAAATTACAAGTGTATTGGCGGCCTTATGTTATATTTTTTCTATGATGTTGAGAGTCCAAAAAATAAGTTATATTTTTCTTTCTTTCTATTTTAACATAAACACATCACGCCTGTATTCCCCGAAGGGTTGGCTAGAGGTGTATTAGTAACACCCACATTCACCGTTATGTTTAAGTTCCATTTACCTAATAGGGGCGAGCCTATTGACTTCAACCGAGCACAAACTCCGGGCTGCTACTCAGGAATTCCACACGGAAAAACCCAATAACTCTTTGCCCGACCTGGGGATCGAATCCAGGACCTCACGATCAGCAGTCGCGCTTGCCATCAAAAAACCATATATTTTTTTAATAATCGGAATGTCTTCCTTTTCGTACTTTACATAAGAACCAGATTTAAAGGAGATTTTCATTTGACCTTAAATAAAAGATACATTATTTTATACGACTAAAGAATTTTATCATGCCCGAGATGTCCTGGAAAAAACAAGACATTGCACATCACTAAACGTTGCCAAAAACCACATATTTGAGTATTACTTACATCTGTTACTATAATTAATGTAATTACTTTTGACCCAATGCGGGCACGTGAAAAAATATCAGTCGTCTTTGTCTTACGCGATCGTAAATCTAGACATTAATAAAGAGGGATTTGGAAGACAAATGTTTCTAAGTAGATTCTTTCAAACTTTAATAAAAATTACACAATTTCGCCTACCTCGCTGGTCTAATGGTTGAAAGCGCGCATGGGGTCCTGGGTTCAATCCCCAGGTCGGTCAGTGTTATTGGGTTTTTCCATTAGAATTTAAAAAAAGTAGTAGCAGCCTGGAGTCTGGATGTGTGCCCGATTAATGGTGATTGGCTCGCCCCCTATTACATGGGTCTTAAATATAACTGGCAAAACGAGGGTGTACTAAAAACACTTCTGCCGAACCCTTCGGGTAATATAAGGCGTGATGTTATGTTAATATGTTAGAAGACAATTGTTTCAAAGTGGATTTTTTCAAACTTTAATAAGGATTACACAATCTCATTCTCTCAAAACACAGGGATCGTGGCTAACAACTGTGTGGATCATACCATTTGCGAGGTTAAGCTGTGCTTGCTGCGGTCTGTCCGTGGATGGGTGACCGTTCGTTACACATCGAGACCTGTCCGTACCTCGGAGACCACGTAAAACCGTCTGTCTTAAGTAAATGACAAATGAACAATAAATGATTTTTATTTCTGTAAATAAATCTGTTACAGACACTTTCACAAGTCAATGTAATGTTTTTTTAAGACTAGATAGCGCCGCCATTTCTTATCTGACTAGCCTTGAGAAGAAAAGCCAAAACAAACTCAGAGATCAAGGTTTCTTTTAAAGTCCAGCCATTGTGGTATAAAAACTATGAGAGTGTAACAATGTTGGGTAACGTGGTAGTAGTAGTCAGAAGCCCGAAGGTCTGTCAACCGGTCTTACCATAGGATATCGGCATTACCGGCAACTGAATTGCGGAGCTCTGATGGCAGTCGCTCCGTGTAAAATACTGGTATTCAGCCGCATCTGGATAAACTGGAAGCTGACACCAACGTAGTTAAGAAAAGGCTAGCTAGAATAAACCCAATCTCATTAAATTATTTCATTTGTAGCTATGACCACGTAAACCATCGAGCCTTTCACTGTTAAACAAAGACTTCCTAATTAGTTACGTAACAAAATTAAATGTTCGTAACAAATAAGGAAGTTATTTATATCAGAATTCTGATATAAATGTACCTGGAAGGATTCTTGTTGTTATTTATTTTCTTTGAATTGAAAGGTATTGATTTCCATGTTGATTATAAAGAGTAGGATGAGTCCCACCAAACGGCTCGCATCGCATCGGATCGGAACTTTTACAATCTTGAAACTATATTAAATCGTGTACACAGTATTTAAAGTCTATATTACCAAGCCGCGCACAGCAGCTTGACCGCGGGCGTCTTCCGCGACACGCGATCGGGTCCGTTTGCCTGTCGTCGTATCCGATCGGATCCTTTCAAAAATTAGAACGCGTCAACACGGTAGGAATGATACTATTTGACTAGGCGTAGGAACCGATACATTCGCAAGTGATAGTACGGAGCCGATCGTATGCGTCGACATCCTGCCGGATGCGATTGCGATTGGCTATCGCCGCATCCGTTCGTATCCTTTCCGATCCACTGCGATGCGAGCCGTTTGGTGGAAATCATCCCTAAATACACGTATTATGCGTTCGTGCTGCCTAGCCTATTCCCAACTATCAGCTAGTTCACACAGAAACTGTTTACAGGACCCGTTTTAACGGATCTGTTTTTATTTTGGTGATGGCGCCTGTAGTTGAATGAGCGAGTTCACATATACGACAGTATTCCGAATCCAGTAAAAAAAACTGGATCCGTTATTTTTATCGTATCCTGTCTGCCAGATGCACTAGGCAATGCCGATATCCTAAGGTTAGACCGGTTGTCACTTTCGGGCTTCTGACTTTCCGTAACGACTGTCATAGGTTTAAAATCCAAAACAAACTCATAGATCAAGGTCTCTTTTAAAGTCCAGACATTGTGGTATAAAAAATATGCGAGTGTAACAATGTAGGGCAACGTCTGGAATGGCCTTTTGAGGAAAGTGCCATAGCAGGTTTGAGTTGACCTGTCCTAACTGACGGCACGCATGCATCAGTCATCGTGTAGCTCAAACCTTATTTTAGATATCAAATAACATTCCATTTATTGTTCTTCCTCTTTTCGTGTGGTTAGTGACTAACCTGGTGTCAGAGTTTATGCCGGCCATGGGCCTCTGACTTGGCTTCACATGCCGTCGAGAAAATTCTCTCAGGCATGTTTTCTCACGATGTTTTCCTTCACAGTTTTTAAGCACGTGATAATTATACAATACGCACATGAATCCGAAAAGTCAGAGGTGCGTGCTTTGAGTTCGAACTCGAGACCAATGACTTGGCAGTCCGACGGTCGCACTACTAGGCTATCACTGCTATTAAAAACGATTAATTAAACTATTTATTGTTAGAAACTGAAACCAACGATGTACCTACCTACATTTTTTATGTAATATAAACTTTGACAAAGCCTCATAAAAGTAAAACGAAATTCGATCAAACAGCGTCATTATTAAAAGCTTTTTGATTGATGATCATTAACTGAGTTTATGAGATAAACATTTCCGAAATAAATATATAATGATCGATCGATTTGCATATTTTGGCTACGTTTTCCAATAAAGTGTTATTAGATGAGTCGTTATTTAATTTAAAATATTTACCACGACATAGGAACGTTAAAAATATCCCTTAAAAAAATTTGAGGATTGACGGTTGAAGTTATTATAATGTTGTATTGTCATGGGAATTGGATTTGTGTGCGAAGTTTCAGGAGAATCGGTTAAGCAGATGTAGTTGAAAAATCTGTCGCAAGATTTGAATCAAACAAATATACGAAGTGAAGGTAATTAAAACCGTTTAATAAAAACTGCTTAAAAATTTCGTCATCAATCATCTTCTAACCTATAGTCCCCATATACATGGGATGACCTGTTAAAGAAAAATAGAAAACCAAAATTTTATATTAGTTATGTTTATTAGTTTTTTTATGTTAGTTACGCACGCACACACACACTCACGCACGCACGCACGCACACACACACACACACACACACACACACACACACACACGCACACACGCACACACACACTCATACACTACCGAGCTGCGATTTTCATCACTTACCTTATGCTCTTAGTCTTAGTTTTTAATTTGTATTCTGTTATTACGTTTATTAGTCAATGTAAAATAGGGGAAATAGCGACTCGACCCCAACACAAGTATTACTAATAACTTAATAGGCCTGCCTCATCCTACATTTATGTAATGACTAGCTTTTGCCCGCAGCTTCGCTTGCGTGAAGTTTGAAATCCTCGTTAAGCCCATTTTAAAGTGACATTTTAAAATCCAAAACGTCCGTCTTTTATCACTCCCAGCGGTTTGGGCTGTGCGTTGCTAGATTAGTCAGCCAGTCGGTCAGTTTCTCCCCATGCTTCTTACTTCAAAAGTACCAGATTTCTCATACAAACTTTCAACACTTATTTCACCCCCTTAGAGGTTGAATTTCGAGAAATCCCTTCTTAGTGGATGTTTACGTCACAAAATGAACCTACTGTCAAAATTTCAAGTTTCTAACCCCAGTCGTTTAGGCTGTGCGTTGATAGATCAGTCAGTCAGTCAGCTTCTACTTTTATATATATATATTTTGGACCAATAAACTATTATTATTATTAAAATTACAGTTTTTCAAATCAAAACTCCAGAAATGAAAATAAAAAACACGGAGCGAGTGATACCGTTATTTTTAATGCATAATGTGAATATTTTACCTAACAGAGCTTGACATATAAATGAGGAAAATTCACAGCGAAACAAGAACCTGTACAAAGTACTACATACATAACTAACATCTCCCTTAGATATTATAAGTGATGTAAGAAGCCGGAACACACTCGATCGTGTCGAGCGCACTCCACTTGTGCTCGACTTGAGTACAATTAATATAACCGCTGAAGGGCTCGAGAACCCTTCAGCCGCTGCAATAATTATACCTTTATGTTGGCGTAGTTAACAGAATGTTCTGCCTAGCTTTTTCCCAATTGTGTTTGGGTCAGCTTCCAGTCTAACCAGATGCGGCTGAATACCAGTATTTTAATCGAAGCGACTGCCATCAGACTTCAGCAACCAAGTTGTCAGAATTTCGGTCTTCTAATTACCCGTAACGACTGTCATAGATATTCGTATAACACCCGGTAACTTTACGGTTACGGTACGGTTTAACGTATTCTCCGAGGCACGGAGGGATCCCGATGTGTAACGAACGGTCACCCATCCACGGACTAACCGCGGCAAGCTTAACCTCGCAAATCGTATGATCCGCGCGGTCGTTAATAAACCACGAGCCTACGAGCATAAAGGTTATTTAAGATCGTAAATATTAATAAGGTTTAGATGTAAAAGACGTATGGACCAGTCTTCTTCTCTCGGTTCTAGGGTTGCCAGGTATCCGGCTTTATACAGTCGTGTCCGGCCAAACATAAACAAGTCCGGCCCGTCCGGCCCGTCCGGCTTTTGTTCTACCCCGCCCCGCCAAAAGATGCCGATGATTCCTAATCTATACTGGCCTGCAAAAATAAGTATCACACTTTTAAAATTGCAATAACTTTTTAAGTACACAAGATATATTTTCGAAACAAAAAGGACTCAAAAAAGAGTTTAACTTTGTTACTATAGTTTCAAAGAAAGCTGATAAAAATTGCTATAAAACGTTTTTTATTTTAAATCTCTAACTTCTATAGTTTAGAAAAAAATAATAATTTAAAAGTGTGATACTTATTTTTGCAGGCCAGTGTATACTAATATTATAAAGAGGAAAGATTTGTATTTTTGTATGTAACGAATAAACTTAAAAACTATTGGACCGATTTCAAAAATTCTTTTACCGTTAGAAAGCTAAAATATCACAGAGTAACATAGGCTATATTTATTACTGGAATAAAACTTCTTACGCGGGCGGAGCCGTGAGGACACAGCTAGTAACATATATAGGTAATTTAGAGTAGAATTAGTCTCAAATGAATAACAGTAATAAATACACAAATATAAGTATCAAATGATGACGACACGTTTGGTGCAGTGGCTAAGCGATTGGCTTCTGCGCTGCGGGTCATGGGTTCGATTCCCACACGGAACAAATATTTGTATGGCCTACAGATAGTTGTTCCGGGTCTGGGTGTTTGTGCATGTGAAGATTTGTGTCTGTAAACGCACCCACGATACAGGAGACATCCTAGTGTGGGGCAACGTTTTAAAAAAGAAAAAAAAATCCTATAAAAACAATTGTGTCAGGCTTTCAGGGCAAAATGTCCGGCTGAATATGAATCTGTGTCCGGCTTTTCTATTTTTGGGCCTGGCAACCCTACTCGCGTCGACACGACCGTGGTGAAAAGATAACCCAATCAGCGCAGTTGGTCACGGGACTGACTGCTTAACCCCAATGGACAAGTAGAACTACGTTTTTTTTAATAAACTGAGTATACTTGAGCTCATACCTGAGAAGGCTCCATAAAGTTCGCGATGGTGTGTGTAGTCTGCCAACCCGCACCAGACCAGCGTGGTGGACTAAGGCCTAAGCCCTTCTCATTCTTAGAAAAGGCCCGTGCCCAGCAGTGGGACCGTACTAATTACGTTTAAATCTGAGCGTACTTGATACATCTTATGTCCCTTTCAGTTCTGTTCTATATCTGTGTCATCGTTGTCCACAATTCCGTGGCCCGAGGGATCCATCATCCGTTTTCAAATACATTGTTAATTCGCTTATTTACTCTCACGCCCTTATTCCCAATACGGGGTGAATAAAACTTTTGGTAAGCAATTTTACCGCTCAATACATCTGCGGGCCAATTGTACTTACAAAATTGTTGCCAACTGGCAAAATTCAAATGAATCAGAACTGTCAAATAGGTTTTATTTTGATTGTCAAACTATTTGATAGTTTTTACATAACATAACATCACGCCTGTATTCCTCGAAGGGTTGGGCAGAGATGTATATTAACACCCTCATTTTGCCGTTATGTTTAAGTCCCATGTAATGGAGGGCTAGCATATTGCCATCAACTGGGCACAAACCCAAACTCCGCACTGCTTCTAAAGAATTCCACACGGAAAAATCCAATAACACTTTGCCCAGCCTGGGGATCGAACCCAGGACCTTACGACCAGCAGTCGCACTTGCCACCACTAGACCAACGAGGCAGTTGACAGTTTTTGTAAACGAAAATTGTTGGGTCGCGATTGACCAAAGTTTCTGTGAGTAGAATTATTGGCCTCCAAGTATTTAGACTTATATTATCCAAATCAAATCAAAAGCATGTAAATTAGTACAGTAAACCGTAATACTTTGTAGTAGTAATACTTTGAATGATAGATTGAGAAATGAAGAGATTAGACAAAGATGCGGTTTAAAAGATGATGTAGTGACAAAAATTGAAAGGAGTATGCTTAGGTGGTTTGGTCATGTTGAGAGAATGAGTGAACGGCGATTAACAAAAGGAATTTATAAGGCGGATGTCAATGGGAACGCCGGTAGAGGACGTCCTAGAAGGACATACATCGATGTTATTGGTAATGTTCTTCACAAAGGTCAGGTGCGTAGTACTCTCAACCGTCGTGCGTGTATGACAAGATGTATGAATGTGGATGAAGCGAAAGGGGTATGTAAGGGTCGTAGCATGTGGCGTTCTATAGTTTCTGCTTACCCCCATGGGAAAAAGGCGTGAGTTTATGTATGTATGTAGTAATACTTTGATAAAAACTTCGTTTCGTAATAAAACTCAAAATTGTACAAGTTTTGAATGCATTAAACGGTTGGCAGCATTGAACATCATTCTCAGCGTGTGATTAGTCGTAGTGGGTGGATCTTTGCCAGTTGATGAAAAAATATAAAAAGTATGTCGGCAATAGTAATAGTAGGTAATAGTTTTGTGTAATTAGTTATTCCTTATTGGGGTTACTTTCGAATTCCTTAGAAAAAAGGGGAGGTATCATAGTACCCCAATCATAGTTTAACATTTATCACCAACATATTGTATTTTTCTCAAAAAGTTATAAGAAAAATTATAGTTTTATTCAAGAAATAAACAAAATCAATATTTGCATTTTTTTGCTCTCATGTTTAATGAAACCAATGAGCCTAATGAGGTAAATATATAATTATCAACTAGCTTTTGCCCGCAGCTTCGCTTGCGTGAAGTTTGAAATCCTCGTTAAGCCCATTTTAAAGTGACATTTTAAAATCCAAAACGTCCGTCTTTTATCACCCCCAGTGGTTTAGGCTGTGCGTTGCTAGATTAGTCAGCCAGTCGGTTAGTTTCTGCCCATGCTTCTTACTTCAAAAGTACCAGATTTCTCATACAAACTTTCAACACTTATTTAACCCCCTTAGAGGTTGAATTTCCAAATATGAGTACATTTATTCCTAACCAAAAACCTTAATATTTAATTTCATCTTTCTTACTTCAAAAACGACGGACTTACATACAAACTTCAACCCCCCATTTCACCCTCTTAGCGGTGGAATCTCCAAAAACCCTCAAACACGTATACGTTTATTTCTTACCAAAAGCCTAAATATTTAATTCCATGTTTCTCACTTCAAAAATACCAGATTTCTCATACAAAGTTTCAACGCTTGTTTCACCCCTTTAAGGGTTGAATTTCCAAAAATGCTCAAACATGTGTACGTTTATTTCTAACCAAAAACCTTAATATTTAATTTCAAGCTTCTTACTTCAAAAATGACGGACTTACATAGAAACTTAAAAACCCTATTTCTCCCCCTTAGGGGTTGAATTTCGAGAAATCCCTTCTTAGTGGATGTTTACGTCACAAAATGAACATACTGTCAAAATTTCAAGTTTCTAACCTCAGCCGTTCAGGCTGTGCGTTGATAGATCAGTCAGTCAGTCAGTTAGTCAGTCAGCTTCTCCTTTTATACAAGGTTAGTCGGAAAGGGGGTACTAAGCCGAAAGGGTGTTAAAGTACCCATAATAATGGATAACTTTTGTTCTACAACTTTCCCCAAAACTCGATAGTTTAAGAGAAATAGCTTTTCAAAGATTCCGTAAAAAATATGCTAAAATCTGTCCATAGCTATGATCAGCTGTTTTTACAATTTAGGTCATATTTGAGAGCACGGATTAGAAAATTAATTTTCTGAATTCATAACTAAAGCAAGTATGATTTTTTTTTGAAAAAACTAGAATAAAAATCGTTTGCATGCAAATAAAAATTATCGAATTTTGAAATTTTAACACTTGATTTCAAATAGTCATCAGTGATACTTTACGTGGCCCGCGGCTTAGTACCCCTTTTCCGACTAACCTTGTATATATAGATATTGAAATTGACCAAAGTCACCCCATTTACAATATCAGCTACGTCTCACCTATAATAGTATCAATCTTTATGAAGATTTTAAATATAAACATTTATTTGAGTGAAAAAAGGTGAGAAAAAAGGCCTCACACCAGGTCTGTGCTGTCGGTCCTATCTATCATACGAATGTAAACATTATAATGTCTGACGATTGTATAATCAGTCCTTTTCTCAGAATGAGTGGGGTTTAGGCCTTAATCCACTACGCTGACCTGGTGTGGGTTGGTAGACTATATATATATATATTTTTTTTTGGTATCCTATGGAACGTCAAAGACAACGTCCTATGGAACGTCGCTGAGCAAAGGCCTCCCTTTTGCTTTCCAAACCTCCCTATTTTGTGCCGTCTCTAACTATGTCAGCCCCACAAACACGTCTAGATTGTCACGCCATCTACTTCGCGGCCGATCTCGACGACGATGTCCTCCTCCTTAAGGAGGACTATACATTGTCGATAAATGTTTTTTTGGAGCCCATTCATATTTGCTGATTTCCTCACGATGTTTACCTTCACTGTTAATGCAAGTGGTAATCAAATTGTGATCCGCACATGAACTTGAATAGGCAGAGGTTCGGGCCGAGATCAAATTCGGACTCCTCGCATTGAAGTCAAGCGTTCAACCAGCGGCAGGCGCCGAGGGCACGGCTTTTCGACGTTCAGGTGGCCCGCACTAACGTTGGCAAATTCGCACCGGTTGCAAGAGCCATGCGGTTAATAAACAGCGTCTCACAAAGGCTTGACATTTTTGACTGCACATTGGCGGAATTCTGAGGGTGACTCTCGATTTATTAGCTAGTAAATGATAATTATTTAATCACATTATTGCATTGGGTGTGAACCTGTGATGATAGTGTAAGATGGTATGAATAAATAAAAAAATAAAACCACTAGGCTATCATATCTTGTACTGGAAATTTTTCGCAAAAATATACTTAAGATACAAAGGAAATAATTACAACCATTTCAGGTATGTAAGCCAATATAAATTGAATAGCTTTAATTAATTCTGAACTGGCTTCACTGAGCGGATTAAGTACCTAATTCTTGTTTGATGGTACGTTTAAAGAGGGTATTGTCTTGATGAATGAGTGCTGTGGAGGGCGTTTTACTAATAAATTGTGCTTCAGTGGGTAATCTCTTTCTTTAGACAGGTGAAGTACCTATCATTAAAAGAGCAATGTAAAACTCACAAATAAAAAATAAATAATGAACTGCCTCGTTGGCAAACGTGACTAATGATCGTGAAGTCTTGAGTTAAATCCCCAGGTTAGGCGAGTTTTTCCGTGTGAGATATCTCAGTAGGTAGCAGCCCGGAGTTCAGATTTTTGCCCAGTTGATGGCAATAAGGTCGCCTTCTATTACATGAGACTTAAACATAACGGTGAAATGAGGGTGTTACTATACACCTCTGCCCAACCCTTCAGGGAATACAGGCATGATGTTATGTTACGTCAAAAAATGTGGCTGTGGATCCTTGTTAGCGATTATTATTAATGCGGTTAAAAAGTGCTTTCCATTCAATCAATCAATCAATCAAATTTATTTCGGACAAGGTACATCCATATGTTGGTAAATTATAATATAAGTACTTACAAAAATATCTTAATGAAACGGACTTACCCGCTGAACTCATTAGTATTCTGAAACATTGGTACTCAAACCAAAAGAATTATGCTCGGTGGGCAGGTTCTAAATCCGTTTCTTATGGACTGAACTGTGGTGTAAGACAGAGTGGACCGACCCTGCCCAGTCTATTTAACCTGTATGTAAACAATTTGATTGGTGAGCTGAGCTGCACTAGGGTTGGCTGCCCCGTCGATGGACAAATGATAAACAATATAAGCTACGCCGATGACATGGCGCTGCTCAGCCCGTCAATCTGTGGTTTGAGAAAACTGATGGCGGTCTGTGAGGGGTATGCGGAGACTCACGGGCTGAGGTATAATGTTACCAAAAGCGAGGTAATGGTATTCAAAGCGCGCAATAAGACTCCTGCGAATATTCCACCTTTAACGCTACGAGGAATACCGCTCCAAGTCGTGCTCCATTGTTTGCGAGCCATACGAGCTCAAACATGATGGGTCTGCAACTAGTCATTGCCGAGTGCCAAGCGCGTGGGCTACCTTCCAGGAAAACCACATTCTTCTTCTTCTTTTCGTGTGGTTAGTGACTAACCTGGTGTCAGAGTTTATGCCGCCCATAGGCCTCTGATTCGGATTCACATGCCGTCAAGAAATATCTCTCAGGCATGCCGGTTTCCTCACGATGTTTTCCTTCACCGTTTTAAAGCAAGTGATAATTATACAATCCACACATGAATCCGAAAAGTTAGAGGTGTATGCCTTGGGTTTGACCTCAAGACTTGAAAGTCCGACGATCATACCACTAAGCTATCATTACTGTATAAAACTACATTGAAATTGGTTCATGCATTTGGCTTCGCATGCTGTCGAGAAATATCTCTCAGGCAGGTTTCCTCACGATATATCCTTCACCGTTTTTAAGCAAGTGATAATTATACAATAGGCACATGAATCCGAAAAGTCAGAGGTGCGTGTCTTGGGTTCGACCTCGAGACCTATGGCTTGGTAGTCCGACGGTCACATAGCTAAGCTATTATTGGTATGTAAAACCACATTGTAATTGTTTCATGCATTTGGGGGCTACGATGCCACAGACAGACAGATATGGGCTTCAAACTTATAACACCCCTCTTTTTTCGTCGGGAGATAAAAATGTATGGACGCCATCCTAAAATTGAGGCTCTGATACTCGTTTTAATAGTTTTGGTTCAGTACATGCTTTTCAACGAACGCCCATTTTGTTAAGAGTTCAAAGATAAGCCTCTCAAATGCTTTGTGATGTATGTTAGATAGCACAAATGATTTTTAACCTTACACTATTGGTTTACGATTGAAAATTCTTTAGCCCAAATTCTTATGAACATTTTCATGAGTAAAGGTAGATTGTCAAGCGAATGTAGACTTTACAGCGTTGTTTTAAGGGTGATGAAGTATGTTTTTGTTATGTGAGGTTCCGAAACCTGGTAGGCGGAAGGATTTCGAACTTTTTCATGGTAACATCGAGCGAGGGCGCCAATGTTCCTGTTATCGCATGTAGTTAGTATCAATATAAAGTGTGTTTTCTTTGGAAAATGTCCGTATTTTTTATAACGGGCATTTTACGGAGTTCTTGAAAAGAGTCTCCACAAGTGACGATACTTAAGTACATCCAGCGTACCCTGGGCAGTCAGCCCCGCTACCAACCTTGCTGACTGGGTAATCTTTCCACCACGACATGAACTATTCGCATATAGCTCGTGGCGATACAAGAGAAGAAGACACGGTTCTTGTAGGAATCGCCTTGAAGAAAGTATTTTCAGTAAAAAAAAGCAGCCGTTTTAAATTTTCACCGTGATCTATCGTTTAATTCTTGCTAAAAATGTGTTAAGAGAAGTTACAGCCAACAGCAAAAGTCGGTGAATATTTTGGAATTTCCAAATTAATTATAATCTCAGGAGTTGATTGTCTATAAAATCTTTTTAAGAAAAATAAAACCGACTTCATAAAAACGATGAAAAGAATAAAATATTTACCATATTATAAAATTAACAGTTTCAGAAGTCTGTGCTAATCCACGCTGAACCAAATTGAAGGCACCGACTTCTGAAACTGTTAATTTTATAATAATTATGATAATTATTTTATCTTTTCATAATTTTTATGAAGTCGGTTTTATTTTTGTTAAAAAGTATTTATTTTTTTCGTTTTAGTGGCCTTAATTAAAATATGGTTGGACCTACTAAAGACGCTGCTTGTAACATAATCACATCATCACATTATGCGTACTGTTCGTCATTGAGGAGTTCTATTGTCTATCTCCAAAGTTCTTCATCAGAGCTTCACCAAATTTAAATGGGACCAATCTGGAAGTATATCCTTTCAGTTTTTTTTATCTAAATCGGTTTATAAATGACGGAGTTATGAGGTAACAAACATTAAAAAAAAACACAACCGAATTGAGAACCTCCTCCTTTTTTGGAAGTCGGTTAAAAATAGCCCCACCACTAGAGAGGTCCACCAGAAGAAGCTGGTGGGCCAAGACTTGCCGGGGTTGCGGTGCATGCAATAGCGAATCCCGTGAACCCGGCCTTAGGTGAGAAAAACCGTTGGTTTTTAGCCAGTAAGAGCCCGGCAGACTCCCTCGCCTTCGCCGGGCGAGGGACATCCATGAAGATTTTCCAACGATAAAAAAAGAAAAGGACTTGATTTTCTGTCTAATTTAAAATACTATTCTATAATGAATTTACTACTACCTATACCTACATTATTAGTTATTAGAAAAATGGCAAGGTTTTGACATAAAATGACTTTGAAAGTTTGAGCAATCATTTACGTTGGATGTTTATACATCGACTAGACTAACATTAAGGCTTCCGTCTATCTGTACTGCCTATCAACCGAAAATACATGCTTTTCAACAAGATAATACATAGATGGATTCAAAAGCTGGACAGCGTATAAGCCCAATTCGCAAAATTTCTTTATCGGGTTGCGATACAACCGCATCAATTTTGCTTTATCAGGATACAATATGACCTCAACAAAGTTGCTTTATCGGGGTGCAGCTACTACCGCGACATTGTTGCTTTATCAGGGTGTGTTACGACTGCAACAATGTTGCTTTATCAAGGTGCGTTACGATCGAGACAATGTTGCTTTATCAGGATGGATTACAACTGCAACAGTGTCGCTTTATCAGGGTGCGTTACGACCGCAGGAATGTCGTTTTATCAGGATGGATTACAACTGCAACAGTGTTACTTTATCAAGGTGCATTACGATCGCTATAGTGTTGCTCTATCAGGGTGCATTACAACAGCTGCAACAGTATTGTTTTATCAAGGTGCGTTACGACCGCAACAATGTTGCTTAATCTCTATAATATCGATCTTGCTGTGCAGTAGTTATTTAGTCACGAGGCTCTTTGTAGTAAAGCATTAAATACATTAGTAATTTAACTCACTCAAAAAAATAGTATCGTAAAAATAACTAAACGCCCCAAAACTGAAATTAGTAAGTACTTCAAGAAGATTAGTATAACATTACAACTCCATTATCTCCCTATAGCAATCAGAAGACTATAAAAACGACGGCTGACGTTTTAAAATCTAATAAAATAAGCAATTTACCTCCAAAACAGAAAGTCGTTGTACTTTTAGAAGGACATTCGAAGTGCTTAATTTCCATCGTTTGTTAGAAAATTCGGTTCCCTGTTAAAATAACCTGGGCTTTTAGATTTGAACTTGTTTAATGGGGAGACAAATAAAACAGTATTTTTTAAAGGGTTGAATTCCAAGCTAGATTAATAGCACATCATTAAAGGTAGCAGAGCGTAATGATTTTATTTCTGGTGTTGAGAAGAAAAGCAGTAAACACCAAGGTTCCCTAAGCAGAACATCGGCAGCATACGGGTGTACCCTGCGTCTAATACCAGGTTCACACGATTTGATTCTAGTTGATCAACTGCCAAATCGCATGCGATTTGAACCGTCTGAACAGACTTTCAATCACATTCAATAAATTTAAAGGAACAAAACGTTTCAACTTTTGTTGATCAACTAAAATCGAACCGTGTGAACCCGCTATAACCAACGTGGCCATGAAGTCAGAATACCAAGACGAATATAACGACACGATTGGCGCATTGGCTGAGTTGGCTGCTACGCAACGGGTCGCGGTTACGATTCCCACGCGGAACAAATATTTGTATGGCATACAGACAGTTGTTCGGGGTATGCGTGTTTGTGCATGTGAAAATTTGTATCTGTTAACGCATCCACGATATTGATGAATATCTAGCGTAGGGCAAATGAAAAAAAAAGAAAAGTACAGTACGAGCTACGAGTCGTGGCCACTCTGAACACAGGCTTTGCGAACTTTCGCGCATGTACACTCGTGAAGAAAACAATTACTGTAAAAACTATTAAAAAAACTTTACTTAACTAATGACCAATTATAACATCGTAGTTATTAAATGTTAACTAAAAGCTATTTTGTTGCTAAAAAAATCTATTCCGCAACCAACTGCACGATGTTCAGTACCTCTACCATGAGTTTACACAGTCCAAACTCGCTAGCGTCTCCGTAAATTATTTGTATGAAATATTGTACAGCGCCCCTAGCGGTCACAGAAAGAATTAAAATTCGTACCATGAGCACTATAGATTACGATAGGTTACAAACCTAACGTACTCTATTCGATAGTCACTAACGTTTTTCAGCTGTCACCATACAAAACGGTACCATGACTCACTAATTTCACTGAACCTATCGAATAATACGCTTACGATAGTAGTTACGTAGCTCACTAGCATTTTGACGTGTGAAACATATGTTAACATTAAAGTTATATACGTTTTTGAGTCTACTAAAGTCAAAATAATGTCTGCAAGAGCTTATTGGGCATGGAATATGTTAGTGACCGCGTTTAGAATAATAACTCTACATTTTAAATAACTTAATAGAAAGTAAAGTATAGTAGGTAAGTCATCTAATTTTTGCGTCAATGAATAACAAACATCCATCCTCACAAACTTTCACATTAATTTATAATAGTAAGTAATGTTAGAAACGTAAATTACCTGTTAATTTATTTATTTTAAATAACAATCCATACAATAAATACAATAGAAAGTTGAAACATACATTTCCATGAACTCCACCAACATTTGAAACTGTGAGACACTGGTCCTCATTTTATTAAATAATCTGTTTGAATTTAATTGTACACTTTTAAACCACACAACGCAGCTCTGTGACACAACGTCAACAAACAAAATTACAAATTGAATAAACGACCAAAGATTACAATAGTATACATACATACCTATACGACGACAGTGACATATTATAAGGAATACAAATTTAAAAACTACTAAATACTATAAATAATCTATTAACCGTCAACTTTTCTATTTAGTCGGTTTATTTGTGATATTGACTGTCTTAACATTTTTAGCATAGCGATAAGATTACATTTTGAGCTTAAGAGCCGTTCTCTCTTCTTATTAGTGGGAAAGAAAGAAACAAAACATAAGTAGAGTGAAGTTAGCTAGACGACACGATCTATCGAGCTTACCTTAGCGCCTGCGTAAGACTCCGTAAATCTCATGGTGCGAGCATTATCGAAATCTATTTGATCCACGTTAGCACGCTAGCGAGTTCAACGCTAGCGAGTAATTTTTCGATGACAACTCATGGTAGAGGTACAGACCGGACAGTGGTTGTACTGTACCTTTGTACAGTACAACCAATTTATCTTGTCCACTCTATTTCTTTAAATATAAACATCAAACTGGCAAGCCTACACATGACCGTTACTGGGCAGCAGCGTAAGTGGTGTAAGGGGCTCTTCTGGTCACCAACCCTATTTTGTCTATTCTGGAATTGCTTATATTCTGTAGAAGATTAGGCAATTGATCATGAGTGATTGTATTTAAATACCATAGTAACGTATAATAAAGGGGCTCGTGGCTTATTAACGACCACGCGGATCATAAATTTGCGAGGTTAAGCAAAGCTTGGCGCGGTCATTCCGTTGATGGGTGACCATTTGTTAAACATCGAGACCCCTCTGTGCCTCGGAGAGTACGTTAAACCGTCGGTCCCAGGTGTTATTCGAATACCTATGACAATTATTACGGATAGTCAGAAGCCTGTAAGTCTGACAACCGGTCTAACTTTAGCATATCGGCATTGCCCAGTAATTGGGTTGCGAAGGTCTGTTGGCAGTCGCTCCATGTAAAATACTGGTATTCAGTCGCATCTGGTTAGACTGGAAGCTGACGTCAACACAATTGGGAAAAAGCTCAGTAAATTATAATACAGATTATATTTCCAGTCAAATGCTAATTTTCCTCGTCCAAAAGCTTACATTTCCTGTTTTATAAGCAGGGAGTAAAAATGAAAAAATAAGCTGTAGCTGTGCGCGTGAAGCTAAAAACTGTATCATGGCTGAATGCACTTGTTAATGAGCACACGATTCATTCCTAAAACTAGGTCAGAACGTGACAACACTATGAATGAGAAGAAAATTAATTACGAAAAAATAACATATTTGGCACAGTGGACCACAAATACAATAAATTCTACCCTCGATATTACACAAGATTGTGACACCAAAACAACTGGCCATAAGCCAGCTTGTGTTCAAACTCACTTACTGGAAAGCGATACAATACACAATAAAACTTTAAGACACACAATACAGCTTACGACCACAAAATAATGTGGTGAAGTAGCTCCACTCTACACAAAGTACGATTACAATCATGACCAGACGAAGTCGCCGAATGATACAAGAATAGCGCTGAGGCCAACTGGCTAAACTTCATAGGATTACTAGATTTTATTAATAGAAAACATTCAATTAAAAAAATATAAGATAGGTATTAAATGTATAAGTTTTGCTAAGCAACTTAATGATGGTCCCTCACCAGGTGTATTTGTACGGGTGTTCGTGTCATTGACTAGTGCGGAATGGACTTTGCGCAAATAAACATAAGGTTTATTTTGTATTGGCCGGGCGGCACGCGTATTTCGGCAGATGCGCTAATGTTAGATGTCAGCATAGGTTTAACTTAAATTAAATCATGTGCTTCTCTGTGACTTCAATATTTTGAATGCCTTGTAATATAACTACTTTATACCCCCTTTCCCAAACAACTACATTGTAAACAAATAACGCAATTTATAATAAAGGGGGTACTTATTGTAAATTAGTTTAAGTTTCTTTTTAAGTGAACTGTAATGTTCTTTAAGAAATAAATCTCTTTAAACCGAAACCGATCTATCCTATCCTAACTAATACGTTTATAAAGAGGGCTTGAAAAAAGTTTCTCTAGTTAGTTTAGTTTCATTTATTTGCTTGAAATATGGTACAAGAGTTGTTACATAAAAGATAGATCAATACATATTTCACCAAAATACTAGGCATGCAAAATTATTAAATAGAAATTATAAATTAGATAATCTAGGTATTATTAACATGTCCATGAAGTTACGCAATACAATAGTCATTGGGTAAAATATTGATACAATTTTCAAATGATATAGATTACAAATGTCAAATAGAGTTAAATTGGAATTAAAGGAATATAGTTTACAATTATTATATTATAATTAGCCTGTACTGTCCCACTGCTGGGCAAAGGCCTCCCTCCATTCCTTCCATCTGTCACGATTCTGTCCAGTTTCATGCCAATTATCATTAAAGGCATCCAACTCGTCCCGCCATCTTCTCCGCGGTCTGCCGCGACCCCGTCTCGCTGTCTCAGGGCTCCAGTCTTGTGCTATACACACAGCTCGTTCGGCATACGGCAGACATGTCCTGCCCAGTCCCACTTCAGCTGGGCGGCCTTTTGAGCCACATCTACAATTTGAGTTTTGGAGCGCAGCATTGTATTTCGAACACAATTGTTCGAAATACAATTTCGAATTTAGATAATTAAAGAAAGTGAACAAAGAAACATTACATTAAGGTTATGATAAATGAGGACATTACGTATGCTACAATGTTTCAATAAGCGCATACTCGACATGAGCTATTTTTCAAGAAATCTTGAGTGGTGTAAATGCTTTCTTATTTATTATTTATTTATTTATATTCACATGAGGTAACTATAATTTATAAACTAAGCCCCACAAAACCGTAGTAGTGGTTTGACTGTGGGGTCGGTGAATCTCCGTACATTCAATTAACTTAGTACTTAAAATCATAATTGAGAGGTAGCACCTTAACACATTTCTAAATAATATTTTTTTAATTTATTTTTACAACTATTTTAGTTCATATCACTCCTTATGTCAGCTGGCAGACAAAAGGAGTCTTATATTAGCCATTTTCGCAGTGCACCACAGAATTTATATATTTATATTTTTATTCTATGGTGTGTGTAGTCCACCAACCCGCACTCAAACAGCGAGGTGAACATACGCCTAAAGTCTTCTCATTCTGAGAAGAGGCCCGTGCCCAGCAGTGGGACAGATATATAGGTATATCTGCCTAGCCTTTTCCCAACTATGTTGGGGTCAGCTTCCTGTCCAACCAGAAGCGGCTGAATATCAGTATTTTGCACGGAGCGACTGCTATCAGACCTCTGCAACCCAGTTACTGGGTAATGCCGATACTCTAATGCTAGACTGGTTGTCAGACTTTCGGACTTATGTCTACCGGTAACGACTGTCATAGGTATTCGTATGACACCCGGGAACGACTGTTTGACTGGGATGCTGGGATGCTTTCTACTATAATGCAAGTTCATTTGTGATTTAGCAGACTGACTAAACATCTTAGTACTAGTGCGATTTCGAAAACAGTGGCCCAGTATTATCTTAAACTAGCGGCCCGTCCCGGCTTCACCCGGGTGAACATTTTTCCCGTTTTTGCAACATTTTTCATTTATGCTCCTCTCCTATTGGTCGTAGCGTGATGTTATATAGCCTATAACCTTTCTCGATAAATGGACTATCCAACACAAAAATATTTTTTCAATTCCAACCAGTAGTTCCTGAGATTAGCGCGTTCAAACGTTTTTTTTTGTTTGTTACTAGGCCTGCGTTTGGCCGCCATCTCGCCTGATGTTAAGCGATGATGCGGTCTACGATGGAGCACGCTTGTCCAGAAGATACCGATTCACTCGTGCCTCAAAACGAAACTCTTCAGCTTTATAATATTAGTATAGATAACTTGGCGAAACTTCTGCAACATTTTATTCGTAACAAAACTGATCCTGAAACTCAAACAAAAACATTTTCAAAACCTTGCAACATTAATAAAAGAAACATTTTCTTTTCTTTGAACAAAGGGGTTGGTGCGTCTTGAATAAATAAGGCTGTACATTGTACAGACTGATTTGAGAGCGAACATAATTAACGAACGTATAATTTGTCTTGTATCTGAAAAACTAGGAGATTCGCTGTAGAAATGTGTTAATGGCAATGAAAGGATGTTCTTATTTTATTTCTAACTGCTGTTGAGAAGCCTGTGACTTATTTTGCATAATGAAGTTTCAAGGTAAGATCAAATTTAAAAGATTATCAGTTGCGTTAACGGTGAGGCTGTGTTCAGACGACACGCGCCCGCTAAGCGCACGCCACGCGCGTCAACACCCGCGTCTAACTCGCTTTGAATTTTTTTGTATATAATTTAAGTCTTATGGCACATCAATAGATCTCAAATTGCATTTATCGAAGCATGGCATGAGGCGGGCGTGAGGCGGGCGCGAGGCGGGCGCGAAGCGGGCGCGAAGCGGGCGCGAAGCGGGCGCGAAGCGGGCGCGAAGCGGGCGCTTGGCGTGTGCGGTTTGACTTCGATAAATGCATTTTGAGATCTATTGATGTGTCATAAGACTCAAATTATATACAAAAAAATTCAAAGCTAGTTAGACGCGGGTGTTGACGCGCGTGGCGTGCGCTTAGCGGGCGCGTGTTGTCTGAACGCAGCCTGAAGGTATAAAACATCGTGAGGAAAGCAGCACATGTGAGCGGAATCAAAAAAACAGTTTTCGATGGTGTGTGCAGTCCCTCAAACCCACACCAGGCCAGCCTGGTAAATTGTACATAATTAGTAGATGATTCTTCAATCCGCGGTATATTAAAAATAATCCAACAAGCAGTTTTTCTTTCCTTTCTTTGGTTGCGTTTGGCACTTGTCTTACCTGACGCGCAGACAACCTCTAAGATGGATCACACGAATCCACGGAACAGAGATATAGACGGATAAATTTTAAACATAACATCACGCCTGTATTCCCCGAAGGGTTGGGCAAAGGTGTATAGTAACACCCTCATTTCGCAGTTATGTTTAAGTCCCATGTAATAGGGGGCGAGCCTATTGCCATCAACTGTGCACAAATGCAAACTCCGGGCTGCTACTGAGGAATTCCACATGGAAAACCCAATAACACTTTGCCCGACCTGGGAATCGAACCCAGGACCTCACAATCAGCAGTCGCGCTTGCCACCACTAGACCAACGAGGCAGTAAGTTTTCTGCTTGTTAAATAATAAAATATAATTCACACTAACCCGTATAAAAAGGTATCATTGTAATAAAATATCTAACGCCCCAAACTTTGTAGATAATAATAAGTTTGTTCCCTCTGGGGCAAAGTAAGAAAAAACTCGAATATTTTGCCAAAAGAAAGGCTAACGTTACCTGACAGGGTGGTGTCTATTTTCTTATTCTGAGTTCGCGTAATATGTTCAAGGTACTCGTATGAATAATTTGATTCCTCCTTTTTCTTAGTTTCTCCTGACCTGGTTATATCGCTGCCTATAGCAAAGCGATCGATTGCTGTTGCTACTTTCATGGTAGCAATGTTTTTTTTAAATTTGAAATGGGTTTGCTCTTGACTCTAGTATAGGTCAGAGGAGACAAAGACAAAGTCTACGATGGAGTGAGCTTATCCAGAAGAAGCCTGTTCATTCTAACTTTGAAGAGATTCAGATTGAATGCGTTCGGGACCACAGACGCAGGTAGTGAGTTCCACTCTTTTGCAGTGCGCATTATAAAGGATGTTTGGAAGCTCTTAGTGCGAATTGGTGGAATGGCAACTAAGTATGAGTTGTGTGAGTTGATAGCCTTTTTTTATAGTTGGAAAATCCCCATGGACGTCCCTCGCCCGGGGAAGGCGAGGGAGTCCCTGACCGTTCGGCCGGGGTCGCGGGATTCGCAAAAGCATGCACCGCAACGTAAGTTGATAGCCTGGCGATGGAATGCTTGCCTTCCATGTAGGAGGGTCTGAGTTTGATCCCAGCCTGCACCTTTGACTTTTAGAATTCATGTGTGGATCACAATTTGATTATCACTTGCGTTAACGGTGAATGAAAAAGATCGTGAGGAAACCTGCACACCTGAGAGCTCCATAAAGTTCTGGATGGTGTGTGTAATCCGCCAACCCGCACCAGGCCAGCGTAGTGGACTAAGGCCTAAACCTTCTCATTTTGAGAAGAGGCCCGTGCCCAGCAGTGGGACAGTAATGGGCTAATTATGTATGTTATGTACGATTCAAACGCTGTTATTGTAAAAAAAAACTTTTAAGTTAAACAGTTTTATCTTGCAGTACCCCTGCAGCATCAGGATTTGAAGATGAAAGGTTTAAATTATTATAATGTTGTATTGTCATGGGAATTGAATTTGTGTGCGAAGTTTCAGGAGAATCGGTTAAACAAAAGTAGGTGTAAAATCTGTCGCAAGATTTGAATCAAACTAACATACATATAGGTAGATAAGAAGTGAAGCGTTTGAAGAATTAAAATCTTTAAAAACTATAGCAACGGCAAGTAAATATATTTATTGTACTTTATCACGTTCGTACCAAAATATGTCCGACAATCGGTGATCATTTATCTCGGCAAAGGGGGCGAAGAACATTGACAAATTGTGTCCGGAAGACAAGCCCGGACACGGCTGTCCGAGAAACATATTCAGCTTAAAACCTTTGATGGGTGGCTCTCGAGACAGTAACGTTTTATGTATTGTAATAGGATGCTTCGCGTTCAGAGATATTCTTCGAATCGACTGCCATTTGTATTCAACGGTTTGTTATCTTTTCGAGAATCGGAAGGAAGGGGTGTTTTCTTGGCAATGTGAGAGCCAAAGAATAACATGAAGTACCTACTTGTGGAACAAAAGTACAAGTTTCCTGGAAAAGATAATCTTAAAATAGCATATCTTCATCCTAGCCTTTTCCCAACTATGTTAGGGTCGGCTTCCAGTATAACCAAATGCGGTTGAATACCAATATTTTATACAGAGCGACTGCCGTCAGATCTCTGCAACACAGTTACTGAGCAATGCTGATAACCTGAGATATCAATGATAAATGATTATTATTTCTGTAAATAAATCTGTTACAGACACTTTTACAAGTCAATGTAATGTTTTTTTAAGACAATATGGCGCCGGCATTTCCTGTCTGACTAGCTCTGAGAAGGAAAGCCGATATAAACTCAGCGATCAAGGTCTCTTTTAAAGTCCAGACATTGTGGTATAAAAATTATGCGAGTGTAACAATGTAGGGCAACGTCTGGAATGGCCTTTTGAGGAAAGTGCCATGCAGGTTTGAGTTGACCTTTTTTTTCTCGTTGGAAAATCCTCATGGATGTCCCTCGTCCGGGGAAGGCCAGAGGGTCTGCCTCACTCTTACCGGCTAAAAACCAACGGTGTTCCCTCTCCTCACCGTACTGCCAGGGTCGCGGGATTCGCAAAAGCATGCACGGCAACCCCGGCAGGTCCCGGTCCGCCAATCCATGGCGGACCTCTCCTCTGTGGGTCCTTGCCCCACGTGCTCCTGAGAAGCTCGCATGGAACACCGCGCGCCGCCCTCTCGGGCCTGTTACTGGTCGGGCGGCGAGTCCCCTAACCCGCCGCCCGCAGGCCACACACTAGGGTGGCTGGAGGTCGTCGCTTACGCAGGTTTGAGTTGACCTGTCCTAACTGACGGTGCGCATGCATCAGCCATCGAAGTTGTCAAACTTTCGGGCGTCTGACTACCCGTAACGACTGGCATAGGTTTTCTTATAACACCCGGGACCGACGGTTTATGTGCTCTCCGAGGAACCAATGACTAAACAAACGATTACTAAAAAAACCGGCCAAGTGCGAGTCGGACTCGCGCACTAATCTATAAAAACGAGTAAAAAAATCACGTTTGCTGTATGGGAGGCCCCTTAAATATTTTTTTTATTCTGTTTTTTAGTATTAAATTTGTTGTTATAGCAGCAACAGAAATACCTCATCTGTGCAAATTTCAACTGTCTAACTATCACGGTTCATGAGATACAGCCTGGTGACAGACGAACGGACGGACGGACAGCGGAGTCTTAGTAATAGGGTCCCGTTTTACCCTTTGCGTACGGAACCCTAAAAACCTTATAAACAGAACAATGTAAAGTAAATATTAAACAACAAGGTTAATGGTTCATTAACAGTTTCCGTCGACTTGTAAACTGTTGCTGGCTTCATTTTTGCAATCAACTCGGAATTAGATTTACCTGTGCAGCTGAACTTGCTTGTCTGTCGAGGACAGTTAATCTCATTGCCGACGATCTACTACCAGTCTCGTTGACAATTACTACTTCTTTTGCAACGTTGCAGTATTTTTGTTGTAGGTAAGTACTTTTTTTATTAGTTAGGTACTAGCTACCCGGACAGACTACGTCGTGTCAAAAGTTATTGGCCTGTAGTGGGAAAAGAAAAATGTTGTTTTTACTCTTTCCACGTAATTTTTATGTTTTTTCTCTCCATAAGAACCTTCCTTGTGCCTTAAGGAAAATATTTAAAAAAAATTGCCGAATTGGTCGAGCCGTTCTCAAGTTTTGCGCTTAGCAACACATTTGGCGATTCTTTTTTATTTATATAGATAGATAGATAGACTAGCGGACCCGGCAGACGTCGTCCTGTCTGGAAAAGCAGCGCCACCTACCGGGTCCAATTGTGTTTTCAAACCATCCAGAAACCCATTGAAATATCAATCAATCAACCAATCAAATTTATTTCGGACAAGGTACATCCATATGTTGGTAAATTATAATATAACTACTTACAAATATACACACAAAATTTTATCCAAATCGGTCCAGCCGTTTAAAAGGACTTAAGTGACAAACACACATACAGAAGAATTATATATACAAGGTTAGTCGGAAAGGGGATACTAAGCCGAAAGGGTGTTAAAGTAACCATAATAAGGGATAACTTTTGTTCTACAACTTTCCCCAAAACTGTGTGCTGCTGCAGCTGTGTTTACAATTTAGGTCATATTTGAGGTCAAGGATTAGAAAATTAATTTTCTGAATTAATAACTAAAGCAGGTATGATTTAAAAAAAAACGAATATAACAATCTTTTTACATGCAAATAAAAATTATCGAATTTTGAAATTTTAACATTTGCTTTAAAATAGTCATCAGTGATACTTTATGTGGCTCGCGGCTTTAGTATCCCCTTTCCGACTAACCTTGCATATTTTAATGATTTTTCTTGTTAATAAACCTTTCTTCACAATATACTGTATCGTGGGTCCGTAAGACACAAATTCACATGCACAAACAACACCGGATCAATTACCGGTAGGCCATACAAATACTTGTTCCGTGCGGAATTCGAACTCGCGACCCGTTGCGGAGCACCTATGGGCATATGCACACAACGTCTTTTCTACGCGCAAAACTCCGTACATAAACGTTACACACGTTATTTCAGAATGGAGTTTGACTCTAACACCCATATTATAAGACGTTCCTCCAAAACTTACTCGACTCGACTCTACCTCGACTCAGCCTTTCTCACTACCATCGGCAGTTATAGTTGACATAAACGTCCTGGACTCGAGATTTTTCCTCAGTCGAGGTAAGGAATCACCTGTCAAACTCAAGGTACCTCGGAACCTACCTTAAGGAAGGAAGTGTCAAAGTTCGTATGTAACAAAAACGAATTTTGAAGACTTTATCGAATATACTTACGATAATCCCTACAACTATTTATCGCGGCGTTATTTGCGCGATGCAGATAATTCAAATTATGACATAATAACTCCACTCTACCCGACTCATTTGACGATCCCTCAGTCGAGGAATCTCAAAGTTCACTCGAAATTGCGACTAAGAATACAATTTTGAAGGTTTTTTCGAGTTCGTCCTGAGTCGAGTAAGTTTTGGAGGAACGTCTTAGAATATGGGTGTAAGCGCTCGGCCACTACGCCGAGTCGGAGAAATCATTAATCTGAGCAACAATCCATACTGACACAAATTGGAAATATAAAACAAGAACACCCAAACATTCAGCTCCCATTCCCCTGACTTATTGCACCATCCACATGTGTTGTTAACACGGATATTATCGCCATATGTCCCCCATATTCCCCCATCGGGAAAATCTCAATAACGCGTCGATACTACACAAATATGACCGTGTTTGTTATCGTCTCATATCGGCCGGCTGATTGACGAACAAACATCACGTTGGGACTGGTGGAGCCACAAGTTTTGGGGAAAACGAAAAATGTTGATTCGAGGTAATATAACATAACATCACGCTTGTATTCCCCAAAGGGTTGAGCAGAGGTGTGTACACCGTCATATCTCCGTTATTTTTAAAGTCCCATGTAATAGGGGGCGAGCCTATTCCCATCAAAACTCAGGCCTGTTGCTGAGGAATTCCACACGAAAAAACTCAATAACACTTTGCCCGACCTGGGGATCGAACACAGGACCTCATGATGAGCAATTGCGTTTGCCACCACTAGACCGACGAGGCCTTTCGAGGTCTGCGTTCTATATTCCTAGATTCGTTCTACCTAGCCTTTTCCCAACCATGTTGGGGTCAGCTTCCAGTCTAACCAGATACGGCTGAATACCAGTATTGTACACGGAGCGATTGCCATCAGACCTCCGCAACCCAGTTACCTACTGGGCAATGCCGATATCCTAAGGTAAGACCGGTTGCCAGACTTTCGAGCTTCTGACTACCCGTAACGACTATCATAGGTATTCGTGTGGCACCCGAGACCGACGGTTTAACGTGCTCTCCGAGGCACAGATAGGTACTAGGAGCGTACCCAAAAATATATAAAAGACCCACTTTTTTTAGGGTTCCGTACCCAAAGGGTAAAACGGGACCCTATTACTAACACTCCGCTGTCCGTCCGTCCGTCTGTCACCAGGCTGTATCTCATTAACCGTGATAGACAGTTGAAATTTTCACAGATGATGCATTTCTGTTGCCGCTATAACAACAAATACTAAAAAATAGAATAAAATAAATATTTAAGGGGGCTCCCATACAACAAACGTGATTTTTTCGCCGTTTTTATAGATAATGGTACAGAACTCTTCGTGCGTGAGTCCGACTCACACTTGGCCGGTTTTTCTTTTCAAAAGACTGTAAGACCCAAATCTGTCCAGACAACAAATGCGAGCTATTTAGTAATCTTAGTGATAAAACTGTGAAATTAGCGAAGGAAACGTAAGACGTCTTCGCTAAAAGCAGATCGCTGTTTGCGTTAATCATATTTAGAGCTGTCAAATGCAAAGAATTAGCTTTGAAAGCCTTGATTCCAAACGCTAACCAGCCTTGTAAAAGACTTGGGTGTTATTGTTTAAAAATAAATCTGTGAATTTTGTTTGTAGATTCTAGAATTTATCTTTAAACACAGAATGTGAATTCTGCTGTGTAAATTTTGAATGTTGTTCTCATATATACATAAACCCACGCCTTTTTCCCATGGGGGTAAGCAGTAACAATAGAACGCCATATGCTATGATCCTAAAAGCACATTTACACGGTGCAAGTTTCTTGAAGCAAGTCTCATGCTATCTTTGTCTTTCTCTCCGACAAAAACAGAGGTGGCATGAGACTTGCTTCAAGAAACTTGCACCTTGTAAATGAGCCTTTATATACTCTTTTCGCTTCATCCACATTCATACAACACGTTTGGTGCAGTGGCTGAGCGATCGGCTTCTGTGCTACGGGTCGTGGGTTCGACTCCCGCACGGAACAAATATTTGGATGGCCTACAGATAGTTGTTCCGGGTCTGGATGTTTGTACGTGTGAAGATTTGTGTCTGTAAACGCACCCACGATACAGGAGAAATTCAAGTGTGAGACACCGATTAAAAAAAAATACAACTTGTCATACACGCACGTCGGTTGAGAGTACTACGCACCTGTCATTTGTGAAGAACATCACCAATAACATCGATGTATGTCCTTCGAGGACTTCTTCTACCGACGTTTCCATTGACATCCGCCTTATAAATTCCTTTTGTTAATCGCCGTTCACTCATTCTCTCAACATGACCAAACCACCTAAGCATACTCCTTTCAATTCTTATTCTCATAAATGCCTACCAAATTACGCAATTTGGAAAAGATGATGTAATCGAAGGAATATTTTACCTTAGTCGTAAGTACCAAGTGCCATCTGGGTAGGTACTTTTTTAACCTTTCTTTGATTTCTTCTGTAACGTAGGTGCGTTTACAAACATAAATGTCACATGCACAAACACCCAGACCCGGAACAACTATCTGTAGGTCATACAAATATGGGATTCGTGTGGGAATCGTATCTGCGACCTGTTAGCGCTGAAGTTAATCGCTCAACCACTACGCCAATTGTGCTGTCCATATATCACTTAAATTCAATGTTTCAGTTCCTAACTTCTATAAAATTTGTACTTTGAACGTTTTTTTAGGAAGCGTCATTAGTTACAAATTCTGAATAACCTCTTAGGAGGTTTTTAGAGTAATGCTGATTTCGTCACGCACGCGGGTTTCACCAGCATGCTTGGCAATAACCTTCTTCTTCTTTTCATATGGTTAATGACTAACCTGGTATCAGAGTTTATGCCGCCCATTGGTCTCTGACTTGGCTTCACATGCCGTCGTAAAATATCTCTCAGGCATGCCGGTTTCCTCACGATGTTTTCCATCGCCGTTTTTAAGCAACTGATAATTATACAATACGCACATAAATCCGAAAAGTCAGAGGTGCGTGCTTTGCGTTCGAACTCGAGACCTAGGACTGGGCAGTCCAACGGTCACATTACTAGGCTATCACTACTGTTAAAAAAACCGTTAATGTTTGGGCAAGTATTTTGACAGGACCTTATATTTCAGAATCAGGTACAGCACCATGGTGTCCCTATCCTTCAATTCTGATCGTATGAGCCGTTACGACATCGTCCTATGTACTTTCATTATTATATTGATCTGTTGCTTCGATACCCTTGTCGGGTGGTCGAAGTTAATTGGATCGAAGCCTTTTGGCAAGATATCGGACAGAGCTGATAATGGGCGAGTGGAGGTTATAGACGCAAATCATCATCTGCCTAGCATTTTTTATAATTATGTAACAAAGTCCACTTTTTAAGGCTCAGTTGCACCAACTAACTATTACTGTTAACTTGTCATGTTTATGTCAAATTTGTACTGATTTGACAGAAATTTTGGTACTCAGCCTAATTGTTTTATTTTTGAACTGTATTTTCATACGTATTTTGTTACTCTTGATTTATATACCTACCAGTTTAGATTTATATTGTAGACTAGCTTTTTCCCACAACTTCGCTTGCGCAGTTTTTTTTTAAATTATCAAGTTGCTAACCCCAGAGCGGTTTAGGCTGTGCATTAATATATCAGTAAGTTAGTTATTCAATTTCTCCTTTTATATATACAGAACAAAATATAAGGAAAAAATGTATTTAACATTAGATAATTTAATTAATTTTAAGTAAAACTAAATAAAAAATGACATACTAATTGCCAGTGTAATAAATCGTGTATAATACTGAATAAAGAATTCTCCAATTTACCCCCTTGAAGATAAAATAAACATAATTAAAAAATCCATACTCGTAAATTAGTGTTGTAGTATTCAAAATTAGAAATGAAACGCTGAGTCAACTATGATCACTGATGTGTGCATAATTATGTGGATTCGTATTCACTGAATCAGACTAGAGCAGTCACAATGACTGTGATGAGCATTGATATCATTATAACTGCGGAATGAATTGTGCAAACATGGTGAAAATGTGCGTGGAAATGTCCTCAAGCTAGGGGATATATTAAAGATTGTTGTACATAACGTGCTATTGTCTTATGCGGATCTGCCATTCGCAGCACGTTGGAGCGACTTGCAATAAATAATTTGTTTTGCCGACCCAACAAAGACCTACTATGAGCAGGACAAATTGTAATGTAAATCGTTTATAGTTAATTTTTAATTATAATTGTAACATTTATTTAACTAAATTTTAATTACGTTATTTATCTATATCTATACTAATATTACAAAGTGGAAAGATTTGTATTTTTGTATGTAACGAATAAACTTAAAAACTAGGTACTGGACCGATTTCAAAAATTATTTTGCCGTTAGAAAGCTACATTATCGCTGAGTAACATAGGCTAGGAATAAATGCCGTGGAAATGCGTTCCTTGCGAAGTATGTGCGGTGTAACTTTGAATGATAGATTGAGAAATGAAGAGATTAGACAAAGTTGCGGTTTAAAAGATGATGTAGTGACAAAAATTGAAAGGAGTATGCTTAGGTGGTTTGGCCATGTTGAGAGAATGAGTGAACGGCGATTAACAAAAGAAATTTATAAGGCGGATGTTAATGGGAACGCCGGTAGAGGACGTCCTAGAAGGACATACATCGATGTTATTGGTGATGTTCTTCACAAAGGTCAGGTGCGTAGTACTCTCAACCGGCGTGCGTGTATGACAAGATGTATGAATGTGGATGAAGCGAAAGGGGTATGTAAGAGTCGTAGCATGTGGCGTTCTATAGTTTCTGCCTACCCCCATGGGAAAAAGGCGTGAGTTTATGTTTGTATGTATGTATGTATGTAACATAGGCTACGGGAGGAGCCGTGAGGACAGCTAGTTTATAATACTTTTCATAAAGAATGTATAATCGTTTTTTTTTATTTCCGTTTACACAATTATAAACTAGTACACAACTACATTAACACACACATACACTACTCATAATTATACACACACATGTAGGTTTAAGTGAACGGGCATGACCACTGACTGACATCCGTGGTGCACAAAGGTTCCAGACGAAAACCAGCGTCAAGTACTTATTGTGCTTGACATTAAGTTGATCTGGACACCTTTTTGGTCCAGCCGTGAGACACATACCTTTTTTTTTTTTTTTTCTCGTTGGAAAATCCTCATGGATGTCCCTCGCCCGGGGAAGGCGAGGGGGTCTGCCGGACTCTTACCGGCTAAAAATAAACGGTGTTCCTTCTCCTGACCGTACGGCCAGGGTCGCGGGATTCGCAAAAGCATGCACCGCAACCCCGGCAGGTGAGACACACACCTAAAGTTTATTTTTTTACTTCACACTTTTTATCTGTTTTGTCTCTTCGTGCTGTGTCTAAATAAATGTTTCTTTATCTTTTCATCTTTACCTTTATACTAGCGGCCCGTCCCGGCTTCGCACGGGTGGTCATTTTCCCCGTTTTTGCAACATTTTTCATTTATGCTCCGCTCCTATTGGTCGTAGCGTAATGTAATGTGCCCATAACCTTTCTCGATAAATGGACTATCCAACACAAAAATATTTTTTCAATTCCAACCAGTAGTTCCTGAGATTAGCGCGTTAAAACAAACAAACAAACTCTTCAGCTTTATAATATTAGGTCTCCACCTATGAAATCAGCGTTTTGTATGGAGAATTTTAAAGAAGTTGAATTGTTCATACTAACTTTTTCTTAATTTATTCAACAACTATGAACACTAATGTTTTAAAACTTTTATGCACTAATGTTTAAAAACTAAGATAACGTATGACAATTAGATTATGCGACAAAAATAAGTTTTGGCTAAGTTAAAACAAGAATAGTGGTCATTTCTGCTAACAAAAAAGGAGTAATTTTTAAGGTATTTTTCATGTTTAGAAAACTACAGGTAATAAGGTTTTTTTTACTCTTGGTAGTTGTCTATGATGGTCATTATTCGATATAATATCAAGCAATTGATGAATATTTTAAATCATAAATGTGACGAGGTTCTCTATTTGTGAGAAAAAAACGCCAATTTTATAGGTGGGGAACTAATATTAGTATAGATTAGGAATATAATTCCCCTCCGTCGCCGATCAAGCGAGTCGTAAAAGGCGAGATACCTGACACCATAATTGTAGCCGGAAAATGGCAATACTTAATACAGGAGGCGAAACGTTAACAGACTTCTGTAATAGGAGAACATCTCTGCTTTTCCCTTCGGGGATTACAGGCGTGATTATATGTAGGTATGTATGTTATTTAAAATCGACTACCCTGGTAATGTTACGAATTTAAGAAAATGGAGTTACTAATCTGGGACTCCAAATGTGACCTAAAATGTAAACACAGCTGATGATACCTGATGATAGATAGATTTCAGCGTATTTTTTTTATGAAATCTTTGAACAGCTATTCCTCTAAAACTATTGACTTTTGGGGAAAGGCATAGAACTTGACTAGATTGCCTTGTTGGTCTAGTGGTCGCAAGTGCGACTGCTGAACATGGTGTCCTGGGTTCGATCCCCAGGTCGGGCAAAATATTATTGGGTTTTTCCATTAAGAATTTCTCAGTAGCAGTTCGGAGTCTGGGTTTGTGCCCGGTTAGTGGCAATAGGCTTGCCTCCTATTACATGGGACTTAAACATAACTGGCGAAACGAGGGTGTTACTAAAATACCTCTGACTAACCCTTCAGGGAATACAAGGCGTGATCTTATGTGTTTCACAGAACTAAAGCTACTCATTATTCATCATCATCATCCTCCTGCCCTCATCCCAACTTATTTGTGGTCAGCGCAGTATGACTTCTTCTTCCATACATCTCTATTAGCCGTCATCACAGTTGTCACCCCTTTTCTAGCCATATCATCTTTCATACTATCCATCCATCATTTCTTTGGTCATCATTATTATGGGTACCTAACTACCAACTTTAACACCTTTTAGATTAGTACCTACTGTTCTGACTAACATTGTATAAAACAAGTGGATATTTAACTTCGTAAAAGTGATGACTGAACAGTAAAACGTAATCACAAACCTAACGAAGTCACATGCAAGGTTCAGTAATAAATAATCTTAACAGCACCATCCGTCATGATAATTAAATTTTGTTCTAAATTGTATCCCGTAGACAAAATACGCAGACGCTAAATATTGCTCTGTTACACAAAAACATGTTGTATAAAATGGCGAGTTTATTAAATAATAATAGCGTATTAAAATCTGTTTGTATGTTTGAATGCGTTTTTTATGTCATTGGAAAATAATCTTGTCCATTGCTGGTTTCTCAAAGTGAGGTATTTGACGCGCACGTTCCGTCACAGTTGCAGCTGTTGCATTGCACGAAGCATTGGTGCAAGAATAAAGTAGACACACCATATATATTACCAATTAGCTGTACCCGCAACTTTGCCTTCGAAAACATAAGGTTACCGCTCATCAACCACACACAATGTCTAATGTGATAATCTATACTAATATTATAAAGCTGAAGAGTTTGTTTGTTTGTTTGGACGCGCTAATCTCAGAAACTACTGATTGGAATTGAAAAATTCTTGTTGTATTGAATAGTCCATTTATCGAGGAAGATTATAGGTTATATAACATCACGCTACGACTAACAGGAGCGGAGCATAAATGAAAAATGTTGCAAAAAAGGGAAAAATGTCCACCCGTGCGAAGCCTGGACGGGCCGCTAGTTTATATATATAAATTTCAACTGGATCTGTCCAGTAGCACTATCGTGAAGGCTAAATATACAAACGAACAAACAGACAAAAATTCTAAAAAATACATTTTTTGCGTCAGTATTGATCCTAGGATGCGTTTCACTTACTTTTTACCAAAAGTACACTCGAAAGCAATAAATCTGTGTCACCAACATAAACTTTAACACTGTTTTCAGATATTATCTGAAAACAGTGTTAAACATGGTTTAACATTACAATGTTTTGTTCATGTTAGTGACCTAGAATCATTGCTCCCGAGTGTATTTAATATACAGTTTAACATCGTTACGATGTTATATGTATACAAGATAAACCCAGCAACTATTGCTGTGTAAGTGATGACATACAACCGTAAGTGAAACAAAAACATCACAGTCCACTTGTGATCCTCTACCCTCGCAATTGTAAGTGTAAACTAAGGGGTATGGATTACCGTGGACCCACCACGATAAGCTCGCAATCACTCACTGTTTGTGTACTCTCCGCCTTCTGTTAACGTATCGCATTACTGCTTTGTTGAAGCAACTGGTGTTTGGATTCCAAGGATTATTGGCTTTGCTTGTTACGTAAAGATTGTGTAAGTAATTGAACAATAATAAACAACGTACCTTTTCTACAATATATGTCGCAGATACACCGTTTATAGAGTTTGATAGAATTGAGTATAGCATTACAGTTTAGACCAGCGTCTGCTTATCAGAAGGTAAAGCTAAATTTCGTAAATAAAACCGACATAGACTCTCCACCACTGAGAGTAGGTACTTGTATTTGGGTTAGTCGTTAGTTACAGAAGCTAGTTCACAATATACAAGGTTAGTCGGAAAGGGGGTACTAAGTCGAAAGGGTGTTAAATTACCTATAATAAGGGATAACTTTTGTTCTACAACTTTCCCCAAAACTCGATAGTTTAAGAGAAATAGCTTTTCAAAGATTCCGTAAAAAATATGCTAAAATCTATCTGCCCATAGCTATGATCAGCTGTGTTTACAATTAAGGTCATATTTGGGGTCACGGATTAGAAACTCCATTTTCTGAATTCATAACTAAAGCAGGGATGAATAATTTTTGAAAAAACTATAATAAAAATAATTTTAGATGGAAAAAAAATTAATCGAATTTTTAAATTTTAAGACTTTCTTTAGAACAATCATCAGTGATACTTTAAGTGGCCCGCGGCTTAGTACCCCCTTTCCGACTAACCTTGTATAACAGTATAACAATTTAAACAAGATCAAAAAATAAGGACAAGGTAGTAAGATATAAAAGGTCACGTTGTATTTCGTGAGTGCTAATTACATTCAAAGCACAGACAAAGACATGTTTACTTACTTCGTTTACATCGAAAAACAAGTTTTGAAACAAGCTGTAAACAAATTGTGTAGGTGTTTTTAAACCTATTTAAATGTTTTAAAATGTTTAAGTACTGTTGTCTACATCTTCTAAAGACCTAATAACATAATTGCTACTTGCAATAAACAATTACATTTTTTTTTTGAAAATATTCATTAATACATATATAACATAACATCACGCCTCTACAGGTAATCCTCGAAGGGTTGGGCAGAGATATAAAGTAACACCCTCATTTCACCGTTCCGTTTAAGTCCCATATAAGAGGGCGAGCCTATTGCCATCAACCGGGCACAAATCCAAACTCCGGGTTGCTGCTGAGGAATTTCACACGGAAACATCCAATAACATTTTGTTTTTTTTCTAAATGTCGCAACATAATGCTGAGATAGGAGCCCTTTTTGGCCTCGTGCAGGTAGTCTAAATTCTTATTCTTTCTTTTTTTTTATATTGTTTTTGTTTCTGTAACTGCACGTGTGAGTCCAGAATAAATAATTTTCTTTCTTTTTTCTTTCTAACAGTTTAACTGCCTCATTGGTCTAGTGGCCGGTTGATGGCAATAGGCTCGCCCTTACATGGAACTTAAACATAACGGCGAAATGAGGGTGTTACTATACACCTCTGCCCAACACTTCGGGGAATACAGGCGTGATGTTATGTTGTTTTTTTAAATCTATTTTTCTCAAGGCTTTAGTGCACTTTACGTGCCTATGGAAGCCTCATAGATACCTCCTATTTCAAACTTAAAGCTTGATACTCTAATCTCAAAGAGCAAGATGAAGCAAGCGAAGCTGTGGCAGTCATGATAGTAATAATTAAAGCCAACTCGTGTCTCATACGTCGCCAGGGGACGCGGCTCAGTGTTCCATTCTAGTGGGGAATTAACGGTAAATTGGTACTAGTTAGCTGAGTAGATTGGTGGTGCAATTTGGAAGATGAAAGCGATTGGCGATTTATGAGTGGATTGTGGTATTTGTGCAGGCATCTACAAAGCCAACTACGCAGCACGACGATTGTGTAGCAGACTACAGCGACAACAAATTAAACTTCACAAATCCTGCATCGCGACATCAAGATCTGACACGGAGTTAGTATACAGGCTGTAGACGAAATCATGTAATTCCTTCAAACCTCGTGATGTGTTGCTGACATAGATTAACCCTACATGGGATACTTTTAGATCCAATAAAAAAACATTACAAAAAGTAAACATGTATTCTTATCGTGAAGCACTTTAGCGCCCCGAGAGAATTGCGCGGCTATTGCTCGCCACGCAGTCATTTAACTAGGGGCGCTAAAATGCCTCACGTTAAGAACACTAGTTTACTTTTTGTAATGTTTTTTATTGGATCTAAAAGTATCCTGTGCAGGGTTAATCTATGTCAGCAGCATATCACGAGGTTTGAAGGAATTACATGATTTCGTTTACACCCTGTATATACAACTTCCCAACATCAACCGTTGGGCAGTAGCCCGCCAGGCATAAGACCCGCCTGGTAGGAGGATCCTCCCTTATCGTTGGAGGAACACCATACCTCGTTCCTCCACATATTTATCAGCCCATAATCGTCCACTATTGAGCATTAGCCTCTCAAAGACTCACAATTAATGGTCACGGGGAAAATTCCCATAATCATCAAAATTGGCAAATCGATTTGTGATAGCAACATAACATCACGCCTTGTATTCCCCGAAGGGTTCGGCAGAGGTCTTCTTAGTACAACCTCGTGCCGCCAGTTATGTTTAAGTGATATGTAATACGGGGCGAGCCTATTGAACCGGGCGCAAATCCAGACTGCAGGCTGCTACTGAGAAATTCTTAGTGGAAAAACCCAATAACACTTTGCCCGACCTGGGGATCGAATCCAGGACCCCATGCTCAGCAGTCGCGCTTGCGACCACTAGACCAACAAGGCACATACTTATCTCTATAAATATTATTCTTATCAATATACTAGCGGCCCGTCCCGGCTTCGCACGAGTGGACATTTTTCCCGTTTTTGCAACATTTTTCATTTATGCTCCGCTCCTATTGGTCGTAGCGTGATGTTATATAGCTTATAACCTTTCTCGATAAATGGACTATCTAACACAAAAATATTTTTGCAATTCCAATCAGTAGTTCCTGAGATTAGTGCCTTCAAACAAACAAACAAACTCTTCAGCTTTATAATATTAATATAGATAGTATAGATAAACTTAAACGCTTTACGTTTATCACTCACACCACATCACCAGGAGCGTACTGCGAGATCATTATCTTGGCGAATAGAAAAACTAAGTGGTTTACCACCAGCTAATAGAATGTTGCGCGGATTTGCCGCGAACACGATAATAATTACATCCCGGTTGTGTGCGGATGAAGTTATTATCCTTTGTTATAATCTGATTGCTACTACATTTCACGTCCCCGAAGATGCAGAAGTGTAATGTAGTAAGTTAATATTTTATCGACGTCTGTATTCTGTTATCGTGTGCGTCAGAATCTCTTCTTTTCATGTGGTTAGTGACTAACCTGGTGTCAGAGTTTATGCCGCCCATGAGCCTCTGACTTAGCTTCACATGCCGTCGAGAAATATCTCTCATGCGTGTCGGTTTCCTCACGATGTTATCCTTCACCGTTTTTAAGCAAGTGATAATTATACAATACGCACAAGAATCCGAAAAGTCAAAGTCATGTAAGTGAATTTGTATCGGTAATACTCGTTTTTTTTTTTATTGGCTTGGTCGTGTTTGGCCCTGGTCTCACCTGATGGTAAGCGCAGACATGGTCTAAGATGGAGCACAGGAATCCTAGGAACAGAGGTATAGAGGGATTCCCCTGTAACCCTCATTTTGCACATATTATTTAATTAAATTAAAACTTTATTCATATCTATGTATGATACTAACCGTGCATGTCGCGAAAAATAAGCGAAAATGTTAGAAGACGGTTGTACTTTCGATTCTAAATTTGCTTACTTACATTAGCAATACGTTTACGATACTATACGTCAGACGTTTGTTCTAGGCCTACTGTATTCTGTCTAATTTGTCGTGTCCGTCAGGATGGCTGGTTGTCTGTCCTATTATGCACAGACGCAGTGATCTTAAATTGCTACTTATTTGCTACTATTTGCTACCTATAGTCAAATAGTTGCTACCTTTTTTTTTTTTTTTTTTTACGTGGGGAAATCCTCATGGACTATAAGGCCGGGGTCGCGGGATTCGCTATTGCATGCACCGCAACCCCGGCAGGTCTTGGTCCACCAATTGCTGGTGGACCTCTCCACTGTAGGGCCCCACCCCACGACCTCCTGAGAGGCGCGGGGGGCACCCCACATCACCGGCGCACCAGAACACATGGTACGCCGTGACCACCCCGGGGACCAAACAGTACATGGGCGCCAGACTACCCCGTGTCTGGGCACCCCTGGTCCCCCTGCGACGGGTCAGGTTAGTGGCCCCGCCGCCTACCACTTTTCGGCCGCAGAGGATAGGGAGAGCGGCCAACTAAACACCGACACTCCTCTCCCCCTGCGGCCCCACCGCGTCCGCCATCTGACGGTGGCGGCCCCGTCAGGCCGCGGAAGGTAGGGAGAACGGCGCACCGTAATACCGGCACTCCTCTCCCGCCGCGGCCTCCACCCTTCAGCCGCAATGCCTCCCATGAGACATCGCGGCCCTCCTCAGTTGCGATGTCGCCCAGGCGACACCGCAACCTACTTGGCCGCTACGTCGAGGGCTTCCAGGCCCAAGCCCCGACGAGCAGCCCCTCCTCGGGTTCCTCTTCGCTTCACCGTGGGGCTCAAAGCCACGGCTACTAAGCCCCCCCGCAACGACAATGCGGGAACCCACCGGGGGGGAAAAGACTTAACCTAAGCTAACTACTACTACTACTAACATTATGACTAGCTAGCAACAACAGCACTAAAGGCGACCCCTAATGGGACTCAGACCGCGGCTTAGGGCGTTGCTTGCGAGAGGATCAGAATGGTTCCTCAACTCTCTATGTGTATGAACTACGTGGAGTTAACTAACTTTTGTTACACAAACGTTTGCTACCTAATTGCTTCCTGGTATCAATTTCGTTCCTGTAGCACAAACAAGTAAAAAATTATGGACATTTGAAACATTAAACAAACTGTTGAAATGATTTTAAACATGACCAAAAATAATGGCTTAAAAAACTCTTAAGTTAAACGGCTGTATCTTGCAGTACCCCTGCAGCATCAGGATTTGAGGATCGAAGGTTGAAATTATTATAATGTTTATTATCATGGGAATAAAAATTTTTGCTCAGAAGAATCGGTGGAGGATATGTAGTTTAAAAATCTGTCACAAGATTCAGAATTCAAACAAACAAATATACGAAGTGAAGCTAATTAAAAAAGTTTAAATAGGAAATGATTTACATATTATGCTCAAAAACATGACTGTGTGTAATCGGCCTTAAGAAACTTTAAATTAATTTTATTGTCTCATTCCAATCGCGTAAATATCATTTTATTTTTAAACAAAGATAATCAAAAGAAAACCACCGACAAGTTCTCACAGCACACTTTTCCAATCCACTCGATCTCTTCAAGTCCCAGCGGTGGGATTGTTGTTTCACTACGAGGTAAAAAGTTAAGCTATTCCATGGTGTTATAAAACTTTTATTGCTCACCCTTAAACTGAGGTAAATGGGGGTTTTGTGGTGTTCGTAAATAAGAAATGATTTCAGGTCAATCGTGATTTTTAACCCAATTTAGCAGTCGCTCTCGGCAATATAAAGAAGATTGGTAACACTATAAATACATTATTACTAGCGGCCCGTCCCGGTTTCGCACGGGTGGACATTTTTCCCGTTTTTGTAACATTTTTCATTTATGCTCCGCTCCTATTAGTCGTAGCGTGATGTTTTATAGCCTATAACCTTCCTCGATAAATGGACTATACAACACAAAAAGATTTTTTCAATTCCAACCAGTAGTTCCTGAGATTAGCGCGTTCAAACAAACAAACTCTTCAGCTTAATAATATTAGTATAGATTTACTAGGTAGTAAAATAATATAATACATATTATTATCTTGGTTAGACTGAAACTGCCTCGTTAGTCTAATGGTGGCAAGCGCGACTGCTGCTCGGGGAGGTCCTGGGTTCGATCCCCAGGTCGGGCAAAGTGTCATTGGGTATTTCCGTGTGGAATTCCTCAGTAGCAGCTTGGAGTTTGGATTTGTGCCCGGTTGATTGCAATGGGCTCGCCCCCTATTACATGGGACTTAAACATAACAGCGAAATGAAGGTGATCCTATACACCTCTGGCTATCCCTTCGAGGAATACAGGCGTGATGTTATGTTATGTTATTTACCTACTACGTATAGTACAATAATATATCTATGGTTAGAGTGAAACGGAACGTGGGAATATGCATAAAAAGTGCTAACTTTTATATCCTCCTAAAGCTCCCCTAAAGATATTATTTATTCGGTTCCTATAAACAAAAATGAATCTTTTCGCTTACCAATGGTAGTATTTTTGTTGCCAAACGGGGCATATAGAAATTCTAGTAAGCTAATCTTACACCTGTTAGAGCTACTTACGTATGGGAATCGCTACTATGAAAAGCTATGGATGGGGTCTTTCCTTCACTATTGGTAAAGATATAAGAGTGTCAATCTTAACCAATAACACTCCGTAAATTATAAGGTTCGGCCAATAAAGGTTTATAACTTTTTATTAAATCGATAATTGGTTTAGAATTTGAATCAAAGGTACTTTAAAACTTGACTTTCTCGTGACTTTTTTCTTAAATAAAAAAGACACAAATTGTAAGTGCTTGCTCTATGGTTACCAAAGACAACGCTTGTTAGACGTAGTGACTACGGAAAATGGAAAAAAAGATAAAGAAGAAAGAAGATATTCTGACACACAATTTTTTCATTTTATCAAAGACAACATGACAGATATATAATAAACAAAATTTTATTTAGAATTCTATGATTCCTTTCCATTGCTCAGAGGACCGACAACCATTGCAGAAGGAAGGTCTTCGAAAGGAGACCACGATCCGTGAAGCGGAGCATAGGATGGCCCCCAATTAGAAGGACAGACGACGTAATCAGGGTCGCTGGATGGATACGACTCAAAACCGTTGGAAATGTATAGGGATGGCCTATGTCCAGCAATGGACGCAAAAAGCAGCCCCAGCCCTGGGGTGGAGCGAGAGAAGCGATCGCTCTAGGCGTCAGGTGGCAAGAGGCACCGAAAGCAGATTTTTGAAAAAAAATGGTAATTTTTTGCTTGATGGTCTGGTGGTCGCAATTGCGACTGCTGAGCATAGGTCCTGGGTTCGATCCCCAAATCGGACAAAGTGTTATTGGGTTTTTCCATTAGTGATTTCTCAGTAGCAGCCTGGAGTCTAGATTTGTACCCGGTTAATGGCAATAGACTCGCCCCTTATTACATGGGACTTAAACATAACTGGCAAAACGAGTGTGTACTAAAAACACCTCTGCCGAACCCTTCTTAATTTTTATTTAATAAACATAAACTGAAATACAATTTATATGATTAATCGGTAGCTGGTAACACTGGACAATGTTGATAAACGAGAGTAATCGTCAAGATGAATCAACGTTTCCAACATTATAAAAACAGTGGACTGGTCATTCGACGCAGCAGAGGATTCTATGTCAAACAGCTGATGAAGTCTGTCCATTTATATCTGATATGCTTGTCTTATTTTCTAATCTTGTGTAAATTTTGTACATTATTATATTGTGAAATAGCTTCTGTAACTAACCAGTAACTCAAATAAAAGTACTCTCAGTGGTGGAGAGTCCATGTTGGTTTCATTTACTTTATTTACCATGCTCCCAATCCTGTCATACTGATATTAGCTATAACTGTAATGATAGATTCACCCCTACAAGATTATGTTTGAATGTATTTTACATGATGTGAAAGCTTCGACCAAAGGGCGTCCAAAGACAATCTCAATCTACCCTGATCAAGATTTAGGGGCGGCGTTGGCAAAAAGGCCTGATATCATGATAATGATATTGATTATGATCGCTAAAGTAAACCTCGTTTTACTATAAAGTTGGATCACTTAGAAAGATTCCTACAACGCAACTCGTAAAAATGTTTCATCGCAAGAGTACGGTCCATGTGGAAACGTTCGCGATCAAAAGACAATGTGCAATCGGCTAAAAGGATTACTGAATTGAGAACAAATGTACGATATACTGATCGTGAACTGTTTTAGATGTTACGAGGTGATGCTGTACTCTATGGTTGAGAATGAAACTTTGAAGAACGTTTTGATAAAAATAAAAACTTAAAAAAACCGACTTCAAATTGTCTATCTCCGAAGTTCTTCATGGGACCACTTGGAAAGAATACCCTTCAAACAAAATAAAAACCTTCTAATCGGTTCACAATTAGCAAAGACACCGCAGAAAAAAACACAGAAAAAACAAAAAAAAAGAGCTTACAGTCGAATTGAAAACCTCCTCATTTTTTGGAAGTCGGTTAAAAAAAGATAAAGAAACATTTATTTGGACACAGCACAAAGAGACACAACGGATAAAAAGTGTGATACCTATATAAAAATAAAAATCAAAGTCTTGGGTATATGTCTCACGGCTGGACCAAAAAGGTGTCCAGATCAGCTTAATGTCAAGCACCATATGTACTTGACGCTGGATTTCGTCTGGAACCTTAGGTTCTGGTTTTGGTTTTGGTTTTGGTTCTGTTGTTAATATTGTCAATTTACTTGTAACCGTTCGTTCTGCCTAGCTTCTTCCCAAGTTTATTGGGGTCAGCTTCCAGTCTAACCAGATGCGGCTGAATACCAGTATTTTACACGCAGCGACTGCCATCAAACCTCCGCAACCCTATTACTGGGCAATACCGATATCCTAAGGTTAGACTGGTGGTCAGATTATCGGGTTTCTGACTTCCCGTCACAGGTATTCGTATGACACCCAGCACAGACAGATTAACGTGCTCTCCAAGACACTGAGGGGTTTCGATGTGTAACGAACGGTCACCTATCCACGGACTGGCCGCGACAAGCGCAGTTTAACCTCGCAAATCGTATGATCCGCGCAGTTGGTAGTTAGCCACGACCCCTGGAATAATATTTGTTATGATTTTTTATGGTTTAGATCTACTGTTCACGGAAGCATAGCTCCATAGACTAGTATTCGTCACAAACGTTTGCCCGGAACTTCACTTGCGTGTTTTTTTTTCACCTCCTTAGGGGAGGCATTTTGAAAAATCCTTTCTTAGTGAATTTCTACATTATAAAAGGTACATACTGTCAAAATATTAAGCTTCTTACCCCATCAGTTTAGGCTGTGCATTGATAGATCAGTCATTTAGTCAGTCAATTTCTTCTTTTATATATACAGATTGTACTATTGTACTAATCTCATAATGATATAGATGAAGTCGACTAATGAGAATACCTCATGGCGACACAAGAGAAGAAGAAGATACTTCAAACATACGATAGACCAAGGCTGAAGCCTTTGAAAATGGTAAAAAGTGAATAAAAATAATAGTAGGATGAAACCCATTGGAAAAGGAAGAGAATATAACAAAAATTTAAGGAAAAATAATTTACGGGCGATCTGAGGTCGGGAAGTGGATGGGGGTGAGTTTTTAAGGGTCAAAAACGGTTTATATCGATTTCCGGCAAAACTATAAGTCCTAGGGGAAAAAGTTAAATGGCAAAGTTGTAGGTAAGTAATAAAAAGATCTACAACTTTTGTATTTACACTTTTTTCACAGAACCTCAAAATGTATGTGAAAAGGTCAAATAATCAAGTTTTTGGTTTTTATTTTTATCTTTTACAAAAATATGTTTTTTTCACGAAATTTGGTGAAAACTTACTTTTTTATGTCACAAACACACTGTAATTTTTTTGGTTTAAAATATTTATTGTTTCACCTTTTTCGTTATTTCTTATTATTATATTCCTTATTTTTTTGCATTTTCTGAGAACATTTACCATACTAATGTATATTTTTTTACACCATCAGAAAGTAGAGATTTCAACGAACAAAAAGCCCACTGACTTTTTTAAAAAGCTGATATTTTGACGCGAGAATTTTCGTTTGAAAATTAGGGTGCTTTTTCGATATTAAGTCAAAATAAGGTGAAAAATAAATATTTTAAATAAAAAAAAATGTGTTTACACTGCATTTTTTTGATTAAAAATATTTATTTTTTCACCTTAAAATAACTTAAAAAAAAAAAATGCTGCTTAAAAAAGCACTCTAATTTTCAATCGAAAATTCTCGCGTCAAAATATCAGCTTTTTAGACCCTTAAAAACTCACCCCCATCCACTTCCCGACCTCAGATCGCCCGTAAATATTTTTTTTTTTCTTTAATTTTTGTTAGGTATATTCTCTTCCTTTTCCAGTGGGTTTCATCCTACTATTATTTTTTTTGGTTTCAAAAATTATCGACCCTAGTCTACGAGTACAAAACAAAACAACAAGCAGCACCCCTTTTATTCAAACCAAGAACGCCTGTTTTAAAAGCCGAATATTAAAGCTACAATATCATGGAATGTTTAGGGTAAATTCCAAAGCCATTTTGTTTTTTTTCATTAGATAATTTCGCCACCCCTCTCCACAGTTATTTGAAAGGCATTTTCTCGCAATTTTAAACAAAAATTAAAAAGTTTTCTATCAGGTAAAGTTGATTAAACATTAAAAGAGTTAAAGTTATGATTAATTATTACTTAGGTAATAGGTACTTCGACAAATTGTATAAAATTTTATTCATGCTTTAGCGACTCTTACGCCTGTATTACCTGAAGGGTTGGGCAGAGGTGTATAGTAACGCTCTCATTTCGCCGTTATGTTTAAGTCCCATGTAATACGGCGCGAGCCTATTGTCATCAACCGGGCACAACTTCAATCTCCGGGCTGCTACTGAGGAATTCCACACGGAAAAACCCAATAACACTGTTCGACATGCAGATCGAAGCCAGGACCTCACGATCAGCAGTCGCGCTTCCCACCACAAGACCAATAAAAAATACACTAGATAAATTCTAATGTAGATTATCAGAGTCTACCTTGATGGTCCAGTGGTCGGAAGCGCTACTGCTGAGCATGGGGTCCTGAATTCGATCTCCAGGTCGAGCAAAATGTTATTGGGTTTTTTCATTACAAATTTCTCAGTAGCAGCCCGGAGTCTGAATTTGTGCCCGGTTAATGGCAAAAGGCTCACCCAAACATACCTGGCAAAGCGTAGGTGTACCAAAAACACATCTGCCAAACCCTTCGGAGAATACAAGGCGTGATGTTAGATGTAGTAGGCACTGAAAATGCAATATGTTGCGAAACATGGATGTTGTGCTCCAGTCCGTGTCTAGTCACGTAGAATCTCATCACGCTGATGACACAAAGCGTGATTGCGTTGCGACATGGTGCAGCTCGTCACCTACCTATGTCACGCTATTGGCACTGGAGCGTGCAGCGGCTACTTTCAATAAATAAGCTTTAGTTTGGAGACGCTGATGTGAGAAAGGTTGGATGCGGTTTGTATTTTTGCACTGACATCATGAACAAACGTATGTCGTCTTATGCCTGGTTCCTATAAACAAAAACGAATCGTTTTGCTTACCAATGATGGAAGCATTTTGTTATTGCTAAACTGGGCATATAAATAGACTTGTAAGCTAATTTTACCTGTGATAGCTAAGTAGCTATGGAAGTCCATATAGGAGGGTCCCTTCCATTCTCCTATACGATATCGTAAAACTAGCCAATTCCTGTATTATTCATGTTCACAATGTTTATTGTAAATTGGATCTGAACTCTGACCTACCGATCCTTAGCCGTTGGATTAATAATTACCTAATTTCGTCCAAGTGACGCAGATGTAAGACTGTGTGTGGGCCGAGGTACTTCCCACGCGCTGTGTTTGCATGTTCCTCGCGTGCAGACCACGAATCTCTACGCAACGTGGGCCTGTCAATAACTCACATAACATAACATCACGCCTTATATTCCCTGAAGGGTTCGGCAGAGGTGTTTTAGTACACCCTCGTTTTGCCAGTTATGTTTAAATCCCATGTAACAGGGGCGAGCCTCTTGCCATTAACCGGGCACAAATCAAGACACCGGGCTGCTAATTAGAAATTACTGATGGAAAAACCCAATGACAATTTGCCCAACCTGGAGATCGAACCCTGGGCCTCATGCTCAGCAGTCGCTCTAACAATAACAAACAATATGTGTTAATAACTCCTAACATTTTACCTACATAAAGTTATTTTAGACTGTTGCTAGGTGCAAGGAACTTTCAGGTATTTATGACTTTAGTTTAAATTGCGGCAAGCCGATTCTTGGTCTTGATATCAGGAAGTAAGAAAACATATTTACTGTCACAAAAAAAAACTTTAGTTATAAAGAAAAAACATATAAAAAAAACTATGTTTAAAAAAACCGACTTCAAAAACTAAAAAGTATAAAATAACTTAATATAAAATTAACAGTTTCAGAAGTCGGTGCCTTCAATTTGGTTCAGCGTGGATTAGCACCGACTTCTGAAACTGTTAATTTTGTATTAAGTTATTTTATACTTTTTAGTTTTTGAAGTCGGTTTTTTAAACGTAGTTTTTTTTTACTTTTTAGTGTCTGTAATAGGTTGTTCAGTAAACTAAAGTAGGATTTTTCTAGATTACATCAGGTAGAATAATTACATCGTCCACGTAAACTAAAATGTTCATAAAAATAAAAATGTTCATAAAATGAAAACTACTTGGCCAAACTATGTTAAATTTTTATGGGACCAAATGGCAACTATTCCGCATCAAACTAAGAATTACGTAAATCGGGTCATAAATCTCAGCGTAATCGGTGTAAATACATAAAAAAAACTAATCGAATATAGAACCTCCTCCTTTTTGAAGTCGGTTAAAAACGTGCGGTCCGTCAACCAAAACTTCGTTGTTCAATTTTCGGAGTAGGCTGTGGTGCGGGTTAGCGGACGACACACACCATCGAGAACTTTTTGGAGCCCTTTCAGGTGTGCAGGTATCTCCTCGATGTCCTTCTTCTTCTTTTCGTGTGATTAGTGACTAACCTGGTGTCAGAGTTTATGCCGCCCATGGACCTTGGCTTCACATGCCGTCGAGAAATATCTCACAGGCATGCCGATAAATTTAATTATTAGAGTTTTGCTAGGTCTTAGAATCTTTCAGGTAATTACGACTTTAGTTTAAATTGCAGCAGGCCGATTCTTGGTATTGGTATCAAAAATAAACAAAATACATTTATTACCACACAAAAAAACTTAAGTTTTAATAAAAAAACATAAAACCGTGCAAAGTATCCTTACGCATTCAGTTGGCAATTGCACGTCGTAGGTGTGACAATGAGGTTCCCACACTGCACGATGCTGGGTGTGAGGTAAGCAACAACACAGCGTTGATTTTCAGTGTTTCAGCTTTTGCAATACACAACGGTAACCTAGGAATCTCTAAGAGAGTGCCCCCATTATTTTCAGTGTTTCAGCTTTTGCAATACACAACGGTTGCTAGGAATCTCTAAGAGAGTGCCCCCATTATTTTCAGTGTTTCAGCTTTTGCAATACACAACGGTAACCTAGGAATCTCTAAGAGAGTGCCCCCATTATTTTCAGTGTTTCAGCTTTTGCAATACACAACGGTTGCTAGGAATCTCTAAGAGAGTGCCCCCATTATTTTCAGTGTTTCAGCTTTTGCAATACACAACGGTTCCTAGGAATCTCTAAGAGAGTGTCCCCATTATTTTCAGTGTTTCAGCTTTTGCAATACACAACGGTTCCTAGGAATCTCTAAGAGAGTGTCCCCATTATTTTCAGTGTTTCAGCTTTTGCAATACACAACGGTTCCTAGGAATCTCTAAGAGTGTGTCCCCATTATTTTATGCATGAACTGTTCGTTAGCTGCTCAGCAGCAATATGGTACTCACGCCTGTAACCCCCGAGTGGTAAGCAGAGATGTTCTTCCATTACAATAGTCTGTTCACCCACGTGTCGCCTCTTGTATTAAGACCCATGTTATACGAGCCTATTGCCTTTTTTCGAGCACAATAAAATTATTCTGCCTAGCCTTTTCCTATGTTGGGGTCAGCTTCCATTCGAACCAGATGCGGCTGAATGTTAGTATTTTACACGGAGCGACTGCCATCAGACCTCCGCAACCCAGTTACTGAGCAATACGATATCCTAAGGTTACACCGGTTGTCAGACTTTCGTGCTTCTGACTACCCGTAACGACTGCCAAAAAGTAATCATTATGACACCCAAGACCGACGGTTTAATCTACTCTCCGAGGCATGGAAGGGTCCCGATGTGTAACAGATGGTCACCCATCCACGGACTGGCCGCGGCAAGCGCAGCTTAACGAAGAAGCCACGAGCCTACAATTAAAAAAAAACGGGTACAAAATTATTGTATAAAAATTAATTGCATGCCGTATCCATAGTCCATGTCATCCTAGCCCACATAGTTTGCACGTCGAACTAACCAATACACAGGGAATTGCTTGTATTCCCCGGGGATCTTTGTACACGACGCTCTTGTTTGGACACTCACGGACAGAATCTGTTAAGGGAATTTGATACTGTAAAATAACTGACGTGTCGGTATCGTCTAGGACTTCAAAACACGTACAATGGTACAAATGATAATGATTTTTGTGGACAAGCTTCCATGTTCTGAGGTGCGCAGGGAGCTTAATGTCAAAACATAACTCTGCCTTTGCTGTCGCGCAGTCGGGTAAAAACGTATCACTGATGTATGACACAACTGGCACTCACTTCAGAGTTAAGTGTCGGTGTGATGGCATTTGTGATGCTAAACTTCTTTTTTTGTCAAATGTATGAAATTCGTGTGTGTATGACAATATGTATGAATGTGGATGAATCGAAAGGAGTATGTAAGGATCGTAGCATGTGGCGTTCTATACAGGGTGTAAACAAAACCATGTAATTCCTTTAAACCTCGTGATGTACCTACTGCTGATATAGATTAACCCTGCATGGGATACTTTTGGGTTCAATAAAAAAATTACAAAATGTAAACATGTGTTCTTAACGTGAGGCATTTTAGCGCCTCGAGTTAAATGACCGCGCGGCAAGCGATACGCGCGTAATTCGCTCGGGGCGCCAAAATGCCTCACGTTAAGAACACATGTTTATTTTTTTTTATTGAATCCAAAAGTATCCCGTGCAGAGTTAATCTATGTCAACAGTACATCACGAGGTTTAAAGGAATTACATGATTTCGTTTACACCCTGTAGTTTCTGCCTACCTCCATGGAAAAAAGGCGTGATATTATGTATGTATGTATGAAATCCCGATGACGTTTACATTTTGACGGCGCCACTTGGTTTATTAATACGGCTTTTAGCGGCGTAAGCGTAAACGGAGGCGGCAGCCGCGTAGGCAATACAGTTCAGTCAGAGTTTTACAATCCATACAGTAAATGATGATTTCCACCAAACGGCTCGCATCGCATCGGATCGGAACTGACTTTACAATCTTTAAACGATATTAAATCGTGTACATAGTATTTAAAGTCTATATTACCAAGCCGTGCACAGCAGCTTGACCACGGGCGTCTTTCGCAACACGCGATAGTGGCCGAAAGTATGCTGCGACGCACGTACGGCTCCGTACGGCTATCGTCGTATCCGATCGGATCCTTTCGGCCGTCAACACGCTAGGATTGAAACTACTAGCCGCAGAAACGGATACGTTCGCAAGTGACGGTACGGAGCCGATCGTATGCGTCTACATCCTGCTGGACGCGATCGGCTGTCGCCGCATCCGTTCGTATCCTTTCCAATCCGATGTAATGCGAGCCGTTTGGTGGAAATCATCTCTTAGACAACGCCTTTGATGTCGGGCGATGTTACCGCCCGTGTAGGTGTTGCCCAACGGAATAGATTGTAGACTGTAACTGAACTGTGTGGCTTGCGCCCTCTTATACATTTAGGCTTCATCTCGAGGATTCATTGATTTCAGTAGAATCTTTCCAAAAACATGATATATGGACACCATTCCCAAAAAAGACGACCAAATCCACACACAAAAGCTAGCAAAAAATATAATAATTTACGAAGCCCACAATCTCTTCATCCCATCTAATAAAAGGAGCTGTACAAACAGACAAACACTATTAAGTTGTATTTGGGCGATTTCGTCTTTATAAAGGAAAGTGGGGAGTTGTCGCGTAAGCTTTATTAACGTCCATCATTTTTAGGGTTCCGTTGTTACAAAAAAGAAAATATTACTATGTATTAATATAACAACATAACAACACGCCTGTATTCCCCGAAGGGTTAGGCAGAGGTAGAGGTGTATAGTATCACTCTCATTTCGCCGTCATGTTTAAGTCCCATTTAATAGGGGGTGAGCCTATTGCCATGAACTGGGCACAAATCCAAACTCCGGGCTGCTACTGAGGAATTCCACACAGAAAAATCCAGACTAGAGGATCCAATCCTAGACTAATGAGGCAGTTAGTTGTATTTAATAAATAATGCCTAATTTAACTATAATGCCAGTGTGCAAGTAGCTTGTACGCAGTTATGATATAGTATGATGCACCTGCGTGTAGGCCGCAATTCTATCTGCCGGGGTTGCAGTGCATGCAATAGCGAATCCCGTGACCCCGGCCTTAGGTCAGAAGGAGGGACACCGTTGGTTTTTCCGGTAAGAGTCCGGCAGACCCCCTCGCCTTCCTCGGGTGAGGGACATCCATGAGGATTATACAACGATAAAAAAAGGCCGCAATTCTATGAAGTGTAACGACAACTTGCAAGTTACTTGCAGCGTGCAGATTACCACGCTACTTGCGTAACAAGCAGATTATTGCTTTGCTGGCTCGCATACCCATACAAAAGCAGACACATGGATTTGTTTGGATTTTGCTTGATTTGACAAAATTCTTAATCATTGTGTAAAGTTATGAGAAACTTACACATAAGAAAATGTATGGTTACACTGAGGTTAAACAGCGTTTTAACTTTACACAGCGATTAACGAAGCAGTGATAGCCTATTGGTGTGACCGTCGGACTGCCAAGTCATAGATCTCGACTTCGAACCCAAGGTACGTACCTCTGACTTTTCGGGTTCTCATAAAGCGTATTGTATAATTATCACTTTCTTAAAAACAGTGAAGTAAAACATTGTGAGGAAACCGGCATGCCTGAGAGATATTTCTCGACGGCATGTGAAGTCAAGTCAGAGGCCCACGTGATGGGCGGCATAAACTCTGACACCAGCTTAGTCACTAACCACGCGAAAAGACGGAGACAACGATTATTGGTAAGGGGGTTAATGTATTTTCTGTAACTGTAGTACATACACGCACACATGAAAGCACTTCTGGTCATATCATATAACAGCTCTCCTGTTTTTCTGACACAGGTATGATGAAAACAGCTAAATTAAATTAAATTGTCCGTCTCGGGTGTCATACGAATACCTAGGACAGTCGTAACGGGTAGTCAGAAGCCCTAAATTCTGACAGCCGGTCTAACCTTAGGATATCCGCATTGCCCAGTAACTGGGTTGCGGAGGTCTGATGGCAGTCGCTCCGTGTAAAATACTGGTATTCAGCCGCATCTGGTTAGACTGGAAGCTGACCTCAAAAAGTAGTTGGGGAAAAAAGGCTAGAAGGAATATGTATGATGAAGACAACCTGATGTCTAACTACTATGATCCTGTTGCGTACTCCTAACTAAGAACAACTAAACGTAATTAGTTGCACAACAAGTTATCGCAGTTTGCATGGTAGCTAGGACTCCAAGACTAGCCAACTCATTATGAGTAGAAGTTCTGGACAAGAAAAAGTTTATAACAACTTCTTCACCTAAATTAGTTCAGTAGTTTTAGTTACAGAGTAGTTACAAAGTTCGTTGTGAAAAATATTCTTGTTGTCATATAAGAAAATAGCTTACAAACAATATCGATGTATTTAGAACAGAGGTCCCCAAACGTTTTTGTCTCATAGACCAGGGGTCGGCAACCTACGGCTCTTTTGATGTAAAGTTGCGGCTCTCCAATTCCATACGCAAAAAAATATTATTTTACTATCGAAACCCTTAACATCGTGCTATCGATCCATAATTGAGTACTATAATATAGTATGATTGAAATATACTGTCTATGACTGAGAGATAGATATATTAACTATATCTAAATGTATTTTCTTTTTTTTTGAAAGATATATTATTAGTTCGGCTAAACTCCGTTTCAAGATTATCCATTTATTACAGGACACCTTGTATAAGCAAATACTATAATATTCAAACGAATTTTTTATGGCTGTTTGAAAACTCTGAAATTTCGTAAATTGAAACTTTTGGCTCTTCCGTCTCAAAAGGTTGCCGACCCCTGTCATAGACCACTTGCCATATTTTTCAGTTTTGGGTAGGCCCCCCTGCTTAGCTAATATCGCATTTTGCAAATTCATTGACATCAAAATGTGTTTTTGACTGATTTCAAACTGTAGTGAGGTGTAGAGCGAAAAACAATAACAAAATACACGTTAAGTTTTATATATTTACTAGCTTTTGCCCGCAGCTTCGCTTGCATAAAGTTTAAAATCCTCGTTAAGCCCATTTTAAAGTGACATTTTAAAATCCAAAACGTCCGTCTTTTATCACCCCCAGCGTTGCTAGATTAGTCAGCCAGTCGGTCAGTTTATCCCCATGTTTCTTACTTCAAAAGTACCAAATTTCTCATACAAACTTTCAACACTTATTTCACCCCCTTAGAGGTTGAATTTCCAAATATGTGTACATTTATTCCTAACCAGAAATTCGTCTTTCTTACTTCAAAAACGACGGACTTACATACAAACTTCAACCCCCCATTTCACCCTCTTAGGGGTGAAATCTCCGAAAACCCTCTAACACCTATACGTTTATTTCTTACCAAAGGCCTAAATATTTAATTCCATGTTTCTCACTTCAAAAATACCAGATTTCTCATACAAACTTTCAACACTTATTTCACCCCTTTAAGGGTTGAATTTCCTAAAATGCTCAAACACGTGTACGTTTATTTCTAACCAGAAACCTTAATATATAATTTCAAGCTTCTTACTTCAAAAATGACGGACTTACATACAAACTTAAAAACCCTATTTCACCCCCTTAGGGGTTGAATTTCGAGAAATCCCTTCTTAGTGGATGTTTACGTCACAAAATGAACCTACTGTCAAAATTTCAAGTTTCTAACCCCAGCCGTTTAGGCTGTGCGTTGATAGATCTGTCAGTCAGTCAGTCAGTCAGCTTCTCCTTTTATAAGTATAAGATTAAACCTACGACAGTACCTACAATAGTACTTCTTCTTATTCTTTTAGTGACTAACCTGGTGTCAGAATTTATGCCGCCCATGGGCCTCTGACTTGGCTTCACATGCCGTCGAGAAATATCTCTCAGGCATGCCGGTTTCCTCACAATGCTTTCCTTCACCGTTTTTTACACATAAATTCGAAAAGTCAGAGGTGAGTGCCTTGGGTTCGAACTCGACACCTATGACTTGACAGCCCGATGATCACACCATTAGGTTATCACTGCTGTAAAAATAATATCGTACTAATAGTTCTATTGTCGTCGGTCTGTTGGTACGTTTTCGGGTAAAAACTAAGCAATAAATCATCTGTGTATGTGGATTATTCCATTAATGGAAAGTCAAAATTAAGTCACGACCAGCTTAAATGAGATTGACTATCGTGGACCCCCGTTTACATATTATGGACCTCCAATTATTTTTTTCACTCACATGGATCCCTTGTAGATCAACGTCGACCCCTCAGGGTCGATTTACTTAGACCACTTTAGGTATCACTGGCTAAATGAAGAAAACAACTCGTACGGCATTAGGGATGACTCACGCTAGACCGTGGCGGGTCCGGGCCGACCGTCGGCCGCAACACGACCAACTAATATCACATACATTTTGTATGGACAGTGGGCACACTCAATAATAATAATAAACACATTTATTTCTCTTCCACAAATGTGCCTTAAAAATATGCTTATACTACATCAGATAAATCCTTTGTGGGAGACTGGTATATGCACTAGGAAAACCCTGTCACACAGATTACCAGGCCCCCCCCAAAAACAGTTAAATATTAAATGGTAACAAATTATTGAAACCTATGGTAGAAGAACAGTAAACACAGAGAAAAACAAAATGTACAAAATTGGATTAATATTAAAAGTGCACTAGTTAGTGTAGTGTAGTGTGGTGTGATGTGGCGTGGTGTGGTGTGATGTGGTGTGGTGTGATGTGGTGTGGTGTTGTGTGATGTACTGTGGTGTAAGCTGAAAATAAATTTACCTTAAAACAAGTAAGAGCCTTTCAGTGCTATCGTAATCAAGGTCCAATAGATATTTGGTGAGAACTTGCTTACATTTGACTTTGGTAAGAGGGTATATTTTCAGTGTAGAGTTTAATTTATTATATAAATAGCTTCCAAGGAAACAAAAATTTCGACGCGAGGGATTACTTTTACACATTTGAGTAGAACATACCTTGGTCTTAATGCGCGCTATACCGAGCGGCAACCGAGACAAAACATATGCAATATTAGTTGACCGTGCCACGGCCGACACCCGGCCTGGACCCGACACGGTCTAGCGTGAGTCACCCTTTACTGTTTGACCAACTTTTCTGTCAAATGGCAAATTGACGAAACTTGTAACATTGACAGTTTAATTTGCCAGGATGACCAAAATCGTTTTCCATGCATTTTGTAAATATTTAATAAAGTATTTGTGCCTTTACAATAATGCTCGAAAATAATAGTATCTCAATCACCGGAAAAAAAAATTGCAGTGATAGCCTAGTGGTGTGACCGTCGGACTGCTAAGTCATAGGTCTCGAGTTTTAACCCAAGGCGCGCATCTCTGACTTTTCGGATGCATGTGCATATTGTATAATAATCACTTGCTTAAAAACGGTGAAGGAAAACATCGTGAGGAAACAAATGCCTGAGAGATATTTCTTGACGGCACGTGAAGCCAAGTCAGAGGCCCATGGGCGGCAGAAACTCTGACACCAGGTTAATTAACCACACAAAAAGAAGAAGACCGGAAAAAAAATTTACTCCAATATGTGTAGTCGGCCTGTCTTGTCAAAATATGCGTAAAGGCAGCAAACGATGATTTTGTTACGACTTGCGAGTGCAGTGTACGGAAAGAGCTATCAGAGCTACCAAGTTATCTGTAAAATGGCAGAAAATGGGACATAATCCTACTTCCTACTAATCCTACTAACATTATAAGTGTGAAAGTTTGTGAGGATGGATGTACGGATATTTGTTACTCTTTCACACATTAAAGGATGAACAGATTTGGATGAAATTTAGCACACATATAGACAATATTCTGGATTAACACATAGGTAACTTTTTATCCGGATGCATGAAGTAGTTCCTCTAGGATGCGGATAAAACCGCGGGCTACAGCTAGTATTAAATATTCGTGTCAGGTCAGATTAGATATCCCTCATAATGGATCATTCATTATCCATAAAATAGTAACACAGGAACGAACAGAGCAACGCTCTTCAATTCACAGATAACATGGTCCTAGTGTGCGGAGTATGTCAGCCGCCATTTTATATTTCTTGACACTTCATATATCTTATGTCACTCTCGGAGTTAAGACGAATGTAATTAAACCTCTTTTATTAAAATCCATCCAGCCGTTTGGATAATTTAAGTCCCATGTAATAGGGGGCGAGACTATTGCCATCAATCAGGCACAAATCCAAACACCGGGCTGCTACTGATGAATTCCACACGGAAAAACCCCAACACTTTACCTGAACTGGGCATTGAACCCAGGACCTCACGATCAGCAGTCGCACTTGCCATCACTAGACCAACGACCTTTTTTTACTTACATAAATAAAAAGCAATTGATTCCATGCTAACATTTATTTATTTATATTTCCCCTACCTAACAATCAACTTCCCCAAATAATTCACGTAAAATCCTAATAAAGACTCCACGTTTATAATGTCAAGATAATTTGTTGGCGGCCATTTTTCATGGCGCGATTTAATAGACCGAGCGCTGACATTCATAAACAATAATGATTGTGACAAATTCTTATGGGACAGGTCCTTTTTGGTACCGAGTTACGTCATTTTTACGCTTGTGTCCCCTGGACGAATGGACAGATACTGTAAGCATCATGAGTATATCGTCACCGGAAAGCCAATCTACTTAAGCGCCATTTTTGGCCAAAATGAGTTATATCTATCGTTGGATTGGATTTAAAAAACCCAATCCAACGATATATATAACTCATTTTAGCCAAAAATGGCGCTTAAGTAGTATTGGCTTTCCGGTGACGATATGTATACACATTTCAGAATAATATTAAAATTAATATGTATTAACAAGAATTTTGTAATTATAAATATCACAGGAGCGAATTATAATTCTTAAATCCATAATAGGTATTTGCTATTATTTTAAGTGTATTAAATAACGAGATGTTTCCTCATGGCTCCGCCCGCATAAGAAGTTTTATTCCAGTAATAAATATAGCCTATGTTACTCAGTGATAATGTAGCTTTCTAACGGCAAAAGAATTTTTGAAATCGGTCCGGTAGTTTTTAAGTTTATTCGTTACATACAAAAATACCAATCTTTCCTCTTTATAATATTAGTATAGATAATAAAGCAGTTACAAAAAATAATTGGCCCGTTTTCATTCGATTTCGAAATTTGGTACAATGATCACTTTGTTTTGATGAGGGGCTCGTGGCTAAATAACAACCTTGCCGATCGTACGATTTGCGAGGTTAAGCTGCGCTTGCCGCGGTCAGTCCGTGGATGGGTGACCATTTGTTACACATCGAGACCCCTCCGTGCCTCGGAGAGCACGTTAAGCCGTCGGTCCCGGGTGTCATACGAATACCTATGACAGTCGTTACGGGTAGTCAGAAGCCTGAAAGTCTGACAAACGGTTTAACCTTAGGATATCGGCATTGCCCAGTTACTGGGTTGCGGAGGTCTGATGGCAGTCGCTCCGTGTAAAATACTGGTATTCAGCCGCATCTGGTTAGACTGGAAGCTGACCCCAAGATAATTGGGAAAAGGCTAAGAGGAAGATCACTTTGTTTTGATGCTGACTGTACCTACTGATAGCCCAATAAAAATACACTAAAGATTGATTCTGCTTCATTAATTAGCTACAATTAAGAACAACAAGGCAACAAAACGAAGCTAAGGAATCATCTAAGCAGGTCCTGATCAGAGTATCTACTGTTTAAGACTACATTTACGGTGACAAGATTTTTATGCCTAAATGCAAGCCTATACTAAAATTAAATAAAAAGTATTTGATAAATAAATGTAACACAAGAACGTGCTTTACGCTGAATATTGCCTGAAACCACATTCAAGCCTCAATACTGTAGAGCTTAAAATCCCAGCGATGCATAAATGAAATAGTCGTTAAAGTTTAATATTGCTTACGCACGTAAAATTAACCTATATACCTGTTGTTTGATTTTCTGGGAAAACAAAAATATGTACACACTTTATTTCATTATCGTATTAGTCATGTTAGTTCAGCATCTTGATCAGTTTATAAAAATACACCATCTATACTTACTCATATTATAAAGAGGAAAGATTTGGATTTTTGTATGTAACGAATAAACTTAAAAACTACTGGACCGATTTCAAAAATTCTCTTGCCGTTAGAAAGCTACATTATCACTGAGTAACATAAGCTATATTTATTACTGGAATAAAACTTCTTACGCGAGCGGAGCCGTGAGGACACAGCTAGTAATTAATAAATATCCAATAACAGAATACCTAATAATAAATCTCTTAAAAAATCTTTTAAGTTAAACAGTTTTATCTTGCAGTACCCCTGAAGCATCAGGATTTGAGCATTAAAGGCTAAAATTATTATAATATTGAATTGTCATAAGAATAATTGAATTTGTGTGCGAAGTTTCAGGAGAATCGGTTATGCAGAAATAGTTTAAAAATCTGTCGCAAAATTTCAATCAAACAAATATACGAAGTAAAGCTAATTAAAACCGTTCAATAAAAAATATTTGTTTCGTTCAAGGATCATCCTAATGACTTCAAAACCATGGTGTACCGTATAACATATTATTCAATATAATCCCGAAAACTAAGTACGTGTACCTTGAAATTTTGATACGGTTTTCTCGAAATCGATTTTCAGAAAGTTTCACGAGTTCGTATTCTTATTCTTATTCTTTATTGTACACAAAATAATAATATATAATACAGTTCCGTTGGTAAATTCATGTACAAAGGCGAGCTTAACTCACAAATGAGTTTTCTAACAGCAAACCTTAGAGCGATAGAGAGATTTGATGTTGAGGAGAACAATTACCTAAGTGTACAAGTTATATAAAATTACAAATTAAATACACAAGTACACCCCTCGTATGCTATTACTATATGTGCAAGACATAGCTATTATAATTATAATAAGACAATAGCTAGTCCATTTCAAACAAATATGATTCAAAATCATATAGGTACCTATATTAGAGTAGATATATTTATAATCAAAAGTTTTCCAAAGTAATTTCATCTGAAATTGACTATGTTTCATTATTCACAAAGTTGAAATTTAATTTATGAAATAATGAAGTTGAATAGTCTGAGGATTTGAAATTGAGAACTGGAGACGTTATTAAATCTACTATCTAAAAATGAAGACTTGTAGGTATGAGTCGGCGAGCAGATGTCAATCCACCATAGTGCTATCTATGAGCAAATAAATAAGTATCTTTGTAATGAGCAGCACGGTTTCAGAAGCAAAAGGTCAGTTGACACAAGTCTCCTAACACTGGTGGGTTATATCTCGTCTAGTTTGGACCGCGGGCGTCAGGTAGACGTCTTTTACTTCGACTTTCGGAAGGCGTTTGATAGGGATAACAATGACGCACTGCTAATGAAGCTTAGCAAAATAGGGTTCTCGCCATCTCTCCTCCGTTTCTATGCAGACTACCTACGTGATCGACAGCAGTTTGTTAGGCTTGGTATGTACCTGTCGGGTACCTATCACACGCGTTCCGGCGTGAGTCAAGGCTCAATTTTGGGGCCTTTATCATTTACATGAGCGGAGTAAATAATTTGAATGTATTGGACGATTTTTGTCATCTCTACTCCTTTCTACACCAGAGGACAGGCGGCCTAATCACAAGTAAAACGACTCTTTAATTTTCATTGTTAAGCCATGTATAGATTTGTTTATAAAAACTGTGTTAGAAATAAGAAACGTGTTTCTGAAACACTTATACATGTTGGGGTAAATTCTACTGACAGTTTTTAATGGCAAAAATCTGAATAATTTTTTCTATAAACATTTTCGTCTCAGGAACTACTTGCAACTTCTACTAGAAATATTGTTTACCAGTGAATAATTGAATGCCATGCTACACACGTATCAACACTGTAGTCCACATCACGCTACATATTCAATATTCATGGTACTTTATTGACGGCTATTGACGTCGTTGGCGGCCCTGTTATCGGTAGCTGATATACGGTACCCGAAGTTATAAAAACAGTGGTCAGTCGACGGAGCAGAGGATTCCATGTCGAACAACTGAAGAAGTCTGACCTTTTATATCTGGTTTGCTTGTCCTCATTTTCTGATCTTGTGTTAATTATTATATTGTGATATATTGTGAACTAGTTTCTGTAACTAATCACTAACCTAATTAAAAGTACTCTCAGTGATGGAGAGTCTATGTTGGTTTAATTTACTTTATTTACCATGCTCCCAATCCTGACATACTGATATTAGCTATAACTGTAATGATAGATTCACCCCTTGCAAGATTCTGTTGTATGTATTTTATACCACGAGCATATTTTTTTGACGTCTACAGCCGGTCGATGGCGTTCAAAATGTTAAGGCTTTTCCCAAGCCTTAAACGGCCATAGTCCAAGCTTCTGTTGAATAAAAGACTTATTACAACTCCAAAGAAATACAAATTCAGGTTTCTACTTTTTTTCTACCAAAAGAACTACCCAATAAAATATTTCTTATATCTGATTTATTTAAGTGTAGATACGCAACCTCATTCGATTTTATATTACCTAAATGAGTAATGCAGAGTTTTTATCGGTACACGGGGGATTTGCACCAAGACGGTTGGGTAATAAAATTAATGTAATATGTGGGCAGCCCACGGGCAACGGTTTGTGGGTCAGTATCGTAGCACTTATACTTACAGTCCCTCGTGGGTGCCAACGGGTAAATGTACACGCTTTTTCTGGGTTCCTCGATAGATGTACCTAAAGTAAGACTTAGTTTTATACTTGTAACGACTTTCGTTAAGGTTTTAATGAAAATAAAATAAAAGAAATGGTTGTATGCTTGGTGCATTTAAACAAATTCTAATATTTTTTAATCTCAATAAATTTGGCAACTACTAACGTTTTTTTTCCGGAATAAACTAATTACTATAATTAGCTTTCGAAGATATTATTAGGTACCTGCGGAACCTACGTATCAGCTCAATTTCCGCTTGACCTTTTTGTTTTATTGCCATATAAAACCGGAGGAAGTAAGGGAGGAATGTGCAAATATTAATCAATCAGCTCTGTACCAATCCAGAAATTAATTGAGCACAATATTTGAACAGGAGCAATGCTCTTACTGCGCTCGAGTGAGTATTGTGTTAAAATCATACTCGGATACTAAAGAGCTGTCTGTTGATTTAATACAATTTTTAATTCGAGATTCATGTTTATTTTATCAAAAATAAAATATGACAACAGTTTGAGAACATAGACAGATGCTTTAAAGTATTTATCCCAGCAGTGAGAAAATGCAAAACATACAAGAACCACTTGTTGTTTGCGCAAATATGATCACGTATCTAGCTTCATTGCAGAGCTGAAGTGGTTAACCATTCGTCAGAGAAGAAATTTGCGTGCGTTGACCACGCTTTTTTCCCTTCTCAATTCTCCTTCTTACCTTATTTCTCATTTTCAATATCTTTGTTCTACTCATGCTAGGAGTTTACGTTCTTCTAATAATCTTCTACTTAACTGTCCTTCCCATACTTCTGATTTCATTCATTCTTCCTTTCATATTCAGGCTATACTTCTTTGGAATGCGCTCCCTCTTGATATCAGGACAGCCACCAGTCGGTATGCTTTTAAGCGAAAATTGCGGAGTTATTTTTCAGAACAAATAGTAAGAGTTGCCTCTTAATCCCCCTTTCTATTCTTTTCATAAGGTATATATTTTATATGTATATATATTATGTATTTATTTTATATGTATATATATATTATGTAGGTATGTGTTATATGTATAGGATTTTATATAGTAAATTATTCATTTATAAGTATGGAGAATTTTAATTATTTTGTACTCGTGTACATTTATAGTTTTATTTACGCCTTGAGTTCTTTTTTTTATTTTTTTAACCTCAAATTTTTCTTATTTTATTCTTGAACAATAACTTGCACCTGCCATGTTATCTCTTCACCACCTTTGGTTGACTGGTAGAGAATGCCTAAGGCATTAAGTCCACCTTTGTACTTTTTTTGTTGCATAAAGTTTAAATAAATAAATAAAACCACTAGTAGGATGAATTGAATATCAGTAAAATAACTAACAATCTGTCATGGTGGAGGTCCGAGGTACATAAACATAACACCACGCCTGTATTCCCCGAAGGGTTGGGCAGAGGTGTATAGTAACACCTTCATTTCGCCGTTATGTTTAAATCCTATGTTATAGGGGGCGAGCCCATTGCCATCACCCAGCACAAATCCAACTCCGGGATGCTGCTATAGAATTCCACACGGAAAAACTCAATAACACTGCCCGACCTGGGGATCGAACCCAGGATCTCACGATCAGCAGTCTCGCTTGCCAGCACTAGACCAACGACGCAGACGTCCGAGATGATTTTGCTATTTTTAAAAAACAATTGAATGATTCCTAGATGTAATTAATTTTATTGGTGCCCAGAATAACACCATATAAGGACACCGAAAAATCTCTGCCAGAAGAATTGAATGTCAAATAGCTAATATTTTATAAGTCTATTGTTTTGCTAAATTGTTGAGAAGAGTTGGAGCAAAGTCTAGCATCAAGAAGAAGAAGGAAACTGGTACTGCACAACAGAAAGAGAAAGGCAGAAAATACTAGATAATCACCTCATTTATTCACATTAACATTTAACAGTATTGGCAGTTACTGAACGTGGTTGTTCACCTAGTCCTGTGCTGCTAGCAGTAACTCATGAGCTCGTCGATGGAGCACGGTTTCTCGCAGCACTCGTCGACGGGGCCACGCTTGCCGCGCACGCCACCCAGCGCCCGTGCACTCTGAGGCGGCACCCACCAGCCAGCATCACGCTTGGTCTCAGGACCCCAGCACAGCATCGCCAGCGCGTTTGATAACTGCCTTCCACAATAGAAGTTTGTTCCGTCTTGAGCAGCATAACAGGCAACGCAAGCCATCATCAGGGCACCGACCATGTAGAACTTCATGATGCTATTGAAGAGTATTCAAAAACAGTTCAAGTACTACTGTTCCAAACGACAGAGTTTGAATGTGATATTCCCCTGTTCTCCTAATCTTTTATACTGGAAGAATTCATCAATATTCAAACACTAATGAGAAGATTTTGTCTTAAATGAATGTAGGTTGTGAATATTTACCTTGGTGTCACCTTGATTTTACGTTTGGATGCACCCTAATGGATGTGGGTGACTGGAGATGTGGATTACCTAACTGCTAACGTGATTTTAGAACGGAGGTACCTATTCTACCGTGTTCTCGAATTGTTGCTAAGACTACTTTAGATGAAAAGAGAGTGCCTCCGACAGCACGTTAAACCGGGTCCCGAGTGTCATAAGAATACATATAACAGTCATTACGGGAAGTCAGAAGCCCGAAAGTCTGACAACCGGTCTAATCTTAGGATATCGGCATTGCCCAGTGACTGGGTTGCGCAGGTCTGATGGCAGTCGCTCCGTGTAAAATATGGGTATTCAGTCACGTCTGGTTAGGCCTCGTTCCCACTTTGTCGTGACAACAGATAATCGTGTAGTTTTAAGTGTCGCGGCTTATATATTTAAATGGAGGTGTTCCCATATAAGACGACACGATTAACTGTCGTTCACGACTTGTATTTGCAGTGACGACAGATTGTCAAGTCAATGGGAACGGCTAACACGACAGTCGTAAAACGATAAGAAAACGTCACGACATCGTGACGGCAAATTATGTGTCGTTGTTACGACTATCTGCCGTGGCCACGTTAAAAATATCGTCTCGTCTTGTAGCTTGCTACTGATGTGCAAACGACAAAGCGACTGCCGAGAAAGGATAAAATGTCGTCACGATTCAATGGGAACAGCTAGATACGATAGTCGCTAAACGATAAATTAATCGTCACGACATAGTGGAAACGCGCCCTTAGACTGGGAACTGACCCCAACATAGTTGGGAAATAGGAACATAGGAGGATGACTTACTTTAGACAAATGAACTTGTGCGAGCACTCAATCAATGTCCATTACTTTTTTGGTATGAATTTTTAACGACAGGAGTTCAAGGTGATAATTTCATCCTGTCACTTTCATGAAATTTGTGGCAATACAAAAAATAACTTTTGTCACGTTCAAGAAACATCAGTTTGCGGTGATTTTTGAGTAATGCTTCTTACACCTTCTTCTATGTAATAGATTGGCAAAAGGGCGAACGGCACACGTGGTGCAAAGTGGTTACAGCCGCCTATATACGATAAATGCCTCGTTGGTCTAGTGGTGGATAGTGCGACTACCGATCGTAAGGTCCTGGGTTCGGTCCCCAGGTCGGGCAGTGTTAGTGGGTTTTTTCGTGTGGAATTTCTCAGTAGCAGCCCGGTGTTTGGATTTGTGCCCGGTTGATGGCAACAGGCTCACCCCCTATTACATGAGACTTAAACATAACGGCAAATTGAGGGTGTTACTATACACCTCTGCCCAGGCTTTCGGAGAATACAGGCGTGATGTCATGTTATGTGTTATATACAATACATCTCCTCACCGCAAAACGTAAACTCCCTCACCGCACGCTGGGAATAGACGCGTGTTGTAAGATTCAACAAAACCCAGCACGCTTGGTGGTAGGATCTATACGGTCCGCCTGGCTAGCTACCACCTGAACATTAAAGTCCGCCGCCAAGCAGTTTACTATGTTCCATAGTGTATATGTGAAAAAAGAAGAAGTAGAAGGGTAACTACGAATACCACTATATATCTATCTGTTTTTTGGATTCGTGTGCTTCATCTTAGACCCTGTCTGCGCTTACCATCAGGTGAGACTGAGGTCAAATGTGACAACGACGGACAAAAACAAAAAAAGAAAATGGTTTGCCAATCTTCGAAACAAACTTAGAAAGTCTCGTTCGCCTGTAATTTTACATTCTTCAGAATGTTTTAACGCAATTGTATGTATAAAATTAATCAATCCACCTATCATATATCGCCGTTGGACATATCATCTCTCAAGTTTTGTCAGAAACACCCGCTCCGCTAAACTAGGTAATAAATTGAGCATAATCAAGTTAGAAATAAACACTTCGCGCACATTTTCAGGTGATAAACACATCCTACACGATTAGGTTTAAGTTAAAACCTCGTCATTAGTGTCTGAATATTAATGAATTTCTCGGTATAAAAGCCCCGTAATTCATGAAACTATCACATTCAATCTTCATCCTTTGAAACATTAAGAACAGAACATCCTTCAATATCACATCATGAAGTTCTACATGGTCTTCGCTCTGATGCTGGCTTGCTTGACCTGCTACGCTAAAAGCAATGCGCAAGATGAGACCAACTTCTACTGCGGGGGGCAGCTGTCGAGGGCTATGGCGGTGCTGTGCTGGGGAGCCGAGTCTAAGCGGGATGCGGGCTGGCGGATGGCGCCGCAGGGTGCGCGGGCGCTGGGTGGAGTGCGCGGGAAGCGCGGCCTTGTCGACGAGTGCTGCTTAAAATCGTGCACTATTGATGAATTGATGTCTTACTGCTAGCTTTATAGTATTGATGATTATTTATTGTTGATTGTTAAAGACCAATGTGAATAAATTATGATCTATGAAATACATTATGAAGTATCCTTTCCATCGTTATTAACTTAATTTTACGATTTTTCCGAGTTACAGTTTTTCATTAGCGATCTTTGAAACTGTTGCACCCTAGATAGTTATTTGCCACTTAGTAATAATATACAAAGTTAGTCGGAAAGGGGGTACTAAGCCGCGAGCCACTTATACTACCACTGATGACTATTATAAAGCAAGTGTTTAAATTTCAAAATTCGATAATTTTTATTTGCATGCAAAACGATTTTTATTTTAGATTAAAAAAATATATTTTACCTACTTTAGTTATGAATTCAGAATATTATGTTTCTAATCCGTGACCCCAAATATGACCTAAATGGCAAACAGCTGATCATAGCTATGGACAGATAGATTTTAGCATATTTTTTGCGAAATCTTTGAAAAGCTATTTCTCTTAAACTATCGAGTTTTGGGGAAAGTTGTAGAGCAAAAGTTATCCATTTTTATGGGTACTTTAACACCCTTTCGGCTTAGTACCCCCTTTCCGACTAACCTTGTATAATTGTTTATTGTGTCTATTTAAAAACGATTGTATTCCCAAGCGCATACGGGGACGCAGACCGCGCTATCGACACAGTTTAGTCACAGTTTTACAGTCCATACATTTGGGCAACACCTACACGGGTGGCGACATCGCCCGACATCAAAAGCGTTGCCCAGCTGCATGGATTGAGAAATTGTGACTGAACTGTGTTGCCTGCGCGGCTTGCGTCTCCGTATACGAATAGGCCAAGGGTCCGCAAACTTTAACTAAGACTGAAGACGGAAGAACCAAAAGTTGCAATTTACGAAATTTCACAGTTTTTAAAGAGCCACTAAAAAATTCGTTTCTTTATTATAGTAGGTACTAGCTTTTGCCCGCAGCTTCGCTTGCGTGAAGTTTGAAATCCTCGTTAAGCCCATTTTAAAGTGACATTTTAAAATCCAAAACGTCCGTCTTTTATCACTCCCAGCGGTTTGGGCTGTGCGTTGCTAGATTAGTCAGCCAGTCGGTCAGTTTCTCCCCATGCTTCTTACTTCAAAAGTACCAGATTTCTCATACAAACTTTCAACACTTATTTCACCCCCTTAGAGGTTGAATTTCCTAATATGTGTACATTTATTCCTAACCAGAAATTCATCTTTCTTACTTCAAAAACGACGGACTTACATACAAACTTCAACCCCCCATTTCACCATCTTAGGGGTGGAATCTCCAAAAACCCTCAAACACATACGTTTATTTCTAACCAAAAACCTTAATATTTAATTTCAAGCTTCTTAGTTCAAAAATGACGGACTTACATACAAATTTAAAAACCCTATTTCACCCCCTTAGGGGTTGAATTTCGAGAAATCCCTTCTTAGTGGATGTTTACGTCACAAAACTAACCTACTGTCAAAATTTCAAGTTTCTAACCCCAGCCGTTTAGGCTGTGCGTTAATAGATCAGTCAATCAGTCAGCTTCTCCTGTAATTACTGGATAACTGAAATGGCGTTTAGAAAAAATTATTACCATTAAAAAAAATACAAAACTAAAATACATTTAGATATAGTAACTGTTATATCTATTTCTCAGTCATAATCAGTATATTTCAGTCATACTATATTATAGTACTCAATTATGGATCGATTGCACGATTTTAAGGGTTTTGATAGTAAAATATTTTTATTTTTGCGTATGGAACTGGAGAGCCGCAACATTACATCGAAAGAGCCGCAGGTTGCCGACCCCTGGCCTAGGCTAATGAATGGTCGCCGCGAACTAGTCGCGGCGATCGGCGGTGACCTCTCGCTTCCGGCCGTGGTTCTGTCCATGGTCGGGAGCGAGACTGCGTGGGAAGCCATCGCCTCTTTTTGCGAGGAGGTGATGGCGACCAAGGAGGTAGCGGAGAGGGAGAGGGAGGCCGTTTCTTCTCTCCCTTCTCGAGCTAGACGCACCGGGCGCCGGAGGGCGCGTGACGATCTCCGGCCACCCTAGTGAGTGGCCTGCGGGCGGCGGGTTGGGGAACCCGTCGCCCGACCAGTAACGGGCCCAGGGAGGATGGCGCACCGTGTTCCGCGCGCGCCTCTCGGAAGGATGTGGGGCAGGGGAGCAACTGCCCCACCACAGGAGAGGTCCACCAGAAGAAGCTGGTGGACCGAGACCTGCCGGGATCGCGGTGCATGCAACAGCGAATCCCGTGACCCCGGCCTTAGGTCAGAAGGAGGGACACCGTGGGGTTTTAGCTGGTAAAAGTCACCCCCCCGTCTTCCCCAGACGGGGGACAGTCCATGAGGATTTCCCCACGTAAAAAAAAAAGAAAAGGCTAAAATGAATGGTCGTAAGCAAGTACGCTTGACAAGTGAATTGGGGGTAGCCTAAACTTTGCTGAGAACCGAACAGACAGAGATTTTCTAATAGGTAACCCAAACAGTGTATTTTGACCTAAACATCAGCCACAATTAGAATTAAGTTGCTTTGGTATTAGAAACTTAAATACAACTAGACACAGTGCAATTCCCATTGCAACTGATGTAGTTTTATTACCTTTCTTAATTATTTTTTGCATTCTTGAATCCATTTAGTTTGCACGTCCTTTAAGTTTTTATTTGTTTGGCTTGAATTTGACTTGAGTATATGATAAGGGCTAAATACACTAGCAAGCTAAATTGCGCAAGTTACTGAAGTAACCTTTTAGAAATCGACTTGCTGCGTGTTGGCCGACAGTGAAAGTCGGTTGTATAAGACAACTTCCCTAATTTAATTTGGTAGTGGACTTAGTCTTAGGCTTTAAGTTCGCAAGCTAAGATGTTTCATTTGTATTTTATTTGCTAACTAGCGACCCACCCCGGCTTCACATGGATGCAACGTAGATACTTATGTGTGGCATATAAACCTTTATCTTAAATCACTCTATCTATTGCTGAAAATTGCATTAAAATCCGTTGCGTAGTTTAAAAGATGTAAGCGTACAGACAGCGGAAGTGACTTTGTTTTATACTATGTAAAGAAAATTACCAACAGCGGTCAGTCTGTGGGTGGGTGACCGTTCGTTACACATCGAGACCCCTCCGTGCCTCAGTCAGCACATTAAACTGTCGGACCCGGGTGTCATATGAATACCTATGACAGGTGTTACGGGAAGTCAGAAGCCCGAAAATCTGACAACCGGTCTTACCTTAGGATATCGGCATTGCCCAGTAACTGGGTTTCGGAGGTCTGATGGCAGTCGCTCCGTGTAAAATACTAGTATTCAGCCGCATCTTAGACTGGAAGCTGACCCCAAACACTTTGGGAAAAGGCTAAGAGGAAGATGTTTTTCTATATTTGGACGTGGCCTGACTGTTTACTGAGTTGTAATTGGTCCGAGTGTTCACTAAACATGTTTTGTTAGTTTATTTTGTTAAATTTTTGTCCATCAAACCCGGGTTAATGCGTTGCCAAACCTAGAAACAAACTTGGAAAGTCTCGTTAGCTTGTAATTTTACATTCTTCAGAATATTTTAACGCATTTGTATGTATTAAGTCCATCGTTCGCCTATCATAAATCGCCGTTGGACATGTCATCTCTCAAGTTTGTCAACACCAGCTCCGCTAAACTAGATAATAACTTGACCATAATCAAGTTAGAAATCAATACTTTGCACACATTTTCAGGTGACAAAGTAAACACATCCTACACGATTAGGTTTAAGTTAAAACCTCGTCATTAGTATCTGAATATTAATGAATTTCTTGGTATAAAAGCCCCATAGTTCATTATAATATCACATTCAATCTTCATCCTTTGAAACAGTAACAACAGAACATCCTTCAATATCACATCATGAAGTTCTACATGGTCTTCGCTCTGATGCTGGCTTGCTTGACCTGCTACGCTAAAAGCAATGCGCAAGATGGGACCAACGTCTACTGCGGGGGGCAGCTGTCGAGGGTTATGGCCGTGCTGTGCTGGGGAGCTGAGTCTAAGCGGGATGCTGGCTGGCGGATGGCGCCGCAGGGTGTGCGGGCGCTGGGTGGCGTGCGCGGCAAGCGCGGCCTTGTCGACGAGTGCTGCTACAAATCATGCTCTATTGAAGAATTGATGTCTTACTGCTAGCTTTATAGTATTGATGATTATTTATTGTTGATTGTTAAAGACCAATGTGAATAAATTATGATCTATGAAATACATTATGAAGTATCCTTTCCATCGTTATTAACTTAATATTACGATTTTTCCGAGTTACAGTTTTTCATTAGCGATCTTTGAAACTGTTGCACCCTAGATAGTTATTTGCCACTTAGTAATAATATACAAGGTTAGTCGGAAAGGGGGTACTAAGCCGCGAGCCACTTAAAGTATCACTGATGACTATTTTAAAGCAAGTGTTAAAATTTCAAAATTCGATCATTTTTATTTGCATGCAAAACGATTTATATTTTAGTTTTTTCAAAAAGTTTTCATATCTACTTTAGTTATGAATTCAGAATATTATGTTTCTAATCTGTGACCCCAAATATGACCTACATTGCAAACACAGCTGATCATAGCTATGGACAGATAGATTTTAGCATATTTTTTAGGAAATCTTTGAAAAGCTATTTCTCTTACACTATCGCGTTTTGGGGAAAGTTGTAGAACAAAAGTTATCCCTTATTATGGAAACTTTAACACCCTTTCGGCTTAGTACCCCCTTTCCGACTAACCTCGTACAATTGTTTATTATGACAATTTAAAAACTACTGTAATCCTAAGCGTATACGGGGACGCAGACCGCGCTATCAACACAGTTCAGTCATAGTTTTACAATCCATACAGTTGGGCAACACCTACACGGGCGGTGGCATCGCCCGACATCAAAAGCGTTGCCCAGCTGCGTGGATTGTAAAACGGTGACTGAACTGTATTGCCTGCACAGCCTCCGCCTCCGTATACGCCTAGGCCAGGGGTCGACATTCTTTTGAGACGAAAGAGCCAAAAGTAGCAATTTACGAAATTTCAGTTTTTAAAGAGCCACAATAAAATCGTTTCAATATTACCTATAGTATTTACTTATACAGGATGTCTTGTAATTAATGGATAACCTTGAAATGGCGTATAGCAAAAATAATTACCTTTAAAAAAAGTACAATACGAAAATACATTTAGATATAGTTACTATATCTATCTCTCAGTCATATTCCGTATATTTCAGTCATACTATATTATCTATTGTGGACCGATTGCACGATTTTAAGGGTTATGATAGTAAAATAATATTTTTTTGCGTATGGAAGTGGAGAGCCGCAACTTTACATCGAAAGAGCCGCATGCGGCTCGCGAGCCGCAGATTCCCGACTCCTGGCCTAGGCTAATGAATGGTCGTAAGCAAGTACATTTGACAAGTGGAGTGGGGTAGCCTAGACTTTGCTGAAAATCGAACAGAAAGAGATTTTTTAATAAGTAACCCAAACAGTGTTTTTTGAGTGTACTTTGACCTAAACATCAGCCACAATTAGAATGAAGTTGCTTTGGTACAAGAAGCTTAAATACAATTAGACACAGTGCAATTCCCATTGCAACTGATTATAGTTTTATTACCATTCTTATCTTTTTTTTTCATTTTGGAATTCACTTAGTTTGCGTGTCCTTATGTTAAAGTTTTTATTGGTTTAGCTTGAATTTGGCTTGAGTATAGTTGATAAAGGCTAAATACGCTAGCGAGTTAAATTGCGCAAGTTACTGAAGTAACTTTTCAGAAATCGACTTGCTCCAGGTACCTATGTCCACAGTGAAAGTCGGTTGTATAAGACAACTTCCCTAATTTAATTTGGTAGTGGACTTAGTGCTTTAAGTTCGCGAGCTAAGATGTTTCATTTGCATTTTATTTGCTAATTACCAGCCGCGGTCATCTGTGGATGGGTGACCGTTCGTTACACATCAAGACCCCTCCGTACCTCAGTCAGCACGTTAAACAGTCGGGCCCGGGTGTCATACGAATACCTATGACAGGTGTTACGAAAAGTAAGAAGCCCTCAATTCTGACAACCGGTCTAACCTTAGGATATCAGCATTGCCCACGAACTGGGTTGCGGAGGTTTGATGGCAGTAGCTCTGTGTAAAATACTGGTATTCAGCCGCATCTTAGACTGGAAGCTCTAAACACTTTGGGAAAAGACTAAGAGGAAGATGTTTTTCTATATTGGGGCGTGACTTAACTGTTTACCGTGTAGTAATTGGTCCGAGTATTCACTAAACATGTTTTGTTAGTTTATTTTGCCGAAGTTTTGTCAGACCAGGCTTAATGCGTTCTCAAACCTAGAGACAAACTTGGAAAGTCTCGTTCGCCCGTAATTTTACATTCTTCAGAATATTTCAACGCCATTGTATGTATTAAGTCCATCATCCATACATACATACAATCACGCCTGTTTCTCATTGGGATAAGCAGAGACTATAGATTTCCACCTGCTACGATCCTGACACACCCCTTTCGCTTCATCTACATTCATTAACCTTTTCATGCATGCTCGTCGGCTTAGGGTGCTACCAACCTGGCTTATTTTGAGAACGCCTGCGATTTGTTCGTGGTACGTTCACCGAGGTCGGCCCCTTCCAACTGTTCCATCCATAGACGCCTTGTAAACTTGTTTTGTTAATCTCCTTTCGTCCATCCTCACTACATGACCAAACCATCTTAACATACCTTTCTCAATCCTTCTCACTACACCTTCTTTCACTCCACAACGTTCCCTTATCACGCTGTTCCTTACTTTATCTTTCAAAGTTACACCACACATACTTCTCAAAGCTCTCATTTTTACTGCATTAATCTTACTTTCATGTTTCTTCTGCCACACCCAACTTTCGCCACGATACACAAGCGGTGGCACCAACACTGCCTTATGAACAGCCAACCGTGCCTTTTCAGATACTTTGCGGCTGTTCATGAAAGTGTATAGCACCCCATTAACTTGGTTACCAGCATTCACTCTCCTTTCAATGTCCTTCATATGCTTCCCATCTCTTGTGATCGCAGAACCCAGGTACACAAACTCTTCCACTTGTTTCACTATTTCACCTCCTATCAAAATATTGCACTCAGTTATGGATTCTTCCCTTTCAGAAACCATAACTTTCGTCTTACTTACATTTACTTTCATTCCTTTACTTCTAAAAGCTTCATCCATACTGGTTACCATCTTCTGTAACCCCTCCTCCGACGACGCAAAGATAAAATCCACCAATTATAAATCGCCGTTGGACTAAATAATAACTTGAGCATAATCAAGTAAGAAATCAATACTTTGCGCACATTTTCAGGTGACAAAGTAAACACATCCTACACGATTAGGTTTAAGTTAAAACCTCGTCATTAGTGTCTGAATATTAATGAATTTCTCGGTATAAAAGCCCCATAGTTCATGAAAATATCACATTCAATCTTCATCCTTTGAAGCAGTAACAACAGAACATCCTTCAATATCACATCATGAAGTTCTACATGGTCTTCGCTCTGGTGCTGGCTTGCTTGACCTGCTACGCTAAAAGCAATGCGCAAGATGGGACCAACGTCTACTGCGGGGGGCAGCTGTCGAGGGCTATGGCGGTGCTGTGCTGGGGAGCCGAGTCTAAGCGGGACGCTGGCTGGCGGATGGCGCCGCAGGGTGTGCGGGCCCTGGGTGGCGTGCGTGGCAAGCGCGGCCTTGTCGACGAGTGCTGCTACAAATCGTGCACTATTGATGAATTGATGTCTTACTGCTAGCTTTATAGTATTGATGATTATTTATTGTTGATTGTTAAAGACCAATGTGAATAAATTATGATCTATGAAATACATTATGAAGTATCCTTTCCATCGTTATTAACTTAATATTACGATTTTTCCGAGTTACAGTTTTTCATTAGCGATCTTTGAAACTGTTGCACCCTAGATAGTTATTTATTATTATTTATATACTCTTTATTGTACACCAGGTTAACACTATTACTACTATTATTACTATACACTATAGTTATTTGCCACTTAGTAATAATATACAAGGTTAGTCGGAAAGGGGATATTAAGCCACGGGCCACTTAAAGTATCACTGATGACTATTTTAAAGCAAGTGTTAAAATATCAAAATTCTATCATTTTTACATACATAAAACATACATACATTTTTATTTGCATGCAAAACGATTATCATTTAAATTTTTCAATAAAATATCATACCTACTTTAGTTATGAATTCGGAATATTATGTTTCTAATCCGTGACCCCAAATATGACCTACATTGCAAACACAGCTGATCATAGCTATGGACAGATAGATTTTAGCATAATTTTTACGAAATCTTTGAAAAGCTATTTTTCTTAAACTATTGAGTTTTGGGGAAAGTTGTAGAGCAAAAGTTATCCCTTATTATGGTTACTTTATTACCCTTTCGGATTAGTACCCCTTTCCGACTAACCTTGTATAATTGTTTATTATGCCAATTTAAAAACTACTGTAATCCTAAGCGTATATGGGGACGCAGACCGCGCTATCAATACAGTTCAGTCATAGTTTTACAATCCATACAGTTGGGCAACACCTACACGGGCGGTGGCATCGCCCGACATCAAAAGCGTTGCCCAGCTGCGTGGATTGTAAAACTGTGACTGAACTGTATTGCCTGCACAGCCTCCGCCTCCGTATACGCCTAGGCCAGGGGTCGACATTCTTTTGAGACGAAAGAGCCAAAAGTAGCAATTTACGAAATTTCAGTTTTTAAAGAGCCACAGAAAAAATCGTTCCAATATTACCTATAGTATTTACTTATACAGGATGTCTTGTAATTAATGGATAACCTTGAAATGGCGTATAGCAAAAATAATTACCTTTAAAAAAAGTACAATACGAAAATACATTTAATATAGTTACTATATCTATCTCTCAGTCATATTCCGTATATTTCAGTCATACTATATTATCTATTGTGGACCGATTGCACGATTTTAAGGGTTATGATAGTAAAATAATTATTTTTTGCGTATGGAAGTGGAGAGCCGCAACTTTACATCGAAAGAGCCGCATGCGGCTCGCGAGCCGCAGATTCCCGACTCCTGGCCTAGGCTAATGAATGGTCGTAAGCAAGTACATTTGACAAGTGGAGTGGGGTAGCCTAGACTTTGCTGAAAACCGAACAGAAAGAGATTTTTTAATAAGTAACCCAAACAGTGTTTTTTGAGTGTACTTTGACCTAAACATCAGCCACAATTAGAATGAAGTTGCTTTGGTACAAGAAGCTTAAATACAATTAGACACGGTGCAATTCCCATTGCAACTGATTATAGTTTTATTACCTTTCTTATCTTTTTTTTTCATTTTGGAATTCACTTAGTTTGTCCTTATGTTGAAGTTTTTATTGGTTTAGCTTGAATTTGGCTTGAGTATAGTTGATAAAGGCTAAATACGCTAGCAAGCTAAATTGCGCAAGTTACTGAAGTAACCTTTTAAAAATCGACTTGCTGCGTGTTGGCCGACAGTGAAAGTCGGTTGTATAAGACAACTTCCCTAATTTAATTTGGTAGTGGACTTGGTGCTTTAAGTTCGCAAGCTAAGATGTTTCATTTGTATTTTATTTGCTAACTAGCGACCCGCCCCGGCTTCGCACGGGTACAATGTGTTTAATGTTAGAAGTGATTTTCATAATGAAAACACACGGCATAAACATAAAATTGTGGTACCTAAATTTAGATTAAGTAAAACTAGTAAGTCATTTTTAGGTAATGGCGTACGTTTTTATAATTAGCTGCCGAAATCTGTAACAGATCTTACCGAAGGAAAATTCAAAACCCGTATTAAACGTGTCCTCACTCAAAAAGCATACTACAAGACTAAGGACTACGTTGACGACAGGGATGTTTGGCATTAGTTCTTGCACATGTGGCTTCCCTGGAACCTCATTAACAACATAATTATGTGTATGTCTATTAACTATCCTCAATTATGATTATTTATTTTTTTGTTTGTACCATTACTCTCAAGATATCTTTATCTTATTTTACAATGATTTTTTAGCTAAGTTTTGATGACATTTAACTATGTCAATTGTTTTATATAGTTTAGCTTCCTTTTCACTTTTGTAAATGTGAGAACTTTGTGGACCTGCATCTATAAGTTTGTAAATTACTGTTATTCATATAGTTTTTATTTTATTTGTTAATTTTTGTATTACATTACTCATTGGTCTGTGGTCAGGACTCCTTTGTTATCTCTCTATCATAAATCATTGTACTCTGTAATTGTTAAAGATATTATTTTTAAAAGAGTAACCATGGGGATTCTTGCCGGCTCTTCTCCATAGGAAACGACTAATGGGAACCGTGCATATAAATTCGACTTTTTATAAGCACCTGTGTTGGTTTATGTGAAATTAAAAAAAATTGATTTTGATTTTGATTTAGTCGATCTGTGTAAAATATTGGTATTCAGCCGCATCTTAGACTGGAAGCTGACCCCAAACATAATTATTAAAAGTCTAAGAGGAAGATGTTTTTCTATATTGGGGCGTGGCCTGTTTACTGAGTTGTAATTGGTCCGAGTGTTCACTAAACATGTTTTGTTAGTTTATTTTGTTAAATTTTTGTCCATCAGAGCCGGCTTAATGCGTTGCCAAACCTAAACACAAACTTAGAAAATCTCGATCGCCTGTAGTTTTACATTCTTCAGAATATTTTAACAATTAAATGTATTAAATCCATCATTCACCAATCATAAATCGCTATTGGACATTATCTCTCAAGTTCGTCAACACCCGCTCCGCTAAACTAGATAATAACTTGAGCATAATCAAGTTAGAAATCAATACTTTGCACACATTTTCAGGTGACAAAGTAAACACATCCTACACGATTAGGTTTAAGTTATAACCTCGTCATTAGTGTCTGAATATTAATGAGTTTCTCGGTATAAAAGCCCCATAGTTCATGAAAATATCACATTCAATCTTCATCCTTTGAAACAGTAAGAACAGAACATCCTTCAATATCACATCATGAAGTTCTACATGGTCTTCGCTCTGATGCTGGCTTGCTTGACCTGCTACGCTAAAAGCAATGCGCAAGATGAGACCAACTTCTACTGCGGGGGGCAGCTGTCAAGGGTTATGGCGGTGCTGTGCTGGGGAGCCGAGTCTAAGCGGGATGCTGGCTGGCGGATGGCGCCGCAGAGTGCACGGGCGCTAGGTGGCGTGCGCGGGAAGCGCGGCCTTGTCGACGAGTGCTGCTACAAATCCTGCACTATTGATGAATTGATGTCTTACTGCTAGCTTTATATCATTGATGATTATTCCTTTATTCACTAAATACACATATAAATTACATTTTTAAACATTTCTATAAACATTATAAAAAACATTAAAAAATAGTAGCCCACCGGCATCGGGAACTTGGACCCCCAAGCTACCGGTGGTCAGGACCTCAGAGAGAGGAACTTCCTAACAATACAGGCCGTGTCCAGAAGTACCGCTTTCTGTATCAGGCCCTTGACCCAGCCGCCCAACGAGAGCCTCATTAGATGTTGGTCGAGGCTTTTGGCTATAAAGCCATTGGCCGTAACGTCTATCCGCACAACAACTGCTGAGTCTACCTCCCACATGTGGACAACCTCGTATGCCAAATCTTGATACTTAATTTCTTTATCTTTCTCGGCTTTCACAAGGTTCTCGTCATGTGATTTATTGTTGATTGTTAAAGAAAACGAATGTGAATAAATTATGATTTATGAAATATATTATGAACTATCCATTCAATTGTTGTCAACGTAATTTTAAGATCTTTGCGAGATTTCCATTAACGATCTTTGACATTGTTGCACCCCAGATAGTAATTAAGCACTCTGTTATATTGTAGCGGTTTATAACGATAATTTAAAGACCACTAATGATCGTGAGCGCATAGTTTCGGGGAGGGGGGGAGTTATACAGACAACAGCACAGAAATAAAGATTTAGTGGTTTAGTTTAGTGATTTAGTGGTAGTATCAAGTCTCAAAATGGTGACTCTAGATACAGTGTCATGTGTGCCATCAGCCTTAACCTACAGTTGTTAGGTTCGCTAGATTTCATTTTCATTTCTGAATCCTGAATTTTAAATTTTATCTATTTATTTGCTTTAGCATACATCACAGGGAATTTGATATGATATTATAAAAAAAAAACTAAAAAAAACCCGAGTCCCTGGTCTACAACCCAGCATTAACACTACTCATTTTTTTTTTTATTCAAACCCGGTATTTATACATTAAAAACCCAGTACTATTACTACCTCATAAGTCCATACCGATGCGTCAGTCGAAGATAATCTCGAGGGTTCCGGGCTGTCCACTCAACCAGGAGGAGCATTCACACTCCAGCGAGTAACTGTGACGCGTCCCCGAGGGGAGACGCCAATTAAGGTAACATGAACGGCAATTTTGTGAAATGCGAATGAATTTGTGAATTTTGTTAACTAACAAAATTATCTTTACATAGTATAAAACAAAGTCGCTCCCGCTGTCTGTACGCTTAGATCTTTTATATTACGGAACGGATTTTAATGCGGTTTTCAGCAATAGATAGAGTGATTCAAGAGGAAGGTTTATATGCCCCACATTAGTATCTACATTGCACCCGTGCGAAGCCGGGGCGGGTCGCTAGTAATAAATAAATGATAAATTATTTTTATTTCTGTAAATAAATCTGTACTCGAGAGGTCCTGGGTTTGATTCCCAGGTCAGGCAAAGTGTTATTAGGTTTTTCTGTGTGGAATTCCTCAGTAGCAGCCCGGAATCAAGATTTGTGCCTGGTTAATAGGCTCGCTCCCTATTACATCGGACTGGCGAAACGAGGGTGTTACTAATACACCTCTGCCAAACCCTTCAGGGAATACAAGGCGTGATGTTATGTATTCTTAATTTCGGTTTTAAAACGTTCTTCTTAAAGTTCAGCTAATGCTCATTCCTTCTCTGTGCGAGAAGAGGACTTTGCTCTGCAATAGGACAACTACAAAATCAAAATCATTTCTTTTTATTTCACATAAACCAATACAGGTGCTTATAAAAAGTCGAATATATACCAGGTTCACACGATTCGATTCTAGTTGATCAACTGCCAAATTGCATGCGATTTGAACCGTGTGAACAGACTTTCAATCAAATTGAATCAATTTGAAGAAACTAAACTTTTCAACTTTTGTTGATCAACTAAAATCGAACCATGTGAACCCGCTATTAGATGCACGGTTCCAATTAGTCGTTTCTTATGGAGAAGAGACGGCAAGAAACTCCATGGTTACTCTTTTAAAAATAATATAACAATTTCAGTGGATACAGTACTATGATTTAGGATAGTGGGAGAACAATGAAGTCCTGACCACAGACCAATGAGTAATGTAGTACTAAAACACTTACAGACTGGTTTTATAATCCTTAGATGAGCACGTGTCTCTTCTATGTATGCTTTGCCCCCTTCGTATTCTACCACGGTCAGGTCGTCGGTCTATCCGTAAATATATACGTTAAATATTCACAAGCTTGTTCAAAACCTGATTGAAAGTCCCCAACTTTGTTGCAAGTTATAAAAAATGCAAGCAACGTCGCGGGAGCCGAACTAGTTAGCATCCAGTTTTCTCCACAACGTTATAATATGAAACTAAGTTTGTGTATTATGACTAGAAGCTGAATCTAAATAATAGCATTTTCTCGTCTTTTAGCATGGCTGGAAAAAGGTGTTGCTATTTGCATAACCGTCAAAATACTCTCTTTTGAAAATGAACTGATACAATCTGTCTTTATACTGATATCATATACAGGGTAATTTTTCACGATAGGGTCGCAGGACCAAATTCAGATCTATTAGATATAGACAAAAGTCGTCAAAGGGATCGTGAACTCGATTTCAGATAAAACAAAACTGCATTTATAGATTTCTGAAAAAGCAACTGGTTTGTCCAGAAATCGAATACAATGTTTCAAAAAAAATACCATCCTGTATTATTACATCAATTGACAATTTTGGTGGTAAGGAAAAAATCCTGCATAGGAATATTATGTGGATAATCAAAATTATTCAGCTAGTTTTAATTTTCAAAAACGTAGACAAAAAAAAAGACGCAAAAATTCGTCTAATCAACTTCAACCACTCAGTCCATCAAAGTCCAGTGCTGGATTTAAACCTGTCCCAAAATGTAAGACAACAAAGCAACTGAGAAGAAAATCAGTAGCAAACAAAAGTTATTAGACACTCACTTAACAAACATAAAACAAAACAAAACATTAATTAAATTCGCAATTAAATCTCTCTTCACAGCTTCCATACTTTAAAATCCCCTCAAAGAGTCTACAGCGGCCATTTTAAAGCGCCAAGATGTAATGAAGATAGCAGGCGACAATCTTTCACAATAGGAGGAATTTCCAATAAGGCGTCCTAATGAAATAACCCGCAGACTCACAGCTTACTCCAGAGGAATCTGAATACTTTTAAACTATACTATGCAGTTATGCAGACAATCAATGCGGCTTGTATAAGTTCATTAGTTTGCTGTGAGAAGAATTTAATGCTTTCTACACACCGGGCATATTGCCTTCAGAGTTATGTTGGGACTACCGCGCCTTTGCAGTGCATCAGGGATGTTCGCGGAGTATGGCGTGCCTGATTTTTACGCTCTTATGCGGACACGAAGAGCGCGGTAACTCTAACAGCCTGGTGACTATCGTGGCCGACAGAATGGACAGTTCAATGATGTGGCACTGGATGACCACTCACCGTGCGTCATTTAAATATTTAAAATAAGGTCTCAGACTGTATGTGTGTATCTTTTCGTTTTATGTAGGTATGTATGTGTATTGTATGTAAAATTATAATATTTTTAAATATGGAGTTGGTCTGAAATAAACTTTATTATTATTACTAGCTGCCCGGACAGACTTCGTCCTGTCAAAAGCTATTGGCCTGTAGTGTGAAAAGAAAAGTGTTGTTTTTACTATTTTCCATGCAATTTTTATTTTTTTTCTCTTCATAAGAACCTTCCTTGTGCCTTAAGGAATATATAAAAAAGAAATAGCCGAATTGGTTGAGCTGTTCTCAAGTTTTGCGCTTAGCAACACATTTGGCGATTCATTTTTATTTATATAGAAGATTATATTTATCACGGGACACGGAGTCGCAAATATGTTTCCACACATGTTGCAGAGATTGTGCCTGATACACATGCCGCAACATGTAACGAAACAGTTTGAGCAACGGGATGGCTGATGCATGCGTGCCGTCAGTTAGGACAGATCAACTCAAACCTGCTATGGCACTTTCCTCAAAAGGCCATTCCAGACGTTGCCCTACATTGTTACACTCGCATGGTTTCTATACCACAATGTCTGGACTTTAAAAGAGATCTTGTTCTCTGATTTTGTTTCGACTTTCCTTCTCAGAGCTAGTCAGATAGGAAATGCCGGCGCCATCTAGTCTTAAAAAGAAAACATTATATTGACTTGTAAGTGTCCGTAACAGATTTATTTACAGAAATAAAAATATCATTTAAGCTTTAAATCACGCCTACTCACTTTACGCGGCGTAAATTACGCTCATCTGAGCTGAGCGTTAAACTTTTAAGTGCAGTCTATAGCTATTTATCCTGGAATTAAAAACTAACACAAATACAAAGTTAAGGTTAACCATAGAAAGATAATCCCTTAAAAAAACTTTTAACTTAAACGGTTTTATCTTGCAGTACCCCTGCAGCATCAAGATTTGAAGATTGAAGGTTGAAATTATTATAATGTTGTATTGTTATGGATATTAAATTTGTGTACGAATTTTCAGGAGAATCGGTTAAGCAGAAGTAGTTGAAAAATCTGTCGCAAGATTTGATTCAAACAAATTTACGAAGTGAACTAATCAAAAACAGTGAGAAACTCAATCCCATCACACTCAAACCACAATTGTAACTCTAACCTCAACAATTTAAAACCGCACCATTTCCCATTACCACAAATTGCCGTCATACCCATTTCCCGTGAATGTAAAATAAAAGAGAACCTCATAAATACATCTGTTCATGTATCTATACCTATAACTACGAGTACGTATGGTTAACGTCATCGCGGAACAACGTCATATTCATAAAAGAATATGTCCGCGGCGGGGGACTGAGACTGGGGAAGGATTGAAACAGGTCGCATTGCGAGCGGGTAGCGGAGAAAGGATTTGTTTAGCGGGACAACGAGGTATTCATAAAAAAAAATTAAGTACGCGCCTGGAGACTGAGGCTGGTAGGATTGAAGCAAGTTGTGTTGCAAGCGGATAGCGGAAAGAATTGGTTTACTGTTCCCTTCTGTCACCTACATCGGATTCAAATGCGCTCATACGGCACATGTACAGCCGCATTCAAAACATCCAATTAGATTAGTTACGTCTTTGCGACGTATAGAAGGTACACGTGTATCTTCAGAACATTGACGTCAGGCATGTTTGCACTGTGACGTGTATATCATCTCGCTACATCCCATTACTGTGTGCATACTAATTATGAGAGTAAATAATTAATAAATACGTAATTCACTTCATTTCGTAAATGTAACTGCATCATATCCTTCCTATATAGAATAGTTATGTGCAGAGAACAAGGTATAAAAGTACCCGTTTTATTAGACCTAATTAAAAAGTTGTAATAGTAATAACAAGCCTCGCTTTCCGACACGCGCCCCGCTCAGACTTACACCTTTCTTCCATACAAACACGCTCTACCATCATGTACAACCGCGTACAAAACATCCGATGAGATTAGTTACGTCGTCGCGACGTACGAGAGGAACACGTGTACCTTCACGACATTCACGTCGAGAACAGGCGTGTTTGCACTGAAATAAAAGTGTTTTGAAATTCTGGATGCATCAGCTTACCGCAGTCCAATGCTGGACATGATTGGTATAGAAATAGAAGAAATAGAAATATTTATTTGACACAAAATATCGTTTGTAAAAGTACCCTTAACGAAGCCGAGAGCCACGTATTCTTCCCATCATTACGAAGATCTTTTGGTATTGGGCCGTACCTGGGAACCGACTGGTTATGGAGATATTGAAGGTCAAGGTCACCATACTTTTTAACGTTTTTCATGAAAACTAAGTTTAAATGTTATTACTAAACATTCTTCTATACAAACATTATCAACATTTTCGAAATGTAGGCACAGTCTGCTGAGCGCGCGCTTACATTACGCGCTACAATTAAAAGCTGTTTTTTAATACCAAAAAATAAAAGTCGTTATCCAGCAATTATTTTTTCTGTATGTTACTTAGTTTTATGTACAGTATGCGTAGACTTCGGCTTCGTTAAGGGTATATCAAACAGACACGTCTTTTTTATTTTGTTTAACGCGTCTTTATAATAATAAAGACAGTTGGTAAAAGAAGGGACTCGTGGCTATAGCCACGATTTGCAAGGTTAAGCTGCGCTAGCCGCGATCAATCTGTGGGTAGGTGACCATTCGTTACACATCGAGACTCCTCTGTGCCTCGAAGAGCACGTTAAACAGTCGGTCCCGGGTGTCATACTAATACCTATGATAGTCGTTACTGGAGTCAGAAGCCCGAAAGTCTGACAAACGGTCTAACCTTAGGATAACCTTAGGACCAAGATTTTTTCAACTCTCAAAAAAAATCTTTTCGTAACTCAGTCATGTAGATTGTAGTCATCCCCACAAAACTGTCTCAGTCCAGCCATAAGGCATTCAATACAATCTCTAATCTAATATACCTGTGATACCCAAATCCCTCAAAACACTGGTAGGTAACCCCACCTGTTACGTTTGGCACCAATTGACCGTGAAGCCAACAGATTGATGCCTGTGCCAAACCCTGGGCTGGCATTCAATTTGATACCTCAAAAGCCATGTAGGACTTGAAACGGGATTCAATTACTGCACAGTTACTACGGAATAAACTATGCGCTTCGGCTATCTTCGTGTTTCCGAACTTCTACGGATAATGCCATCAATTATTTGTATGGCCTACAGATACATGTTCCGGGTCTAGGAGTTTGTACATGTGAAGGTTTGTGTCTGTAAACGCATCCATGATACAGGAGAAAATCTAGTGTGGGGAAAATTAAAAAAAAAAAAAGTTACCTATGCGAGGTCTTGGGTTCGATCCCCAGGTCGGTAAAAGTGTTCTCTGGTTTTCCGAGTGGAATTCCTCAATAGCAGCCCGGAGTTTGGAATTGTGTGCGGTTGATGGCAATATGCTCACCCCCTATTTCATGGGACTTAAACATACCGGCGAAATGAGGGTGTTACTATACACCTCTGCCCAACTCTTCGAGGAATACATGCGTGATGTTATGTTATTAAGTGACCTATTCGAAGTTGATCCAAAGAGGACGAAGCCGGAGTTATAATAATGATGTTGTGAAGACACACGAAGGAAAGATTGATCGAGACGTATAATTCGTATAAGTTCGGAAACACGAAGACTGCCGAAGTGCATAATTTATGTCGCAGTACTCTGTACAGTAATTGATTACCGTTTCAAGGCGCCCATGGCCTACTAAATCTGTTTAGTAGTTACGGATAAAATCACGCACAGACAGGCAGAGGCGGGGTGGGGGACTGTTTTATAATAATGTAGTGATTTCAAATAATAAGACAGCAACTGTTCATGATAATGCAAAATGCTGCTTTATTTAATACTAGCTGTGTCCTCACGGCTCCGCCCGTAGCCTATGTTACTCAGTGATAATGTAGCTTTCTAACGGCAAAAGAATTTTTGAAATCGGTTCAGTAGTTTTTAAGTTTATTCGTTACATACAAAAATACAAAACTTTCCTGTTTATAATATTAGTATAGACTAGCGACCCGCCCCGGCTTCGCACGGGTCCAATGTAGATACTAATGTGGAGCATATAAACCTTCCTCTTGAATTACTCTATCTATTGCTGAAAACTGCATTAAAATCCATTGCGTAGTTTAAAAGGTCTAAGCGTACAGACAGCGGGAGCGACTTTGTTTTATACTATATAAAGATTGTAGAAGCAAGATGATGGTGATGTTACTCACAAAGGACAGGTGCGTAGTATTTTCAACACAGGTGCATGTCTGACAAGATATATGAATGTGGATGAAGCGAAAGGAGTATGTAAGGATCGTAGCATGTGGCGTTCTATAGTTTCTGCCTACCCCCATGGGAAAAAAGCGTGAGTGTATGTATGTACAGGCAAGATAACGATCGGTATGCATAAGAATAGTTGCCAAATCTTCTTTACATAGTATAAAACAAAGTCGCTCCCGCTGTCTGTGTGTCCCTATGTATGCTTAGATCTTTAAAACTACGCAACGGATTTTGATGCGATTGTTTTAATACATAGAGTGATTCAAGAGGAAGGTTTATATGCCCCACATTAGTATCTACATTGCACCCGTGCGAAGCCGGGGCAGGTCGCTAGTTACAAATAAAAACCGGATCCTACAATTTCTAACAAGCATACCACTTATTTAAAAGCAAACTTACTGAAAAACGGTAAGGATGAATACGAAGAATATAACTCAGTAAAAGAATAAGGCTTCAAAAAATATATTTTACACGTTTTATGGAGACACGTGCCAAGTTTAGGATTACTTACACACGTACGCCTTATGAAACGAAGAAATGCGATGAAAAATTGTTCGGAACGATCGAGCTCGTGCGTTAAGATTGTCTTTTATATCATTTGTGTTTTATATGAAACTTTATAATATGGTTTTGTAGGGGAAGAGGTATGGTGTTCCTCCTACGAAAGGGGGGATCCTTCTACCAGGTATTATGCCTGGCAGGCCACTGCCCAATGGTTGATGTTGGGAAGTTGTATACAAGGTTAGTCGAAAAGGGGGTACTAAGCCGAAATGTTGTTGAAGTACCTATAATAAGGGATAATTTTTGTTCTACAACTTTCCCCAAAACTCGATAGTTTAAGAGAAATAGCTCTTTAAAGATTTCGTAAAAAATGTGCTAAAATCTATTTGTTCATAGCTATTGATCAGCTGTAATTTGCGATTTAGGTTTGGGGTCAAAGATTAGAAACTTAATATTCTGAATTCATAAGTAAACCAGGTAGGTATGAAATTTTTTTGAAAAATCTAAATAAAAAATCTTCTGGCATGCAAATAAAAATTATCGAATTTTGAAATTTTAACACTTGCTTTAAAACAGTCATCAGTGATACTCTAAGTGGTCCGCGGCTTAGTACCCTCTTTCCGACTAACCGTGTATATCATTTGTGTTTTATATGAAACTTTATAATAGGTATGCTTTTTAAATATTATAGGTACCTGCCATGATATGCATACATCACACACTCAAAAACACAGGGACTCGGGGCTAATTACCAACCGCGCGGATCATACGATTTGCGAGGTCAAGCTGCGCTTGCCGCGGTCAGTCCGTGGATGGGCGACCGTTCGTTACACATCGAGACCCCTCCGTACCTCGGAGAACACGATAAACCGTCGGTCCCGGGTGTCATACGAATACCTATGACAGTCGTTACGGGAAGTCAGAAGCTCGATAGTCTGACAACCGGTCTAACCTCAGAATATCGGCATTGCCCAGTAACTGGGTTGCGGAGGTCTGATGGCAGTGGCTCCGTGTAAAATACTGGTATTTAGCCGCATCTGGTTAGACTGGAAGCTGATCCCAATATAATTGGGAAAAGAGTAGGAGGAAGACACACTCAAAAACACAACTGAACAAATAAAACACAACAGAACAAAATAAAACACATCAAAACAAATAAAACACAGCAAGACACAAAAATACCTGTCCCGGTACGCCAATCTAACAGGTAAACCGACGTAAAACGCTAAGCCTCTTAACTCGACTTACCCTTAAACACAAAATACCCCATACACCCCCACCCCTTATTACCAATACATTGAACGAACCAATAAATTTACTCGGATGAATAAATCAGGAGAGGTGTCATTTTGACCGGATATCGGTAATGTGGGCGTCAAATCGGCCATCTTATCCGGATTGTAAGTTCGGTAATCGGGTTACGGCAATGTAATCTTATTGGATCGGCTTTGGTTGACCGGTTGCCTTTAATAACATATATCTTGAGTGGAAGTAGGTATAATTTTATTGACATATTTGATGAGATTTTTTCTGTGAACATAATAATGTAAGAAGTTTACAATGATTAGCTAGAACAAGATGTGTTAGGGTCAACTCATACTAGAGCAGAGTCGAAGCGCATCAAAGCGTCAATCTGACCCTTAACATAGCATATTCACCCTTATGTCCACAACACATATTTCTTCTAAGATAAAAAAAGACGCGGTAATTCGCGTGCATTCTACAGAATTCGCGCTTCGTAGCGCAACCAACGCTGATTGGTTCTTCGCTTTACTTGTGAAGAATTTGACGCTTCGATGCGCTTCGAGAGTCGAAGTATGAATTGACCCTTAGTCTACCACACGGGTTATCAGACTACACACACCATCAACAACTTTTTGGAGCCCTCTCAGGTGTGCAGATTCCCTTCATCGTTTACGCAAGTTATAATAAAATTCATATCTGCACAAGAATTCGCAAAGTCAGAGGTGCGGGCCACTGAATTCAATGCCTCCTGTATGGAACGCGAGCGTTTAAGGGAAAAACTAGCCAACCACTAGAATTATTCAATTCAATTCAATTTATGTATTGCAGATAATAAAAATCCATAATCTATACTAATATTATAAAGAGGAAAGATTTGTATTTTTGGATTTTTGTATGTAACGAATAAACTTAAAAACTACTGGACCGATTTCAAAAAATCTTTTGCCGTTTGAAAGCTACATTATCAGTGAGTAACATAGGCTACGGGCGAAGCCGTGAGGACACAGCTAGTATTACATAAAAACAAAATAAAAACATAAGAATTTAAATTTAAAAAATTATAAAAATAATTATTCCCAGTTCCTATGGCCAAAAACGAATCGTTTTGCTTACCAATGGTAGCATTTTTTATTGCCAAACTAGGCATATAAATACACTTGTAAGTAAATTTACCTGTGGTAGCTGCTTCCATACGGGAGGGTCTACTATGCAAAGCCGTGAGGTCTTTGCTTCATTATTGGTAAAGATATAAGAATCTTAATTTTAACCAATAACGCTCCGTAAATCATAGAAATCGGCCATAAATCTACTTATAATCTCCTGCCCTTATCAACTCAGTTTTTGAAGCAGTCTACCTGAAACGTATACGTTTATAAACATTCTAACGTAAAACGTTGCGCGGCGATGTGGCATCGTGCAGACTTAGTTATGTTCATGCACACACGAGCCAGCAACACGTGGCACTGAGACAGGTACTCCGGAATAAAACTAGTTCTAGTTTTGGTATCGAAGTTTAGTTCACTTGCCGCAAAATTCCGTCGTTTTGAACACTTTCAAGTTTAAAATCGAGTTCTGTTTCAGTTTAGTTGCAAACATGTAGAACCGTAGTGACGCAACTTCTGGTAGGCTTTTGTCTAACTGTGGACTGCGATAGGCTGGGTTGATTGATTGTAATGACATGTCCCCATCTGCACAAATGCAGGAAGCAAACATAGAGTGAACTGTTCGCGTGTCCACTGCAAATACTGTTGATGCATTTACGAGAAGTTCACGTGGACGGAGCTCGATTGCGGTAAGTTTTCTTCGTGCACGTGCACTAATGCAGACACGCCATAACACGTTGTCATTTCAAAATGTTTTACTTGGCTATTCATTTTTTTAAAGACTTAATAAATGTCCAGTAACTAACAGAGCTAATCAAATAAATCAGCATCAATTGTCAACCTGTTAGAGATTTGCATCGTGAATGCAAAAGCATTTTACAGCTAGCGAAAGCACGTGAAAGTTGGACCGATGCGATAGTTGAACTGATGCGCAAAGTGAACCGATGCGCAAAGTGAACCGATGCGCAAGGAGAAGTGATGCGCAAAATGGAACCATGCGCAGTTGCCTACACATGTTCACATATTAATGCTAATTGAAGTTGATACGTGTGGTTGAGGATGGAGGATCAGTGATGGATTAAAATTTGGCGAGAAGGCAAACAAAGTTATGACGAAGATTATACGATTTATAATGCCAATTGATCCTGCGCATAAATGAATAATGGGAGATAATCCAATTTATAATGAAAGTCGAATGAAATATGAGGATTTCGAAGACTCCTAGGATTAAATAGATCGGTTCGCAAACAGCCGGTTTCTTGTTCATTTTTCTACTACAGTAATAACTTCTCCTAAATTGCGAAGTTACTTGAATTTTTTTATCATCTCCTGTAGGATTTATTACCTTGATTAATATCTTGCTAATAATCTAGCGGATTTCAGATCTAGAGAGATTTTATCTCAAGATGGATGTGGATTAAGGATGGATGGATTGTGTGAAGGATGATATGGGTAAGAAACCTTGTGAGTAATGAGATGACGGCTGATAGAGGAGAATACAAGAGGAATACGTGTTGTGCCGACCACACCTAGTGTGTGATAAGGGCAGGGAGATGATGAGTGAGTGAGGATGACGAAGCAGTGATAGCCTAGTGGTATGACCGTCGGACTGCCAAGTCACAGGTTTCGAGTTCAAACCCAAGGCACGCACCTCTGACTTTTCGGATTCATGTTCGTATTGTACAAAGACCTACTTTGAGCAGGACAAATTTATAATATAAATCGTTTATAGTTAATTTTGAATTGTAATTGTAACATTTATTTATTAGTTTTAATTATGTTATTTATTTATTTTTTACATAAATAATGTATAATCGAATTATTTATTTCCGTTTACACAATTATTATAAATTAGTACAAAACTATATTCACACACACATGCACTGCTCATATACACACACATGTTGGTTTAAGTGAACGGGCATGACCACTGAGACATCCGTAATTAAAGTTCAATAGTATTTATTTTTTTATTTATTTAAGCACGCTATTTATTTATTTATCTATTTGGAACTGGTTTACATCGGTTACGTCACAGTGGGTTCAGTTGAAAACCAGCGTCAGGCTCTAGTAGTCTGACATTTATGCTGAACTGAACCTATTTGGCGCAGCCGCTAGACACACAGATATATTTTTTTGTTTATTTTTTTATTTTGTTTTGTCTCTTACGAATTTTTTGTCTGTGTGTCTGACTGCTTTCGTGCCAAATAAATTTCTTTCTTTCTTTCTTTCTTCTTAATTATCACTTGCTTAAAAACGGGATTTCTCGACAGCATGTGAAGCCAAATCAGAGACCCATGGGCGGCATAAACTCTGACACCAGGTTAGTCACTAACCACACGAAAAGAAGAAGAAGGGAGATGATGAGAGATTGTATCTGAAGAGGATGGGTAGCAGAGCCCTATCTCCTAATTATAGCATACTGCGATAACTGATTCATCTGCCAGGCGTGGAGATAATCTATGTCTGTTCATTGCTGTGATTGCCTAGTGGTTGACCACTTGCGTTCCATCCAGACGGGTCTGACACCGACCGTGGCCCGCACCTCTGACTTTTTGAATTCATGTGCGGGTCAGAATGTAATTATCACTTGCGTTAAACGGTGAAAGAAAATATAGTGAGGAACACCTGAGAGGGCTGCAATATAGTATGTATGTATAGTCCGCCAACCCGCACCAGGCCACTGTGGTGGACTAAGGCCTCAACCCCTCATTCTGAGAACAGTAATGGGTCAATTATGAATGAATGATGATCAAACCCAAGATAGGCTGAGTCAATTGAAACTAGGGCCATTGAACTACTTGTCACCCCAAAACCAACAAAATGGAAAACAAAGAGAAAAGTACGCTATCATTCATTCATCAACGCACTTGGTTACAAGTGGTTACAAGTAATAAAACCTTCAATGTACTCCAAGTGAAAAGAAAAAAAAAACGTCTCGAAAAACTCTTCAAGCAAGTTTCTTCTTTCAAAAATTACTTTTTGAATATAATTTTTACTGAAACGAGAAGTCAAACGCATTTTAAAAAGCATCGCAATTGTATTCAATGAAGTTTTAACTTTATGTTCAGGATACAGAAACCCTTAGAGACGAAAATTATACAACCTTACTTTTTGTATACCATAAACCCGAAAATTGTATTTATCGTTATGAACAACTTTTACAATGGGGCCAACACTTTTTTTTTTCTCGTTGATAAATCCTCATGGATGTCCCTCGCCCGGGGAAGGCGAGGGGGTCTGCCGGACTCTTACCGGCTAAAAACCAACGGTGTTCCTTCTCCTGACCATTCGGCCGGGGTCGCGGGATTCGCAAAAGCATGCACCGCAACCCCGGCAGGTCCCGGTCCGCCAACCCATGGCGGACCTCTCCTCTGTGGGGACTTGCCCCACGTCCTCCTGAGAAGCGCGCACGGAACACGGCGCGCCGCCTTCTCGGGCCTGTTACTTGTCGGGCGGCGAGGAAATCAAGTGCATTGACCCCTTTTTGGGGTTTATGATGTAGAAAAAATAAGTATGTATTTTAAACATAAATTATTAATATTAGTTATTTTAGTAAATTATTATTTTATATAGGTTTAAATAATAGCAGCAAAAAGTAAAGCGTAAATAATGTTGCGAATACAAGCTGCCAGTAATTTCTAAAATACTGTCAGTAGTGCTTACTGCAACATGCATCAAAGTTTTGTAATAAACACGTAGGTTCTTGTTTCTGACAGTGATTATAATATACACAAATGTTTATAAATGGACACAGGGCTTAATTCTCTTTCGCTTCATTCAACGAAGATTTAATTATACGCGAACAACCAAAGTAATACCAAAAATAAAATTCCTTATAAAAACTTTTAAGTTTAACGGTTTTTTCCTGCAGCATCAGGATTTCAGTATTGAAGGTTGAAATTATTATAATGTTGTTTTTTCATGGGAATTTAATTTGTGTGCGAATTTTCAGGAGAATCGGTTAAGTAGAAGTAGTTGAAAAATCTGTCGCAAGATTTGAAAAAAACAAACAAAATACGAATTGAAGCTAATAAAAACGATTCAAAAAACACTAAGCGAGCCTCTCTACCCCACTTTTCTTCAGTACTCGAAGTTAGTAAAAAGTAAACTTGACTGTGGGTGTTTTTTTTTTGTTCATTTTGCCGAGCGCCTGCGGCGGTTGAGCTGTACTTGACTATATCGTTTGAATATCGGCTCGGGCGTGATCTTTCAAGATGTAATTTATATTCTGCAGTAGTACTTAGACGTTATGAAGAAATTGAACTTTGAAAATCAAAAACTTTGTACTGAAATAGCATTAAAGAGTTTTTTTAAAGGCTGCAAATCAGTCAATACAAATAAAAATTGCTAGACATAACATAACACCACGCCTTGTATTCCCTGAAAGGTTTGGCAGAGGTGTTTTAGTATACCTACCCTCGTTTCGCCAGTTATGTTTAAGTCCCATGTAATAGAGGGCGAGCCTATTGCCATTAACCGGGTACAAGTCCAGACTACGGGCTGCTACTGAGAAATTCCTAACGGAAAAACCCAATAACACTTTGTCCGACCTGGAGATCGAACCTAGGAAACTTATTTCCCTTGGTCTCGCCATAACTTGAAAATGACTTTACCGATTGAACTCATATTTATACAAAATATTTGTTTTGTCGAGACGATGTTTCGTACTTATGCTCACATCCGATAGATGGCGCTGTAGTCAAATTATTTACGAGGGCACAGCCGTGGGAGAACAGCTAGTTGTATATAAAACATAGAGCCAATTACAGGTTCCCACGGGTAAAAACACAAAAAATAGTAGAAATCTTAGAATCACTAACAAACACGATAGAAAATAATACATTATAAAAAGGTACAATAAGCACTTGCACTTTTAAAAAAGTCAGCGTTCAGCCGAGTGCGTGTAGAATAGGTTTTGGTGGTAAATGGGTCAAATGAGCACTCTTTACAAATAATATTCAAGTCCTTACTCGCTCGCACTATGTATGAGTTTCGCCTGTAGTTAGAAGTGGAAAAAGGAATAGAGATAGGTGGGTTAAATCTAACTGACCTCTGGGGGACATTGAAACGCATATACTGAAGGTACTTCTATAAAAGACATACAACAGAATCTTGTAGGGGTGAATTTATCATTACAGTTATAGCTAATATCGGTATGTCAGGATTGGGAGCATAGTAAATAAAGTAAATGAAACCAACATAGACTCCACCACTGAGAGTACTTTTAATTGGGTTAGTGATTAGTTACAGAAGCTAGTTCACAATATAACACAACATAATAATTTACACAAGATCAGAAAATAAGGACAAGCTAAACAGATATAAAAGTCCAGACTTCTTCGGCTGTTCGACATGGAATGCTTCGCTCCGTCGAATGACCAGTATTTTTATAACTTCGGGTACGTTGATTCATCTTGACGATTACCCTCCTTTATCAACATTGTCCAGTATTACCAGTTACCGATAACACTTCACAGTAATAAAGTCTATGTCCATAACGGTATCTAGTTGATTAATTACAGATGTCACTAATTAATCTTGGCGCGAGACCTACTTTCATTCCAAACCAGTGGAAGTCACGAATCAAACTGCAATCAAGTGTTAGGTCAAGAGTTCAGGAGGGTTATTAGCGATCAATTGCTAGTTGTCTACAAAGACCTAGAAATTGAAGATAGGCTAACAACCTAGCCTCTTGATTCTTAACTTTTTAGTTTACGTAATAATAATTTCAATTTACGTATATTTCAAAAAAGTGTGATACAGTCTTGTTACAAAAATATATTTTGACAAATTAGGGATAAAAGTAAAACTAGAGGGATAACAATTATAAAGCCATGCTGGCGTCCTAGCTAGGTTACATAATAACCTTTTTTTTTTTTTTTTTTATCGTGGGGAAATCCTCATGGACTATCCCCCGTCTGGGTAAGACGGGGGGGTGTGCCGGACTCTTACCGGCTAAAACCACCACGGTGTCCCTCCTTCTGACCCAAGGCCGGGGTCGCGGGATTCGCTATTGCATGCACCGCAACCCCGGCAGGTCTTGGTCCACCAATTGCTGGTGGACCTCTCCACTGTAGGGCCCCACCCCACGACCTCCTGAGAGGCGCGGGGGGCACCCCACATCACCGGCGCACCAGAACACATGGTACGCCGTGACCACCCCGGGGACCAAACAAGTACATGGGCGCCAGACTACCCCGTGTCTGGGCACCCCTGGTCCCCCTGCGACGGGTCAGGTTAGTGGCCCCGCCGCCTACCACTTTTCGGCCGCAGAGGATAGGGAGAGCGGCCAACTAAACACCGACACTCCTCTCCCCCTGCGGCCCCACCGCGTCCGCCATCTGACGGTGGCGGCCCCGTCAGGCCGCGGAAGGTAGGGAGAACGGCGCACCGTAATACCGGCACTCCTCTCCCGCCGCGGCCTTCACCCTTCAGCCGCAATGCCTCCCATAAGACATCGCGGCCCTCCTCAGTTGCGATGTCGCTCAGGCGACACCGCAACCTACTTGGCCGCTACGTCGAGGGCTTCCAGGCCCAAGCCCCGACGAGCAGCCCCTCCTCGGGTTCCTCTTCGCTTCACCGTGGGGCTCCAAGCCACGGCTACTAAGCCCCCCCGCAACGACAATGCGGGAACCCACCGGGGGGGAGGTTACATAATAACCTGTGTTAAGGTCCGCCAGCCCTTAATTCCCACAAAAGAAGTATATAAAATAATGAAGACTGCTGAAGACAGAGGCAATCTAAGCTTTTTTATACTATAGGTAATATTAAATAAAATTGTGTGTGTTGGATGTATTGTTTTGTGTAGGGGAAGTGTGTGTGAGTGAGTTATGAGTGAGTTGTGTGTGTCTGTTATGCATGTATGAGAGTGAGTGTGATGTGTCTGAGTGTGAGAACGGATGGAAACGGAGTTGAGTTTAGATTTGGAGCGGTAAAGGGAAGTCACTATAAAAGTGTAGTGAGCAAAAATTCGGTGTCGTAATTTTTATTAGCCCTAGCCTTTTGATTCTTGACTTTTTAGTTTACGTAATACAGTAAGCGATTTTTTTATAAATCTTCAATAGTGTGTAAGGTAGTTATTACAGAAAATTCATGAAATTTAATTGGATGTGCGTGTCGGACTTATTAAGTACTGTTTCGTGGTCGTTCGTTATTGATTAGAGCAGTGATAGCCTAGCTGTTGAACGCTTGCCTTCCATGCAGGAGGGTCTGAGTTCGATCCCGGCCCGTACCTCTGACTTTTAGAATTCATGTGCGGATTAGAATTTGATTATCACTTGATAGAAAAACATCGTGAAGAAACCTGCACACCTGAGAGGGCTCCATAAAGTTCTTGATGGTGTGTGTAGTCTGCAGACCCGCACCAGGCCAGCGTGGTGGACTAAGGCCTAAACCCTTCTCATTCTGAGAAGAGGCCCGTGCCCAGCAGTGGGACAGTAATAGGCTAATTATGTTATAATATTTGTTATGTATAAAACTTTGTAATATTTTGTAATAACTGAAGTTATGTTGTAAATTACTGTCACGGTATAATTATGTTGTTACTATAGCGTGGCTATAACCCAGTTTACTGCCAGTTAACCCGACATAGCTTAACAACTGTTTTAACTTGTATACTGTAGTGAGGTAGGATAACAATTGGTCGAGGTACCCCTTATAACTCCATTACTTAAGGTTAAGTTAACTTCCCGTGATAATTCCACTATCTCATTTTATGACAGTCCCGTTGGACACGTCATCATCTTCCTGCCCTCGTCCCAAGTTACTTGTGGTCGGCGCAATATGTTTTCCTCTTCCATTCTTCCCTGTCAGCCGTCTCATTATCATTTACTCCCTTTTCCTTCATATCCTCCCTCACACAACCCATCCATCTTTTCTTTGGTCTCCCTCTCCCCCTCCATCCATCAACATTCATATTCATCACTCTCTTAGTCGCATGTGTTTCATCCCTCCTCATCACATGCCCATACCAAGACAAACGATTTCCTTTCAACTTTTCTGTCACTGGTGCCACTTTCAAACTCCCTCTAATATACTTATTACTTACTTTATCCATTCGCGTCAGTCCACACATCCATCTCAACAGTCCCGTGTCCAACAATGGATTCCAATAAACGATGTGGGGACAATTTATTTTTTATTCTTGACTTCTTCGCGTTTTGCCCTAGTCTTACATGATGGTAAGCGAAGACCAGGTCTAAGATGGAGCACACGAATTCAAGGAACAGAGATATAGAGGGATTTCCCTATTTTTCTGGCTCTCACATTCACACGACGGAACACAGTAAACTGCTTGGCACCGGACTTTAATGTGAGAGTGGTAGCTAGCCAGGCGGACCGTATAGATGCTACCGCCAAGCGTGCTGGGTTTTGTTGAATCTTACAACATAATCCCAGCGTGAGGTGAGGAAGTTTTATAATCTAACTCGTCCCCACACGGGGTTATACATTAGAAACAACTGTAGAATTTAAATTAGTTTTTTCTCGCGGCTTTAGTGCACTTAGCGTGGCTATGGAAGCCTCATAGGTACTTCATAACTTAAAAATGGTGCAACAGATTTTATCAATAAGTATGTGCCTAACGTGAATTCGCGTTGTTAAACATATTTTTCATATAGATAATGAATTAACTGCTTCGTTGGTCTAGTGGTCGCAAGCGCGACTGCTGATCGTGTCCTGGGTTCGATCCCCAGGTCGGGCAAACTGTTATTGGGTGAGATTCCTCAGTAGTAGCCCGAAGTTTGTATTTTTGCCCGGTTGATAGCAATAGGCTCGTCCCCTATTACATAGGATTTAAACATAACGGCGAAATGAGGGTGTTACTATACACCTCTGCCTAAACCTTTGGGGAATACAGGCGTGATGTTATATTATGTTATAATTAATAAAAATCCAAAAAAAGCCTTATTTCCAAAATATTTGTCCAAAACTGAACACCACATCATTTCTTACCTCAATACAATCCCGTAAGAGGTTTACTACTGCGAAAACTATCACGACTCCGCCAATCAAAAGTTCACCTTATAATTTTAACGTAAAGTCCATTCTCCTCCGACAGGTATGCTATTGTGTAGTTTATGATGTAGGGGCCAACAGATGGCGCTGAGGATGCAAGCAGACTTGAAAGCTTGTCCAGTTTACTACTGAAAGTATTACGTGAAGACTTCAGGAGTATAATGACAATGTTTTATTTTGTATAGTTTAAAGCTAATGTAAGTTATTATTATATGGACAGTTGCATCAATCGGATACCCCCTTAATTTGTGGAAGCTTTTTGATGGGAACATCTAAAGCGCAGGCCGCACCGCCAGCTAGCGGGCGGGCGGGCCTGCGCTTAATGCGGCGGTACGGATGTGAGAGCGGCTGTTGCGTGATGACGCTCACGATGGCAGACCTTCGTAACTCGACGACTCTCTTCGGTATGATTCGGCCAGTTTTTTTTATATGAAACATCTATGGCGACCGTATGGGTGTGAGATCGGCTGTTGCGTGGCGACGCTCGCGATTGCAGACGGACAACGGGAGACCTTCATAAATCGTCGACTCTCTTCGGTTTGATTCGGCTAGTTTTATTTTTTACAAAATGAGTTTCGATGTGTCACATCTGCCAGGCGTCCAATGACGACTTCATTTTTTTAAAATTCACCGTTGCACTTCTAGTTTCATATAAATGACATTAGTTTAATATAACTGATATGAATACGTTTCCCAGAAGTTGATAAACCTGATGTATATTATTCCAATTTGTAGTTATAAAAGTAGTCATAACTGCTAGTTGTAAATGGAATACTGTTATAATTAGGGTTGGTACTCATGTAACTTTGTACTGCGGATTTTGCTAACATTAGTCGAAGTCGCCAACAACTAGTGACAACATTGTTAAAGTTAAAATACAAAGTATTAGTTGTTGAGTTGAAACACATAAAGCCGGGAATACACATGCCTGTAGGTTACACAATGACATTCGTGCAAGAAGCTTGCAGGTACCAGTTACTGACATGTTGCTCTGCCTAGTTTTTTCCTAACTATGTTAGGGTCAGGTTCCAGTCTAACCAGATGCGGCTGTATACCAGTATTTTACACGGAGCGACTGCCGTCAGACCTTCGCAACTCAGTTACTGGGCAATGCCGATATCTTAAGGTTAGACTGGTTGTCAGTCTTTCGGGCTCCTGACTTCCCGTAAAGACTGTAATAAGTATTCGTATGACACCCGGGATCAACTGTTTAACGTGCTCTCCGAGGCATGAAGGGGTCTCGACATGTAACGAACGGTCACCCATCTACATACTGACCAGCGCAAGCGCAGCATAATGTCGCAAATCGTATGATCTACGCGGTTGGTAATTAGCCACGAGTTACTGACACGTGTTAATATAAAAAGGCATTCCTGAAGGCTAGCAAGTAAATTGCAAAGCATAAAGCCTTGAATTCAATAAGGGACAAAATGTTCCCCAACTAAACGCGCAACATGGAGTCTACGTGACGCTACAATGTTGCACACTGCCCCATCACGTCACGCAACATTGTGAAGCGTTTCTACATGACGAGGGACCTGTTGCAAGCCGCCACGCCGCTTCGAAAGCGGGCGCAGGTGAGTGCGAGCGAATTGTTACGCGACGTTGTCCCCGGGATATTCACGTAGATGTCCCGCGTCAAGTCCCACGGCATGATTATCTATTAGTTCCTTCGTGAATCCAAGTGCGGCAGGCTTTGTGAAAGTGCAAGTTTCATACCAAAAGGCATGAAAAGTTCCTGAAGTTTGTATAGTCTGGCAACCCGCAACAGACAACCAGGCAGTTGAACGTCTGCCTTCCATGCAGGAGTGTCTGAGTTCAACCCCGGCCCGCACCTCTAACTCTTCCAATTCATGTGCAGATCAGTTATGAAAAATGTCGTAAGGAAATCTTAGAGATGATGTATGCAGTCCGCCAACTCGCATCAAGTCTTGCAGCATGACAGACTAAGCCTAAACCTTTCTCATTCTGAGAAGAGGCCCGGCTTGTAGTGGAACAGTAATGGACTACTTATGCTATAATTACGTTTTATTAAAACAGCACCATCCCTAATCCTGGTACTAAGCAATTATCAGATAAATCTCAAAACGGTACGTTTGGTACCGCCTAGACAAATTAGTGCCAGCTCGGTGCCGACTAGAGTTATTACTTCAGGTGCACTTTGCACTCTGGAACTATACTAATTGCGACTAATGGAAACAGAAATTGGGGTGAGAATTTCAAGATTTTAGCTTTGAATGTTAGTTGTTAATTAATTTGCGAGGATACTTATAAGCAAATACTGACACTTCGGCACCAACAGTGAGATAAGAATGGGCCAATTATGTGAACTATGAATATGTCGCAGACACACCGTTTATAGAGTTTGATAGAATTGAGTATAGCATTACAGTTTAGACCAGTGTCTGCTTATCAGAAGGTAAAGCGGGTATTTCGTAAATAAAACCAACATAGACTCTCCACCACTGAGAGTACTTGTATTTTGATTAGTGGTTAGTTACAGGAGCTAGTTCACAATATAACAATTTACACAACATCAGAAAATAAGGACAAGCTAGTCAGATTTAAACGGTCAGACTTCTTCGGCTGTTCAATATGGAATGCCTCCCTCCGTCGAATGACAACTGTTTTTATAACGTAGGGTACGTTGATTCATCTTGACGGCAAATATAATAATGCTTATACTTAGACAAGTATAAGCATTATTATATTTAAAGTCTGCTGGGCACGGGTCACGGTAGATGTGTCACATCAAAAAATGTTCGTGATAGTGTGTGTAGCCCGCCAACCTGAGAAGAGTCTCACAATGAGATCAGTTTTAGGCTTTAGTCCACCACGCCAGCTTGGTGTGGGTTGGTGGACTACACACACTATCACGAACATTTTTGATGTGAGACATCTAATGCTGTGGTACGGGTTTGAGAGCGGTGAAAATTAGTTATGCGGTTCCGAAAAGTGAACATTTTATTTTGAAAATGGTAAAAAATATTTCCTACAAAAGTACCGAGCCCTCGGTGCGCGAGTACGACTCGCACTTGGCCGGTTTTTATTTTTTAATAGTTTTGCATGCGTCCTCTCCGTCATTGCAAACAAATGTTAATCAAATTACTATCCACATATGAATTCTAAAAGTCAAAGGTGCGGGCCATGTTCGAACTTAGACCCTCCTACATGATAGGCAAGAGTACAGTTAACCAAAGAGCTAGAAGAGCATTGATAGCCTAGTGGTGTGACCGTCGAACTGCCAAGTCATCAGTCTCGACTTCGAACCCAAGGCACGCACCTCTGACTTTTCGGATTCATGTGCGTATTGTATAATTATCACTTGCTTAAAAACGGTGAAGGAAAACATCGTGAGGAAACCGGCATGCCTGAGAGGTATTTCTCGACGGCATGTGAAGTCAAGTCAGAGGCCCATGGCGGCATAAACTCTGATACCAGGTTAGTCACCAATCATACGAAAAGAAGACGAAGAATGCACTACGCAGGCAATTAATATCATTGTAATTGTGTGCGTGATAACTTTTTATATGCAAGACTCGCTCAGACAAGTGATGGTAAAAACCTAGCTACTCAACACACGCATAACTCTAACACAATACGAATGTAGTTAGTTGCCAATATACTTTATCTCTTTGGTCTTCTTCTTTTCGTGTGGTTAGTGACTTACCTGGTATCAGAGTTTATGCCGCCATGGGCCTCTGACTTCACTTCACATGCCGTCGAGAAATATCTCTCAAGCATACTGGTTTTCTCCCGATGTTTTCCTTCACCGTTTTTAAGCAAGTGAATTATAGAATACGCACATGAATCCGAAAAGTCAGAGGTGCGTGCCTTGGGTATGAACTCGAGACCTATGACTTGGCAGTCCGACGGTCACACCACTAGGCTATCACTGCTGTAGTGCATAGATATCCGTTGTTTGATTGTACATATACCTAACTCTTTTATTGACTGTACCATTACACACAGATTAAACCAATGATTGCTATCTACTAATTACGATAATTAATTTCAAAATACCCAAATATTTATTGACTTTTGCTGTTGACTGTATCTATCTCTACAATTAATTCAGAACTTCTGTCACAAAAAGGACCAAATACACCGATAAGTTGGTCCTACCTAAAAGTTTTTACTTCGTACCAAAGGACCACACAAGCTTTAACAATATGAAGGTCGTACGTATCAAAGAAAGAACTGTCAAAGTTTAAGAGAACAGCATTAACAATAAATACTAGCATCGAAATAAACTGTCTAGAAATTAGTCTTGTTCAAACAACTTTTATTGTTCCCGAAACGTCCAAACTTTACCGAAGTTTCCCGAATATGGCCGACTTAGGTAAAGGTTCGGCAAAAAGTTGCGTCAATGAGTGTACTTACCAACCAATGTTTATATTGCCTGTCGGTTCAGTTACGTAGTTAGGGGCAAAATATATTTAGGGTTAACTTTTAAAGTCAAATATTTAACTGAGTATAGTATAAAATTCAGTTGAATACGGTTAAGCAAGAAACCGACAGAGAAAAGGCAAACATGAGATTTTCGTGGAAAAGGGAATATTTAACACACGACGAAAAAGAGGGGTGTTAGAAGTTTAACGTGTGTACTGTGTGTCTGTCTGTGGTATCGTAGCTCCCAAACAAATAGACCGATTTAGATGCAGTTTTTTTCTATTTGAAAGCTGATATAATCGAGATGGTTCTTGGCTATAATTTAAGAAGATCTGTTCAGACGAAGATTGTCATCTCGTTTCCTACCTACTTGAATTCTTCTTGAGACTTTAAAGGTTTCTTTTGTGTCAGGGGTTATTTAAATGTTTAATTAAAAGAAAAAAATACAGTAGAAACTCGATTATCCGGCCCTCTGTTATACGGATTCGCGATTATACGGACTTAATACCTCATGGTGACATGAGGTATTGGCGCGGACAAAGTGCAACCTTATTGCAGTACTAATAAGAGCGCACCGCGGACTTTTTGTCCGCCATTGTACCTCGTCTGCGCAGGCTCTAAATAATATTAAGAAGAATACCGATTCAATTTTGTTGTACACCTGCAAATTAGATAGTGAAGACGGGAGTAAACATCGGAAAATGATGAAGAAACCGAACAATTAAGTTTTAGAAGATGCTTTGTATTGTTGGTACTACATATGCACAAAACCCGCTTTTCTTCATACATTCGATTATCCGGATTTTCGATTATCCGAATGCTTAACGACAACAATTAGTCCGGTTAATCGAGTTTCCACTGTAAAAGAAAGAATTTATTTGTAACGTCAATTATACATATCAAATTCAGAAGACCATTTTATAACGTATTGAAACTTCCATTTTTAAAAGGTAAAATGGGTAGCTCGTATATTTTTTTAACCATTTCACTCTGCTAACTGCCCGTTAGCAGACCATAGAGTGTAGCCGAAAGGTAGGAAAAAAATAGATTGAAAACGTCCGTAACTGAAATTCAGGAAAGTCTATAAATTGGAGGTAGGTACGTTTTTCTTTACTACTCGCATCAAAATAAAAAATATTGCTAACCAATTTGGATATGAGAGTAATTTGAAACACTTGAAATGGATTAAATTGGTTTTTTTTATATACGGTCGTAGAACGCTTCTATCACCATCCTCCTGTCCTTATCCCAACTTATTTAGGGACGACACAGTATGTATCTTTCTTCTATACAACTCTATTAGCCATCATGTCAGTAGTCACCCCTTTTGTACCCATATCATCTTTCACACTGTCCATCCATCGTTTCTTTGGTCTTTTTCTACACTTATTCCATACATCTCTATTAGCCGTCATCTCAGTAGTCACCCCCTTTCTAGCCTTATCATCTTTCACACTATCCATCCATCGTGTCTTTGGTCTTCCTCTACCCTTACTCCATACATCTCTATTAGCCGTCATCTCAGTAGTCACCCCCTTTCTAGCCTTATCATCTTTCACACTATCCATCCATCGTGTCTTTGGTCATCCTCTACCCTTACTCCATACATCTCTATTAGCCGTCATCTCAGTAGTCATCCCCTTTCTAGCCATATCATCTTTCAGACTATCCATCCATCGTTTCTTTGGTCTTCCTTTACCCTTATTCCATACATCTCTATTAGCCTTCATCTCAGTAGTCACCCCCTTTCTAGCCATATCATCTTTCAGACTATCCACCCATCGTTTCTTTGGTCTTCCTCTACTTTTATAACCATACACATTCATAGTCAAAACTTTCATCACGGCATGTTCCTCATTCCTCCGTATCACATGCCCAAACCATAGCAACCGGTTTCAACACATCATAGAATAAATTCCAATTAAATAAAGAATGGAATTGAATAGACTGCCTCGTTTTTCAAGTGGTGGCAAGCGTGACTGCTGATCGTGAGGTCCTGGGTTCGATTCCAGGTCGGATAAAGTGTTATTGGGTTATTCCGTGTGGATTTCCTCAGTAGCAGCCCGGAGTTTGGATTTGTGCCCGGTTGATAGCAATAGGCTCGCCCCCTATTACATGGGACTTAAACATAACAGCGAAATGGAGGGTGTTACTATACACCTCTGCCCAACCCTTCGGGGAATACAGGCGTGATGTTATGTTATAATTGAAAATGGAGGCGCATCTATTTTTAACGTTATTTGCATCTCCCTCACACACGTTCTCTATGAGCGAAAGGCAGATACCAAATCCGCCATTTTCAATCCCATTCTTTAAGTAATCGCGTTATACGTGGCATCATTTATTTATATCATTACGTCATCCCCACTTCGTATAATTAATCCAATTAATAGTCTGTCCGACCCCTTACTTAACTGCTATCCAGCTTAATTTGAGCTGTTAACTTAACCGATCCCGGATGCGGTGAGGATAGCGAGCGAATGAGTGGCTCTAGCTTAGCTTACTTACTTAGCTTGCTTACGCTACTTGCATGTCAAAATGTTTTCCTAGCAAACATTGGATAAGTTTCAGGATCCTTTAAATGAACACCCGCCATGTTGGTTTTAAGTAAAATGTTAAAAATTAAGAGATGAAGGTAAAAGCTCGTTTTAAAAGAATATTCGTTTCCTTTTTGCGTTGGGTGGGATTCTACTTACACAAGTTGGTATAAAATCAAAATCAAAATCAAAAATTTTTATTTCACATAAACCAATACAGGTGCTTATGAAACGTCGAATTTAGGTGCACGGTTCCAATTAGTCGTTTCCTATGGAGAAGAGCCGGCAAGAAACTCCATGGTTACTCTTTTAAAAATAATACCTTTAACAATTTCAGTGGATACAGTACAATGATTTATGATAGTGAGAGAACAATGAGGTCCTGACCACAGACCAATGAGTAATATAGTTCTAAAAGACTTGAGTACAAAAACTAACAAACAAAAATAAAATTAAAAAAAAAGTAATATGAATAATATTGTAGTAATTTACAAATTTATAGATGCAGGTCCACAAAGTTCTCACATTTACAAAAGTGAAAAGGAAGCTAAACTATATAAAACAATTGACATAGTTAAATGTCATCAAAACTTAGCTAAAAAATCATTGTAAAATAAGATAAAGATATCTTGAGAGTAATGATAGTAATAAAAAAAAATATAATCTTAATTGAGGATAGTTAGTAGACGTACACATATGTTTTTAATGAGGTTCCAGGGAAGCCACATGTGCAAGAACTAATGCCAAACATCCCTGTCGTCAACGTAGTCCTTAGTCTTGTAATATGCTTTTTGAGTGAGGACACGTTTAATATAGGTTTTGAATTTTCCCTCGGTAAGATCAGTTACAGATTTCGGCAGCTTATTATAAAAACGTACGCCATTTCCTAAAAATGACTTACTAGTTTTACTTAATCTAAATTTAGGTACCACAATTTTATGTTTATGCCGTGTGTTTTTATCATGAAAATCGCTCCTGACATTAAACAAATGCAAATTTTTTCTAACATACAATATATTTTGAAAGATGTAAAGTGACGGCAAAGTTAGTATGCTAATATCTTTAAACACGTTTCGAAGGGACTCGCGGGAACCCAGGTTATAAATCGCACGGATTGCTCTCTTTTGTAAACTAAAAATCGAATCGACGTCAGCTGCTGAGCCCCACAACAGAATGCCGTAGGCCATAATGCTGTGGAAATAAGCGAAGTACACTAACCTAGCTGTAGCCACATCAGTCAGCTGCCTAATTTTCCTAACTGCATAAGCAGCAGAACTTAACCTCGCCGACAGGGCAGTAATATGAGCACCCCACTGCAATTTAGAGTCGATAGTTATACCTAAGAATACGGTCTCATTAATTGTATCAAGTTTGTTGCCATCGAGCATTAAATTTAAACCTACTTGGGGTACATTTGGTAGTGAAAACTTAAGGCATTTTGTTTTATTTGCATTGAGTAATAGATTATTGGCTGTAAACCATTTAGAAAGAACAGTTAGGCTCTCATTGACATGTAAAACGTCCCTATCTTTTCTATCTATTTTAAAAATTAGGGAAGTGTCATCAGCAAATAAAATTACATCAGTTAAATTGGACATCATATAAGGGAGATCATTTATATAAACTAGAAATAGAAAAGGCCCAAGAATTGAGCCCTGAGGCACGCCCATCCTAACCAGAGACCCGGACGATATAGCACCATTGACGCCCACTCTTTGCTGTCTATTTGATAGATAGGAAAAAACGAGGTCAGAAGCGCGTCCACGAATTCCGTAGTGGTGTAATTTACAGATAAGTGTGTTGTGGTCAACGCAGTCGAATGCCTTGGAGAGATCACAGAAGATACCTACAGCATCCTGAGAGCTCTCCCAGGACTCCAGAATTTGAGTGACTAGTTTCACTCCTGCGTCTGTAGTCGACCTACCTTTCGTGAAACCATACTGGCGACTATGCAATATCCCATTCAGGTTAAAATGAAGCATCATCTGATCAAGCATAATTTTCTCGAAAATTTTACTTAGTGCTGGAAGCACAGAGATAGGTCTGTAGTTAGAGGGATTATTCTTGCAGCCCGATTTGAAGATTGGTATTACCTTACTATGTTTCATCAAATCGGGAAATGTACCGCTATCTAAACATTGGTTGAATATACCTGCAAGTATAGGGGCAATGGTGTCAATGATAACTCCAAGAACCCTAACTGAAATGCCCCATAAGTCTTCAGTGTTTTTTATATTAAGACTTTTAAATGCTTTTTTAATCGAAGCAGTACAAATATGTTTAAATTCAAAGATAGGAATATCTTTGCAAAAATTCTGTTTAAGTAGCGATTCAGCTAATATAGAGGACGAGGCAAGGGATTTCGTAACCTCTACCGGGATGTTCGTGAAAAAGTTTTCGAGTGTCTGAGCGACTTCAAATTTATCTGTAATAGACTTATTGTCATATTTTAAAGCTAGTTCGTTATCCCGTTGACTTGTGTTTCCGGTTTCTTTGTTTATTACCTGCCACACAGCTTTTATCTTGTTTTTAGACGCATCAATTTTTTTACTAATTAATCTAGATTTAGCTTGAATACAAACACTCTTAAATATCTTTGAATAATTTCTAACGTAACTATGAAAAGCTTGATCAGACGTCAATGATTTTTCGTGATATAGACTATATAAAGTTTCTCTACTGTTTCTTATGCCTAAGGTGGCCCACTCACTAAATTTAGATTTGCAACTAATTTTGCATTTTCTAACAGGACATGTGTTTTTAAATTCTTTGCAGACTGTAGTAAACAATGTATAATAATTTATGTTTGGGTCCCTTGAATTGAAGTGGGATAATGAAAGGTAACTTAAAACATTATTATTAAATTTTTGCAAGTTATTTTTAGTTAACGATCTTATTTCAATGATAGTATCTAATTGTATCTTATTATTTAACTCAAAGGACACTAGTTGGCCTGTATGATCAGACCTAACGCCACCTATTAAAGAAGAATTCTCAATTCTACAATTAGTAAAAATATTGTCTATGCATGAAGCTGATGTAGCAGTTATTCTAGTCGCTTCATTAAATATATATTTTAAATTAAAAGATTTGAACAATGAAACAAGTTTACATTTGTCTGGTGAATCAATTAAAAGGTCAATATTAAGGTCGCCACAAACAAATATTAAATTTTTATTCTTAAAAAGTTTACTCAATATGTCTTCCATTGTAATTAAAAATGATGATAGGTTTGATGCCGGTGGTCTATAAACACATAGAATGGTATGGCCTTCTATCTCTGCACATGCTACCTCACATAAGCGATCAACAGAACAAGCAGTGATGTCTTTTCTTTCCTTATGTTTGTAACAATTATTGCATAGAATCAAAGTACCCCCACCTACTGAAGATCTGTTGTACGCACTGGCAACCGCATAATTATTAACATTAAATAACATCTTATCTGGTTTCAACCAAGTCTCACAAAAACATAATATATCCATATGGTACTTATCTATTAACATTTCCACATCTAGGATTTTGCCAGAGAAGCGATTTATATTTTGGTGATAAAGTAAAAGATTATCACTATGCTTCTCTTTTGTCGGCACTAAAAGTTTAAACAATCTATGACAGTATTATTTGAACAGCAAGATAATACTGATTCCTCACTTAACCTAGTCTCAGTTAAATTATCAATAACTGCGTGTAAATTATAAGCTAGCAATGTAGCTAATAAATGTCGATATTTCTTCGACAGGAACATGTGTTCCTGAGTTAAAATAAAATCTCTAACAAAATTGTTAGTATCAAAAAACAATAAAGAGTCACTGTGACGACATGTCAACATGTGCATTAAATTATTTAATTTGTAAATACTGTAGTTCTCTTGCTCAGATAAAGAGTCCGAATATGGCAAGGCACACAAAATTAATTTACCTATCTTTAATTTAAGTAGGGCACTGATACCACTAACTAAGTCCCTTTTTCTAATGTCTAGGCTGTTACCTATAAGCAGAACCACAGTGGTTTGCTCATCCATTTGTGTATGTACAATTTTTTGTATAATCTCACTAAAATGTAAGTTATGGTAACAGTGGTTTGTAATGTTATGGTTCAGACAGTTATTTAACAAAAATCCAAAACCTGATCCAAGTTTGTCTGAAAATAATAATGACCTACTTTTCTTGTTGTTTACAATTTCCAACGGTTGAGTCACTATGGGTGAAGCTGTAGGCGAAACATACTGGGGCTTGGGAGATGGTAGGGAGTGGGCACAGCTGCAAGAGATATTATTAGTCAGGGACTCATATCTCTCTGCATTGAGCCTCACTAAATCCACCAGCTCACCAGCCTCCTGTAAACGCTCACTTAACAATTGTTGGCTAGTTTCATACCTGCTAAAGATTTCCTTTAGAGTATTTTCCCTGCATAGTAACTCATCCTGTAGGTTCTCAGTGTCGACATTGTACAATTTTCTGCTTAGATCTAGCTTATTCTTACAATTATTTAACTCACTAATCAAGTTAATACGTTCCTTTCTTAATTTAATATTACATTTATAAAGATTTTGCTTTTTCAAAACTTTCTGATATTTTTTAATAATTTTTGAAATCTTAATATATTTCTTAACTTTATTGTGACTACTTAGGAAAGGGCGTTTATATTTATAATTAAGAATTATAATTAAGAAAATAAAATCCTCAACCTCGAGGAAGCGAGGCAAGATGAAGAAAATGGAAAAGAGTATCGTTTTTTAGGATTCCGTACCCAAAGGGTAAAACGGGACCCTATTACTAAGACTTCGCTGTCCGTCCGTCTGTCACCAAGCTGTATCTCATGAACCGTGATAGTTAGACAGTTAAAATTTTCACAGATGATGTATTTCTGTTGCCGCTATAACAACAAATATTAAAAAACAGAATAAAATAATTATTTAAGGGGTCCCATACAACAAACGTGATTTTATGCTCGTTTTTGCTCGATATTGATAACGGCAACGGGAAGACGCTTGAAATATTCACAGAATATTTAGTTATATATTCACTTTAAAAATAAATAATTTCAGTAAAATAAAGCAAATATTTAAGGGGGGCTCTCATACAACAAACGTGATTTTTCTGCCGTTTTTATAGATGATGGTACGGAAACCTTCGTGCGCGAGTCCGACTCGCACTTGGCCGGATTTTTTAACACGTTTAGGTATATTCATTTCAACTGTATTTAACTAATTTGTTATAAAAAAAACTGTACCGATGGAATTATATTATTTTTTTGAAGTGGCTATACTTGGATTTCAAATTTCCTTTTACTTTTCCACGTAAAAGCCCGTTCACACAGCGGATCCGTCGGTACTGGATGTGTTGTTCACATCTGTAACGAAGGATCAGTTAAGCAAACGGCATCTGCGTCGTATCTGGCAGGCAGGATACAATAAAAATAACGGATCCAGTATTTTACTGGATTTGGAATACGGTCGTGTGCCTACGTGAACTCGCTCATACAACTACAGGCGCCATCACCAAAATAAAAACGGATCCGCTAAAACGGGTCCTTCAAACAGTTTGTGTGAACTAGCTGTAAACACATTTACCCGACAGATTATACAAACTTATTTAAAACTATTAACTACAAAGTTTAAACCGTCAATCCAACAAAATGGCCCAGCGTCTCGAAGCCTAAATAATCTTTAGCAAAACAGTAATTACCATTTTGCGAAGTTAAAGTAAAATTACAACAATTAATCAATCAAAACAGCTCGAGGCATATCGTTGAAGAAGGCGGCTGCTGAAAAGATGAATTATTTCGAGGAGACGTTGCGTTTTCATTAATTTTGGATATCGCCACAGAGTAGATACGAGCAGAAGGTTTATTGGCGCTGGTATAAGGCCAATGAACTGATACCAGGCCTACTGCACTTTATGTACCTACGGCCAATAGCCATTGGCCATAGGCCATTCCATACGTTGCCCTACTTCATTTCACATGCATAGTTTTTATACTACAATGTCTGAACTTTAAAAGAGACCTTGACCTCTGAGTTTGTTTCGGCTTTTCTTCTCAGAGCTAGTCAGATAGGAAATGCCGGCGCCATCTAGTCTTAAAAAAACATTACATTGACTTGTAAAAGTGTTTGTAACAGATTAATTTACAGAAATAAAAATCATTTATCATTTACGCGCGTTATTTGCCTACCGAGCGCACAGACGGCGACAGAACTACAATTTTTTTTTATCTTTGATAATGCTCTTGCGTATCCCTCGCCCGGGGATGGCGAGGGGGTCTGCCGAACTCTTACCGGCTAAAAAACCAACGGTGTTCCTCCTTCTGACCGTTCGGCCGAGGTCGCGGGATTCGCACAAGCATGCACCGCAACCCCGGCGTTAGACCTCCTGCGATCCAAATAGTAACAACTATTAAGTAATCTGTTCCTAGCGTCATTGCCATTGCTGTCGGCTGCGAAGCGATAATAACTCTATGCTCGAGCATTTAGGTACATTTTCGCGCAACCATTCCTAACGAGACAGAGTAGGCTATTATTGCAGTAGGTATACAAGACTTTGTACAGCGTGATTTATCTGTAACTGCCTCGTTGTTGGTCTAGTGGTGGCAAACGCGACTGCTGATCGTGAGGTCCTAGGTTCGATCCCCAGGTCGGGCAGTGTTATTAGGTGTTTCCGTGTGGAATTCCTCAGTAGCGGCCTGGAGTTTGGAATTGTGCCCGGTTGACGGCAATAGCCTCGCCCCCTATTATATGGGACTTAAACATAACTGGCGAAACTAGGGTGTACTAAAAAACACCTGTGCCGAACCCTCCGGGGAATACAAGGCGTGATATTATGTTTTTTTATGATTTATCTGTTACGTAGTAACTATTGTGTAATCTGTGCTGATACAGATACACGTCTAGATACCACAGACATAAGCTACTTTTAGATTCAAACAATCCGATGGCCTACCTGATGGTAGGTGGTTATCGTCGCCTATATACACTTACAGGCCCAGGAGGATTGCTAATGCTTTGCAAAAAGTAGGTTGGCGTCAAGCCAGCGTCCCCACCAACGATTCCAGGATTTTTGTTATATCCAAAAAATTGTGCCTAAATAGTGACAAATAGTAACCTAAACGAAATAATTAGTAACTCAATAGTTTTTTTAAGTTATGAGCAGCTATTAGTGGAGACAACAAGGTTAGTCGGAAAGGGGGTACTAAGCCGCGGGTCGCTTAATGTATCACTGATGATTGTTTTAAGGAAAGTGTTAAAATTACAAAATTCGAAAAAACAAAATTCAATGGAAAATGATTTTTATTTTAGTTTTTTTCAAAAAATCTTCATCCCTACTTTAGTTACGAATTCAGAAAATGGAGCTTCTAATCGGTGACCCCAAATATGACCTAAAATGTAAACACAGCTGATCATGTCTGAGGATAGATAGAATTTAGCGTATTTTTTATGAAATCTTTGAACAGCTATTCCTATTAAACTATTGACTTTTGGGAAAAGTTGCAGAACAAAAGTTATCCATTATTATGGGTACTTTAACACCCTTTCGGCTTAGTACCCCCTTTCCGACTAACCTTGTATAAACCTACAACATCAAGAAGATTGCCAATGCGTTGCCAATCTTAGGAACAAAGTTGCAAGATATCTTGTGCCTGTAATTTCACCAGCATGGCGGCACCCTTCAAACCGAAACACAGCATTGCTGCAGAAGTAGGTCTGATTGTACAACATATGACATCTGCCAATAATACGTTAACTGTTACTACAAAATTGCTTGAATCGTATCCAGTGATATTACTCCATATTGCTGTTCTAATTGCACTACTGCGTTCAACTGTTTTTGCCGGGTGGTAAATATTGCTAGCACCAAGAATGGTAAAGGCTCAAAAGTTGGGCTTTTTGGGATTTAATCAAAAAATAACATAACATCACGTCTTTATTTCCCGAAGGGTTGTACAGAGGTGTATAGTAACACCTTCATTTCGCCAGTTAGGTTTAAGTCCCATGTAATAGGGGGCGAGCCTGTAGAGGAACGAGGTATGGTGTTCCTCCAACGAAAGGGAGGTTCCTCCAACCAGGCGAGTCTTGTGCCTGGCGGGCTACTGCCCAACGGTAGATGCTGGGGACTTATATATATACTATCTGCGTGTCAAATCTTGATATCGCAATGCAGGATTTGTGACATTTCATTTGACAGCTGTCATTGTTGTCCCTGTAGTCTGCTAGACGATCGTCGTGCTGCTTAGTTCTCATGTGGCGTGATAGATGCCGCCACAAGCCTATTGCCATCAACAGCACAAATCCGGGCTGGTACTGAGGAATTCCACGGAAAAACTCAAAAACACTTTGCCCGACCTGGGGATCGAACCCAGGACCTCACGATCAGCAGTCGCGCTTGCCACGACTAGACCAACGAGGCAGTTTGATAAAAAACATGTGTTAAAAATATCAAATCTCTCTCCCACACTCAATTCACGACAGTCCTTCTCTTAACGTTTTCAAGAGTAGGATTAGGAAGCATTACCTTTCTGAATGATTAATATGTAATATTATCTATGTAGGTTTATTATATGGTTTATATATATTTATGTATATATTTTCTTATTATATATTTATTTATGTATAAATAAGTTTAAAAATAAGACAATTGTACACTGGATTTTGCCCTCAACCACATAATCATTCTCTCTCTATCACTCAAAGGTTTGCTGGTAGAAAACTCATTTTTGAGTTAAGCTCGCCTTTGTACATAACTTCACTTACTTGTAGTTTTATTCCTGTAATTTTTCTTGTATACAATAAAGAATAAGAATAATGTTGAAAAAAAAATGTATTGGTGGCAACATTCCCTTCTGTCTGTGTTGTGTTACTTGGCGTCCTGGTGTGGTTGTTTCCTCACATATCATATACATTGCTTTTTCTTTTTCCTTTTCGACTGCTTGTACATGGTCTTGCGGACCGTTTCTACGTAACCGGGAAGTTATTGGCGAGACATGAAGGGTCTGCAACCAATGGGGACGAGAGTAAAATACTTAACCTAAGCTAACTACTATTACTACTAATATCATGACTACTAGCAACAACAGCACTAAGGGCAACGCTTAATGGGACTCAGACCTCGGCTTAGGGCGTTGCTAACGGGAGCATTGGGAGGGAGACGGCTTGATGAGGGCTGAAATTAACGGTGTGAGCATATAAATTGAACCTTCTGCTATCTATCTATTTTGTGTCTCCATGCTCTACATCTTTATCCGATGGGGTCTCGACAGTTTGCGGGCATATTAATCGACTACCTTTGTTTAGAATCTTTTGCTAACGGTTTTCAACTCACTTTTAGCTTTGTATGTATTTACATACACAGTGTATGGAGTAGAGGCTCTATTTAGAAGGTTTAATAAGTAAGGGTTAACATAAATGGATAGTTGGGGTGACATTTGAAGTTGATCGTTTGATAAACGTCGCTCGTGCTACATACATTAACATAACGTCACGCCTGTATTCCCCAAAGGGTTGAGCAGAGGTGTATAGTAACACCCTCGTTTCGTCGTTTTGATTAAGTCTCATGTAATAGGGGGCGAGCCTATTGCCATCAACCGAGGTCATATCCAAACTCCGAGCTGCTGCTGAGGAATTTACACGCAAAAACCCAATAACACTTTGCCCGACCTGGGGCTCGAACCCAGGATCTCACGGTCAGCAGTCGCGCTTGCCACCACGAAACTAATGGGGCAGTTTATAAGTATAAATATTATGCAAAATGAAGACGAGACGTTAGACTATAGCTAAAGTTCCTATAACTTGCGCACTCGAAACGCGGTAATTAGAGATGTCGTGGGATAAACGCACCAGGTATCTATACTAATATTATAAAGAGGAAAGATTTGTATTTTTGGATTTTTGTATGTAACGAATAAACTTAAAAACTATTGGACCGATTTCAAAAATTCTTTTGCCGTTAGAAAGCTACATTATCACTGAGTAACATAGGCTACGGGCGAGCCGTGAGGACACAGCTAGTCTTAAATATTCTACAACGCAAAGACCACTGTAGGGGTCTAGATAACATGACAAGTTCCGAACGCTAGACTATAGAAATATCAATGAGATGTACTGAATTGACACTAGCTTTCGACCGGTCACCAGACCAAAAATGTCATTCCCATACATTTAATTAGCGTATCTATTCTCTGGTGATCGAAGAAGCACAATATTGCCTGGGGGAAGCTGCTATTGTGTCCGTCTCTCATAACGACGTCTCGTACAGGTCTTCTCATAGCCTGTAACCCAAGATGTGCCTGCACGACGCTGAGGATGAAGGACTAGCGTCATGTACCTTTTTTTTATATGTTACTAGGCCTGCGTTTGGCCGCTATCTCGCCTGATGTTAAGCGATGATACGGTCTACGATGGAGCACGCTTGCCCAGAAGAAACCGATTCACTCGTGACTTGAAGACACCCAGATTGTAACTGTCGGGGAACACCCACTCGGGCAGCGCATTCCACTGTTTGGCGGTTTTTACAATGAAAGTGGAATCAAAACGCTTCGTTCGGGTTTTTGGTATATCAACCATGAACCGATGGCGCTTTTACGTGCTTCTGGCCGTCCGATAGAAAAAAGGGCAGGGGATATTAGATCATGCAGATCTGAAGCACACTCTCTAAGTATCTAGCCGTCAAGTACGCGCTTAGCTGCCCCTAATCTCAACGTTCTTTGAATCAAGGTGATGTTTTCTAGACCAACTACTCACATTTGTTTTATGTTTATAAATAGCGCTTAACTCAACATTACTCGAAGTACCATGAGTCAAAATCATTTGAAGTTCTGCAAACACTTAAGGGATTCAGAGCAAAGACAACATATACAAGGTTAGTTGGAAAGGGGGTACTAAGCTGAAAGGGTGTTAAAATACCCATAATAATGGATAACTTTTGTTCTACAACTTTCCCCAAAAGTCAATAGTTCAAGAGAAATAACTGTTCAATGTTTCATAAAAAATACGCTAAATTCTATCTATCCTCAGCTAAGATCAGCTGTGTTTACATTTTACGTCATGTTTGGGGTCACGGATTAGAAAATCCATTTTCTAAATTCATAACTAAAGCAGAGATGAAGAATTTTTGAAAAAACTAAAATAAAAATATTTTTTATGGATTCAAAGTTCTCACATTTACATACATACATAAACTCACGCCTTTTTCCCATGGGGGTAAGCAGAAACTATAGAACGCCACATGCTACGACCCTTACATACCCCTTTCGCTTCATCCACATTCATACATCTTGTCATACACGCACGCCGGTTGAGAGTACTACGCACCTGACCTTTGTGAAGAACATCACCAATAATTTAAATTAAAGGTATTATTTTTAAAAGAGTAACCATGGAGTTTCTTGCCGGCTCTTCTCCATAGGAAACAACTAATTGGAACCGTGCACCTAAATTCGACGTTTCATAAGCACCTGTATTGGTTTATGTGAAATAAAAAATTTTGATTTGATTTGATTTGAATAACATCGATGTATGTCATTCTAGGACGTCCTCTACCGGCGTTTCTATTGACATCCACCTTATAAATTCCTTTTGTTAATCGCCGTTCACTCATTCTCTCAACATGACCAAGCCATCTAAGAAGCAAACTCCAAAGCAACTCACTTCCATTTATTCCAAAAAAGAACTTTTTTAAACTCAATTTTGCGGTCCAACGTGATCCTTTAACCCTACGACAAACAATCGGGCATTTTCGTCCTCCGTTGTAAAATTAAATCTAAAATAGGATGTAATTGGGGCACAAAGAACCCGGACCCGCCGCCATTTTGAATTAAAACGTTCTAATTTGATGTGAGGAGCGTGTGTATAATTTATGACTTTTATTAAGTTATGTGTGAGGTGTGCTTGAAGGTTTATTTAAGTGCGGTTTCACAGATGCGTAGGATTAAGGTTTTTGTTTGGGTGGGGATCAAAGATAAAAAGTTTCCTTCCTTATATTAGCCTAATAATATACCCACCCCAGCAAAGCAAAGTCCTCTTCTCATTGGCCAACGCTTGCTTACTGCATGTTGGTGATTATTCATATCATTCAGTCCTGGTATTATTCATATCATTTAGCAGTGATAGCCTAGTGGTGTGACCGTCGGACTGCCAAGTCATAGGTCCCGAGGTTGAACTCAAGGTACGCACCTCTGACTTTTCAGATTCATGGGCATATTGTATAATTATCACTTACTTAAAAACGGTGAAGGAAAACATCGTGAGGAAACCGACATGCCTGAGAGATATTTCTCGAAGGCATGTGAAACCAAGTCAGAGGCCCATGGACGGAATAAACTCTGATACCAGGTTATTCACTAACCACACGAAAAGAAGAAGTCCTGGTTTCCTCAAAATGTTTTCCTTCACCATATGTCATTAGTGTACATAGATTAACATGCATTTGTACGTTTGCTTGGTGGTAGGATCTACACGGTCCGCCTGGGTAGCTACCACCATTACAGGTGGCAAGCAGTTGACTGTGTTCCGTCGTGTGTATGTGAGAGCCAGACGGGTGTAAGGGAATCCCTCTATATCTCTGTTCCTTGGATTTATATGCCCCATATTAGACCATGTGTGTGATTAACATCTGGTTAACTTGGTCGCATTTGGCCCTAGACTCAAAGCCAAACGTTCTGTCTAGCCTTTTCCCAACTATCTTGGGGTCAGCTTCCATTCTAATCAGATGCGGCTGAATACCAGTATTTTACACGAAGCGACTGCCATCAGACCTCCGCAACCCAGTAACTGGGCAATGCTGATATCCTAAGGTTGTCAGACTTTCGGGCTTCCGACTTCTCGTAACGACTGTCATAAATATTCGTATGACACCCGGGAACGACTATTTAACGTACTCTCCGAGACACGGAGGGGTCTCGATGTGTAACGAACGGTCACCCATCCACAGACTGACCGCGGCAAGCGTAGCTTAACCTCGCAAATCGTATAATCCACGCGGTTGGTAATCCACGAGCCCCTCAGACTCAGGGCCAAACAAGACGAAAAACAAAAAACATAAGTACCTACTTAGATAGATACATCGCTAACTCTCGGTAGAGACAATTGAAGGCTACTACGGTCCAGTCATACATTCCATCTACATCCAATTATACTTCTACTTGAAATAAAAAGCACCTACATGTATTATAAAAAAATCACATTGGTCACATCCCAGGTTGTGAACCCGGAAATCTAGTTTCAAACTGCTTGAATTAACTAAATACGAGCAAACTTTTAAAACACTCATAAGTCATTCAGATCAGAAATCTGAAACTTCGACTACCAACACAAAAATACAATACACTTGTCCGACAACAATTCACAGGTTGTTTGAAAAACTTTCGCGTTTTTCACAAAACTACTTTTAATAATGGAAATTCTTAGTACTTGCGCAATGCTTAATGCTTTACGAATGTTGGAAACATTACAAGCCAAAATGAAGCTTATGAAATGACATATTAGGTTGATTTTTGTGTGAGGTGGTTTTATTTGAAAACTCCATAATGATTTAAATTGGATACCTTGTAAAATCAACAGTGTAGGTTTCATAAATACACGCAGATTAATGACGCCAGAATGCAGCTCCTCGAAAAATTACAAACAAAATGTATTTTGTATTACGTGTACAGTGGCGGACATTGTAATGTGGCGCCTTTATTTTTTATTTTTTTTTAAGGTGTCTATTTTAACAGTCGTCATAGCCTTGTGGTGTGGCCGTCGGACTGCTAAATCATAGGTCTCGAGATCGAACCCAAGGCACGCACCTCAGATTTTTCTGATTCATGGGCGTATTGTGTTTTTATCGCTTGCTTAAAAACGGTGAAGGAAAACATAGTGAGGAAACCGGCATGCCTTTTTTTTTTTTTTTCTTTTCACGGTGGAAAATCCTCATGGATTCTTATTCTTATTCTTATTCTTTATTGTACACAAAATAATAATATATAATACAGTTCCGTTGGTAAATTCATGTACAAAGGCGAGCTTAACTCACAAATGAGTTTTCTAACAGCAAACCTTAGAGCGATAGAGAGATTTGATGTTGAAGAGAACAATTACCTAAGTGTACAAGTTATATAAAATTACAAATTAAATACATAATAAATATACACATCTACATAAACTAAACAAATATGTGTATAGCACACAATACATAAACGTAATACATACAATATAATATATAAAATACTACATAGATACATACAGGTCATGTAGACAGGAAATGTTCCCTAATTCTTTTCTTAAAAACATCTAACGACGGGCTATCACGTAAGGAGTGAGGAAGAGAATTCAAAAGGCGCGAAGCACGAACAGTAAATGATCCATCATAACGACTCGAGGTGTGGGAAGGCATACGAAGGAGAAGAGATGAGGATGAGCGACAAGGTTTCCCTCTAGGAACAAGAAATTCAAAGCGTTCTCGAAGATACATAGGAGAATTAGGATTGTGGAGAACAGAAAAGAGAAAAGAAAGAATGTGAGTATCACGACGTTGCCGAATAGGAAGCCACTTCAGCCGCTTCCGAAATTCCGACACATGGTCGTACTTCCGAAGGCCAAAGATGAAGCGGATGCACAAATTCTGCAGACGTTCTAGTTTCTCTAGCAGTCCCTCGCCCGGGGAAGGCGAGGGGGTCTGCCGGACTCTTACCGGCTAAAAACCAACGGTGTTCCTTCTCCTGACCGTACGGCCGGGGTCGCGGGATTCGCAAAAGCATGCATCGCAACCCCGGCAGGTCCCGGTCCGCCAACCCATGGCGGACCTCTCCTCTGTGGGGCCTTACCCCACGTCCTCTTGAGAAGCGCGCACGGAACACGGCGCGCCGCCTTCTCGGGCCTGTTACTGGTCGGGCGGCGAGTCCCCAAACCCGCCGCCCGCAGGCCACACACTAGGGTGGCTGGAGGTCATCGCGTACACGCGCCCTCCGGCGCCCGGTGCGTCTGGCGCGGGAAGGGAGAAGAGCACACCGCTCCCTCTCCCTCTCCGCTTCCTCTTTGGTCGCCATCACCCCCTCACAAAAGGAGGCGATGGCTTCCCACGCAGTCTCGCTCCCGACCATGGACAGAACCACGGCCGGAAGCGAGAGGTCACCGCCGACCGCCGCGACTAATTCGCGGCGCTGCGACCCCCAAGCAAACCGGCATGCCTGAGAGATATTTCTCGACGGCATGTGAAGCCAAGTCAGAGGCCCATGGGCGGCATAAACTTTGAAAAAAGGATGTCACCAACCACATAAAAAAAATCTAGATATTTTGCTAAAGTTTTTGTTGAGACTACAAATCTGTCTTTTTTCAGAAGTTTCACAGGCTTATCCAGTATTTCAATACTGTGATCAGTTACCGGTTTCTCGCAACGAGACTTATTCAATTTAGAAACAATCAGTTAGTTTGTTCAGTTCAGTTTGAAAGAAATCAACACCGCATTTCTCTTCCTCGTTCTCATATTAATTTAGCAACTACATACAATTTCCGTTTCATAACCACGAAATTGGCGAAGAAAATCTACGTCTTTTCGAACTGGCAAACTGCTATGGAAAATGCATCAAAATTTACTACAGCCAGCTATTTTGGAGGATAGCCACAAGTGAGTTAGGCGTCTGGAAGCCCAAAACTTTTCACTTGACTCGCGAAAATCACCATTTACAACTCTATACGTGAGCTGAGTTTAAAATTTAAGCTTTTGCACACTTCAACGGCTGAATTTTATGAAAATCTGTAGATATGGATAACTTTAGATACAATTCCAGATATTAAAAAGAAGACAGAATATCATAAACACAACATCACGCCTTGTATTCCCCGAAGGGTTTGGCAGAGGTGTTTTTAGTAGACCCTTGTTTCGCCAGTTATGTTTAAGTCCCATGTAATAGGGGGCAAGCCCATTGCCATTAACCGGGCACAAATCCAGACACCGAGCTGCTACTGAGAAATTTCTAATGGAAAAATCCAATGACACTGCTCGACCTGGGGATCGAACCCAGGACCCCATGCTCAGCAGTCGTGGTTGCGACCACTAGACCAACGAGGCAGTCTATTAAAAAGAAGACAGAGTATCAGTGTTCTTTACTAGTTCTACGTTTACCGATCAACAATAAGAGCTCTGCCTCAGTAGTACGTTGCGTTGCGTTGCGTCGTCGCAGCGTCAACACTGCGTCGTTTTCCATATATTTTAAATGAAAGCGTTGCGTCGTCTGATGCGACGTTTGCATCCGACAACGCAACGCTTTAATGTGACGTTTCAACGGATCGGCGGATCGGCGGCGTGATACACTGCGCCGTCAAAGCTCCGTTGCGACGACGGACAGTGATCCACTGCTAGAGGGGCAAACGAGACTGACTGAGGTGCGTGCATCGTCCTCTTGCGCTGCGACGTCATGCGTCGTCGCAACGCAGGTGTGGCATACAATGCGTTGATCCGTTGTGACGACGCAACGCAAGGCACTAATGAGGCATCGCCCAAACATGGTAATTATTCCATATTGTCTTTGGAAACGTCTCCAGGTGGTTAATTAAGACATCCCTTGCTTGAATTCATAAGTTCCTAATTATATTTATTTTTCGTTCTCATTGACACTTTATTTTGAGCGAATACAGTGTGTCAATCATACTTAAGAGTTGTCAATCTTGAACTATAAACAATCTGCTAGCTATTTTCCCAATAATATTCAGGTCAACTTCCAGTATAACCAGATGCGGCTGAATACTAGCATTTTACATGGAGCGACTGCTATCAGACCTCCGCAACCCATTAACTGGGCTATGCCAATATTCTAAGGTTAGACCGGTTGTTTTGAGCTTCTGACTTCTCGTAACGACTGTCATAGGTATTCTTATGACACCCGGGACCGACTGTTTAACGTGCTCTCCGAAGCACGGGGAGGTCTCTTGATCTTGGTCAGACATATTGCGTATTAAGCGTTGCAAACACAATAAAAACACACAAAAACCTAGTAAAAAAAACATGCTTCAAATGCCCGTAATGTTATTTTTCATCTTTTGTAGAGCAGCCATTTTTTTGTGAACGCAAGTGTACCAAAGGTAAAAGCAACTTCAGCATTTTTAAATTTATTATATTTTAATTAAGTCCTCTAAGCCAGAGTGAGTCTCAAAGTGAAATACTTTAATAATTTAATGTTCGTTAGAGTAGAAGAAAAATATGACTTATTGTTACAATAACAACTTATCAGCATAATATTCTGATTTACTGAGCGATAATAATAACTGCCTCGGTGGTCTAGTGGTGGCAAGCGCGACTGCTGATCGTGAGGTCCTGGGTTCGATCCCCAGGTCGGGCAAAGTGTTATTGGGTTTTTCCGTGTGTAATTCCTCAGTAGCAGCCCGGAGTTTGGATTTGTCCCGGTTCATGGCAATACGGTCGCCCCGTAACAGCGAAATGAGGGTGTTACTAACCCAACCCTTCGGAGAATACAGGCGTGATGTTATGTGTTATGTTTAATAATAAGTTACTGATTTAACTAAGTTACGGAGAGGGTCGTGGCATATTAACGACCGCGCGGATCATACGATTTGTGAGGTTAAGCAACGCTTGCCGCGGTCAGTCTGTGGATGGGTGACCGTTCGTTACACATCGGGACCCCTCCGTGCCTCGGGGAGCATGTTTAACTGTCGGTCACGGTTGTCATCCGAATACCTATGACAGTCGTTACGAGTAGTCAGTAGCCCGAAAGTATTACAACTGATCTAACGTAAGGATATCGGCATTGCCCAATAACTGGGTTGCAGAGGTCTGATGGCATCCGCGTAAAATACAGGTATTCAGTCGCATCTGGTTGAACTGGTAGCTGCCCAACATAGTTCGGAAAAGGATAGGCACAACTATAGTAAGTTACTGATTGCCGTATCTGCTAGTTAAGCATTTATTATGGCTATATTCAAATAAATAAATAAAATATATTAGCCTATAACTATCCCACTGGGCAAATGCTTCTTCTCATACAGATAAGGAACGAGCTGTCGACGATTTCAGACCGCATGGCAATGGTGTCGTATAATTGGAGACTCTTTTGTAACGTTGACGTAAAAAAATTTACTATTTTGAATAACACGAGTTTTTTAAATTTGAGTTTACCATCGTTTCTTTCTTCATTTTTTTTTAAAACGTTGCCACCCTCTATTTCTTCTCCTGTATCTGCATCTACAGATACAAATCTCCACATGCACAAATACTCAAACCTGGAACAACTACTAGGCTATACAAATATTTGTTCCGTGCGGAAATCGAACCCACGACCCGTAGCGCAGGAGCCAATCGCGCAGCCACTGCACCAAACGTGTCGTCGATTTTGGATCTCCTTACCATCATTATATGATCACCTTCGCCTATCGAAGAAATAACCTGAAATAACCTACCCGATATCTACCGAGATGGCCCCCATTTACGGTATACGTCATCATAATATTGGGCCGCCCTTTTATAGGTATCACAAAACTTCTCTAATAAAAACCATCCCCCGTACACCTCGTGGACATTTACACGTAACATTTTCCCCTAATATTATCCCATATAAACCGATATAGGTATTCTCAGGATTACTTATTCTAGTTTGTTACGCATTAGACATGTTGTATATCAAGCAAACCAATCTAACTTGTTCGGTATGACGCGACAGGTTGGCTGGCCGTCACAGCCTAAGCTACTGGCGCGCAGACCATACAGACAACAAAATTTAGCCACAGTTTTATAATCCATACAGTTGGTCAACGCCTACACGTGATAAATAATAAATGATTTTTATTTCTGTAAATATCTCTTCTACAGTCACTTTTACAAGTCAATGTAATGTTTTTTTAAGACTAGATGGCGCCAGCATTTCCTATCTGACTAGCTTTGAGAAGAAAAGCCAAAACAAACTCAGAGATCAAGGTCTCTTTCAAAGTCCAGACATTGTGGTATAACAACTATGCGAGTGTAACAATGTAGGGCAATGTCTGGAATGGCCTTCTGAGGAAAGTGCCATAGCATGTTTGAGTTGACCTGTCCTAACTGACGGCACACATGCATCAGTCATCGCGTAGCTCAAACCTTGTTTTAGGGAACTCAACAACCAGACGCACGACGCTACTAATTACGGACGGTTGCATAGCCCGACATCAAAGGAGTTGCCCAACTGTATAGATTGTACAAGTGTGACTAAGCTGTGTTGCCTGTACTGCCTACGGTCCCATATACGCTTAGGCACATATAATCTTGCCCTAACAAGCTGATTTCTATCATCCATTAACGATGTTGCTCTCTCATGACCCTTACCAATAGTTCTGCCTAGCCTTTTCCCAACTATCTTGGGGTCAGCTTCCAGTCTAACCAGATGCGGCTGAATACCAGTATTTTACACGGAGCGACTGCCATCAGACCTCCGCAACCCAGTTATGACCCTTACTAATAGTATACTACATTTGTTTTGTATATAAATTCTACTCGCACGTTTAAGAATTCCAGTCACAACCTAGGTAATATTTCAGCTACTTAATCCTAAAATGTAGAACTGTTTTCGTCGGCTGTGGAATCATTCTTCGACAATCATTTCTCGGTTGAATTTGTTCACCGATTCTGTCGGTCAACTAAACGAACCTGAACTAACCGAGTCGGGGAGGTAACCCGAGCCCACTTCACACGCTCTTATTGCATGCTAAACCTCATTCCTGATCACATCATGGTTAGTTTATTGATTTATTTGGGGACAGATCTACATATCTTTTGGAATTGTCGAATTGTCTTGTCGAAAGATTACGCCGATGAAAAGTAAAGATGAAATTCCACTAATTGTGTGCGGCACATTTATTTGTTCACAAACATTTGTGCAGTACTCCAATATTGCACGTACTGAATCCTGACTTGAGTGAGTCCACCGAAAGAAACATTTGTGCCGTACACTGTGCAGTACAGTGCCGCACATTGGTGGAAAGCGCCTTTACGTCTCGGTGAGAAGTTCGGCGTTGAAAGGTTCTAATGTCGAAACATTCATAGACGAACCGTTTTGTCGGTGAATAATTCAACGTAGAAACGAATGGCATAGGTTGATTCCAGAATCTTCAGAATCTTTTGGGGATAAAAGAACACCAAAGAAGGTTGAAGATAAACTGCTCAACAGACTGTCTATTGCCGGAAAGCACGTTATACAGTCGGTCCCGGGTGTCATACGAATACCTATGACAGTCGTTAAGGGTAGTCAGAATCTCGAAAGTCTGACAACCGCTGTAACCTTAGGATATCGGCATTGCCCAGTAACTGGGTTGCGGAGGTCTGATGGCAGTCGCTCCGTGTAAAATACTGGTATTCACCCGAATCTGGTTAGACTAGAAGCTGAGCCCAACATAGTTGGGAAAAGGCAAAATACTGTCTAATGCCTCGATCACCAATCCGTTGGCCAAGTTGATTAGGACATAGATCACCACCACCGTAAAATCTGTAGGTTTACTTTTTAACCTAAACAATAAAACTGTATCTGACATCAGAACCCCTAGCATGAGTTTTTGCCAAATCGTGTAATTAACGTATTCGTTTCGTTATCGACAAATTTTGTATGACAATTTTACTAGCGCCACGTGTGCGTATTTGGAACTAAGCAGTGCAAGATTTTTAAAGCACCAGTTTGACACGTTACTAGATTGTTCCCGTTTCGTTATAATTTATTGGGGAAAGAATCGAATTGTGTGCGAAATTGTTCGCCTTGTCTTTTTTATTACTCTAATTTATGGATGACACGTATTTAACAGTTGTTTCCGAGATTTTTCTTCAGTTCCGAAGTGGAATTTTAGCATTTTTATTTCAGTTATTTTTCAAGTCAATTGAAGTCGGCTTCAAGTCTAACCACATGCGGCTAAATAATATGAGTATTTCACACGAAAGTTCCCTAAGGAATATCCTGCATCATCACAGAATTTAAATTAACTGCATCGTTGGCCTAATGGTGGCAAGCGCGACTGCTGTCGTGAGGTCCTCAGTTTGATCCACAGGTCGGGCAGTGTTATTGGGTTTTTCCGTGTGGAATTCCTCAGTAGCAGCCCAGCGTTTGGATTTGTGCCCGGTTGATGGCGATAGTTCGCCCTCCATTACATGGCACTTAAACATAACGGCGAAATGAGGGTGTTACTATACACCTCTGCCCAACCCTTCGGAGATATACAGGCGTGATGTTATGTTCTGTTATCTATACTTCTATACTAATATTATAAAGAGGAAAGATTTGTATTTTTGTATGTAGCGAATAAACTTAAAAACTACTGGATCGATTTCAAAAATTCTTTTGCCATTAGAAAGCTACATTATCATTGAGTAACAGAGGCTATATTTATTACTGGAGTAAAACTTCTTACGCGGGCGGAGCCGTGAGGACACAGCTAGTATAATTTAAAATAGGTTTTAGTACACCTCATCCTAATCATTCCTGTTCACCAATTAGTCGTAAAATTAATTAACATGTAAAACATTCAAAACAAGGGATTTCCTTATAATAAGTGGATACACATCATTCTACTACATCCAATAACTTTTATTACATCTCATCGACATAATTTCTGTTCACCAATTAGTCGTAAAACTAATTAACTTGTAACACACTCAAAACAAGGGATTTCCTTAAAACAAGTGGATACACATCGTTCTACTACGTCCCCATAGCTACAACATGCTACAAGGGTGTTCATGTTTTACATACAAACCTCCGAAATTGTGTTATGTTTTCTCGAGCGTGCAGGTTTCCTCTCAACATTTACTTTCATGAGTGATAATTAAATTCCCAATTTAATTTGGACGTGAGTTACCGACCCTTTGGCGTGAGGGGTAGTAAGGGTACCTCTAAAATTGGCTAACTGTGCTGTTTTAAGGTTACCTTGCGAAAACGAAACCCAACTCGACAAAACGTTTTTGGATTTTTGTAAAATAAAATCTTAGGTTTTCTTTTGTTGAGTTTGACTTAGTTTAGTTTTAATATTCAATCAACAATTTATTAAAGTCAAATATTGGATAGACGCAACTTTTTAAAAAGGTTGGCATATTTTTGTCTGCCTCGTTAATCCAGTGGTGGCAAGCACGACTGCTGATCGTGAGGTCCTGGGTCCGATCCCCAAGTGGGGCAAAGTGTTATTGGGTTTTTTCGTGTAGAATTCCTCAGTAGCAGCCCGGAGTTTGGATTTTTGCCCGATTGATGGTAATAGGCTCGCCCCCTTTTACATGAGTCTTAAACATAACGACGAAAAGAAGATGTTACTATACACCTCTGCCCATCCCTTCGGGGAGTACAGGCGTGATGTTATGTTATGTTTTTTTTTGTTGCTTTTTACGTTAAAACACGTGACTATTTTTAAATCAAACACCAAAAAATTGTTTTTATTTTTTCAATTTAGTTCGGGCCAGACTAAAATATAAACGTTTTATTTTTCACTCCCACACAAAAAGTAAAAATTAAATATTCAACGATAGTCACCAAGTCTCAAATAAAATTCCCAAACGAATTTATCACCAAAGAGTTAAGAGCCGTCCCCGACGCGGCGACGCAATCCTGGGCCTATTATACGGGAACCAGTTTTTACGCGACTTTCAACACCAACCCCTGCATAGTTTATTGTTTATGGTGATTTTATCACTTAGATTATGTGTTACGTGTTTTTTATTCGAAATATTATGAATAAGTCATCATTTGAGACATTACGATGTTTTTATTGCGTTTGAATAGGTAACATTAGCATTAAGTGTTTTTAACCGACATCAAAAAAGAATTATGTTCCCAATCGTCTGTATTATTCCTTTATTTATTTTTATACATATATGATTACGTTTTTAAATATTTTCATATAAAAAATTAAAAACATTTAAAAATATTAAAAATAGCAGCCCACCGGCATCGGGAACAGGGTCCAAGCTACCGGTGGTCAGGGCCTCATAGAAAGGAACTTCCTGAGAATACGTGCCGTGTCCAGAAGTACCGCTTTCTGTAGCAGGCCCTTGACCCAGCTGCCCAACGAGAGCCTCATCAGGTGTTGGTCGAGGCTCTTGGCTATTAAGCCATTGGCCGTAACAACTATCGGCACAACAACTGCTGAGTCAACCTCCCACATGTCGCCAACCTCGTGAGCCAAGTCTTGATACTTAATCCCTTTATCTTTCTCGGTTTTCACAAGGTTCTCGTCATGTGGGACAGTGATATCAACAATAATTGTGAGACGCGTAGACGCTTTGATCGATCTATCACCGCTATGTCCGGCTTATTGGCAACAATAGTCCTGTCGGTGATGATAGATGGATCCCAGTACAATGTAATATGACCATTCTCGAGAACTGGGCCGGGCACATACCTACTTGTAATATGGTACTTCTGCGTCCACAAGGTTGTATTTTATTATTGTAAAGTACCTGGATGACCGAGCTTAGCTCGGTTTTTTTTTTGGTAAATCTTGTTTTTTGGTTAGAAAAAAAAAGGAATTAAATGGTCTAAAAAGAAGAAAATAAACTTTAAATTAAATCGATCCCATCAATTTATTACATTATACAACTAATTTATTAAAACTATATAAAAGTTTGTCGCGAGAAATACAATTTTATGAAGTACATAGGTACATTTTTTCTTAGAATTACTACACTTTACATTTATTAGTTATTGTACATACATATTGCATTCTTGTTTATTTAGTACCTCCCGACAAGCTTTTATAATATTTAAATAAATTAGTTGTATAATGTAATAAATTGATGGGATAGATTTAATTTAAAGTTTATTTTCTTCTTTTTAGACCATTTAAATAAAAGCTTGTTTTTAAAAATGTTTTTTGTACTATTCATTTATTTATTTTTTAGTCGGTATATCATGTTGAAATTTAGAACGGTCTTTCATAATTGAACGCTTATACAACATTTCATGTCTGTACTGCTAACCATTGAGGAGTTCTCTAGTCAGGACCCAATCCTGAGTGCAGCAACCATGTCACGGTAAAACTTAAAACCGGCTATCATAATAAAACGCGTACACAAAATTTCGTGTCTGTGCTGCTAAACATTGAGGAGTTTCCTAGTCAGGACCCAACCCTGAGAGCAGCAACCATGTCAAGGTAAAAAGTAAAAGCGGCTATCATAATAAAACGCGTACACAAAATTTCGTGTCTGTGCTGCTAAACATTGAGGAGTTCCCCAGTCAGGACCCAATCCTGAGAGCAGCAACCATGTCACGGCAAAACTTAAAACCAGCTATCACAATAAAATACGTACCCAAAATTCGTGTCTGTGCTGCTAACCATTGAAGAGTTCCCTAGTCAGGACCAAACCCTGAGTGCAGCAACCATGTCACGGTAAAACTTAAAACCGGCTATCAAAATACAATGCGTACACAACATTTCGTGTCTGTGCTGTTGAGCGTTGAAGAGTTCCTTTATCTGGAGCTAATCCTGGATGTCGATTCAGGTCATGCTTACCAAAAAAATGTATTGTCATCGGAAATGAACCAACATTTTTAAATTCAACTCCTTAGGATAAGAGGAAGTGATTCAAAATTCAGTTGCAAGATTTCAACCGAACATACATACATACAAACATTGCAAGTTAAATAAAAGCGTATAAAAAGAAAAATAAATTATAAAAGCTTGTAAAAAAAAGAAGGAACTTAAAAAAAAGGGAAAAAAATAATCAGCAGGACTCGAACCAGGGTTTTCAGGTTTTCAGGATTTCCCACCTGAGCTATTATAACATTGTAAACGGTGGCGAAAATTTACTTTCGTATTCTAATGATATTGTAGCAGCTTTTCATTGCCTAAAAACACGGATAAAACGACACTTTTTTTAAATGAAACCCCAGCTAGATCGATTTATCGCCCCCGAAACCCCCTGCATACTAAATTTCATGAAAATCGTTGGAGCCGTTTCCGAGATTCAGATTATATATATATATATATATATATATACAAGAATTGCTCGTTTAAAGGTATAAGATATGTTTTTTTTGTGTATGTTCGTGCTTATTAAGGGGCCCGTGGCTAATTATAAACCGCGCGGATCATAAGATTTGCGAGGTTAAGCTGCGCTTAATGCGGTCAGTCCGTGGATGGGTAACCATTCGTTACACATCGAGACACCTCCGTGCCTCGGAGAGCACGTTAAACAGTCGGTTCAGGATTCCATACGAATTCGACAGTCGTTACGGATAGTCAAAGGCCAGAAAGTCTGACAACTGGTCTGAGTGTCATACGAATGCCTATGACAGTCGTTACGGAAAGTTAGAAGCCCGAACGTCTGAGAACTGGTCTAACCTTAGGGTATCGGTATTGCCCAGTAACTAAGTTACGGAGGACTGATGGCAGTCGCTCCGTGTAAAATACTGGTATTCAGCCGCATCTGGTTTACTGAAAGCTGACCCCAACATAGTTAGGAAAAGACTAGACAGAACAATTAAAACTGCATTCAATTATTTTCAAAAAATCTAAGCGTACAGACAGCGGTAGCGACTTTGTTTAATACGATGTAAAGAATAACATACATTATGGTTGAAACATAGAATTTATACACGATAAAAAAAAACAAAAAGGTTATAAGCCGAACCTATTTTTTTTTTCTTTGTTACTAGGCCTGCGTTTGGCCGCCATCTCGCCTGATGTTAAGCGATGATGCGGTCTACGATGGAGCACGCTTGCCCAGAAGAAACCAACTCATTCGTGACTTGAAGACACCCACTGTCACTGAACCTTGTCGTGAGCGGCTGTTACTTTCTTTGGAGAGGGTTGAAAGCGTCATTGATTCCTCTGTTCTGGTATTCCGTGTCCGTGGAATTGTATAACGATTCCCTGATGTCAATATTATATATTTTTTATGTAGGTATGGAATTTATTATATTTAATGTTATTTTTAAGTAATAAAATAGGACGTACGTATGAGACTTGCATAGTCGCTAAAAAGAAAACTAATATCTCGAAAGAAAATTGGATATAAATAAAATACTCGTAGGAAATTGCACTCACAATAACTTTACCAAAGCAATTCCATTTGTCAAGACATCCGATATCATTTGTCGTTCAATCAATTATTATGACTAAACATATCATATAAACTTCAATATTTACAAATACTTTCATTGTTTGTGTGAACAGTTTTAATTCTGTGTCATCAAACACTTGTTCTCACATTACTGGCTTGTTACTCAAACTGTGAAGAGTGTTTTTCAAGTATTCTAATAACTAGTAAACTTTAAAAAAATATCTAAAATAAAAAGTATACATAAGCAACAAAAACACTCAATATAAATACTTTCATAGTATTAGAAAGTGCTGTTCTTATTGAAGATTAATCTTGAAATATACTGGCCTGCAAAAATAAGTATCACACTTTTAAAATTGCAATAACTTTTTAAGTACACAAGATATATTTTCGAAACAAAAAGGACTCAAAAAAGAGTTTAACTTTGTTACTATAGTTTCAAAGAAAGCTGATAAAAATTGCTATAAAACGTTTTTTATTTTAAATCTCTAACTTCTATACTTTAGAAAAAATTAAAATTTTAAAAGTGTGATACTTATTTTTGCAGGCCAGTGTAGATCAAACAATATAAAGTGTAAAGACATTGAATCAATTTAAAATTCTGACAACGTTTAAAGCAAATCTTATTTCAAGCATCCGCTAACGTTCAAACTATTCCCGACTCGGTAAAAGTGCAATCTCATTTTAAACCAATAATTCCTGATCGTATGAAATATTCTGGTCGTTGAAAATTTTAAACAGAAGATGAGACTTTACCCGTTCGTCTTCATAATAGTGAGCATCGAAGCGAAAACGCGGAAGTACTGCAACGTTATATCCACAGATACGACGAAAAACTGCTATGTGAAGGAAACTTTGACGTCCATCCCTCACAGCCCCAACCAACTATCCGTGGACCTAACTACCAATACGCTGTACTTCAGCTTCGATTTTGGCGAAGGAGAGTACGTGCCTGCTGTACTCAATATTGACACCAAGATCCTTAGTGTTTTGAAGGGAGTTAAAGACGCTTTTGCCATGTCCAATGATCCGACAACAGGAGAAATGTATTTTGGAGGTAGCCACGGAATCTACAAATATAACTCCTTGAAGAAAAGCTTGCAGCGGTTGAATGTCGACAATTTGGACATCTGGTGGTTGTTCATTAAGAAGCGGATATATTTTATAAAGTTTCCAAGTCTTAGTGCATATTATTATGAAAACAAGACTGTTAGAGCTGTTCCAGAACTGAGAGGGGACATAGTGCATCAATTTGTTTTGGATAGGGAAGATAATATTTTCTTTATAAACGGTACGGGTTTATTTGGAATTAAACAAGATACTTACGAGCCAATATTGCTGCGAGATCATCCGAGATTTCTGGGAATAGCCACGGATAATAATGGCCACGTCCATGTTTGCAGCGAAGATGGCATATTTGTTGTCACAAAAATGGTTACTAAAGTGCAGAAGGTTATCAGTGTTCAAGGAGTGTTGGGAATTACGTTCGATAAAGCAAATAATATTGTTTATTCAGATTCTCATGAGATTGTTAGATTACTTCCGATGTCTAGGGAAAATTATTACGAGCAGATGCGTGGAGAATAAACCTATGCAATAGTCTTATTTATTCATGACACAACTATTGTTGTACATAGGTATGTCGCTTCACAACTCAATGCAATTAAGAAAGTTATAATCTCTTTAAAAGAATTTCAATTTATAGCTGTGTGGTCCCTCACAGACAAAAAAAGCCTTCTTTGAATTTCATGCAAGTTTTTCAAAATAAATAGCTTTGGGAATTATATAAGGTGTAAGGGTTAGTATTCATTTCTAAACTGATATCATAATAGTTAATTAAAAAAGCTTATGTTCTAAAAGAAGAGCCAACTTATTTAGTTTTTGTGTGACTTTTTCGGCATCCTATGAAATATTTTTATTCACTTAAATCTGATTGTTTACTTTTTTAAACTAATATTATTCTTTAGGCAAGTAAGGGATAGCGGGGGTGTCCTCAGATCAGAAAATTCAAACCAGAAAACTGGATCAAATGATTACAATAAAAATGAGTTAGGGTTGAAGTTTTGCTTTGTTTCACTAACACGTTATTATATTAAACAAAAAAAAACAGTATAACCCTAATTGAATCTGTTTAATTCATCACTGATGTGTAACCAAACAGAGAGTCACGCACTATTTGCGTATTTCCCAGCTAATCCAGATATTAACCATGCCCTAGTTAACGTAAACAACAGTGACACAAGTTATCAACAATGTAATGTATTTCAACTCCATGTTTACACACAAGTGTGGACGTGGCTATTTCACAGACCCAACTAAATAAACAAATAAACATACTGTTATTCACTGGACTGGAACGTTTTCATATTGTGGAATTGTGTTTATAGTTCTAAGGCTAGTTTTGGATTTGAGATTTTGCGAACACGATTTAGCCGGAACTAATCCATACTTCCATACTCCATACTTTACTATTACTATAATATAATATTAATATATTATATACCTATATATCAATACTTAATATTATAAATGCAAAAGTGTGTTTGTTTGTTTGTTTGTCCTTCCTTCACGCCCTAACTAAGTAACCAATCGACTTGATTTTCGGCATAGAGTTAGTTGAAAGGATGGAGAGTAACATAGGCTTTTGGTCCTGGAAAAACATCATGTTCCCAAAGAAGGTTTACAGGAATATTCGTTAATTATGTCTTAGCAGTTAATGGAAAGATACACAACATTGTTTACACTAGCGTCCTTAAATAGTGCTCTGTTCTGTATACATGATTATTTGATTATTATTATAATATACTTAGTGATTTAGTTGATTATCGATGTTTAATAGATTATACGTTTGTATGCTGCAAACTGCCCTATATATTTTTCTTGACAATTCTTTCCATCCAAAGGTTGTCTGGAAGAAATTGCTTTAAGCGATAAGACCGCCATTTGTACTGTTCTTAATAATGTGTACTCCTTCTGTTTTATTTCTTTTAGTGTACAATAAAGTATATCTATCTATCTATCTATCATGATCGGTGTCTCTTTCCTTCTGGAAAAGATTTTCAAATTCCACGCGAGCGAAGCCGCGGGTAAAAGCTAGTAATGTTATAAACGCGGAAGTTTGTAAGTATGTATGTACGTTTGTTACTCTTTCACGCAAAAACGGCTGAACGGACTTTAATAAGATTTGGCACACAGATACACTATGCCCTGGATTAACACATAGGATACTTTTTATCCGGGTACATCAAGTAGTTCCCCTAGGATGCGGATGAAACCGCGGGAAATAGTCTAGTTGTAAATATAACTGCCTCGTTGTTCTAGTAGTGGCAAGCGCCACTGCTGATTGTTAGGTTCTGGGTTCGATCCCCAGGTCGGACAAAGTTTTATTGGGTTTTTCCGTGTTTTTCTTTAGTAGCAGCTCGGAGTTTGGACTTTTGCCCGATTGATGGCAATAAGCTCGCTCCCTATTGTATGGGATTAAAATATAACGACGGAATGAGGGTGTTACTATACACCTCTGCCCAATCCTTCGTAATACAGGCGTGGTGTTATTTTTTGTATGTCATGTTGAGCTATTTTATTTACGTTAAGAAATTTAGAACTGCAAATGAGGAATGTTCAATAGAAAAGACCTACATCATCTGCATCTATTTCATCATCATTAACTCAAATTGTGCGACCGCACCGCAAAATATAACATTGATCAGTATTTTTGCCTAATATTTGTATGCAAATATTTAAAAACACCTCTCTTTTTCGTTTGCGGATAAAAATACGATTTATGTGGAAATTTTCACAAAAAAATACTAATTAATTTCCTGCTGTTCTAGAAACAAGACGCGACCAGTCGATTTGCTCGTTTCACGATTCCAGTGCGATCGAACATTGTGGAACAGTAGCATTGCTATCGGCTGTGTCGCAAATCTGCACATAGCCTTACACACATCTTTGCGGTCAGATACGATAGATAAATAAATAAATACCTATGTATGACGCCGACTTCGATTTAAACATAACAGTTGATTTATTCTTGAAATTATTTGTTATAATTAGGTTTATATTATGAGAAAACTGCCTCGTTGGTCTAGTGGTGGTAAAGCGACTGCTGATCGTGAGGTATTGTGTTCGGTCCCCAAGTCGGGTAAAGTGTTATTGGGTTTTTCCATTGGGAATTTCTCAGTGGCAGCCAGAAGTCTGAATTTGTACCCGATTGATAGCAATAGGCTCGCCCCCTATTACATGTGACTTAAACTTTACTGGCGAAACGAGAGTGTACTAAAACATCTCTGCTGAACCTTTCGAGGAATACAAGGCGTGATGATATGTTATAAAAAAATGATGCTATTTAATATTTCATATACCGTTTCCACCCTCCATAAACTCCATGATTTTTACCTCAATCTATCCCAGAACTGTCCTCATTATGGCAATATTAAAATCACGTGCCATGTTCCCTTTCAACAGGCATACTGGTATTCGATCCGAGAATTTACCTTATTTCATTCAGAACACGGACGTGCACGGGAACTTTATTAATTAAATACCGCAGCAGACCTGTACACTCCGATTTTCAATGTACACTACATGAAGGGTCAGTGGTAAGAAATGGGGTCAAATAATGGAACCACAGATATCGAGTTAAATACAGACCGCAAGTTTTTTTACCACTGTGGAGACGGGTTAGAATATAAAACTTCCTCACCGCACGCTGGGAGTAGACGCGTGTTGTAAGATTCAACAAAACTCAGCACACTTGGTGGTAGGATTTATACCCTGTGCTTAGAATGAGGGGTTGAGGCCACCACACTGGCCTGATGCGGGTTGGCGGACTATACATACATACTTTATAGCAGCCCTCTCAGGTATGCATGTTTACTCACGATGTTTTCCTTCACCGTTAACGCAAGTGAAAACCAAATTCTGATCAGCATATGAATTCGAAAAGTCAGAGGTATGGGCCGGGGTCGAACTCAGACCCCCCTGCATGAAAGGCAAGCGTTTAACCGGTAGGCTATCACTAGTAGTTAAATTACATACTTGGGTAAGTTTCTTTTTTCCCAATCTACTATATTTTTATGGGTACTAGGCTCAAAAATACTACAAGTTGGAATCCTCACCTGAGGATTACACAACACTAGTAACTACAAGCATATTATAATATTACAATAAACTCCCCATCTTCTTTGAATCTCAAACTTATTTATAAAAGCACGACATTCCCAAAAGAATCCTTGTTTTAAAACTATCTTCAAATTCTAAGGAAAATTATTCGCTTCATCTCGGAGACGACAACGACAGCACTAGTTTAAAATATTTAGCTTTTAAAATTAAAATAATTTTGTATTTATGACAAAACTTGGCAATACTTTACGTGTTCTGTAGAGAAATCTTGTTTATGTTAACTTCAATTGCAGTAAAATAATAGAATGAGGTGTTACTTTGCGGAAATCCATGACATACAATAAAAATATTTAGTGTTAATTGCGGTTTAAAATATGGTGGAGTGACAAAAATTTAAAGGAATATGCTTAGGTGGTTTGGTCATGTTGAGAGAATGAGTGAACGGCGATTAACAAAAGGAATTTATAAGGCGGATGTCAATGGAAATGCCGGTAGAGGACGTCCTAGAAGGACATACATCGATGTTATTGGTGATGTTCTTCACAAAGGTCAGGTGCGTAGTACTCTCTACCGGCGTGCGTGTATGACAAGATGTATGAATGTGGATGAAACGGAAGGGATATGTAAGGGTCGTAGCATGTGGCGTTCTATAGTTTCTGCCTACCCCCATGGGAAAAAGGCGTTAGTTTATGTATAGCTGATCAAACTTGGATGCAGTATGCAGAACCACCGCCCCGCCCGCCCGCAAGAACAACCTACTGTTAAAAAAAAACAAACACAAACAGCAGGCTACCTGCACGTTCCCTGGTTCAAAAAAAGACCTGAAAATTTGCCTACAGAATGCTTTTCTTTTTATTCTTGACGTGGTCGCGTTTGGCCCTAGTCTCACCTGATGGTAAGCGCAACCAGGGTCTAAGATGGAGCACACGATTCTAAGGAACAGTGTTATAGAGGGATTCTCCTATATCCCTCTAGCTCTCACATGCTTGGCGCCGGACTTTAATGTAATGGGTGGTAGCTAGCCAGGCAGACCGTATAAATCCTACCACCATGCGTGCTGGGTTTTATTGAATCTTACAACACGCTTATTCCCAGCGTGTGGTGAGGAAGTTTTATATTCTAACCCCCACATGGGGTAAAACGTTTTTCACTATAGAAAATGCCTTACAAGATTAAGGATGAGCATCCACCCGAGCTGTGCTAAGCTGCGTAGCGAGGAATGTGTTTTGTAAGCACCAATAGAATCACTTCATTTACCTAGCTTCGCTCTGCGCAGCTCTGGTGGATATGGGTCTAGCAGTGCGAGATTTTTGTTCATACAAAACAAGCGAGAAATGTGTTGCGAGGAATGTGTTGCTAGGAATGTGTTGCGAGGAATTTGTTGCGAGGAATGTGTTACGAGGAATGTGTACCGCTCCCGCCACACCACCCTATTCGAAAAGAGTCCGCTATCTATCGTCGCACGGCTCATTTGTACACATTAACACATTACGCATTAGACATCCATTCCTCGCACAGCTCTGGTGGAAAGGGTCACACCGTTTCACATCCTCGCTACACATTTTCGCAGCACGCATTTTCCTCGCACAGCTCTGGTGGATGTACAGCCTAAGACCGCTCAGTGTACCACCAATACACATTAAGTTTAAATAAATAAACACCAACAAAATAAATAAACTGATAATAATCTTTTAATACTTTGCATATCGCCATATCCCGACAAGCACATAACATAACTCCTAATATCAAATAATAAGGCTGTACTTATTCCGTACGTCGAGCGGACAGCCCTTACAAATGGCGGTTCTAATATTTTTTTTATATTTACGAGAGTCGTTTAATTAAAACACCATGACGTAGCGCTCCGGGCCTTTGTTAAGCAGGACCTTTGCAGATGGGATGTACTTAAAAAGCATGGTGGTCATAAAATTTGATAATGTTTCATTGTGTCTGTTGCACCGTTTAGCTGAGAAAAACCCTCGTCGTTTATTTCCAAAGGTCAATTTGAATCGGATTGGAATTCTTGATTTTGTTTTTAACAACATAACATCACGCCTTCTATTTCCCAAAGGGTTCGGCAGAGGTGTTTTAAGTACACCCTCGTTTCGCCAGCTATGTTTAAGTCCCATGTAATAGGAGGCGAGCCTATTGCCATTAACCGGGCACAAATCCAGACTCCGGGCTGCTACTGAGGAATTCCTAATAGAAAAACCCAATATCACTTTGCCCGATCTGGGGTTCGAACCCAGGACCCTATGCTAAGCAGTCGTTTGTTTTTAAATACATACATAAACTCCTTTTTCATATGGGGGTAGGCAGAAGCTATAGAACGCCACAACGATCCTTACATACTCCTTTTGCTTCATCCACATTCATACACGCACGTTGTTTCGCATGTTTTTAAATAATCCCTTAATAAAAACTTTTAAGTTAAACGGTTTTATCTTGCAGTACCCCTGCAGCATCAGGATTTGAAGGTTGAAGGTTGAAATTATCATAATGTTATATTTTCATAGGAATTGAATTTGTGTGCGAAGTTTCAGGAAAATCGGTTATGCAGAAGTTGTTATAAAATCTGTCGCAAGATTTATATCAAACAAACAAATATATACGAAGTGAAACTAATTAAAACCGTTTAAAAACGTTGCCATGAACTAGCTGTGTCGTGGGTGCGTTTACAGACACAAATCTTCACATGCACAAACACTCAGACCCGAAAAAACTGTCTGTAGGCCATACGAATATTTGATATGTGTGGGAATCGAACTTGCGACCCACAATGCAGTAATCCAATCGCTCAGCCACTGCGTCAAGCGTGTTATCAAAATTATAAGTACCTAGGTATCATAACATAAGATCATGCCTGTATTCCCCGAAAGGTTGGGAAGAGGTCTATAGTAACACCCTCATTTCGCCGTTATGTTTAAGTCACATGTAATAGGCGGCGAACCTATTGCCATCAACCGGACACAAATCCAAACTCTGGGCTGCTACTGAGGAATTCCACACGGAAAAACCTAATAACACATTGCCCGACCTGGAGATCGAACCCAGAACCTCACGATCAGCAGTCGCGCTTGCGATCACTAGACCAACGAGGCAGTTATTACTCGTCAACTATTTACTAAAACACATAATCCGAAAAAGCAATTTGTAAGGGGAACGTCTAATTCAACATTGAGGTGGCTACTGCTTTTTTTGCTAGACGTATAATAATTTTATGCTTTGGCTAATACAATACACTAACACTCATATCTATAGTTGTTTATTTGAGTATAAGTAATTATTTAAGCATTTTACTTTTACATAAACTCACGCCTTTTTCCCATGGGGGTAGGCAGAAACTATAGAACGCCACATGCTACGACCCTTACATACTCCTTTCGCTTCATCAACATTCATACATCTTGTCATACACACACGCCGGTTGAGAGTACTACGCACCTGATCTTTGTGACGAAGTTGCGGTTTAAAAGATGTTGTAGTGACAAAAATTGAAAGGAGGTTAAGTGGTTTGGTCATGTTGAGAGAATTAGTGAATGGCGATTAACAAAAGGAATTTATAAGGCGGATGTCAATGGAAACGCCGGTAGAAAACGTCCTAGAAGGACACACATCGATTTTATAGGTGATGTTCTTTTACTTTTAACAACCCAGAAACGAGAAAACGACTTGTAGATACGAATGTGAGACCAAGTGTAAGAACTGCCTCATTGGCGGTGGTAAGTGTGACGTTCGTGGGGTCCTGGGTGCGATCCCCAGGTCGGGCAGTGCTATTGGGTTCTTCCGTATGGAATTTCTCAGTAGCAGCCCGGAGTTTGGATTTGTGCCCTGTTGATGACAAGGCTCAGCCCCCTATTACATGGGACTTAAACATAATGGCGAAATGAGGGTGTTACTATACACTTCCGCACAACCCTTCAGGGAATATAGGCGTGATGTTATGTTTATGTAAGACCATGAGTTGTTTTGGTGTTTATTCTCAAAGCTAGTCAGTTCTGAATCACCGTGAAACGAAACAAGCAAACGTTATGTGTTATGTCCAACTTATAACTCAATAACCTTACTCAAAAATGCTTGTAATGTGTTCATTATTTTGACAACCTTCTTTGAGCAACGTCGTCCTTTCCGCGCTACTTGAATAGGCGCCAGCAAAGTTGTATGGAATTTCATTGCTGGTAAGTTTTAGCCACCAGCAATTTCCTTTGAAAATCCATTATTGTCGAATTTTGTTTCAAAAATAGTCAGGTGCAAAAACATTTTATTCAGAATTTGGCTGTGATACAGGCACCAAAATCAACATAGACTAAATAAAATAAATAAAAGCTAAAGCCCGGGGAAGAAACAAATAGTTACTTTAAATTAATTCTTACTATACTAAGCTAGTATTATTTAAATTACTCGCATTGTTTGAGTAGAGCACTATAGAAGCCTGGTCCGCAATGACTGCACTGCTGGCCACGCTATGATGGCCTCGAGCTTAGCTTAGCTACGCTCTCGGCCTTCAAGCTTGGTTATCATTGCAAACCATATTGTTCGCGCTATAAAGGCGAGACCGATTGTCCATCAAGAGCTGCAATGCTGAACTCGCTGTGATGGCCTGGAGCTGCGCTACGCTGCGCTTTCGGCCATCATCAGTGCTGCCTGCAACGCAGTCATTACAAACCGCGACAGTAATGTACTATTACTCACTCATAGACATACCAACAACTCACAACATTCTCACAGTCAACACACCAATTACAAACCAAAAAAAACTTATAAAATCCAAGAAAAAATAACTGTCTACCTATTTCATCCCACTCTATAATCAGAGAAATATTCCGCAACGCCAGGTCACGTCTGACGTCGATTGCGGGCCCCTAACTTCGCGTAATTCCGCATTACTTCGCGAAACTCCGCGTCACGGCGCGTAGCACGCGTAATTTCATCTGAACGACCGCGGCAGCACCGTCGCATTCGAAATGGAACTACCGTGGGAATGTTCTTAGAAGTTATGTTGCACGTATTCGGAGAGAGCCGTGCGTGAACGGACGATTGGACGGGAAGGTTTGTATGTTGGCGGATGACAACGTACAAGGATAGGGTTGTCGAACGATAGTTTTTCTGTTTTAGCAATATACCTAAAATACATGAATACGTAAAAATGATAGTTCCTAAATCTATTACGTAATTTGTGTGAACCACCATTTGTGCACACCACCGAAAATATAAGAAAGGTTTATTTAAATTAATTGATGTTAAAGAAAACGTTAAAATATGTGTACATTGTCATAGGTCCCAAATTAGCGTGTACAAGTACATTTCAATACATTCCAATACAGGTGGCTTTCTTTCAACCAAAACCATTTGAAACGCGTGCTTTTAAAAAAAATCTGCTGAATGTTGGTACGGTCAACAACGAAAGTTGGTCAACACTGTTACTTTTACATAACATCTAAAAGACGCAAAATTATTCGTAACACTGCTTTTCAGAATTTCATATAATAGTCAAGAGTTTGTGTAATTTTATTGTTACATGTGTTCCGATTAAATTTGAATATTATTATGTTCAGTTATGATTTTAAAAACTGAAGTGTTAACATACTTTTGTTGCTGACTGTACAGTAAAATATTTCAAAAAACATTTCTGTAGATTGGCAGCCCTATAGAGAAAACGAAATAGGACGCATGCACCAATGGATTTTTCAAAGCACACAATTGAAAACGTATCAGCATCAAACAAAGAAGATAGAATGTGTTCAATGACGGAGAAACAGCGATGGATAACAATGTATCGAGGCATGTCCAGCCATTATCATTGTCCAATACTACGCCTTTATTTAAAACAGAAAACAACGATTGGACTGCTTGTAGATGGTCTTTGCGGACCGTTTCTATGTAACATAACATAACATCACGCCTTATATTCCCCGAAGGGTTGGGCAGATGTATATAGTAACACCGTCATTCCGTCTTTATGTTTAAGTCCCATGTAAGGTGGCGAGTCTATTTCCATCAACTGGGCACAAACACAAACTCCGGGCTGTTACTGAGGAATTTCACACGGAAAAACTCAAAAATACTGCCCGACCCGTGGATTGAAACCAAGATCTCATGATTTGCAGTCGCGCATGCCACCACTAGAGGCAGCTAGTTATGGAATGTGACATAAAACCTAGATAGAAAGATTTACAACAGTAAAGTGCAAAATATCCCTAAAAAGAACGCAACACATTAGAAGCTAATGGCAGCACACAAAGTGATACATTACGCGCAAAATAAAGTCACCGGCTTTCAAACAACTTCGATGGAGATGTGTTTACAGGCTTGCATAATGTGTTGCCTCTTACGTTTACAGAGGGTAACACTAATATACAACCACTTATAGGTTGTATCTTTAACATATTGAAGAAGAGAGTGATGAAAGAGAGTCAGATAGACAAAGGGGTAGGTGCGAGTACGTCCTTTTTTAACATATGTAGGTATCCATATCGGATGTAAAAATACCGTTAACGAAGCCGAGAGCCACGTATTCTTCCGATCATTACGAAGGTTTTTTGTATTGGGCCATACCTGGGAACCAACTGGTTATGGAGATATTGAAGGTCAAACTCACCATATTTTTGAACGTTTTTCACGAAAACTTAGTTTAAATTTTATTATTAAACATTCTTCTATACAAACATTATCAACATTTTCGAAATGTAGACACAGTCTACTGCGCGCGCGCCTTCAATGCGCGCTACAACTAAAAGCTGTTTTTTAATATCAAAGTCGTTTCCCAACAAATTTTTTTGCTGTATGTTACTTAGTTTGATGTACAGTATGCGTAGACTTCGGCTTCGTTAAGGCTACTTTTACACCCTGTGTATAAAAAGAGAAACTAACTGGTTGAGTAATCTATCAACGCACAGCCTAAAGGTGCGTACATATTATATAACATAACATGTAATAAAACGATGTTATAAAACATGTTTCAGTAATGTGGAGACTGAATGTTATGAAACATGTTATTAAGTTATTTAACAAGTTATTATTATTTAAAAATGTAATACGACCAACGAAAATGTTATACAACATTGTTATATTACATTGTTATTCTAATGTGTACGGTATTGTTATATGTTGCAAAGTTGAAAAACAATGTTAGATAATGTGGACATGTTATAAAACACAAGTTATACAACATGTTACTTAATCTGTACGCACCTTGAGACGCTGGGGATAGAAAAATTGAAATTTTGACAGAAGGTACCTTTTATGACGTAGGCACTACTAAAGAAAGATTATTCAAAATTCTTCCCCTAAAGTGTAAAAATAATCACACAAACCGAAGCTGCAGGTAAAAGCTAGATCAATTATGATTTTAAAAAGGTAGCACATTAACACCGTTAATGTCCGGCTGATTGGTAGCGTCGTTCGGCAGTCGGGTTGTTGAGCTCCCTAAAATAAGGTTTGAGCTACGCGATGACTGATGCATGCGTGCCGTCAGTTAGGACAGATCATCTCAAACCTGCTATGGCACTTTCCTCAAAAGGCCATTCCAGACGTTGCTCTACATTGTTACACTCGCATAGTTTTTATACCACAATGTTTGGACTTTAAAAGAGACCTTGATCTCAGAATTTGTTTCGGCTTTTCTTCTCAGAGCTGGTCAGATAGGAAATGCCGGCGCTATCTAGTCTTAAAAAACGATTACATTGACTTGTAAAGTGTCTGTAACAGATTTATTTAAAGAAATAAAAATAAATTATCATCAAACGAACGCTGTAAATTAAATAAAAACTTGTAAAGAGATGATCGACTGATCTTTTGAAATATATCTGCAAACTATATTCCTGTAAATCTTCAGTTTAAATCCAATTTCTATCAACGCATTGGAAGCGCTGCAAGTAATTTCACCTACCACATAATGTGGTCGGCTTACGCCCAGCTAGCGTGGAAGCTAATCGGCTTACCTCTGTCGAGTGGCTAGTCGATCGAGATGGAACGTATTACCCCCCGTCGACTTACACTAAAGCGCACTTCTTCAATGGGGATTATTAGCAGTCGATTGGATCTTCTTCGAAAGATTATTATCGTGTCAAAGAGTACCTACTATCTGCCATTGCTTGGCATGGAATGAGAAGCGAGATTGAATGTGAATCTTCTAAGAATGAGTAGAGTTAGGCATTAGTGCACTGCGTTGTTTTTTCTGCACCGTTAACGCAAGTGATGATCAAATTATGATCAGCACACATGAATTCAAAAACTCAGAGATGCGGACGGGGATCGAACTCGGACCTTCCTACACGGAACTCAAATGTTCAACCGCTAGGCTATCCCAGCTTATAGTCTTCTTTTCGTGTGATTACTGACTAACCTGGTGCCAGAGTTTATGCCGCCCATAGGCCTCTGACATGGCTTCACATGCCGTCGAGAAATATCTCTCAGGCATGCCGGTTTTCTCACGATGTTTTCCTTCACCGTTGTAAACAAGTGATAATCATACAGAACGCACATGAATCCGAAAAGTCGGAGGTGTGTGCTTTGGGTTCGTACTCGATACCTATGACTTGGCAGTCCGACGGTCACACCACTAGGCTATCACTACTACACGAATTACACGAATTATATGATATAAATATGAATGAATAAACTTACCGCTTTTAAATTTTTTATTCCATCGCCATTTACTTTTTATTCTACAATTTTCAATCTATTCGGTTTTGATCTTGATCTTCATGCATCATTCTTCTAGTTTATAACGAATACTGGACACAGAACTGAGGAAGTATCTATAATCATGGATGTATCTATAAATAATGTATAATCGAATTATTTATTTCCGTTTACACAATTATTATAAATTAGTACACAACTATATTCACACACACATGCACTGCCCATATACACACACATGTTGGTTTAAGTGAACGGGCATGATGACTTAGACATCCGTAATTAAAGTTCAATAGTATTTATTTTTTTATTTATTTAAGCACGCTATTTAATTATTTATCTATTTGGAACTGGTTTACATCAGTTACGTCACAGTGGGTTCAGTTGAAAACCAGCGTCAGGCACTAGTGGTCTGACATTTATGCTGAACTTAACCTATTTGGCGCAGCCGCTAGACACACAGATACTTTATTTTTTGTTTATTTTTATTTTGTTTTGTCTCTTATGAATTTTTTGTCTGTGTGTCTGACTGCTTTCGTGCCAAATAAATTTCTTTCTTTCTTTCTTTTCTTTCTTACTACTGTGGTTTAACAGGTGATAAGGTCAATATGCTATACTTTCTACCAGAGAAGTGATTTTAAGATCTCCTGTCTTGTGACGTGTTTAGATCCGGCAAAATCACCGGGCCTACTTAAGAGCAACGCTGGTGTACTAGTTTATATTTATCTTCGTCCACACGATGGATCAACATCCGGCAAGAATCTTATCCGGCAGTGGCCTATTCTTGGCCGGGAAATACAAAATTGTTAGCATTTGAGAGGTCTAGTAGCAGACGGGTAAAGATTGAATTGGGAATCCCCCTCTTGGCATAAAATTTTAAGGCATAATATTGTTTGGCATAACGTTTTCGCATAACTTTTATTAGCATAAGAATACTGTGGCATAATAATAGTTCGGCATAATGCAAAGATTAGTATAACTATCATTTGGTCTAATTTGTTTTGGCATAACCTCAATTATGCCAAAACAAATTAGACCAAATGAGTTCCGACGGTCACCACTAGGCTATCACTGCTGTTAAATATCAGAAATCATATTACGGTGATATTTTTTTTTAAAATAAATACTGCAAGTCGAAAATTCATTTATACTATCACTACAGTTGAAGGTAAAAAATCTACTGTACTGAACTTAGCAATAGCACGATATAGAATTGACACTAAAAGCTTTGAAAAGGCCACAATAAGTGCTACTGTAAATCAAATCGGCCACTGCAGTTCCCGGGCCATTGGAGTCTATAAAACCTTCCTGAGGACTTGATTTGTGGCATCGAAATCGCATTTAGATTTCTTCTTTTTTAAGCACACTCCAATGTTGGCACATTTCTAGAATCTGGTCCTTTTCTATGTGTGATTTTTTTTTAATTGCTAGGGTCTGCGTTAATTGAAGTTATTGCTTATGTGTATAAAACTTTGATCATGCCTGTATTTCCCTGAAGGGTTGGGCAGAGGTGTATAGTAACACCCTCATTTTGCCGTTATTTTTAAGTCCCATGTAGTAGGGGGCAAGCCTATCGCCATTAACCGGCCACAAATCCAAACACCGGACTGCTATTGAGGAATTCTACACAGAAAAACCCCATAACAATTTGCCCAACCTGGGGTTCGAACTCAATACCTCAGGATCAGCAGTCGCGCTTGCCACCACTAGACCAACGAGGGAGCTTTAAGTTTATACAACGACTAACGGCCCGTCCCGGCTTCGCACGGGTGGACATTTTTCCCGTTTTTGCAACATTTTTCATTTATGCTCCGCTCCTATTGGTCGTAGCGTGACATTATATAATCTAAACCTTCCTCGATAAATGGACTATCCAACACAAAAATATTTTTTCAATTCCAACCAGTAGTTTCTGAGATTAGCACGTTCAAACAAACAAACTCTTCAGCTTTATAATATTAGTATAGATAATTGGTGATGGGGTATGATTTTAATAATGCAGAAGCCCATGTATCCAAAATTACCGCTCAAATAAGGCCACTTACACATCTACTGTTCCATATTGATTGAGTCAACATGGTGCATCGGAAACGTGCATTAGGTACAGTACGAAACACACAACCGCACTTTGCAGACGTGGACATGAAATTCAATATCCGTTGCAGACGTTCTCGGCAAACGTTCCACTCATTGTAAGTTGTTGAATTGAGTTATTTTTTTTTAAACCGTTCTCGCTTCTTTTATTTTAACTACAACGAGTTAGGTGGAACTACGAGTAGTAAAGATTGAACTATTCGTAACTATACTCTGTGCGGGATAGCATAGTGCGGATGTCAGCTGTATTATATGTATACATTAACATTTTGGCAGGGTAAATTTATTTTGTTCAGGTGCGCCGATGATGTAGGGCGCTCTCCGCGCCTCTCAAGAAGACGTGGGGCAAGGCCCCATAGAGGAGAGGTCCGCCGAAGGTTGGCGGACCGGGACCTGCCGGAGTTGCGGTGCATGCTTTTGCGGATCCCGCGACCCCGGCCGAACGGTCAGGAGGAGGAACACCGTTGGTTTTTAGCCAGTAAGAGTCCGGCAGACCCCTTCGTCTTCCCCAGGCGAGGGACATCCATGAGGATTTTCCAACGAGAAAAAAAAAGAGGGTAAATTTATTCTGTTCCGGTGCGCCGGTGATGTGGGGTGCTCCCGCGCCTCTCAGGAGGTAGTGGGGTGGGGCCCCACAGTGGAAAGGTCAACCAGCAGTTGGAGGACGAAGACCTGCCGGGGTTGCGGTGCATGCTTAGGCGAATCCCGCGACCCCGGCCGACGATCAAAAGGAGGAACACCGTGAGTTTTTAGTCGGTGAGAGTCCGGCAGAACCCCTCGCCTACCCTCGCCGAGGGACATCCACGAGGATATACCCACGATAAAAAAGGCTATATTTATTTAGTAGGTAGTGTTACTATACACTTCTGCCCAACCCTTCGGGGAATAAGGCGTAATGTTATGTTTTATGTTATGTATAATCAGCAAATAATACAGCTATCACCCGCACCATGCTACATCGCACAGAATATAAATATCTTCACTTTATGAAAGGTAACAAGACTTCATAGAAATCAATTTAAACTCGACAGCTGCATCCTTTCAACTATAAGGCCCCGTTCCCACTATGTCGTGACGACAGATTATCGTGTCGTTTAAAGTGTTGTGGCTTGTATATTTAAATGGAGATGTTCACATATAGGACGACACGATTAACTGTCGTCCACGAATTTTTTTGCAGTGACGCGAAGACAGATTGTCAAATCAATGAGAACGGCTAGCACGACAGTCGTAAAACTATAAGAAAACGTTACGACTTATTGTGACGGCAAATCATGTGTCGTTATTGCTACTATCTATCGTAGCCACGATAAAAATATCGTCTCGATCCAATGGGAACAGCTAGATACAACAGTCGTTCAACTATAAAATATTTCGACGACACAGTGACGATAACCAGTCGATATAATGGGAACATCTAGAGACGATAGTCGTCCAACGATAAATTAATCGTCACGACATAGTGGGAACACGCCCTTACTGTCATGGCTACTTATGTGATATAATGGAACAAAAACCACTCGACTGTTCTCGGTGTTTGATACATGATTTTTATAATAAATTATATACATATATGTGCTAAGAATAATGTACTTATGACCAAATACTCAAATGCTATTCAATTTTAATTTGTTAATTTCGTGCTGTCGCTATCACTTCGCCTTAAAAAGATAGAGACAACACGAGACTTAAGAGCAACTTAAAATTGAGTAGCGTTTGAGTATTTCACCATTACAGACACACTAAAAAAATTGACATATTGTATGAACATGGATGCATTCACTTTTTCGCATCGATTTAGCTTTCGCATGCTGTAGAATGCGTTTTGCAGCTGAAAGCATACGATTTCACATGTGATTCGGATAAGTTTGTCTAAACATCCAGCTTTTTGAAAATTATCGTGGTTTAACATAACCAAACATTTTTCACAGTGCTTTAGGTACTTACTCTTGAAAGTGCTCACCAAACTCTAACCAAAGGCTGCATCTACACTAAAAGCCTTTAAAATCTCATTATCGCGTCACGTTAAGGCCAACGTCAGCCAATTGCCCGTCACGTTGTCACGCACCGCCATTTTATTTGGCACGCACGAGCGTGACCGGTGCCCGCCATCAAGAATATATATTGGCCGGCCGGACATTTTTACCGCTTTTTTGGGCTAAATTCACCGCCGCGCAACAGCAACATTGCATTTTTTTAACAAAACATTTTTTGGTTTTGTTTTGCTAAATATAGCTTGTGGCTTGTGAGCTGTTCGAATTTGAAATATTTATGTATTTCTGCTCGTTTTACTTCACTATCAAATTAATTTTCTCTCTAAGTTAAAGTGGAGTAAGTTTTGTACCTACTTTCCATAAAACAAACAACCTAGTCAGAAAATACAGCCGCCTGGATTGAAAATAGACAGAATCAATTCTAAAAGGACTTACCGGCAAGTGAAAGTATCAGCACATAGCGCGCGGCGTCAACGCAGGCCAGCAGAACAGCAGTCGTCAAACACTATTTCAAAGCACTATAACGAATATTTTATCTAAATTTTAACTACGAAATTTCACACACAAACACAACAAAACACAAGTTAATAATAACGGAACCCAGCGTCTGATCGAACTCTAAATTAAATAAATATATTTCAACATTTCGCGCCTATATCCATCAAAAAGTTTTATATAGATTATTCTTATTTTCACAATGGCGTTTAATGTGTTAAGAGTTCACATAAGTTCAATAGTTTGTGATACACTATCCACGGAAAATTTGCGGAGGAAGCATCAATCTTGACACTCGCAAACGAAAGAGCGAAATGAATGTGTTGCTTTAAATCGTCGTCACTTGCGGGTAGGAGGAAAAAACAAGAGAAGTGCTCAGAACAATAATTATAATTGTGGTCGGTACGATTGACATTTTGCTTTTTTTCTCAGCCTTGGATATAAGTCCTTACAGCCTAACTTAACTATTTACTGCTCGACGACATAAAAGTTTAAAAACGGAACAATTTATTTTTTATTTTCGCCAGTACTGTGTCAGCCTTTGTTTTAACAGACGATGAGGTCAAATTGCTTTACTTTCTATCAGTAACTTACCTATTTTAAGACCTCTTGTCTTGTGACGTGTTTAGATCCGGTGAAGTCACCGGGCCTACATAAGAACAACGATTGTGTACTAGTTTTTATGTACCTTTGTCCACACGATGGGTCAACGTCTGGCAAAAGTCTTGTTCGGCAGTGGCCTATAGTTTGCCGGGAACCACAAAATTGTTAGCATTTGAGAGGCTGTGTAACAGAGGTGTATAGACTGAATTTTATATTAAAAAAAATTAAGATGTCGCGGGACGCCTGGCAGATGTGAAAAATCGAAATTCAAATTTATTTATTTGCTATAATATGGGTTTACAGTGTATGATCTTAAATCTATATTTGCCCCTTTGCATTCTATCATAACATAATATGGTGTGCAAATATTTAATTTTATATTATGCAATGCTATTACTTATTTTGGTTAGCTTAAACGAGAAAAAAAAGAAAAAGCATCAACAACAATGAGAGCATTAGGATTTATCAGGAACATAATAATTATTTGATGTCAATGTTATACCTACGCCATTAAGTGTATTAAAATGTCAGATCAAGAATGTATAAATAATTGTAATAATATTGTTATAATAATTGTAATTGATAAAAATTGTAATTGTAAATTCATTTTGTAAAAAAATGGCCGAATCAAGCTGAAGAGAGCCGACGAGTTACGAAAGTCTGCCGTCGCGTGTCTGCCATCGCAAGCGTCGCTACGCAACAGCCGATCTGTCATCCGTACCGCTGCATTAGATGTTTCATATAAAAAATACACTTTTATTTTTTTTTCATCTTTCATTCATCATCTTTACATTCTTGACATGTTTGCAGTTGTAGTAACCGTTTGGTGTATAGCCTGTATCTAAAAAACAATGGCGATCAACTGTATCTCGAGCAAAATCCTCATGGACTATCCCCCGTCTGGGTAAGACGGGGGGGTGTGCCGGACTCTTACCGGCCAAAACCACCACGGTGTCCCTCCTTCTGACCTAAGGCCGGGGTCGCGGGATTCGCTATTGCATGCACCGCAACCCCGGCAGGTCTTGGTCCACCAATTGCTGGTGGACCTCTCCACTGTAGGGCCCCACCCCACGACCTCCTGAGAGGCGCGGGGGGCACCCCACATCACCGGCGCACCAGAACACATGGTACGCCGTGACCACCCCGGGGACCAAACAAGTACATGGGCGCCAGACTACCCCGTGTCTGGGCACCCCTGGTCCCCCTGCGACGGGTCAGGTTAGTGGCCCCGCCGCCTACCACTTTTCGGCCGCAGAGGATAGGGAGAGCGGCCAACTAAACACCGACACTCCTCTCCCCCTGCGGCCCCACCGCGTCCGCCATCTGACGGTGGCGGCCCCGTCAGGCCGCGGAAGGTAGGGAGAACGGCGCACCGTAATACCGGCACTCCTCTCCCGCCGCGGCCTTCACCCTTCAGCCGCAATGCCTCCCATAAGACATCGCGGCCCTCCTCAGTTGCGATGTCGCTCAGGCGACACCGCAACCTACTTGGCCGCTACGTCGAGGGCTTCCAGGCCCAAGCCCCGACGAGCAGCCCCTCCTCGGGTTCCTCTTCGCTTCACCGTGGGGCTCCAAGCCACGGCTACTAAGCCCCCCCGCAACGACAATGCGGGAACCCACCGGGGGGGATGGGTGGTCAGCCTAAGATATCCCTTTCCGTAACTGTAGCAACCGTTGGCTACACTAGGATATCCCAAACAGTAAGAAAATTAATAATATTAATTTATATAACTTATCATCACGCCTTATTTTCCCCGAAGGGTTCGGCAGAGGTGTTTATAGTACACCCTTGTTTCGCTACTTATGTTTAAGTCCCATGTAATAGGGGGCTAGCCTATTGCCACTAACCAGCCACAAATCCAGACTCCAGGCTGCTGCTGAGAAATCCTAATGGAAAAACCCAATAACACTTTGCCCGACTTGGGGATCGAACTCAGGACATCAAGATTAGCAGTCGCGCTTGTCACCACTAGACCACGACCAATATTAATTTACTGTTTGGGATATCCAAAATCCTCTGAAAGCATAATTAAGTAAATAGTAAGTACATTCTAAAACAAAGTCGCTCCCGCTGTCTGTACGCTTTTATCTTTTAAACTACGCAACGGATTTAAATGCAGTTTTCAGCAATAGATAGAGTGATTCATGAGGAAGGTTTATATGCCCCACATTAGTATCTACATTGCACCCGTGCGAAGCTGGGGCGGGTCGCTAGTTAATAATAAAACTCGCATCGACACCCCTCGCCCCCTCGTCTCAATCTATTACCGCTTCTCAAAGAAATTTCCTAACATGTAATAATATACGCACTTTCGGTACAAAATGTTATTATTTATATTTGACAGATACGCCTGCCGCTCACACGTTCATAAATATTAAATATTGCTAAACTGAGCGACGGGGAGATCGAAAGCGTTCTACTAAGTTACTGTCCTTTTTTAGGCATGTTGATTTTCATTTGCCGGGGTTGCGGTGTATGCTTTTGCGAATCCTACGACCCCGGCTGAACCTTTAAAAGGAGGAACACCGTTGGTTTTTATCTGGTAAGAGTCCGGCAGACCCCCTCGCCTTCCCCGGGCGAGGGACATACACGAGGATTTTCCAACGATAAAAAAAAAGGTTGATTTTCATGTATGGGGTAAAGTTAATAATTTCAAAAAAGCCAATTTATATGAGAAAGAAAGAAAGAAAATGTAATATATTCCAAATAGACCTTAGATTAAATACCTACCTCTTGATATAACCATGATTATAGTAGTAAGTGTGGAAGTGAGAAGCATATATACAAAATTATTAAGAAAACTGAGACAAAGTATAATAATATACGAAGGTGCACAAATGTATAACAGATTACCAGAGAATGTTGTAAATAGCAAAAGTCTTCCCATTTTCAAAAAGCGTTTGGTAGAATATGTTAAGGACGAACATTGCCGTCAAATAAAAAAAAGTTTTTTTTTTTTATGAAATATACATGTACCTACCTAGTTACTAAGTAAAAATTTTCTCTATATGTACATCCAGTTATAAATGCTCGCTCAGACTTGTAAATGAAATTAAATTGTAAAAATAACGTTCTATACTCAATATAAGTGAACTGTATTTGTTCTTTTTGAGTAAATAAATGTCTTTAAACCGAATATCTTCTGTTTCATATCGTTTTTTACTTGACGAACTTTTTATTGTCAGCTAACTCACCGTCACAGAACGTCGGTTTCCCAGTATTCTTGTATTTATGAGAAATAGACTCCATTAGTTAAGTGTTTAGTATATAGTGTACTAGCGACCCGCCCCGGCTTCGCACGGGTGCAATGTAGATACTAATGTAGGGCATATATAGGTAAACCTTCCTCTTGAATCACTCTATCTATTACTCAAAACTGCATTAATATCCGTTGCGTAGTTTAAAAGATCTAAGCGTACAGACAGCGAGCGACTTTGTTTTATCTATACTAATATTATAAAGAGGTAGAAGATTTGTATTTTTGTATGTAACGAATAAACTTAAAAAATACTGGACCGATTTCAAAAATTCTTTTACCGTTAGAAAGCTACATTATCACTGAGTAACATAGGCTATATTTATTACTGGAAGAAAAGTTCTTACGCGGGCGGAGCCGTGAGGCACACACAGCTAGTACTATGTAAAGATGCAAAGATGGACTATCTACGATATGAGGATGCAGTAATTTAGCCTTATATGGTCTCATAAGCGGCCACACGGTGGCTCTATCAAGAGGTATATACTTAATCTAAGAAACAGACTATACTATTTGCAATGTAGCATGATACGGGTGACATTAGACGAACCATTCCATTTCACTCTTGACCGTTACCGCGATTTACAATCATGATTAACAGGTTCCCTGTCCAGTGAATCATATGTGAACATCTCGATTGTTTAACTATTGTGTCTAATTCGCGGACAGCGAATCTTTTAATATTTCAGATGCACCCTAAATATCACAGTCGTAAAATACGGAGTCAGTATAACTGTAGTAAATTAAATAAATTTAAATAAAATAACAGCTGTCACCCGCACCATGCTACACCGCAAATACATAGTATAAGGAGTATAAGAAGATAGTCATAGGTGAGCAACGCGTGAACCACGCGTCGTACAACTTCTTTCAATTTAATGTTGAAAAATCCACTGCAAGGAACACAATACAAAGCTCACATTTGAATGCCTTACGGTGAATTGAGTTGGAGTCGAGTCGGCCTCGAGTTGGAATAATGTGCAAACACCTTTATTTGATATTAACAACCTTCCTTTAAAAAAATTTCCACTGAAACTTCTGCACTCAAGTGACTTATTCGGTCACACATCGTCGAACCTGAATCCAATTCATCACCAACAATCTATCCAGCACTGACCATTGAACAAGCCATACATTCACACCATATGTTGTCGTTTAATTACCATACAAATGTATTTGAACACGTTATTACAGCCACTGCACGGTAAATCTAGCCGGCGCCATGAATCCAGGTAATTTATTGAAGCCCATGGTATCTCTACATGTATTACTGGAGCAGGTAGGGTGACCATGAGAAAAGTGAATGATGAGTTATATTGTAGAAGGCGTAACGGTCTGCCGAGGTTGCGGTGCATGCTTTTGCGAATCCCGTGACCCCGGACGAACGGTCAGGAGGAGGAACACCGTTGGTTTTTAGCCGGTAAGAGTCCGGCAGACCCCCCACCTACCCCGGGCGAGTACTTAAAGTTCTTTATTTATTGGCCTATCAGGATGTCGCTTTGGAAGAAAGAAAGAAAGAAATATTTGTTTGCCACAAAAACATAAAAAAAGAATAAAGTAAAAAACATATGCCTGATACTTATATAAAAATAAACTTATAAACACGTGATACTAAAGATACATGCATGCACCAAGGAAAGCAAGCATGATTATGTGGCTCAAGTTTACGCCAATAAGATGACCAGCTCAGCATTAGCTGGACCGCTGGAAAGAGCTCGTTACTTCATCTGAGATATTATGTTGAACACGATTTCTATGAAACGCCTGTCTCATTTAAATTACGCTTAGGAAAACATTTAAAGAAGCATATCTCCTAGCGCCCGTAAAACTGAAGTTTGGGTCGTTTTTATATTTCCATAAATAATCAAAAACAGATTAATTATTGTTAAATTACTATTCTGAATCTAATTAATATAGTATATTTTATTCAAGAAATCATTCCCCAAATCTAGGTGTCGCGATATTCGTCCCGTACTACGCCGCTTCTTCGATTTTTGCTTCCCTGATACCTATAATGTTCAAATACCCACAATTCAATTTACCCACAAGTTAAATAATGTAAGCTTATTCTAAATTCAAACATATTCATAGTTAATAAGACCATAATTACCTTTGAGGTCAGTACACTATTTTCAAATTATAAATTAATTAAATTGTGATTGTTAATTTAATATGTATGCACTCTAAAACACAAAGCTTTGATCACTGCAGTGCAAATTTCATAAACACTAGTTGAAACATGGTTGAAACTAATTAATTTATTATGTAGTATTAACTTGCCTATTTGCGTTTCATTGGAAATAAAAATTAGGTGTGGCTTTAAAATAATCAATTTCATAAATCTCTATCCATCCAGTCATAATACGAAAAACCTCTAACCCAAAAAAAAAATTCTATGGGGAGTAAAAAGCTCTTTTACTTCGTGTGTTCTGCCTAGCCTTTTCCTATCTATGTTGGGGTCAACTTCCAGTTTAACCAAATGCGGCTGGATACCAGTATTTTACACGGAGCAACTGTCATCAAACCTCCGCAACCCAGTTACTCGGCAATGCCGATATCCTTAGGTTAGACCGGTTGTCAAACTTTCGGGCTTCTGACTTTCCCGTAACGACTGTCATAGGTATTCGTATGACACCCGGGAACGACTGTTTAACTCACTCACCAAGGCAAAGAGTGATCTCGATGTGTAACGAACGGTCACCCATCCACGGACTGACCGCGGCAAGTGCAGCTTAACCTCGCAAATCGTATGATCCACGTGCCTCACGAACGTTTTTACTCCTAAAATGTAAGTCAAGAAATCCTTACTCTCCTCTCATCACATACTCACCCTACAAGTAAAGTAATGTCTTGGTGTACGCGGGACGCATACGTTCGATGCACGCCCTGCTTACCTACATTATGCGACTGGATACGCATACGTAACTTATCGTACGTACATTCGCTATGTAGGTAAGTCTGATAGGTAGGTAATATTGAGATAATGATGTTGTAGGTTTGATAACGCTGCAGGTGTTTAGTTGTTATTTATTTATTCATAGGAGAACCAACAGCTATAACAGATAAATAACAATTGAGTATGATACATAGAGCCAATTACAGGTTCCCACGGGTAAAAACACAAAAAATAGTAGAAATCTTAGGATCCCTAACAAGGACGATAGAAAATAATAAGTACATTCATAAATTTAAGAAACAATAAGCACTATGCACTTCTAAAAAAGTCAGCGTTCCGCCGAGTGCGTGCAGAATAAGGTTTTGGTGGTAAATGGGTCAAATGAGAACTCTTTACAGATAATATTAAAGTCCTTACTCGCTCGCACCATGTATGTTTTCGTTATTTTTAACTCCCCACGGAAAAAGAGGGGTGTTATTCGTTTGAACCTTTTGTCTGTCTGTGTGTCTGTCTAACTCTCACTAATCATAAGTAATCAGATGTAGATTATAGTATTTTTAATCGCGCCACCTTCTCCTTCTTCCTGCCCTTATCCCACACTAGGTGGGGTCGGCACAACATGTATTTCATAAATCCATGTTGTTAGAGGTTTTGGCTTATTGTTTTATGACCGGCCGCCTGCCTGACGTCAACCCTCCTTTGGAATACTCGTTGCGCAGTCGCGCGGATGATCCAATGTTGCTGATATTATGCACTGGGTCCCAAAATCAAAATGATATGCTTGTGAGTCTTATTGCCGACAACTAAGCAGGCTGTGTTCTTCTTGGTGGAGTATACTTGCAGTTCCACGACCCACTCATTCAGTTTTGCTAGGGACTTTGGTTCTGACACATCGTAAACTAATATAGCACCGTGAGCTTCTTTGTAAAATTTTGATGTCAATGTTCTGTATCGCTCCTGTCCCACTGTATCCCAAATACCAAGCTTGACTTTACCACCGTTCACGTCCATGACTTTTCATTTGAGCAGAAAAATAAATTTTATAAAATGTCATAATCTCGCTACCAAACAGGCTTAATTGTAACTTATTACTCTTAGGCGAAGTGACAGTCACAGCACGAAGTTTACAGCAACTTATAATTTAGTAGCGTTTAAATACTTATTTGGCCATTATTATACGTATTTGTCTCGTATTAATAAACGACTTTTGTGAGAGCTCATCCTAAGTCATATGGATATAAATTAGGAAGCACGTAAAAAAAAACAATAATAATTGTCAAATGTATAAAATTCTACTGTATGTCAGCTCCTTTTGTGAGTGAGCTCCCAGGCCGCCATGTTGAGAGCTGTTTATTAAGACGGGCTTTGATAGTCACTTACTTCACTTAAGTCTTCACGTTTGGTTAATTTTTCATGTATTCTACAATAAACCTTGTTATCTATTATAAAATATAACTTTAGCCGGCAGCTTCGCTTGCGTAATCTTTTTACACAAACTTTCACCCGCTATTTTACTTCATTGGGGGTAAAAATTTCAAAAATCCTTCTATAGTGGATGCCAAAATATTGGTATTGTAATGATAACAGGTAAATTATGGAATCAGGCGTTAGTTTGTGGAAATCCATGACCTACAAATATACAATACAAATATTTAGTGTTAATTCCGCGAAAACAGTTGATCAAGCCTGAATGCAGTATGCAGCACCGCCCTCCCGCCCGCAAATATTATGCAAATGCAGAAGGTGCGATTAATAACATGCAACACACAAACGTTGATAGATCAGACAGTCTGTCAGTCAGTTCCTGCTTTTATATACACATGGACACTACGAACTGTTAGCAGTAGCAGACAGCATGCATAACGTCACGTCCATTGCAAATCTCGTGACAACGAGCGTGTGCTATGTGCATGTCCACACGTTGTAATGTCATGTTATAAACAAATATTTCATAGGTTTTGTCGTTTTATGTTTTGTGGATGATTTATCTACTCGCAACTAGCGTGCATGCATAAAGTGCATGAATATGTAAGGATGGTAATATTATTATTTTATTTTTATTCATTAAATATACATACTTTGATACATTTTGAAATATAAAAATAAAAACATTTAAAAATAGTAGTCCACTCACATGGGGAACTGGGTCCAAGCTGCCGGTGATCAGGGCCTCAGAGAGAGGATCTTCCTAACAATACGCGCCATGTACAGAAGTACCGCTTTCTGTATCAGGCCCTATATACCTAATTATTATGGTGTTCTATAGTTTTTCCCATGGTATATCTTCTTTACATAGTATAAAACAAAGTCGCTCCCGCTGTCTATACGCTTAGATCTTTTAAACTACGCATTTTAATGCAGTTTTCAGCAATAGATAGAATGATTCAAGAGGAAGGTTTATATGCCCGACATTAGTATCTACATTGCACCCGTACGAAGCAGTGGCGGGTCGCTAGTGGTATAACAAAAAAAGGTATTCTCTTCCGACGATGACCCGTATTACGTCACCAGTTGTGATATCTTCGCACGAATAACAGCAAATTTAAACAAAGCTAAAGCTTATTGGTTCTAGCTAGTTTTAGCTAGGTACCTATGACGTAGTATAAGTCAGTCACATGATCTAGCTGTCACGGAAAGACACTACCTTGTTTTTTTATTATTTCATGGTTTTTCCCTACCCCAAGCTTACATGTAAGTATTTTGCAGTTTTTTTTTCTTGTTGTTAAGAACTAAACTGGTTTTAGAATTTATGCCGCCTATGGGCCTCTTACTTGGCTTCACATGCCGTCGAGAAATATCTCTCATGCATGCCGGTTTCCTCACGATGTTTTCCTTCACCGTTTTTAAGCAAGTGATAATTATATTTACAATACGCACATAAATCTGAAAAGTCAGAGACGCGTGCCTTGAGTTTGAACTACCTATGACTTGGCAGTCCAGTGGTCACATCACTATGCTATCACTGCTCTAAATTTTGCATCAAAAGGTTTTGAGTGAAATTGTAAAGAATAAATTCTATTGTAAAACTATGTATGTGTAATTATATATTACAATATTTATATATATATATATGTAAGTATTATGTCTATGTATGGTGTGTAGTATATATTTTGCAGCAGTACACCATGGACTACCCCCTCTATCTTATTCTTTGACTTCCTGTTCATCCAAAGGTTGTCTGGTAGATATCGCTAACAGCGATAAGACCGCCATTGTACCCTTTAATGTTTGTTATTGTAGGTATAAGAGCTGTGTTACAATTTTGGTGTACAATAAAGTATATTATATTCTATTCTATGACAATAACTTATAGCTAAATACTCAAACGATACACAATATTAAGTTGCCGTTAAATCTCGTGCTTTCATTGTCACTTTAAGGCGAAATAACAGTATCACTACCCTTTTCCCAACTATGTTGGAGTCAGCTTCCAGTCTAACCAGATGCGGCTGAATACCAGTATTCTACACAAAGCGACTGCCATCAGACCCCCGCAACCCAGTTACTGGGCAATGCCGATATCCTAAGGTTAGACCGGTTGTCAAACTTTCGTGCTTCTGACTACTCGTAACGACTGTCATAGGTATTCGCTTTCCGAGGCATGGAGGGGTTTCGATGTGTAACGAACGGTCACCCATCCACGGATTGACCGCGGCAAGCGCAGTTTAACCTCTCAAATCATATGATCCGCTCGGTTAGCTCCCTCCTCAGTGAACAGAGACAGCACAAAATTTACGGCAACTTAAAATTGAGTACCTAGCGTTTGAGTATTTAGCCATCGATGTGATGAGATCGAAAAAAGTCCAGATCTATGCTGTAGCTAGCACTTCTATAGTAAAATTTAAAGAATAAGGGATGATTTCCACCAAACGATACGAACGGATGCGGCGACAGCCGATCGCGTCCGTCAGGATGTCGACGCATACGTTCGGCTCCGTACCGTCGCTCGCGAACGTATCCGTTTCTGCGCCTAGTCAAATAGTTTTATTCCTACCGTGTTGACGTGTTCTAATTTTTGAAAGTATCCGATCGGATACGACGACAGACGAACGGAGCCGATCGCGCGTTGCAGCATACTTTCGGCTACGATCGCGTGTCGCGGAAGACGCCCGCGGTCAAGCTGCTGTGCGCATCTTGGTAATATAGACTTTAAATACTGTGTAAAATTATTGAGATTGTAAAATCCGTTCCTATCCGATGCGATGCGAGCCGTTTGATGGGAATTATCCTTAAAGAGAAGATTACATAACTGTAGTTAATTTCCTCATAATGGAAGGTAATATGAACGATTCGGAGCACGTCCATTATTAAACTGCAATCTGATCGGAGTTGCACGTGTTTTGCTTACTCATGTACTGATGTTCCTGTAATGTTACTTAATATAGATAGTTGGACTTTACATGTATGTAAATTGCGAGTTTTCATTAATTGTATACCGGGTGACCGAAACACGTGGAGGGAAAGTACTTTAAGTATTAAAGATGGCAAAAGAGGGACTTATTTTTATTTTAAGAGATAAGAAATACTACATTCACGATAATACCAAAGACATACAACAGATTCTTGTGGGGGTGCATCTATCATTACAGTTATAGCTAATATCGGTATGTCAGGATTGGGAACATGGTAAATAAAGTAAAGGACACAAACATAGACTCTCCTCCACTGAGAGTACTTTTAATTAGGTTAGTGATTACTTACAGAAGCTAGTTCACAATATATCACAATACAATAATTAACACAAGATCAGAAAATGAGGACAAGCAAACCAGATATAAAAGATCAGGCTTCTTCGGCTGTTCGACATGGAATCCGCTGCTCCGTCGAATGACCACTGTTTTTATAACTTCGGGTACGTTGATTAATCTTGACGGTTACCCTCCTATGTCAACATTGTCCAGTGCTACCAGCTACCGATAACAATAATTAATTTCATAATTCCAAAATATTCATTTTGTTTTGCTGTTGACTGTGTCTACAACTATATATACTCCATTTCATATAACATTACACAAAACAAAAAAGAATCATTATAAATCGATTCACAATTAACGGAGAAACCGATGAACATACATAAAGAAATAAAATCATTTTTTACAAAAAATTTAAACCGACTTCAAAAAACAATAAAATAATTACCATATAAAATTAACAGTTTCAGAAGTCGGTGCTGATCCACTCTGAACCAAATTGAAGGCACCGACTTCTGAAACTGTTAATTTTATATGGTAATTATTTTATTCTTTTTTGAAGTCGGTTTAAATTTTTTGTAAAAAATTATTTTATTTTTTTCATTTTAGTGGCCTTACTTAAAACTTGGTTGGACCTTCTAAAGACGCCGCTGGAGCCATAATCACATCATCACAATATGCGTACTGTTCGTCATTGAGGAGTTCCATCGTCTATCTCCGAAGTTCTTCATCAGATCTTCACCAAATTTAAATGGGACCAATTTCAAAGTATACCCTATCCTTTAAAAAAAGAATCATCAAAATCGGTTCACAATTGGCGAAAATATCGATGAACATACACAAAAAAAAAATATATATATATATACAGACGAACATAGTAACCTCCTCCTTTTTGGAAGTCGGTTAAAAAAACATACAGTCGAACATAGAACCTCCTTTTTTGAAGTCAGTTAAAAAGTGGTCCACCAAGGTACGAATATCTTTTAAACTATTTCTTCAAAAAGAGTTTCAACTCATCTTTATTGGCCGTTGGTTCATAAAAGCATTCTGTGTTGAATCTCTGCTGAAAGCAAAAACGTTGTAAATTCTATACATTTCCGTGCTGAAATGGGTCCTATTTGTCAAATGTTATATGAAATAGACAGTGGATATAACTAGCTCGGATCAGCAACAGTTATGTAAAAACGTAATCTATAATTAAAAAAACCGACTTCAAAAACTAATAACTACAGTAGGATTTTTCTAGATTACATCAGGTAGACTATAATTATAATTCTCAGTTTCTCTACTCCGCACGCTCGCTCTGCTTCAATGACAGGTAGTCTAAGACCCACTTATCGGGACACGGGTTAATAATAATATGTATATAATCAACCTAAATGAAAACTCCTAAAAAAGACGTACACAAACTAAAATTACATCGTCAACGTAAACAAAAGTGTTCATAAAATGAAAACTACTGGGCCAAACTATGTTAAATTTTTATGGAATCAAATGGCAACTATTCCGCATCAAAGTAAAGAAGAATCACGTAAATCGGACCATAAATCTCAGCGTAATTGGTGTACATACATAAAAAAAAGCAATCGAATTGAAAACCTCCTCCTTTTTGAAGTCGGTTAAAAATGATAGACGTCTTCAAAACAGAGCACAACAATACAAATCACATCATATTTTTCATAAAACTTGTATGTAACATTATATTATATACGCACATACAAATCTACATATAACACTAACCGCAGTTATGATTTCCCGCGGGGCCTCCAAATTTCCCGTAACATTACGTAGCATTTGAAATAATAATGACCGTACATTTTAGCTGAATTACTTTTGAAGTTAGAAACACAACGCAAAATTGTGTAATTCTTTTGGAATATGATATCATAATATGAATGGTAGCTTATATCATTTTTATGAAGAAATGAAGCTTAGAGTTTTTTTTGTAGTCTTGAATCTTTTCGTATGGTTAGTGACTAACCTGGTGTCAGAGTTTATGCCGCCCATGGGCCTCTGACTTAGCTTCACGTGCCGTCGAGAAATATCTCTCAGGCATGCCGGTTTCCTCACGATGTTTTCCTTCGCCGTTAGTAATAATTACACAATACAATCTGCATAAGTGATAATTACACAATACGCATATGAAGCCGAAAAGTCAGAGGTGCGTACCTTTGGTTCGAACTCGAGACCTATGACTTGGCAGTCCGACGGTCACACCACAAGGTTATCACTGCTGCTGTGCTGATCTTGAATAAGCTAACTATTGATGCATTCAAGAGCAAATTCAAGGGGCACGTATCCCCCTCACATGATCGACACTATCCATACACACAGAAACTTTCATTAAATTATATAAATAACATAATATCACGCCCACATTCCCCGAAGGGTTGGGCAGAAGAAATAACTCCGGGCTGCTACTGAGGAATTCCACACGGAAAAACCCAATAACACTTTGCCTGACCTGGAGATCGAACTCAGGACCTCACGACCGACGAGGCAATTATACAAGGTTAGTCGGAAAGGGGGCACTAAGCCGCGGGCCACTTAATGTATCACTGATGATTGTTTTAAAGAAAGTGTTATTTGATAAAAAAATCCATGAAAAAATATTTTTATTTTAGTTTTTTCAAAAATTCTTCTTCCCTGCTTTAGTTATGAATTCAGAAAAAGGAGTTTCTAATCCGTGACCCCAAATATGACGTAAAATGTTAACACGTCTGATCATAGCTGAGGATAGATAGAATTTAGTGTATTTTTATAAAATCTTTGAACAGCTATTTCTCTTGAACTATTGACTTTTGGGGAAAGTTGTAGAAGAAAAGTTATCCATTATTATGGGTACTTTAACACTCTTTCGGCTTAGTACACCCTTTCCGACTAACCTTGTATAGTTAACCGTAATAAAAAACTTTTTTTTTTTTTTATAAAATCGTTGCCCCACACTAGGATTTCTCCTGTAAATCTTCACACGCACAAACATCCAGACCCGGAACAACTATCTGTAGGCCATACAAATATTTGTTCCATGCGGGAATCGAACCCACGACCCGTAACGCAGAAGCCGATCGCTCAGCCACTGCACCAAACATATTATAATATATTATAAGGACACTTCATGCCCGTCTGGGCCTTGTGCACATGGATGGATTATGAAACCCAACTAAGCGTACAACGGTACAACTCCGATGTGACGTAGTGCAACACTCGGGGCATCAAAACACAGTGCATGTGGATTACTAACCCTTAACTAAACGAACAACTTCGATGCAATGCCAAACTATGACGACATTAAAACTTCTGTTCACGCTCCGTGTTAAGCTCTGTTGGAAATTCGATTTCTAGTTTAGAACATTTAATGAGCACGTGCCAAATATTATGCAATAACAGAGCATTGAATCGTATTCAAGTTTGCCAGAATAAAATTAAAATATACAAGGTTAGTCGGAAAGGGGGTACTAAGCCGAAAGGGTGTTAAAGTTCCTTAACTAACTTTCCCCAAAACTCGATAGTTTAAGAGAAATACCTTTTCAAAGATTTCGTAAAAAAATTACTAAAATCTATCAGTCCATAGCTATGATCAGCTGTTTTTACAATTTAGGTTATATTTGGGGTCACGGAATAGAAAATTAATTTTCTGAATTCACAACTAAAGCAGGTATGTTTTTTTTTTGAAAATAACTAAAATAAAAATCTTTTTCCATGCAAATAAAAATTACCGAATTTTGAAATTTTAACACTTGCTTTAAAATAGTCAACAGTGATACTTTAAGTGGCCCGCGGCTTAGTATCCCCTTTCCGACTAACCTTGTGTATGTCGCAGACATGGTTATAGAATTGGATATAAGCTAGTATAGCATAACCGTGCGTTCACACAGCGGATCCGTTTTAACGGATTCGTCGGTACTGGGTGTGTTGTTCACATCTGTACCGACGAATCAGTTAAACAAATGGCAGCTGCGTCACATCTGGCACGCAGGATACGATAAAAATAACGGATCTAGCATTTTTTACTAAATTCGGAATACTGTCGTGTATGGGTACTCATAGATACAACTACAGGCGCCATCACAAAAATAAAAATCTCCGAATCCTCCTGTAATCCTGTCTCCTGTAAACAGTTTCTGAGTGAACTAGCTATTACAGTTAAGACCAGTGTCTGCTTATCAGAAACAAAGCGGATATTTGGTAAATGAAACCAACACAGACTCCACCACTGAGACTACTTGTATTTGGGTTAGTTGTTAGTTACATGACCTGAGTCGCAATAAAATTCACACAAGATCAGAATATAAGGACAAGCTAATCAGATAATAAAGGTCAGACTTCTACGGTGGTCCGACATAAAGACATAAATTCCCCGCTCTGTCGAATGACAACTGTTTTTATAACGTCGGGTACATACGTTGATTCATCTTGAGAACTACCCTCCTTTATCATCTAAATGACTTATTTTCCGACATATGATAGTGCCTCGTTGGTCTAGTGGTGGCAAGCGCGACTGCTGAACGTGAGATCCTGGGTTCGATCCCCAGGTCGGGCAAAGTGATATTGGGTTTTTCCGTGTGGAATTCCTCAGTAGCAGCCCGGAGTTTGGATTCGTGCCCGGTTGATGGCAATAGGCTCGCCCCCTATTATATAGGACGTAAAAGTAACGGCGATATGAGGGTGTTACTTTACACCTCTGCCGAACCCTTCGGGGAAAACAGGTGTGATGTTATGTTATCTATACTAATATTATAAAGAGGAAGGATTTGTATTTTTGTATGTAACGAATAAACTTAAAAACTACTGGACCGATTTCAAAAATTCTTTTGTCGTTAGAAAGCTACATTATCACCGAGTAACATGGGCTATATTTATTACTGGAATAAAATTTCTTACGCGGACGGAGCCGTGAGGACACAGCTAGTGTTGTATAATAGTAATAATATTCACTCTGCAGTAATTGTTGCTACTTGTAGCAAATGAAAATAAAGTATTTTTAGCAAAGGACCACTCAGGCAATACATAAATAAGTAGTAATGATATAAATTAATTATTTATCTCTTTCATATTGATTAATTAACGTGAACTTTAATTAATAAGACAGAAATCCAATTATATTAATTAAAGGCACAACTATCAATGAAACTTCTCGCTATACTTCAGATATAGTCTATTCATTAGCAAATAGGTCTCAATACGAGGAATGTTTCAAAAATATACTAAAGTCGATACAAATAAACAAATACCAATTATTTCTTGATGTCAAGTGATACTTTAATTGTAACATTTCAGTATGAACCTTTTCCATTCCAAATACGTATAAGTATTCACAATATCCTAAAATTGTTAATTACGGTATATTTATTGAACTTACAAATAAATTTACAAAAACTGATCAATCTCTAACAAAATGGAATCTCATGGATTAAAAATTCTCAACTCTGTTGATCATAACTCCTATCTTCTCAATCTCACTGACAATCACGTCACCTTTCTGTAGAAACTCGGGAGGATCCCTGTATACCCCCACACCACCGGGAGTACCCGTCAAGATGATATCACCAGGGAGCAAAGTAAATACACTTGACAATTTTTCAATAATATCAGGAATCTTATGAATAAATTGATTTGTATTACTTTTCTGTATCTGTACTCCGTTGTAGATACATGTTATGTTTAAAGCTTGAGGGTCACCAATCTCGTCGCTGGTTGTAATACAAGGTCCAATAGGACAGAATGTATCCATGGCTTTTCCGAGCACCAGTTGTCCCATACTATTGTTTGTCCCCCAATCAGTAGCTCCAATATCTTGAGCAATAGTGTACCCCAGAACATACTCGTAAGCATTTTCTGCTTTCACTTTGGATGCAGCTTTTCCAATAACGATTACCATTTCAACTTCACAGACAACTTTTTCTGATATTTCAGGTTTTAGTTTCACTGGTTCGTCTGGTCCAATAATGGTGCTCGGGAATTTGTTGAAAATGAATGGGATTTCTGGTGGTGGGAAATTCTGTTCTGCGCAATGATCTTTGTAGTTTAATCCGACACACAGAACTTTGTCGCCTCCATGTATCGGTGCTTTTAGAGTTACTGTTGATAGAGGAATAGTTGATGAGTCAGTTGCTTGTAGTTTTTTAACTTTTTCCAATTCTCCATTCTTCAAGATTTCTATGAGAGTACTGGGTATTGTTGGATCCACTTTGTTAATGTCAACGACATTATCACCAGATAGATACCCAACACGGATTTCTTTTGGATTATCATTATAAACAAATTGTACTAGCTTCATTTTCACAATTGAATTAATATAACACTGCACTAAAACGTTCCAGATTTCTTTTAGTCCAAATAAAAATGTCACTGGGATAAAATAAAATGTTTTATACAGATAAATTCTTGCTTTCACTTCGAGATCACTTGTTTAGCAACAAGTGGTGATAGTACTGTCAGCTAGTTAAGATAAACATAGTGTTTTATACACAATATCTGGAGTCTTATCTACAATCTTGCTCTCGAGTGGAAATATCAAGTGATAGCGTCAACTTTGATGGATGTACGTAAACAAAGTAAGAGTATTATGTAATAGAGTTATGATACCATTTTCAGGCGATCTAGAAATGTTAAGATATCTCAGGTACCTATGGGAAATAAGTCAATGGTGTATCTGTGATATTAGTTGGCTAACTTTATAAATGTAAAAGATTGGAGTAATTAGTCAGGTAAATGCAACTGTTCGTTGCGCTGTCGCAGAAGGTGTGTTGCCTAGAATATTCGCGATGCATTCCGAGGTTTCTGATGTAGTAGGGAACGGTTCAAACTCCAACAAAACATGTATTCAAAGCTTGTCAGACATCATAGATGCGTTCCAATAATAATTAGAATAGGAATTACGTTTAGTTATAAGTACTTTAATTGTTGTAAAAATGTAAATATAATTGATTTCTAACAGCTTTAAATTAGATTTGATTATTTCTATAGTATTTTAGACTTTAAGTAGGTAGATAACGTATGTAATTTCTTTGATTGCTATCTAAAAACCTGCTTGAGATAACGTACAACGTTACACGATAGTCTCATCACCAAAATTATTATTTGCGATAGAATAAGCTCGCTTTGTCTCGGAAAACTGTAATGATCTTAGCAAACATTTACCTATAATTCTGTATTCATATAAGTACTTATTAAAAATACAGCTTATAATTTCTTTCCTTTTCTCAAAAAATGTTTTATTAGGTTATACATAAATAATATTACATTAAAGGCCTTAAGTATATTACGTTTCCAAAGAAATTCTTATACAGCTCCGAGCGATAGTATTCAACTAAATTAATTATTTAACTCAATATAACAGATGGTGAAAATATAGTACCTTATATTTTTAAGACTGGCAAAATTCCTTCAATAGAAAGTGAAAAAACTTTGAAATTTAATAATCCTGTGAATAATTAAATACTTATCCTCGACTTAAGTATTCTAAGACTGCTGTAAGACGTTTTAAGTGAAACTGTTCTCGAGCTTTGGAAAGTTTTGGATATTCTCCTCAAAATCCATCCAGTGGAGGATACTCGGAATTCATAAATAAGGTGGCGACGCTCGTTGGCGGTGGATCCCTTAAAAAAGTACGTATAAAAAAATGTTTTCGCTTACGTAAATGGTTCCTACCAGGGTAATTTCAATGTGAATCATCGTTGCTTATGTAAAAAGATTATTCGTAAAACGTATACTGACAATCAAATTAATGGAACCACTTATAAGAGACTTCATACTAACACCGTTTTAGTTTTTTGTATCACATTACATAACATCACGCGTGTATTCCTCGAAGGGTTGGGCAGAGGTGTATAGTAACATCTTCATTTCGCTGTTATGTTTAAGTCCCATGTAATAGGGAGCGAGCCTACTGCCTTTTTTTATTACATCACGCCTGTATTCCCCGAAGGATTTGGCAGAGGTGTATATAGGTATGTAACACCCTCATTTCGCCGTTATGCTTAAGTCCCATGTAATAGGGGGCGACCCTATTGCCATCAACTGGGCACAAATCTAAACTCCGGGCTGCTACTGAGGAATTCTACACGGAAAAACCCAATAACACTTTGTCCGCCCTGGGGATCGAACCCAGGACCTCACGATCAGCAGTCGCGTTTGCCAAAACTAGACCAACGATTTTTTTTATTAAACTCCTATAATTTATGATAATTTGTTAGGTACTTATAATTAAACTATAGATTCCTTCCCTTTTATAGAAACTGAATAAAAAATAGATAATCTTTCAAAACTAGGCTTTTTTATTTCATTACAAAAGAGTGTTATTGGGTTTTTCCATTAGGAATTTCTCAGTAGCAGCCTGGAGTCTGGCTTTGTGCCCGGTTAATGGCAATAGGCTCGCCTCCTATTACATGGGACTTAAACATAACTGGCGAACCCTTCGGGGAATGTAAGGCGTGATGTTATGTATGATTATGCTTTTAATTTTAAAAGAGAAACATTGTACAATAGAAACAGTATCAAAGCAGTAATATCTCTTTCAAAACTCGTTTTAAACACAGTGTAAACTGAAGAAGCTTTTAAGAATTAAAATCAAGAGGATGACAACAGGATTCTTTACCTTGTGTACAATTAAAAAGTTAAGAACACCCGGTGTTACAAACTGGGATTAAATTCTGTGAATTGAAAATATAATACAATTTACTTAGTTAATTATTTCTACGTTCATCAGGGTATTGTTGAAGATCATGAAGTGTGTCACACAAGACAGAATTCATCATCAAAAAACCACAAAATCAAAATCAATTTTTTTTATTGCACGTAAACCAATACAGGTGCTTATGAAAAGTGGAATTTAGATGCACGGTTCCAATTAGTCGTTTACTATGGAGAAGAGCCGGCAAGAAACTCCATGGTTACTCTTTTAAAAATAATATCTTTAACAATTTCAGTGGATACAGTACAATGATTTAGGATAGTGAGAGAACAACGAAGTCCTGACCACAGACCAATGAGTAATGTAGTACTAAAGGACTTGAGTACAAACATTAACAAACAAAAATAAAAATAAAATCACATCAGCATTCTTCTTATTTTCGTGTGGTTAGTGACTAACCTGGTGTCAGAGTTTATGCCGCCCATGGGCCTCTGACTTGGCAACACATGCCGTCGAGAAATATTTATCAGGCATGCCGGTTTCCTCGCGGTGTTTTCCTTCACCGTTTTTAAGCAAGTGATAATTATACAATACGCACATGAATTCGAAAAGTCAGAGGTGCGTGCCTTGGGTTCTAACTCGAGACCAATGACTTGGCAGGCCGACGGTCACATCACTAGGCTATCACTACTTCATGCTTCAATACTTATTGCCTTAGGTTCTAACTCGAGACCAATGACTTGGCAGGCCGACGGTCACATCACTAGGCTATCACTGCTTCATGCTTCAATACTTATTGCCTTAGGTTCTAACTCGAGACCAATGACTTGGCAGGCCGACGGTCACATCACTAGGCTATCACTGCTTCATGCTTCAATACTTATCAACATTAACAAACCCACTGCTGAATATTTTTATTTATGGCGGATTCCTATAATTTACGGAGCGTTATTGGTTAAAGTTGAGATTTCTATCTTTACCAATAATGAAGCAAAGACTCCATAGCTTTGCATAGTAGACCCTCCCATATGAAAGTAGTATATGGGCCGTGTTATGCAATAATGTGTCAACCCACAAAAATATGAATTATGTGTTAACTTCATCTAGTTATTGTGGTAGGTCTACTCAACGTTTGAAAAATGCAAACTGCATTAAGACATTTTTTGATATACGGCGTTCTATTAAATTTACTACGGTCCTAGATATTTTTTCAAGCGTTGAGTAGACCTACTACATGAACTAGGTGGAATTGACACAGAATTCATATTTTTATGGGTTGACACATTATTGCATAACACGGGTTATAATAGGTTAAATTAGTTTTTTTTTCAAATAACGTTGCCCCCCCCACACTAGGATTTCTCCTGTATCGTGGGTGCGTTTACAGACACAAATCTTCACACGCACAAACACCCAACCCGGAACAACTATCTGTAGGCCATACAAATATTTGTTCCGTGCGGGAATCGAACCCACGACCCGCAGCGTAGAAGCCAATCGCTTAGCCACTGCACCAAACGTGTCGGCAGCTTACTAGTCTTTTAGCTGCCTCGTTGGTCTAATGCGCGACTACAGATCGTGAGATCCTGGGTTCGAACCCCAGGTCGGGCAGTGTTATTGGGTTTTTCCGTATGGAATTCCTCAGTAGAAGCACGGTGTTTGGATTTGTGCCTGGCAGTCAATACTAATTAACGTTAATATTAATATGTTATTTAGCCAACTATTATTATTAACTAATGCTGTAGTGCCTGAAACTGACGGCGCGGTGGCAGAACCTAGTAATTATTGATGATGAAGCTAATTTAATTACATATAGTTCCAAGTTTCGAGACAGCTATGCATTATGTATCATTGTCATTAGTTGTGTCTCAGCCGCAATTATACAATGGATTACTTTATATAATTACTAACGACCCGCCCCGGCTTCGCACGGGTGCAATGTAGATACTAATGTGGGGTATATAAACCTTCCTCTTGAATCACTCTATTTATTGCTAAAAACTGCATTAAAATCCGTTGCGTAGTTTAAAAGATCTGAGCGTACAGACAGCGGGAGCGACTTTGTTTTATACTATGTAAAAATTAACGAATAGAATGTACTTACTATTTACTTAATTATGATTTTAGAGGATTTTGGATATCCCAAACAGTAAATTTATATTGGTCGTTGTCTAGTGGTGGCAAGCGCGACTGGTAATCGTGAGGTCCTGGGTTCGATCCCCAAGTCGGGCAAAGTGTTATTGGGTTTTTCTATTAGGAATTTCTCAGCAGCAGCCCGGAGTCTGAATTTGTAGCCGGTTTGAAGGGTTTGGCAGAGGTGTTTTAGAACACCCTCATTTCACCAGTTATGTTTAAGTCCCATGTAATAGGGGGCGAGCCTACTGCTATTAAACGGGTACGAATCCAGAGCCCATGCTCAGCAGTCGCGCTTGCGACAACTAGACCAACAAGGTAGCCAATATTTGAATGAAGCCTAATAATTATTTTCAGAAACTTTTGTTAGCTTCCACAGCTACTTAATTAATATAATTAGTAGAATTAATATTCTGGCGTGTGGTAACAAGGAAAAAGATCTTTCTATAACGTCGTGACAAAAATACTTAATAGGAAAAAATAATAAGATAAGGACAATATTCTTGCCACAAGAATATAAATAACACCTATAAGATGATTTGATTAGATCCTGATATTGAAGTGGTTCTTGTGAGTTTTATTACTCTCCCAAAGTTACATACACGTGCGACTTGTTTCCGGGCAAAGACCGGGCATTTGGCGTTTAAAAGCACTATCGCGAGAGAGACAATGTGCGGCGGCATAAGTATCGGCACTTGTCGTCTCACTTTTATCGGGCACTTGACAATCACCGCGACATGTACTGGAACACTGTTGCAATGTTTTGTGACAAATATGCCCGGAGTGGACGAGACACATACATCTAAAATAAACTAACATAACAGCACATCACGCCTGTATTCCCCGAAGGGTTAGGCAGAGGTGTATAGTAACACCTTCATTTCGCCGTTATGTTCAAGTCCCATGTAATAGGGGGCGAGCTTATTGCCATCAACCGGGCACAAATCCAAACACAAATAAACTATACGTTTATATTTTTACTTCAGCTACAAACATGGACTTTGTAGCGAGATCTATGACGTGCACACCACGTGCGTCTACGCAGCACTGCAATTGTGTAGTCTACAGCGACAATAACGACAACTCTCAATGATGACGTCACGGAATCCTGCATCGCGCTATCAAGATGTAACGCGACATCAACCATATTGCAGTAGCCCGCCAGGCATAAGACACACCTGTTTGGAAGACCCTCCCTTTTCATTGGAGAAACACCATACCTTGTTCCTCCACAAGACAAAGGAAGTCGTATTCCTCCTAGCCTTTTTTCTCAACTACGTTTTGGGGTCAGCTTCCAGTCTAACCAGATGCAGCTGAATACCAGTATTTTACACGGAGCGACTGTCATCAGACCTCCGCAACCCAGTTACTGGGCAATACCGATATCCTAAAGTTAGACCGGTTGCCAGAATTTCGGGCTTCTGACTACCCGTAACGACTGTCATAGGTATTCGTATGACACCCGGGAGTTTAACATGCTCTCCGAAGCACAAAGGAAGTTGTATAATATCGTCAGTGGAAAGGTAAAAAGACTAAAGCGTCAATATACCTACTTTACAGGAGAGCGATTCAAAGCATTTTTTAAGAAAATAAACATAATTATTTTTCTTAAAGTATACATATTAAATATATAATTTAATTATATATTTAATACTAGCTGTGTCCCCACGGCTCCGCCCGTAGCCTATGCTACTCAGTGATAATGTAGCTTTCTAACGGCAAAAGAATTTTTGAAATTGGTCCAGTAGTTTTTAAGTTTATTCGTTAATCTTTCCCCTTTATAATATTAATATGGATGTATACTCTAAGAAAAATAACTATGTTTATTTTCTTAAAAAAATACCTTGAATCTCTCTACTGTAAAGTAGGTATATTGGCGCTTTAGTCTTATTACCTTTCCACTGACGATATGACAAATCAATGAACCTTCCTCAATATTCACTAACCATCTCGCCTTGTATCAGTTAGTTCTACATGCAATCAAACAATGTTATCCAACACGTCGCTAGCAGTCCATTGTTACGATGCAATATCCATTAGATTACTGTAGCGATATTGGTTACGCGAGCAGGATGCGCTCAGGTGATCTAGATGAGTATGGATTAGAATTTGTCTGGGCTATGCATCTTCTGTACATGATGGAAGATGTTGGTCATGCTTTCAGGTAAGAGGATTAGTTACAAACTAATTTAAAAAATAATTTAATGCTATACTTAGCGAAGTTTTTATAAAATATTTGAATTGTTTTGTTCTTGACTCTAGTCTAGGTCAGTAACGGAGACAAAGTCGACGATGGAGTGAGCTTACCCAGAAAAAGCCTGTTCACTCTAACTTTGAAGAGATTTGGGTTGTATGCGTTTGGAAACACAGTCGCAGGTAGTGAGTTCCACTCTTTTGCCGTGCGCATTATGAAGGATGTTTGGAAGCGCTTAGTGCGAATTGGTGGAATGGCAACTAGGTATGAATGACAACTTGCAGTTGCAGTTACAGAAATGTCTTTTTTATACGGTCTTATGTGAAAGAACAATAAACATTATTAATGAAGAAAAAGCACATAATCACAATACAGATATGTACAGATGTCAATCACATGTATGTACTTCACTTTTCATACTTACGCCTCGGCGGTCACTCTATGTATATATCTATCTCTCTCAAGCGCGTGGCACTCGCGCTCGCACTCTAGTCCCAAACAGTCCGAGACATCGTGTCCGTGAGCAGTGTCTATGTGTGCGTTGCTCGAGCGCACTTGTACGTAGATTGACTTCTGTACCTATCTGTTTTGTGACATATGCCTGATTGACTTTCTCCTGTTCCTAAATAATCCAGAAGAGTTCCAGCTAATTCGGATAGAAAAATAATTAAAAATACGTTCGTAAAACGATCCTTTTTTTTTTAAATATACAATACTTTTGTTTAGAAATAAAAGTTCCTTTAATTTTTGGGTTGTAGTCTTTTATGAACCTTGCATGGTCTACGACTGCAAGTATAAATCTGCCAGAACAATTATGTGCAGTTAAATTGACCTTACACCTTCATAGAATACCATCATCTAATAACATAGGTTTCCCCCAAACACCACATAGCTACATAACCTAATATCGGTTTGTCCTACATATAAACAATAACCCTGATCGTTTGTTACATCTCGATACGGCGCCTATTGTTGCGATTCCAATAGGCATTAGATTATTGGCCTGATTGGCTTGCTGGCAAGGAGAATGCGTTCCGATTGTACTAGCTAGCTAGCTAACAGGGTTAGAGCGTATGGTATTACGTATTCAATCTTGAGAATGCATGTATTTTTCAAAAGGTTGTTACCGAATGAATAATTTGTCGATATAGTTTTTGCGACACTAATAACTTCTTCTTGTTTAGGTATCTTTCACGATCCGCTTGGCTTAAAAGGTAGCTGTTAGAATCTTTTCAATGGCAGCAGGTCACGGGAACAACTTATGATTTACAAATTTTCCATAAACTCCAGGCGATTTACAAGACAATAACCAAACTTGTCTGATGTCTTGTATGGATTAGAATGTTGAGCCACAAAAGAGATGAATGAAAGGCAGCTGAGATGAGGCTGTTAAGAGAGATTTGCGGTGTGACGAGAATGGATGGGATATGGAATGAGTTTGTAAGAGCGAAGTTGAAAGAAGCGCTGATAGGAGAAAGGCTGAGTAGCAATCGGTTGTCATGATATAGACACGTGATGTGGAGAGATGAGGAGCGTGTTAAGAGAAAAGTTTTAATGAATATGATTTGGATGGATATAAGAAAAAAGGCAGACCAAGGAAGAGATGAATGGATTGTGTGATGATATGGTTAGGAACAAAATTAAAAGATCCATGGAAAAAAATACATGCTGCGACGATCCCAAATAAATTGGGATATGGGTAAGCGGATGAGAAAGTTTTGGTCACAAATAAACCAAATGTCATGTGATTTCGAGAAATGAAAATCTTATTTTTTATTCCACATAAACCATTACAGGCACTTAGGTAAAGTTGAATTTAGATGCACGGTTCCAATTTATGGAAAAGGGCCGGCAAAAATCTCCATGGTTACTCTTATAAAATATGGTTACTATTTATTCCATCGACCATTCTTACTTTATCTGAGAAAAGACGAGGTAATTTTACTATTGATGATAACCTAGAAAACCTTTTAGATGGTAAAGGTAAACATCCAGTCTCGTCTTCTTCTTTCTTTTCGGGTAGTTAGTGACTAACCTGGTGTCAGAGTTTATGCCGCCCATGGGCTGACTTGGCTTCACATGCCGTCGAGCATCTCTCAGGCATGCCGGTTTCCTCACGATGTTTTCCTTCACAGTTTTTAAGCAAGTGATAATTATACAATACGCACATGAATCCGAAAAGGCAGAGGTGCGTGCCTTGGGTTCGAACTCGAGACGGACTTGGCAGTCCGACGGTCACAACAATAGGCTATCACTGCTACAGTTACAGCTATCCAGTCTAGTACAACAATAAAATATAATGGTTTCTCCTTGTAACAGATCTAACATCACATATACATTATCGGAAGTGTTAACACCGCCATAACAAGTAACTGGTGGCAATTACAGCCATCGAAGCCATTCGGTAACATTAGCAGGTATCGATGGCTCAATGGCCTGCCTAATGTGTGTCAACTCAAGGGTGTGTGTGTATGTGTATGTGTGTATGTATCGTTTGGTGCAGTGGCTGAGCGATCGGTTTCTGCGCTACGGGTCGTGGGTTCGATTCCCGCACGGAACAAATATTTGTATGGCCTACAGATAGTTGTTCCGGATCTGGATGTTTGTGCGTGCGAAGATTTGTGTTTGTAAACGCACCCACGATACAGGAGAAATCCTAGTGTGGAGCAAAGTTTTTTAAAAAAATATAAAAATATTAAACAAATATTAAAAAATTAAAAAAATATTATTAAGTATGTGTGCTTGTGTGTGCGTGTATGGACTCCGGCAAAAATTATGTAATATTTCCTCATGATAAGAGCATCCACTCGTATCTCTGCAAGATTATGGCAATATTTCCCCAATGTGTGGCCTCATTTTCGCTCGTTGGGAGACAAAACTGTCAAAACGTCAAATTTATTCCACAGATAATAAATGTTATCCGAAGTTGGTAAAATCGGGCTTTAGTGGTAATAAAACGAGATTAAATTGTTTGTGTTATTATTCAGAGGCAAACCAGTATTCGATTATACAATAAAACACATTTGAATCTTGTGAAAAATAAATAAAATCACTTTTATAAATGCAAAATTTGATCATAGGAAATCTATAAAACAGAAGAAAATAAACAATAACAATATTTACAAACAATAAGAACTAAGAACAATATTCAAAAAAGGATTTTTTTGGTTATTACAATATTTTTCTACGATGGCACAGCTAACAAATATATATAGTACAATAAATAGAAAATATGATAATTTATAATAAAATCTATATTTATTTTTATTTACGTATATTATGATACAGATTTGTGTATTAAATTAATATCAACATAAAATATTTAAAATGGCGAAAATTATTACATCGTAAATAAATTACATATTCATAGGAACCAAAATAATTAATCCAGCCAAACTAAAACTAACTTTACACATAATTTAACTTCTAATAAATAAATAACATTTGAGCAATACACAGCGTGTTTATCAACATTATCAAAATTGTTTGACATATTTCAAAATTGATAGGGAAGACAATTTAAAACTAAATCATAACCAAACAGGAGCCTTATTCACTGTCAAAATGTAACACGCAAATAACACAATTGTATTACCATCCGATTGTGCTTGTGCATTGGGAAAAATAGAATATTTATTTTCATTGCATTTAATTTCATATATTATTGGCAAATGGCTTTTGCAAGCAACCCCATCGTGAACTGCAAAAATATAATTGTAACGCAGTCGCGTCTTTTGCGTGTTTATCTTAAGTGAATAAGGGCCTTAAATTAGGGCCCTATTTTTCTGATTGCACAATCAGATGGTAATGCGGCCGTGTTATTTGCGTGTTACGTTTCGATGTGTCAATAGTCTCCAATAGGTCCCTGAACGATTCGCCCCTGACGAAGATTATGAAATATTTCACCTAAATATATTTACAAAACTACTTTACAAAAATCTTTTTCAGTTTTCTACTAACTAGCTACTACAAATTCAACGGCAATTAGTTTAAAATCCCCAACTAGTAATAGAGTCAATGTAGACTCATTTGTAGTCAGTCAGTAGCGTTAAAACGACCGCGAAGCTCGAAGGCAGATTTACAAATAATGTAATTAATCAACTGGAATTAAGTTTTAGAGAAAAGGAGACTTGCTCGGATTTATTTGATGAAGAAACTGATAATGAAGATTTTTTGCTTGAAATGTGTCTATTAGAAACAAGGATAATGAACACTAAATATACAATTCCACGAAAAGATATTTTTGTTTATCCTTATCTGAAACTGACAGACAATTTCTCGACACAAGCTCATCAGCAATTTAGTTCAAATTAAAAGCCTTTTGTCCAAAACATTATTTCGTGTAATTTTAATTAATACTGAATTTCCTTGAAATCGTTCAATCGATTAAATATGTACGTAATATTCACTTGAACAAGCATTTTCAGCGAACGTTTCATAATGTTTGCTGTAAATATTTTGTCGTTACGGGTTGTTATTATTTCACACCCTTAAACATGACACTCTAGGGAGGTCGTCCCGAGACTTTCCCTCCTTTTTACGTCCCTATGTCATTTAATATCAAAACATTTTGATCGCCATCAAATTTAACGTCGTTTTGTTAATTCAATTCGACTATTGATCTTTTACGTATATTTTAACTGATGACGTATTATTATTTCCATGTTTTTTAAAAATAATATAATAATGTGTTGCCAGTCCTTCGGGTATTATCATTAAGACTCTGAAAGCTCTCAGAGCGTTCCACCAATCAAATAATGTTTTACAAAGATAGCATCCGTAAGTTACAATTTAATTCTCTTTGTTAGAATGAAGACCTTCATCTAAAGAAAGCTGTTCTAAAAGGTCTTTGCTACATATTTCAAAACACATGGGTGCTTATTCAAAATGAAAATCATATAGTTACCTACTTTAAATTCATTTCGCTCTTCAAGATTCACAAGGCAACTGTGTGTATCTCAAACACATTCCTATATTTTCCTCTGGGTTCCTCTTTAGAGTTGGCGGTCCGAAGTGTACTGATACTGCAAAGGGCGTAATGGAGGTCTCGACGTGGCAGTCCTGACGTTTCTGGGCAGGGCAGAAGGTATTGCCGCAATGATGAGGGTCGCATACTCCTGCACCAAAATAGGAGCTCTGGAATAGGAGAAATAACTTTGTATAGATAACCGCTTGTAATGTTGAAAGAGTTACGCAGATGTGAACTATAGAAAAACAATTCACGATGTTTTTTTATTTGAGATGGGTTGGCTCTTGACTCTATTCTATGTCAGAGGTGACAGAGACAAAGTCTACGATGGAGTGAGCTTACCCAGAAGAAACCTCTTCACTCTAACTTTGAAGAGATTCGGGTTGCATGCATTCGGGAACACAGACGCAAGTAGTGAGTTCCACTCTTATGCCGTTCGCATTATGAAGGATGTTTGGAAGAACTTAGTGCGAATTGGTAGAATGGCAACTAGGTACAATAATAGGAATAGTAACTTGGTAAGTTATAGGAATGGTAACTTGTAATGCGTCTAGATGTCCGATGGTAGAAAGGGGCCGGTGGGATAAGGTTGTGGAGTTCTTGAGCACACTCACTGAAGTACAATCTATAGAAGACCGACAAGCAGGCAACCTTGCGGCGATGAGCCAAGCTGTGAAGCTTAGCACCCACCAGTTTTACGTCGCCAATGAGCCTCTTAGCTCTGCGTTCCACTGAGTCAAGCACGGCAAGTTGATAATATTAATAAAAGGTTAGCCTTAAAAAATATCAGAACGTGTACGACTACAGGTTTTCAACGATATAAATTCACAAATGCGTGAGGACCCTTTTCATTTGAAGGCAAATCTTTCCCAGTTTTTATTTCAATAATTTCCCTTTAATAACACCTAAATGAAATCAATTACATTTTACACGACCATGGATTTAAACCCAAGATTACAGAAGCGGTAACTTTTATTGCTACACTAATTACCGTAAGATAAAGTTTACCTCCTTAGATTTCTCCCGGAAAACAACAAACATGATGGATGTTTATTTTACATCCTGCAATTAAAGTCTTAAGTAAAGTTGATGTTACATTATCGGTTCAATCTACGTAAGCTGAGAAAGCTTTAGAAAGTTCGTCTTTGACTTATCAATCAATGATTTCTCGCTTAACTATTACTTAGTGTAGTTTAAATTACTAAAATACGTGAAGAACAATAAGTTATTTTATTGGATATCCAATATTAGTACTTGATTTACCAATATATTATTTTATGTTCATTTCATGTTTTCCCTCGTTGTATCCAGGCCAGTTACTAGTTTTTGCTTAATCCTCTCCACGTTGTTCTTATGCAATCATAAATATAAGAACCCTAAGTTTCTTCTTAATCATTCTGCGGTTTTCTTCGTCTACTGTTAAAATTAATTTTAACTTAAAGAATCCCGTGCCGTTTACTATTCTAAAAGTTAGCAAAGAACATTCTGCTACTCAGTATTATCCAACTCTAAATCAACACTCTATAAACCGGGTCATTCTTAAGAGAACTTTAACAATATTACTTCCGTTCCTGATTATTAACTTCACAAGTACTCTCAGAAGTTTCGCTTTTATATTCCAGCCTTTAATGGAAATCCTAAGCTTTAATACTATTATAATTAGACTCTTCAAACCCAAGTTCTTAAACTTTTAGATGAGCCTGAAGTTGATATTGAAATAATAAAACTTTACTGTAACAAATGGTTTTTGAAGTGTTGAAGCATCATAAAATATGTAAAAAAAAAACCCTGTCTGATCTAAAAAGGGCACAGAGATACGGCAATAACATAACTAAAAATAAATAAAAAACATTATTAATGAATATAAAAAAGTTATTGTTATTTAAAATGCACGTTTTTAGTGCCCGAATTACCCCAATTTCCATAAAATTGAGCAAATTCTCATAATTCGACAACACCTCGTCGGCAATGGTGTCGTGAACGTGTGCTTTAAGGAAATTAGGGTAATTTGGGTACTCAAAACGTGCATTTTAAATAGCAGTAACATTTTTAAGATTCATTAATAACGTGTTTTTTATTTATTTTTAGTAATGTTATTGCGGTACCTTTGTGCCCAGGGTGTTTTTTACATATTGTATACAAACACATTATTTATTGATTTCATTTCAAGCATGTGTAGCTAAGAGTTATATAACAAGAATCAGTCATGTGCGCCTTTTGTACAAAACTAAAAGTCCAAAGAAGGTCACATAGAAATCAGAAAATATAACAACATCATCTACATAACTCACCGATATGAAATACTCGTTCTCGCAAAGTATAGTGATCCTATCTTCACACCGCTGTCTTCCGAAGCCCGTGAGGCCTATCCCGTAGTTCCCGTACCCGAAGTACCGGAACCTGTCGTCTTCGTTCGCGTAGTGCTGCGTGTACGGCGACCACCTCGACCAGTTGGAAGCCCGGGCCTGACCCCACATCCAAGACGAGATATACGTCCAGATCTAGATGTGGTTAGTGATGGTTAAACTAGCTACGGGGAGCAGGGTTGTATATAAATGTATAAATATAATGGAGAAGTTCGATTGTGAGACGGCAATTATCAGTTTTTTTGTAAGTAATAATTATTTTACAAGTAGGTACAAAAGAATGTATGAATACTTGTAGTTGGACTTCATGGTTAATTTATTCAACAATAGTGCCAAGATTCTTTCACGACCTTATGATTTATTTAAAATTATAATTAAGTAGCTAGCGAAAACGTAGAATTTATTATACATTTGAACTTCCATTAGATTTATGTTGTATAATAGAAGTCACAAGGATAGGCCTCAAAGTCATGATTTTACAAAAAAAAAACTACATGTTTTATGTTCGTTTGAAAATGTCCATATAGAATTTTCATCCGGCTATCGTCGATTCGCTAAAGAGGACATAAGAGCATTGACGCAATGGTCTTGTTTGCTTCACTGATTACATAAAGCTGTATGTCGTCATAGAATACTTAACGAATATTGAATTTTACTTTATTTCAGAGATATTAAAAACTAGTCGAGGGCTGGAGTTTTAATAAAACTACCAGTTTTTTGCAACATATTCAATAGGAATAATAATATTAGACTATTTTTAATAAATGAGTTTTTGAGTTTTTACTTCTTGCAAGAGGAAACAAGTAGACGTGTACAGGCTGGTATAATATGATGATAGTGAATTGATAAAAATCGAACTTCTCCATTAGAATAATAATATAAAATTAAATGTTGCAATTAGAATGGCTGGTAATAATATTTTAGTTTTTTATGGGGTTTTCCTTTCGCCAAATACTGTAAATAGGTAATATTAGGGGAAACCGCTTATCCACATGTTGTTTATTAAGCTATGATAATACATATTACGACCATACATAATTTCCCTGAAATACGGATTTTAATGTAATAACATGATGTCTTATTTGTATCTTATATTGTATCTATATAATTTAATTTGGTAAAGGAATTTAATAATAGTTTTAGTATAACCTTGGTATTCATATTAATAAAGCTTTTGGTAATCGTTGCATGGTATAAGATTAGTTGCAAGATTTCTGTGTTTGCACACAATTTTAGCATAAATGTAAGACAGCTTTTCAAAAAGTTACATAATATTTTAACTTTTCCTTTAACGGGGCCATTTTCTAAATGCACAGTTTTTAAGTAGTCAGCAAATCATAAAGTAAGTCAACTGCAGAGCCTGCATGTTGCAGTGTTTGCTTAGAATTTATAGCTCCGTAGAGACCGTACGTAAAGTGTAGATCTAGTGTTTACACTTTTAAAGTTACTTCCATAGTTCTTTTGGACCTGAATACTTAAGATGAATGTTTTAACATTTCGGATACCTTCATTCACATTTCGAATAACTTCAGTCTCATTTACTCTATTAACAATATCACAAATTATTTAAATATATTTTATTTCAGCTTGCTCTTTAACATTAGCTGCTTAAAAATCTGTGCAATGGCACAAGTGTAATTTAAATATGAACAATAAGTTTAATTTTGGTCCAAAGGATATAGAAATTCTCCATTTCTTTTAGTACTCCATGTGTAACATATTGATGCCTTCATTAAAAAGTTTATTTATTTTCATCGTGTTTAATTCTACAATCTAGGCTTTGATAGCTGGGCTTGTAGACTGCCAGGGTGTTTGTTACTTACCCTGGAGACGAGGCCGGGTTGTGGTGCAGGCTCGGAAGCATCCATCTGCGGATCATTGCCAGAACCTTCCATTTCATCTTCTTGAGTCTGTGTGTCGTCTGCTGGCATCATTTCTTCTTGTTGTGTATCTAGGCAAATTGAAAGATACACTTGATAGATAAGATCACGTATAAGTTTTTGTTTAGGCGCTTGATTTTCAGAATGAAGGGTATCTAAAGAGATCCGGATGTTATTTCGCAAAACCCTGATTTTCTTAAATGCCGTTTGATCGTTCCTTTATTTTTATTAGGTACTAAAATCAACCGATGGTCATCTTCCGCACAAAAAAGAAGTGCTCTGGGATCTCCGGTGGAATGCACCGGTGCCACCCTTGTGCTAGCCCTTGGCACATCTCGGGGAAAATGATATTTGACCTACTCACCGTTAAAAAAGAACCCTGTTTAGAACCAAAATCTCAAATGGGCGTATTACGTCATAAGGATGGGCAGCAGCGTCCCCCTGTGTGCTAGCGAATCGACAAGCGATCACCAATCTGACTGCCAAGCGTGATGATTATGGGAATTTCTCCTTTGACCGTTCATAATGGCGGTCATTGGAGGCCCATCTTAAGTGGTGGATATTTACGGTATTACGGGCTGATATGATATCAAACGAAGATCAAGAACTTTTAACAAAGTACCAAAATTAATAATTATTACAGAAAGTTTAGACAAGATATATTTAAATAGATAAGTGAGGTCGGTGTTATAATAGGCGATAACTCAGTGCCTATTGCGGGGGCACACGAAGGTCACAAGTTCAAATCCGGCTGGTGTAAACTTGGTAACGAATGGGCTTTGTTGGAAAAGTTAACTGGAATATATGAATGGTATAATAAACATGAATAATAATGTTTAACGGAATATAGTCTGTTTTTACAATTTGCATGCCAAAGGGTTAAGCCTGGTTTGCCTAAAGGTCGTGGAGGTCAGATGGGTGCCTTGAGTAAAATCAGAAACTAACAGCATTTGTTTTATCTCGAAGTATAAAACATAACAAAACATCACGCCTGTTTTCGCCGAAGGGTTGGGCAGAGATATATAGTAACACCCTCATTTCGCCGTTATGTGTAAGTCCCATGTAATAGGGGGCGAGCCTATTGTCATCAACCGGGCACAAATCCAAACTCCGGTCTGTTACTGAGGAATCCCACACAGAAAAACCAAATAACACTTTGCCTAACCTAGGGATCGAACCCAGGACCTCACGATCAGCAGTAACGCTTGCCACCACTAGACCAACGAGGCAGTTAAAAAATAAGTATAATGTACTTATATTGTATAAAGAATGTATTTTGCATATATATATATTATGCAGAATGGATTTTGCCCAGCAGTGGGATGTTAACAGGCTAACAGTAACAGTAGCCAGCTGGGTCCATCACTTGTGGGGTCATACTACCTGGTCCTATCCTGAACGAGTGGCATCACAAAGAGAGTACCTAATGGAACAGAGGTCTTTGTTCCGTCTAATCACTAATGCATGCCTAGTATATTATGTTATAACTACATATAATAGTACACTTACCAGCTGGGTCGATGACCTGTGGGGTCCCACTGCCAGGTCCTATCCTGAAGGAGCGGCTGTCACACGGGCTGTATCTAACGGAACAGAAGCCGGTGTTGCGTCTGATGCACGACTTGTAGTTTATATTATAACTACATACAATAGTACACTTACCAGCTGGGTCGATGACCTGTGGGGTCCCACTGCCGGGTCCTATCCTGAAGGAGCGGCTGTCACACGGGCTGTATCTAACGGAACAGAAGCCGGTGTTGCGTCTGATGCACGACTTGTAGTTTATTTTATAACTACATATAATAGTACACTTACCAGCTGGGTCGATGACCTGTGGGGTCCCACTGCCGGGTCCTATCCTGAAGGAGCGGCTGTCACACGGGCTGTATCTAACGGAACAGAAGCCGGTGTTGCGTCTGATGCACGACTTGTAGTTTATATTATAACTACATACAATAGTACACTTACCAGCTGGGTCGATGACCTGTGGGGTCCCACTGCCGGGTCCTATCCTGAAGGAGCGGCTGTCACACGGGCTGTATCTAACGGAACAGAAGCCGGTGTTGCGTCTGATGCACGACTTGTAGTTTATATTATAACTACATACAATAGTACACTTACCAGCTGGGTCGATGACCTGTGGGGTCCCACTGCCGGGTCCTATCCTGAAGGAGCGGCTGTCACACGGGCTGTATCTAACGGAACAGAAGCCGGTGTTGCGTCTGATGCACGACTTGTAGTTTATATTATAACTACATACAATAGTACACTTACCAGCTGGGTCGATGACCTGTGGGGTCCCACTGCCGGGTCCTATCCTGAAGGAGCGGCTGTCACACGGGCTGTATCTAACGGAACAGAAGCCGGTGTTGCGTCTGATGCACGACTTGTAGTTTATATTATAACTACATACAATAGTACACTTACCAGCTGGGTCGATGACCTGTGGGGTCCCACTGCCGGGTCCTATCCTGAAGGAGCGGCTGTCACACGGGCTGTATCTAACGGAACAGAAGCCGGTGTTGCGTCTGATGCACGACTTGTAGTTTATATTATAACTACATACAATAGTACACTTACCAGCTGGGTCGATGACCTGTGGGGTCCCACTGCCGGGTCCTATCCTGAAGGAGCGGCTGTCACACGGGCTGTATCTAACGGAACAGAAGCCGGTGTTGCGTCTGATGCACGACTTGTAGTTTATATTATAACTACATACAATAGTACACTTACCAGCTGGGTCGATGACCTGTGGGGTCCCACTGCCGGGTCCTATCCTGAAGGAGCGGCTGTCACACGGGCTGTATCTAACGGAACAGAAGCCGGTGTTGCGTCTGATGCACGACTTGTAGTTTATATTATAACTACATACAATAGTACACTTACCAGCTGGGTCGATGACCTGTGGGGTCCCACTGCCGGGTCCTATCCTGAAGGAGCGGCTGTCACACGGGCTGTATCTAACGGAACAGAAGCCGGTGTTGCGTCTGATGCACGACTTGTAGTTTATATTATAACTACATACAATAGTACACTTACCAGCTGGGTCGATGACCTGTGGGGTCCCACTGCCGGGTCCTATCCTGAAGGAGCGGCTGTCACACGGGCTGTATCTAACGGAACAGAAGCCGGTGTTGCGTCTGATGCACGACTTGTAGTTTATATTATAACTACATACAATAGTACACTTACCAGCTGGGTCGATGACCTGTGGGGTCCCACTGCCGGGTCCTATCCTGAAGGAGCGGCTGTCACACGGGCTGTATCTAACGGAACAGAAGCCGGTGTTGCGTCTGATGCACGACTTGTAGTTTATATTATAACTACATACAATAGTACACTTACCAGCTGGGTCGATGACCTGTGGGGTCCCACTGCCGGGTCCTATCCTGAAGGAGCGGCTGTCACACGGGCTGTATCTAACGGAACAGAAGCCGGTGTTGCGTCTGATGCACGACTTGTAGTTTATATTATAACTACATACAATAGTACACTTACCAGCTGGGTCGATGACCTGTGGGGTCCCACTGCCGGGTCCTATCCTGAAGGAGCGGCTGTCACACGGGCTGTATCTAACGGAACAGAAGCCGGTGTTGCGTCTGATGCACGACTTGTAGTTTATATTATAACTACATACAATAGTACACTTACCAGCTGGGTCGATGACCTGTGGGGTCCCACTGCCGGGTCCTATCCTGAAGGAGCGGCTGTCACACGGGCTGTATCTAACGGAACAGAAGCCGGTGTTGCGTCTGATGCACGACTTGTAGTTTATATTATAACTACATACAATAGTACACTTACCAGCTGGGTCGATGACCTGTGGGGTCCCACTGCCGGGTCCTATCCTGAAGGAGCGGCTGTCACACGGGCTGTATCTAACGGAACAGAAGCCGGTGTTGCGTCTGATGCACGACTTGTAGTTTATATTATAACTACATACAATAGTACACTTACCAGCTGGGTCGATGACCTGTGGGGTCCCACTGCCGGGTCCTATCCTGAAGGAGCGGCTGTCACACGGGCTGTATCTAACGGAACAGAAGCCGGTGTTGCGTCTGATGCACGACTTGTAGTTTATATTATAACTACATACAATAGTACACTTACCAGCTGGGTCGATGACCTGTGGGGTCCCACTGCCGGGTCCTATCCTGAAGGAGCGGCTGTCACACGGGCTGTATCTAACGGAACAGAAGCCGGTGTTGCGTCTGATGCACGACTTGTAGTTTATATTATAACTACATACAATAGTACACTTACCAGCTGGGTCGATGACCTGTGGGGTCCCACTGCCGGGTCCTATCCTGAAGGAGCGGCTGTCACACGGGCTGTATCTAACGGAACAGAAGCCGGTGTTGCGTCTGATGCACGACTTGTAGTTTATATTATAACTACATACAATAGTACACTTACCAGCTGGTTCGATGACCTGTGGGGTCCCACTGCCGGGTCCTATCCTGAAGGAGCGGCTGTCACACGGGCTGTATCTAACGGAACAGAAGCCGGTGTTGCGTCTGATGCACGACTTGTAGTTTATATTATAACTACATACAATAGTACACTTACCAGCTGGGTCGATGACCTGTGGGGTCCCACTGCCGGGTCCTATCCTGAAGGAGCGGCTGTCACACGGGCTGTATCTAACGGAACAGAAGCCGGTGTTGCGTCTGATGCACGACTTGTAGTTTATATTATAACTACATACAATAGTACACTTACCAGCTGGGTCGATGACCTGTGGGGTCCCACTGCCGGGTCCTATCCTGAAGGAGCGGCTGTCACACGGGCTGTATCTAACGGAACAGAAGCCGGTGTTGCGTCTGATGCACGACTTGTAGTTTATATTATAACTACATACAATAGTACACTTACCAGCTGGGTCGATGACCTGTGGGGTCCCACTGCCGGGTCCTATCCTGAAGGAGCGGCTGTCACACGGGCTGTATCTAACGGAACAGAAGCCGGTGTTGCGTCTGATGCACGACTTGTAGTTTATATTATAACTACATACAATAGTACACTTACCAGCTGGGTCGATGACCTGTGGGGTCCCACTGCCGGGTCCTATCCTGAAGGAGCGGCTGTCACACGGGCTGTATCTAACGGAACAGAAGCCGGTGTTGCGTCTGATGCACGACTTGTAGTTTATATTATAACTACATACAATAGTACACTTACCAGCTGGGTCGATGACCTGTGGGGTCCCACTGCCGGGTCCTATCCTGAAGGAGCGGCTGTCACACGGGCTGTATCTAACGGAACAGAAGCCGGTGTTGCGTCTGATGCACGACTTGTAGTTTATATTATAACTACATACAATAGTACACTTACCAGCTGGGTCGATGACCTGTGGGGTCCCACTGCCGGGTCCTATCCTGAAGGAGCGGCTGTCACACGGGCTGTATCTAACGGAACAGAAGCCGGTGTTGCGTCTGATGCACGACTTGTAGTTTATATTATAACTACATACAATAGTACACTTACCAGCTGGGTCGATGACCTGTGGGGTCCCACTGCCGGGTCCTATCCTGAAGGAGCGGCTGTCACACGGGCTGTATCTAACGGAACAGAAGCCGGTGTTGCGTCTGATGCACGACTTGTAGTTTATATTATAACTACATACAATAGTACACTTACCAGCTGGGTCGATGACCTGTGGGGTCCCACTGCCGGGTCCTATCCTGAAGGAGCGGCTGTCACACGGGCTGTATCTAACGGAACAGAAGCCGGTGTTGCGTCTGATGCACGACTTGTAGTTTATATTATAACTACATACAATAGTACACTTACCAGCTGGGTCGATGACCTGTGGGGTCCCACTGCCGGGTCCTATCCTGAAGGAGCGGCTGTCACACGGGCTGTATCTAACGGAACAGAAGCCGGTGTTGCGTCTGATGCACGACTTGTAGTTTATATTATAACTACATACAATAGTACACTTACCAGCTGGGTCGATGACCTGTGGGGTCCCACTGCCGGGTCCTATCCTGAAGGAGCGGCTGTCACACGGGCTGTATCTAACGGAACAGAAGCCGGTGTTGCGTCTGATGCACGACTTGTAGTTTATATTATAACTACATACAATAGTACACTTACCAGCTGGGTCGATGACCTGTGGGGTCCCACTGCCGGGTCCTATCCTGAAGGAGCGGCTGTCACACGGGCTGTATCTAACGGAACAGAAGCCGGTGTTGCGTCTGATGCACGACTTGTAGTTTATATTATAACTACATACAATAGTACACTTACCAGCTGGGTCGATGACCTGTGGGGTCCCACTGCCGGGTCCTATCCTGAAGGAGCGGCTGTCACACGGGCTGTATCTAACGGAACAGAAGCCGGTGTTGCGTCTGATGCACGACTTGTAGTTTATATTATAACTACATACAATAGTACACTTACCAGCTGGGTCGATGACCTGTGGGGTCCCACTGCCGGGTCCTATCCTGAAGGAGCGGCTGTCACACGGGCTGTATCTAACGGAACAGAAGCCGGTGTTGCGTCTGATGCACGACTTGTAGTTTATATTATAACTACATACAATAGTACACTTACCAGCTGGGTCGATGACCTGTGGGGTCCCACTGCCGGGTCCTATCCTGAAGGAGCGGCTGTCACACGGGCTGTATCTAACGGAACAGAAGCCGGTGTTGCGTCTGATGCACGACTTGTAGTTTATATTATAACTACATACAATAGTACACTTACCAGCTGGGTCGATGACCTGTGGGGTCCCACTGCCGGGTCCTATCCTGAAGGAGCGGCTGTCACACGGGCTGTATCTAACGGAACAGAAGCCGGTGTTGCGTCTGATGCACGACTTGTAGTTTATATTATAACTACATACAATAGTACACTTACCAGCTGGGTCGATGACCTGTGGGGTCCCACTGCCGGGTCCTATCCTGAAGGAGCGGCTGTCACACGGGCTGTATCTAACGGAACAGAAGCCGGTGTTGCGTCTGATGCACGACTTGTAGTTTATATTATAACTACATACAATAGTACACTTACCAGCTGGGTCGATGACCTGTGGGGTCCCACTGCCGGGTCCTATCCTGAAGGAGCGGCTGTCACACGGGCTGTATCTAACGGAACAGAAGCCGGTGTTGCGTCTGATGCACGACTTGTAGTTTATATTATAACTACATACAATAGTACACTTACCAGCTGGGTCGATGACCTGTGGGGTCCCACTGCCGGGTCCTATCCTGAAGGAGCGGCTGTCACACGGGCTGTATCTAACGGAACAGAAGCCGGTGTTGCGTCTGATGCACGACTTGTAGTTTATATTATAACTACATACAATAGTACACTTACCAGCTGGGTCGATGACCTGTGGGGTCCCACTGCCGGGTCCTATCCTGAAGGAGCGGCTGTCACACGGGCTGTATCTAACGGAACAGAAGCCGGTGTTGCGTCTGATGCACGACTTGTAGTTTATATTATAACTACATACAATAGTACACTTACCAGCTGGTTCGATGACCTGTGGGGTCCCACTGCCGGGTCCTATCCTGAAGGAGCGGCTGTCACACGGGCTGTATCTAACGGAACAGAAGCCGGTGTTGCGTCTGATGCACGACTTGTAGTTTATATTATAACTACATACAATAGTACACTTACCAGCTGGGTCGATGACCTGTGGGGTCCCACTGCCGGGTCCTATCCTGAAGGAGCGGCTGTCACACGGGCTGTATCTAACGGAACAGAAGCCGGTGTTGCGTCTGATGCACGACTTGTAGTTTATATTATAACTACATACAATAGTACACTTACCAGCTGGGTCGATGACCTGTGGGGTCCCACTGCCGGGTCCTATCCTGAAGGAGCGGCTGTCACACGGGCTGTATCTAACGGAACAGAAGCCGGTGTTGCGTCTGATGCACGACTTGTAGTTTATATTATAACTACATACAATAGTACACTTACCAGCTGGGTCGATGACCTGTGGGGTCCCACTGCCGGGTCCTATCCTGAAGGAGCGGCTGTCACACGGGCTGTATCTAACGGAACAGAAGCCGGTGTTGCGTCTGATGCACGACTTGTAGTTTATATTATAACTACATACAATAGTACACTTACCAGCTGGTTCGATGACCTGTGGGGTCCCACTGCCGGGTCCTATCCTGAAGGAGCGGCTGTCACACGGGCTGTATCTAACGGAACAGAAGCCGGTGTTGCGTCTGATGCACGACTTGTAGTTTATATTATAACTACATACAATAGTACACTTACCAGCTGGGTCGATGACCTGTGGGGTCCCACTGCCGGGTCCTATCCTGAAGGAGCGGCTGTCACACGGGCTGTATCTAACGGAACAGAAGCCGGTGTTACGTCTGATGCACGACTTGTAGTCTTGACTGGCGAGGTGACGCCCGTTCGTCGCATAGTTGAAGGTTTTTATTGTTCCTGTTGAAAACAAACAGTTAAAGAGATAGAAAGATAGAGAGAGAGAGATAGGGTACAGCTTTCTTACCCGTAGGTATAGAAAAGAACGACTAATGGCCGATTCCTATAATTTACGGAGTGTTATTGGTTAAAATTGAATCTCTTGTATCGTTACCAATAATAAGCAAAGACCTCATGGCTTTTCATAGTAGACCCTCCCATATAGAAGTAGCTATCACAGGTAAAATTGGCCTACGCGTCTATTTATACGCCTAGTTTGGCAATAAAAAATGTAACCATAGGTAAGTAAAACGATTCGTTTTTGTTTATAGGAACTGGCCATAAAAGTATTATTATCCACCTGTAAAGTGAGAAACTATGTATATGTAGGGGAACGAGGTATGGTGTTCCTCCTACGAAAAGGGAAGGTCCTCCTACCAGGCGGGTCTTATGCCTGGCGGGCTACTGCCCAACGGTTGATGTTGGGAAGTTGTTATATACTAACTCCGTGTCAGATCTTGATATCGCGATACAGGATTTGTGACGTTTCATTTGACAGCTGTCATTGTTGTCGCTGTAGTCTGCTAGACATTCGTCATGCTGCGTAGTTCTCATGTGTCGTGATAGATGTCGCCACATAATATGAGCACTATGATAGATTGGTTTTTTGTTTAATGTAATCAGCTAATTGCTGTCCCACTTCTGAGCACGGGTGTCTTCTTAGAATGAGAAGGGTTAAGGCCATAATCCACATCACACTGGCTTGATGCAGGTTGGCGGACTACCCATACAAAGTATTCTGGTACACAGGACTGTCGGGTACATACGGTACTTGATTCTTTACATTTTTTTTTGTTATTTTTTCAAGGCGTTAGTTCGCCTTTCCGCGACTATGCAAGCCTCATTATGTACGTCCTATTTTATTAGGTACTTAAGAATAACATTGAATATAAAAAATCACATAAGTACATTAAAATAAAACGACATCAGGGAACCGCTACCTAATTCCACCGCCACGGATTCGCACAACAGAGGAGTTAGTGACAAGTTCTTTACTTTTGAAAAAGCTACTTGCAACTTTGCTGTCTCAAATAAAGTCGATTATATTTTAAAATATATTAAAAGTAATCACCATTGTCCTGTGTGTAGTACTGCAGACAATCATGCGGCGCGGTGTTAGCTAGCGGCATCTGCGCGAGCCGCATGAGCCAGATGCGCGGCATGTCCCCGCCGCGCATGCGCATCGATAGGCTGATGGTCTTCGTGCCCGGCAGGTCGCCGGCTTCGCGCTTCTCGCTGCCTGTCGATAGCGTGTAGTATACTGGAAAGAACGAACATGATTAATTGAATTTTATTTATTTAATACTAGCTGCGTCCTCACGGCTCCGCCCGTAGCCTATGTTACTCAGTAATAATGTAGCTTTCTAACGACAAAAGAATTTTTGAAATCGGTCCAGTAGTTTTTAAGTTTATTCGTTACATACAAAAATACAAATCTTTCCTCTTTATAGTATTAGTATAGATATAGATAAAATTAAAAGGAGTATGCTTAAGTAGGTGGTTTGGTCATGTTAAGAGAATGAGTGAACGGCGATTAACAAAAAGAATTTATAAGGCGGATGTCAATGGAAACACCGGTAGAAGACGTCCTAGAAAGGCATACATCGATGTTATTGGTGACGTTCTTCACAAAGGTCAGGTGCGTAGTACTCTCAACCAGCGTGTGTGTATGACAAGATGTATGAATGTGGATGAAGCGAAAGGGGTATGTAAGGGTCGCAGCATGTGGCGTTCTATAGTTTCTGCTTACCCCCATAGGAAAAAGTCGTGAGTTTATGTATGTATGTTATTATTTAGTAACATAACATCACGCCTTGTATCCCCCCGAAGAGTTCGGCAGAGGTGTTTTAGTAACACCCTCGTTTCGCCGTTATGTTAAGTCCCATGTAATGGGGGGCGCACCTATTGCCATTAACCGGGCACAAATCCAAACTCCGGGCTGCTACTGAGAAATTCCTAATGGAAAAACCCTATATCACTTTGCCCGACCTGGGGATCAAACCCAGAACCCAATGCTCAGCATTTGCACTTGCGACCACTAGACCAACAAGGCAGTTTAATTATTTAGTTTTATGATAAACACTAGCGGCCCGTCCCGGCTTCGCACGGGTGGACATTTTTCCCGTTTTTGCAAAAAGAAACTTTTATACTCCGCTCCTATTGGTCGTAGCGTGATGTTATATAGCCTATAACCTTCCTCGATAATTGGACTATCCAACACAAAAAGATTTTTTCAATTCCAACCAGTAGTTCCTGAGATTAGCGCGTTCAAACAAACAAACAAACTCTTCAGCTTTATAATACTAGTATAGATTATTTGAATTGATTTCGTGAAGAAAACCAAGGGATAAGTTAGGTAGACAGTAACCATTATAGGTAGATACAACAGTCACAAAACTTAGAAATCCACCAAATCATAGACAAAGAATATCCTCGGATTCCTCGGCTCCGAGGCTGAACTTAATAATCAAATCCATCAAAAAATATTCTTACCGTGCTGTCCATGGTTCTGTCCACACAACGTGAACTTGCTGTCTCCGTCACCCAAGATCATAGCATCCTCGTTGCAGTCTCCTGTTGTTCTATTTGGTTGACCCTGAAACAGAAGAAATCAATTAGTGTTCAGTACCAACATTAGGTAAATGGAACACAAAAAAGCACAGTAAGTCCGATGACAGGTGATTTTCTGCAAAACTTTTTTATACAAGGTTAGTCGGAAAGGGGGTACTAAGCCAAAACGATGTTAATACCTATAATAACTTTTGTTCTACAACTTTCCCCAAAACTCAATAGTTTAAGAACAATAGCTTTTCAAAGATTTCGTAAAAAATATGCTAAAATCTATCTGTCCATAGCTATGAGCAGCTGTGTTTACTATTTAGGTCATATTTGGGGTCACGGATTAGAAACTTAATTTTCTGAATTCATAACTAAAGCTGGTATCTATGTTTTTTTTTTAAACTAAGATAAAAATCTTTTTGCATGCAAATAAAAATTATCGAATTTTGAAATTTTAACACTTGCTTTAAAATAGTCATCAGTGATACTTTAAGCGGCCCGCGGCTTAGTACCCCCTTTCCGACTAACCTTGTATAGAAGCGTATACTCATACATACATGCAATCACGCCTGTTTCCTATTGGGGTAGGCAGAGACTAGATATCCACCCGCTACGATCCTGATACACCCTTTTCGCTTCATCTATATCATTTACCTTCTCATGCATGCTCGTCGGTTTAGGGTGCTACCAACCTGGCCTTTTTTGAGAACTTCCGCGATTTGTTTGTATACTCACAATTGTAAAATGTAGGAAGTCAATCCTGAGCTGCATGATGCCAGCATGGGTCTTCTCTATGGTAATATTGCAGTCCTCCTCGCCGCCCCAAAGCTCGGGAAAGCCGGGTGACATGAAGTATGTCAGGTTATTCTGCACCGCACCGCCGCAGGATACCTCGACTGCAATAAGTACATGTCTGTAGAATCGTAATGTGTGTAAAGATATACAGGGTGTAAACGAAATCATGTAATTCCTTCAAACCTCGTGATGTACTGGTGACATAGATTAACACGGGAAATTTAGGATTAAATATAAAAAAACAAGAAGTAGACATTGTGTTCTTAACATGAGGGATTTTAGCGCCCCGAGTTAAATGACCGCGCGGTGAGCGTTAGCCGCGCAATTCGCTCGGGGCGCTAAAATGCCTCATGTTAAGAACACATGTTTACTAGGTACTTTAATTTTTTTTATTGATTCCAAAATTATTCCTTGCAGGGTTAGTCTATGTCAGCAGTACATCACGTGGTTTAAAGGAATTACATGATTTCGTTTACATCCTGTATAAGTATTGAGTATAAACTATTGAGTGATGTACAGATTGACAAACTAATCTCTACGTTTTCTCAAAAATGTTAATTAATTATTTGAAGTATCTCATCATTATCAGCATACAATGAGATTGTCATTGCCTTGAATGTTATATACCTATATATATTGTGACTAAAGGAATGTAGAATGTGCAGCATCTAACTGTACAATTAATGAGATTGAAAATGGCAGTGTTTCTATCGTTCTCGTTACTTGCATCTCGTTCACGCACATTCTCTTTGAGCGAAAGGCAAATATAATATCCACCATTTTCAATCCCATCTTGTTGAATGTACATTTGTAAAAGTATCAGCCAAAACCAATAACCTATCCATCGGCAGTGTTCCCTGCTATAGATAATACGGCAAACCATGGATTGAGAGGTTATTCGTTTCGGCTGTAAATCAATATACCGTATGGATCCGTTTTAAATTCTAAGGTTTATGAAGACTAGATGAGTAAAGAAGCCCACGTCGGTAATCCGACGACGCTCCAGGAACTACTTAAAAATATTTAAAAACTCCCGAAGAAAAAAACTAGTACGCTTCCTAATGAGAGCACGACCCGCTCCTGTAAGGAAAACTGAAGCCAAACCCCGTAAAATATCATAGTAGGTATAAAGTGTTTTTAATATTTTAAAATATTCAGCGATCTCATTAGGCAAGCCTTCACCGGCCACAGGCGGACCTCCTCAATATTCCCATCACGTATACTACGGGACGTACACGTAATCGAATCTCACTGTTTTTCATAATAATATACCCCTCATCATGTCATTATATTCCGTGTTGTTACATCAGTTTCGAAGCTCTCGTTTATTTTCATTAATTTAAAATGGGTTGTATATTTTTGCTTTTCAAAGGAAAATTATTATGTTCATTGTAGTTATGGATTTATTTTAAACTCTATTATGTATGGATAATAATGATGAGGGATTTTATGTTGGAATTATAGAACATATAACATAACATCACGCCTGTATTCCCCGAGGGGTTAGGCAGAGGTGTGTTATGTTCGTGTCCCATGTAATAGGGGGCGAGCCTATTGCCATCAACCCGGCACGAATCCAAACTCCAGGCTGCTACTAAGGATTTCCACACAGAAAAACCTAATAACACTTTGCCTGACCTGGCGATCGAACCCAGGACCTCACGATGAGCAGTCGTACTTGCCACCACTAGATCAATGAGGCAGTTAAAATAATAAACTTCTTATTATATTGCTTCTAAATTCATTAGCTACACTGAGCAATCAAAATGGCTACCACAACGGTAATACTAAAGTTGGCAATCAATAACTTAATTCAAAGAGCGCTGACTCAAATTTCATCTGTACACGTTCCAGTTTCCTATAAATAATGACATAAGGTTAACTTTCCGTACGCCGGAAACTTTTATATCAAGTAAGAGTAATTAGCAAGTTCATTAGTAATTTAGGTTCATTAAGAAATAAGATTTGACGACACGTTTGGTGCAGTGGCTGAGCGATGGCCTTCTGCGCTACGGGTCGTGGGTTCGATTCCCGCACGGAACAAACATTTGTATGGCCTACAGATAGTTGTTCCGGGTCTGGGTGTTTGTGCGTGTGAAGATTTGTGTTTGTAAATGCACCCACGATACAGGAGAAATCCTAGTGTGGGGCAACGTTTTTATTAAAAAAAATAAAAAATAAGATATGACCGGTAATAGGGATATACAGAAGGTACTATAGTCTGGCCAGAACTAACTTGAAAAAAAGGTAATCCATCTTTTGGTGATTCATTTAAAAACATTGTGTTTAAAAATAGTAACGCCGTTTGACGAAAGATATTACAAACATAAAATACAAGTGTTAATTTTAATTTGATTTAAATAATTCTTTATTTTTTAATAAGTTTTACACAAAACGTTTTAAATAGACTGTTTACCTCTATTTCCAGTTGGTACGGACCTGACTTTATGAAATTAATTTTGCGCTTCGGAGATCTTCGTGTTTCCGAATTTATCCGAATTATGCGACCCGGGCAATATTTTTTGTCTTTATAATATTATATAACTCCGGATTCATCGTCTTTGGATCAATTCGTACAAATTCGGAAGTACGATAATCGCGGAGGCGCATATGTAACATTATATCGTAGTACTTGTAGGTATCTCCTGAAGGGTAAACAGAAGAATCAATCTACGATTAACATCGAGATTCTGCCCATAGATATTCAACTGTACAATTTGCCCATTAGAAAACTTCCTCACCGCACGCTGGGAATAGACGCGTCTTGCAATATTCAATCAACAAAACCCAGCACGCTTGTTGGTAGGATCTATACGGTCCGCCTGGCTATCTACCACCTGAACATTAAAGTCCGGCGTCAAAAAGTTTACTGTGTTCCGTCGTGTGTATGTGAGAGCCAGAGAAAGGGGTATAGGGGAATCCCTCTATATCTCTGATCCTTGGATTCGTGTGCTCCATGTTAGACCCTGTCTGTGCTTACCATCAGATGAGACTAGGACCAAACGCGACCAAGGGAAGCATAAAAAAAATTATAATCTTAAAGAACTTGACCTCTTCTGTTTATAAATTCAAGTTTATTTGCATTTAATCAACGAATTACTAACTGGGTACTTAATTTGTCATAACATTTTAGTGATGACTTTTAAATATGTGCCAGTGCAAAAACAAATTAATTTTTCGCGAAATACAGATTTGTAAGTGTTTTAAAAAAAGCCTTTAATCACAGATTAACTAAACAAAAAAAAAACAATAGATACAAAGTATAAGTATGAATAATTTGATCGTCACACAAACCTATTTCACAGTAGGCCAATAGGTGTTATCGCAATTTTTTTACACTGTGTTGATTAACATAATTTATGAGGCGACACACTTGTTACTTCAAAACTTATGCGAGACCGAATTTATTATAATAATTACATACGACTTGACGGTGGTTTTTGGGATAATTATATGTTCATTCACGCTCTTGTTGTTGCTAGCTGAAGCCGTATAGTGACAGCTCACGAAACGACATGACGATACTATTATCGTAGTAAATGATTCATCTTCTTCTTATTTTCGTGTGCTTAGTGACTAACCTGGTGACAGAGTTTATGACACCCATAGGCCTCTGACTTGGCTTCATATGCCGTCGAGAAATATGTCTCAGGCATGCCGGTTTCCTCACGAATCACGATGTTTTCCTTCACCGTTTTTAAGTAAGTGATAATTATATCGGATGTAAAAATACCCTAAACAAAGCCGAGAGCGACGTATTCTTCTCATCATTACGATATTTTTTTGGTATTGGGCCATACCTGGGAACCGACTGGTTATAAAGATATGGAAGGTCAAAGTTACCATATTTTTGTACGTTTTTCACGAAAACTAAGTTTAAATGTTATTGCTAAACATTCAACTATACAAACGTTATCAACGTTTTCGAAATGTAGGCACAGTCTACTGCGCGCGCGCTACAATTAAAAGCTGTTTTTTTAATACCAAAAAATAAAAGTCGTTTCCCAGCAATTATTTTTGCTGTATGTTACTTAGTTTTATGTACAGTATGCGTAGACTTCGGCTTCGTTAAGGGTATTTTTACACCCTCTATAATCTCTATAAGATCCGGCCCGCACCTCCGACTTTTCAAATTCATGTGCTGATCAGAATTTGATTATCACTTGCGTTAACGGTGAAAGAGAACATCGTGAAGAAACCTGCACACCAATGACGGCTCTATAAAGTTCTCGATGGTGTCTGTAGTCCGCCAACCCGCACTAGACCAGCGTGGTGAACTAAAGTCTAAGCCCTCCTCATTCTGAGAAAAGGGCCGTACCCAGCAGTGAGAAAGTACTGGGCCGATTACGCTAAACAAGAACAGAACAAGTTAAAACAGGAAATAACAAAATAACTCGCTTCAAACGCATCCATTTCTTTGACACCAGTTTAAGTAACTTTGAACCAGTCGGAGAGAAAGTAGATTACTTAGAATAAGTGAAGTTATAACAAGTTTTTGACATCTGTCTCTCACTAAGTACATGTTACACATAAATTTATCCGTTACTTGACCGTGACCACTATGTTAAAAAAAAACTACTTAATAACAAACTGCAGAACCTCGACTATGAAGTAGATGTGGCTGCTTTCTGGTCAAACGAATAGCCACATTATTCGGATATTTCGTTCATTTGCTGAAATTCTTCCTTCTTAATAAGACATTTGACGATGGACATCGTTGTAAGCGATACCACTTCTTACCGTTGGATGTAAGATATAATAATAATGATATCAGTTTGCTAGTCAACGTCGCAAACGGTTCTATTGACAGTACTGAACTTCTCGGTAAAATACTTCTTCGCACAAATCTAAACAACTTAAAAAAGCGACCAATATTACACGCACCATTTGCAACGACAAATTATAGACGCAACGCCTTTTGCATACGCAGTGTAATACCTTTTAATAGTTAACCATCACACTTGGAAATTGATTTATTCTGCACTAGCGCACGTAATATTAGAAATATCCTAAATGGGATATACTTTGATGACGACCATAAGTAGATGTTGTTTTTTTTAAAATTTTTTTTGGAAGTGTTGATTTATTGCACGACTTCGCACAATTTCCTTGGAACATGGTTTTTTGTTGTTTTCTTGTATGATTTTCTAGGGCATAATGTAATATTAAATATCACACTATAGTTTTTTAGTTCATCGCAAATCACTATTTGTGTATATACAAGGTTAGTCGGAAAGGGGGTACTAAGCCGCGGGCCACCTAAAGTATCGCTGATGACTATTCTAAAGCAAGTGTTAAAGTTTCAAAATTTGATTATTTTTATTTGCATGCAAAAAGGATTTTATTTAGTTTAAAAAAAAAACATATTTGCTTTGGTTATGAATTCAGTAAATTAAGTTTCAAATCCGTGACCCCAAATATGACATAAATTGTAAACACAGCTGATCATAGCTATGGACAGATAGATTTTAGCATATTTTTACGAAATCTTTGAAAAGCTATTTCTCTTAAACTATCGAGTTTTGAGGAAAGTTGTAGAACAAAAGTCATCCCTTATTATGGGTACTTTAACTCCCTTTCGGCTTAGTACCCCCTTTCCGACTAACCTTGTATATAATGTGTAATTAGCAAATGTCCTTACCTATACCTTGTTATTTATAATTTGTCTGTAAGCTTACCTAAAACAAATAAATAAATATAGCTCATGCCGCAGTGAGAAGATTAGCCAGTCAGCAAGGTCGGTGGCGAGGCTGACTACCCAAGGTGCGCCGGACGTCACACTTGGAGGCTCTTTTAATTATTGGGGTGCCCCAAATGAGAAATGAAAGAAATTATTAAATCCCAGAAACACAACGCAACTCACGTCAAGGGTAGTGTTTATTTACTATTTAATCGTGCCTGCTGGTAAAACTGATTTCTTTATTTACAAAAACAGTAATTACTACCATTGGTAACCAGAACTAGGTATTCGTTTTTGGATATGAAAAACTCAAACTCAAAATATGTATTTGCACACTAAGGTAAAATAATACAGATCTTATTATATAGAGTAGGTACAGCTTAGCAACCTTTTCCAACAGGGTATAAGTCCGTATTGCATTGGATGTATTGACAGTAATAGGAACACACACATTGAGGTTATTCTACGTATGAGGTTATTCTACGAATAATTAATTTCATACGGATATATTCAAAAATAATGTGACTTCAAACTAAGTATGTTATTTTTATCAAAACTTGTTTTAATATATTTGTTGTTCTTTTTTGCAAGCCTTTTCTTTAGAACGCTTAGATATTAAAAATGGAAGTGCTGTCGCCAATCTTTTTAAGTTATTTAGATAACTTAAAAAGATTGCACATAATCACGCAGAATTGACATATTCCAAGCCTCATCCTCATTATATCCAAAATGTAATCTCACAGTAAATACTAGAGGCAGAATCACCTAACTTCGGACACAAACAGGACAGTACTGAACCAAAACGCATGACCAGCACTTAGGATCTAGAAATAACTCCATATTTGATTGTCCCTATTACCACATCAATGGGTAGTTTCAGAAGGTCAGAAAGTCATCGACTTCTAGTAACACATGGTGAAACTCTGAATGAAATACGGTATACCATATTATTTTCTAGAATCCATAGAACGGAATCAATGTAACTATTCGATGAAAGTGAATCAAAAACAAAACGCTGAGAGTTTAGTTGTTACACATTAATAGATTAAGTTATTAGAGTTTTTTCGAGTTGTCGGTGAAATTACATGAACATAAGATTTTCCAATTTTGTCTCTAAAGTGCAATTCACACAGGGACGACCAGATGTGGACGTGACCCATATTTGTACGAAATATCATAAAAAAGACAAGCATTGGAAGACCGCCGTGCGTCGCGGCGCCGCGTCCACGTCTCGTCCTCTCTGTGTGCATTGCTCTTAAGGTTGCTCTTAGTGTTGTAGGATAGGCAGTGGTAAACATTTTCCATCAGGTGGGCCAACAGCTTGTTTGCCAACCTCATACATATAAAAACCTCACCGGTGCAGATGTGAAAAGACTGGAACAATGTTCGTAACCCGTCGTTTACACCAATTAAGGTATAAAACATACAAACATAACATAACATAATTAGCCCATTACCGTCCCACTGCTGGGCACGGGCCTCTTCTCAAAACGAGAAGGGGATTTGGCCTTAGTCCACCACGCTGGCCTGGTGCGGGTTGGCAGACTACACACACCATCAAGAAATGTATGGAGCCCTCTCAGGTGTGCGGGTTTCCTCGCGATGTTTTTCCTTCACCGTTATCGCTAGTGATAATCAAATTCTGATCCGCACATGAATTCGAAAAGTCAGAGGTACCGGCCAGTATCGAACTCAGACCCCCCCGCATGGAAGGCAAACGTTCAACTGCTAGGCTATCACAGTTCTACAAATTTCATACAACGTTTTCCTTTATCGTTAACACTCAAAACTAGTTGTAAGCCATACAAAGACTTGTCCCGATGGCAATGCAGGAAACATGTTTAATACTAGTACCATTTGTGCAGTATGATATGAGATATACTGCGCCGACCCCAAATAAGTTGGGATAAGGGCAGGAGGATGATGACCAGTACAAGTCTAATAAAATCACTTTTTTTTTCTTGTAGATGGTCTTGCGGGACGTTTCTACGTAACCGGGCAGTTATTGGCGAGACTGAAGGGTCTCCAACCAATGGTGACGAAGTAAAATACTTAACCTAAGCTAACTACTACTCTAACATCATGACTACTAGCAACAACAGCACTAACAGCGACCTCAGACCTTGACTTGAACTGGTAGGGAGACAGCTTGATGAGCTGCCGGGGTTGCGGTGCATGCTTTTGCGAATCCCGTGACCCCGGCCTTAGGTCAGAAGGAGGGACACGGTTGGTTTTGAGCCAGTAAGAGTCCGGCAGACCCCCTCGCCTTCCCCGGGCGAGGGACATCCATGAGGATTTTCCAAAGAGAAAAAAAAAACTTGATGAGGACTGAATTAACGGTGTGAGGATACAAGTTTAACAGTATCACATGTTTATAAAAAATCTTTTTATAAAATTTCGTATGACAAGTATCACAACTTTTGACGGGTTATACCTACGAACAACGCAGTATGGAATGGGCAAAGTTTGTAGACACGCATCACATAGAATAAAACTTCTGAAGCTTTATAGTTCATGCTATAACGGTCTCGAATAACTGGCATAAATTCTGGCTGACGTAAGCTATTACTGTCCGAAGTCTGACGTTAACATCTCCAGCACTATTTTATTAGGCTTTAGTTAGTTTAAAGTTATTTCTGCTGTGAAGAGGAAATTAAAAATGCGGTGTAGTTTTTAACCGACTTCCAAAAAGAAGGAGCTTCTAAATTCGATTGTATGTTTTTTTTTTTTTGTATATTTGTTCCGCGATATCTTTGCTAATTGTGAACTGATTTTAATAATTCTTTTTTTATTTGAAAGAGTATTCTTTCGGAGTGGTCCCATTTAAATTTTATGAAGATCTGATGAAGAACTTCGGAGATAGACCATTTGAAGTCGGTTTTATTTTTGTTAAAAAGTGATTATTATATTTAATTTTGGTGAATATGGAAAGTATTGAAAAGAGGTGTTACTGAGCTCAACATGAGAAGAGCTTGGTCATCGAAATCATGGTGGCACGGCATTTTTGTTGTTTTTCCTAATCCACTGCTTGTAGACGGTCTTGCGGACCTTTTCTACGTAACCGGGCAGTTATTATATAGAAGCTGTGTTGATAATTACAGACCAATCTCGATATTACCAACCTTATCAAAGATTCTAGAAAAGATCATCAACCAGCGTCTCATCAAATATCTCGAAGATAATTCACTACTGTCCTCTTCTCAATATGGCTTTCGACGTGGTTTATCAACTAGTGATGCGGTCCATGAACTGACAGACTTTGTAGTAACAAATTTAGATAAAAGCAAAAAGGTTATTGTCTTGTTCATGGATTTGGCTAAAGCTTTCGACACAGTTTCTGTCCCACTGTTACTAAAAAATCTGGAACATCTCGGTATAAGGGGAACTCAACTAAAATTGCTGACTGACTACCTCTCTAACAGATTTCAAAGAGTTAAAGTTGCAGATTGTGTTAGTGATGATCTTCCGATTTTGCATGGAGTTCCGCAGGGAAGTATTTTGGGACCAGTGTTATTTTTAACGTATATAAACGAACTATGCGAACTCAGCATGCCCAATGGTAGGATCATTACCTTTGCTGATGATACAGCGCTTCTGTTTGAAGCCGATACGTGGTCTGAAGTCTATGATCATGCCCAAAATGGCTTTAATCAAGTTTATTTATGGCTAAATAAAAATAGACTTGCCCTTAACGTAGAAAAAACTAAATATATGACTTTCTATTTAAAAAATCGCACATTGTCGTTATCTGATCAGTTCTCGATCATTGCCCATTGTTGTCCTTCTCCACACTCTATTGACTGCTCTTGCCCCGCATTAAGCAAGACGATGACTATGAAGTATTTGGGTGTAGTAATAGATAACTCACTTAGCTTTCATGCACATATAGACCTACTTGTTACGAGGATCCGAAAGCTAATATTTATATTTAAAAATCTTCGTCATGTAGCAGATTTCAATGTTATTAAAATGGTTTACTATGCACTTTGTCAATCTTTGCTAACCTACTGTATTACCGTGTGGGGAGGGGCACCTAAAACTCATATGTTGACACTCGAACGTGCTCAAAGAGCAGTACTAAAAGTAAGCCAGTTCCTGCCATTTCTATATCCGACAAAAGAGCTATACGAACGCTGTAGCCTTTTGTCCGTTCGCCAACTCTTTATCCTTAACTTGATTCTACGTAAACATTCTCAACTACAATACAATATTCCCACAAATAAAAGACGCCAACACGCAGTGTGCCCTTATAAGCGATGTAACACTAGCTTCTCTCATAGGCATTATGCATTCATTGGAGGTTATCTATATAATAAAATAAACCTTAAGCTGTCAATTTATTCCCTTACAAAACATCAATGTAAAAAAGTACTAATTAAGTGGCTTCATACTCTGGACTATGATAGTGTTACAGTACAATATCTTTGTGCTGTATCTACAATTTACATCGCAATCTTATGATCTTTATCGCACGTTCAATATCTATTAAATGTTTCTACTATCCGTGATCAACACGTAGTCGTTAGTATATAAGATGCACCTTTGAATAATTATAACCAGACTATACTACAACTTTGTCTCATTTATACCTAATCATATACTGCCAAGAAGTTTGGCAAATTGGTGACCCCGACAAACGAATACGCAGCAAGAAACATGGCACAATCACCATGCAAGGCGAACATAAATCAGCAAGGAACACTTGAAGTAGCTGCTGGCACCTCGGTTTTATCTCGCATTCCGGAATTTTGGAAAGACCAACCAAGATTATGGTTCACGCAACTAGAAGCCATATTAGCACCACAGAAGCAAGGAGACGAATACAAATACTGTACAGTAATAGCAAAATTATCCAAGGAAGAAATACTACAAGTTAGTGACCTAATCACTTCACCACCGACTACAGATAAATATAAAAACATCAAGGAACGTTTAATTGATTGTTACGAAGAAACAGAACAGCGACAGTTTCAAAAATTAATATCAGAGACAGAACTCGGTGATCAAAAACCTTCGCAGTTATTACGTCAAATGCGAGTCCTCGGGAGAGGAAAAATCAGTGACGAAACAATTAAACTACTATGGTTCAGGCTTTTACCAACATCAGTTACTACGGTTCTAGCAGTTACGGAAGACATGGAAATTGACAAACTGAGCCAAATTGCAGACAAAATAATAATGAATTCAAAAGTAACCGAAATATCAGCTGTTAGCAACGACACTTCAAACGACAACAATACAGCATGCATTTTAGCCCAGCTAGCAAAATTACAGATAGATATTGACGCAATTCAGCAAGGTCAATATGGCTATCGACCCAGCACGCACAATCATTTCAAGAAACGTCAACAATTCCCGATTATGAGGCCGAGAACAAACTATAGAGGAGCGAATCGATTTTGTTACTACCACGAAAGATTCGGAAAATATGCAAGGAACTGCATTAAACCATGCGGTTGGAAACCAATGACTTACGTACGGAACCAGGGAAACGAATAAGAGCACAGACAACGGCGAAACTCTGTGCAATCCACCCATCCAATCGCCTCACCATTACCGACCGAAAAAGTGGTATGAAGTTTTTGATTGACACGGGCGCAAATATTTCAGTCATTAGCAAGCAACAGAGATATTCAATTTTACAAAATGAACAATACACACTATACGCTGCAAATGGGACTAAAATTAGGACTTACGGCGAGAAGACGCTTACCTTGAATTTAGGACTACAACGATGTTATAAATGGAATTTTATAATCGCCGATGTTACACAACCAATAATTGGAGCAGATTTTCTAGAGCACTATAAACTATTAGTCGACATAGCAGGTCGCAAACTTATCGACAAAGTTACAGAGCTGACAACGCATGTAACTTCAGAAAAAGCGACACAACAAACAATTCGTACTATCGCAGTGGGAACGAATTCACGTATTACGCAACTTTTAAACAAATACGAAGACATCACGAAAGAGTCCTCTCTACGCAATGCGCCCAAACATAAGATTGAACACCACATTATCACTACAGGACCACCCGTCGCAGCTCGGGCAAGACCATTACCTCCAGAAAAATACGACATAGCCAAAAAGGAATTTCAAAATATGATAGAGCTCGGAATTTGCCGACCGTCAGATAGCCCATGGGCAAGCCCATTACATATGGTAAAAAAGAAAAATGGCGAATGGAGACCGTGCGGAGACTATCGAATGCTCAATAGCACGACAGTACCGGACAAATACCCACTACCAAGATTAACTGACTTTACATACATATTAGAAAATAAGAAGATACTAAGCAAGATAGATATACGCAAAGCATACCACTGTATTCCTGTTAAAGATATAGAAAAAACAGCCATCATCACACCTTTCGGACTTTTTGAGTACTTAAGAATGCCTTTCGGATTACGCAATGCGGCACAAACATTTCAACGATTCATGGATTCCTTATTTAGAGATTTAAACTTCGTATTTATATTTGTAGACGACTGTCTCATCGCATCGGACAACGAAGATTTGCATTATCAGCATTTAGAAACGGTTTTCAAACGTTTACACGAGAATGGAATAACCATTAATCTCGAAAAATGCGAATTTCTCAGAAGGGAAATAGATTTCTTAGGTTATCATATAACGAGCCAAGGAATACAACCTACCGAAGAAAATTACAAAGCAATCATGGAATTTCCCAAACCGAAAACAATTCAAGAATTAAGACGATTTTTGGGCATGGTCAATTTCTACAGAAGTAATATTCCACGCGCAGCGGAAAATCAAAGAATTTTAAACGAATATCTACATGGTTCAAAAAAGAACGATAATTCACCTGTTCCTTGGACAACGGAAGCAGACAAAGCTTACGAAAAATGCAAGGAAAGCATGAAAAACGCAGTGTTAACAGCGCATCCTTCCCGCAACGCATCACTAGCGCTCATGACCGACGCTAGTGCTACTTGCGTTGGTGGAGTTTTACAACAAAAATCCGGACGCAATTGGGAACCATTAGGTTTTTTTTAACCACAACCAAGCTATATTTGTGCATCCCGAACTCAAAGAATGCTCACACGTATTTGTTCGGTGTGATAGAATTAAGAAAGCCCTGACACCGCCGTATGAAGGACCCTACCCAGTAATTAGTAAAACAGATAAAACATTTTGCATTAGAATTAGGGATAAAGAGACAGTGATATCAATTGATAGATTGAAACCAGCATTCATGATCAATGACGAATCAAACTACGTGCCAGATTCAAAGGATTTCTACAGACATTCACACACGTACACTACACGATCGGGACGTAAAGTAAAGCCAGTAGTACGTCTATAAAAAATCGCTGATATAAGCAAGCTATTCGTATATATATTAACATAGATCTTAACATATACCATTAATTCACAACTACTCGTAACAACAAGACATCTAAAATGGGAAATCAAAGTTCTAAGGACCAGATAACATACAATACGGACAGTTGCCTCAATCAAAACGAAGCGGACAAACTCCGTAACCTGATCCAGGAGGACTTACGGTGGACAAGAAATGTTGCAATGGGACAGATTATTTTAACAATCGGCGTGATCCTACTTTACGGCATAATGAAAACACTGGACAGAAGAATGAAGAGTTTAACGGAAAAAAATAATAAACACTCGTGCAACAGTTAAGTCAAAATTACATACGTCAGCAAATCACACCACAACAGGCGTCATCAAATTCCACCGCGTACAATAGCATTATTATTTATATACATCAGCAAATAACTAGTAAGGTCTAGGTCAAATTTATATTGTAAACACTATTACCATAATAATTTTTTTTTAAAGGGGGGTGTACTGTTACAGTACAATATCTTTGTGCTGTATCTACAATTTACATCGCAATCTTATGATCTTTATCGCACGTTCAATATCTATTAAATGTTTCTACTATCCGTGATCAACACGTAGTCGTTAGTATATAAGATGCACCTTTGAATAATTATAACCAGACTATACTACAACTTTGTCTCATTTATACCTAATCATATACTGCCAAGAAGTTTGGCAAAATAGTACAGAAAAATTATTTATTATCCCTTCATAATAAACACGAAGACACTAAAGACATACACAGCCATACACTCACGTCACACACGAACACACACACACATACACACCCTCTCTCTCCCACACACACCCCTTATGTGGCGGTGTGTTTGTGAGAGAAAGAGACACTAATACTCCACAAAACTAACATTAAAATTAGTAACAATCAAATTAATTTGTAATTTGTACACATTTTAATAGTTTTAATTTCTACATAAGTCTCTTTTCATGTCTTGAGCGCCTACCATGTTTTTAAGGTGAGAGCCTGGTGATCTGTCACACAGGGATTTCCTAGTACAGACTCCAGTCTCTCACAAAGGAGCATAATTCTACTATGTACTTTAAATTAGCATGTATTATGTATAAGAATATTATGTATTGCCTTTGTGAAGAGAGAAATAAAGCTTATTATTATTATTATTATTGGTGAGACCTGAAGGGTCTCCAACCACTTCCCTATGCTAATTACTATTAACACGTACTAACATCATGACTACTTAGCAGCAACACCTCTAAGGGCGTCCCCTAGGGGGGACTCGAACCATGGCATAAGGCGTTGTGTGCGAGAGGGCTGGGAGGAAGACAGCTTGATGAGGGCTGAATTATCGGTGTAACTCCGGAGTCAGAAGGGACGACTGGCTCCGCGACTGCGGCGGGGAGCACCGTGGGCCGGGGGCATGATTGCACGGCACGGCCTCTTCTCATAATAAGAAGGGTTTAGGCCTTAGTCAGCGCTGGTCTGGTGTGGATTGGCAGACTACACACACCAATGAGAACAATTTTTAAGCCCTCTCATGTGTATAAGTTTCCTCAAAATCTTTTCTTTCACCGTTAACGCAAATAATAAAAGAATTCAATAATAATAATAACTACCTCGTTGGTCTGGTGATGGCAAGCGCGACTGCGGATCGTGAGAACCTGGGTTCGATCCCCAGGTCAGGCAAAGTGTTATTGGGGTTTTACGTGTGAATTCCTCAGTAGCAGCCCGGAGTTTGGATTTGTGCCCGATTGGTGGCAATAAGCTCGCCCCCTATTATATGGGACTTAAACATAACGGCGAAATGAGGGTGTTACTAAACACCTCTGCCTAACCTTTCGGGGAATATAGGCGTGATGATGTTTATGTTATGTTAAAATTAATGAATGTTTCATGATCAAATGTTAGTTTACCTTTTAAACAAAATTGAAATGGCTGCACTACACACAACATGTAGTAACTAACGTTGAAATACCAACACAGCCAAAAGTCGTTAGCTCCAAGTCACACATAACGACAGTACGGAACATTCGGCACTGGACGGCGATGTCCGGACGCTCCGGACATTACTGAAATCGTTTGAAACCACAACTGTCGTGGCTACTCAGGTACTTCAAAGATAGAGGCTATAATGTAAATTACATTGTGTTTCTATGTGAAAGTTTAATGGGTTCTCATAAAATATTAACGGTATCGAGTGGGTACTAAGCTATGCAGTTATAAATTGTGCTATCAGCTATTTGCGATCAGAAGTCGTAGAAGTCGAATAAATAGTAAACACCAAAGTTCATTATAGCAGTGACAGCCTAGTGGTTTGACCGTCAGACTGTCAAGTCATAGGTCTCGAGTTCGAACCCAAGGCACGCACCTCTGACTTTTCGGATTCATGTGCGTATTGTATAATTATCACTTGGTTAAAAACGGTGAAGGAAAACATCGTGAGGAAACCGGCATGCCTGAGAGATATTTCTCGACGGCATGTGAAGCCAAGTCAGAGGCCCATGGGTGGCATAAACTCTGACACCATGTTAGTCACTAACCACACGAAAAGAAAGAAAGAAGAAGAAGACCAAAGTTCATAGAATTTGACACGTTATGTCTGTCTCTGAGACGTGACACGGTCATTGTTATATGACCGGCCGGTCATATAACAAAAATTTAAATTAGTAACAGAAATATTGTGTAAATAGAATGGCAAAATAAATTCATAAGATACCAAGTCTATCTACTAATAAAACTGTCAATCTACAAACAATTTCGTCATAATTCAAAAATCCGGGTGAAGTCGCGGTAAAAGGGAGTATAGAAATTCTAAGAAACATTTTATAACAATGTGTCGTAAAGTGTACAGTAGGTACGTCAATAAGTTTTGAACGGCGTGAAAGCGGGACTCGGGTTTAAGAGGTAACAACTTGTGCTGCAAGGTGTTCAGAATTGGCCATTAAATTGATGGGTGTGACGTGCCTATTTAAACAAATACATTTGTCAGGTTGGTACTTGTCAAGTTTTAATTTGATATCCCACTTACGAGAATGCCTAGTTAGACTCCCTCGTTGGTCTTTTGGTCGTAAGCGCGACTGCTGTGCATGGGGTCCTGGTTTCTATCCCCAGGTCGGGGAAAATGTTATCAGGTTTTTCCATTAGGAATTTCTCAGTAGTAGCCCGGAGTCTGGACTTGTGCCCAGTTAATGGCAATAGGCTCGCCCCCTATTACGTGGGACTTAAACATAACTGGCGAAACGAGGGTGTACTAAAACACCTCTGCCGAACCTTTCGGGGAAGACAAGGCGTGATGTTATGTTTATGTTTGTTTTTTTTTTCTTCTGACTAGGCTAATTGTGTTTTTTTTTAAATGTTTTTAATTTAACTAAGTTCTTGATATTACTTATTTTATTTCTGACATTTTATCCATATTATTGATTGTAACTTTTATTGATTATTATTATTGTATTAATCTTGTATTCGACACAAATGTATTTTTGTTCGGAATAAATAAATAAATAAAATAAATATGTATATATATCGACGTTCGGCAGTGAAAATCTCTTAAATCAAATTTTCTTCGAAAGCATTTTATTTGTTCTTTAGATTGATAAACTCGTCGTACACGTAGATACTAGTTCAACTAACTTTCAATTAAAATACTTCTAAACTATCTATGACGTACGATGACAAACTTGTATTAACATTTGATCAGCGTTGAGAAAAGCCCTATTTCCAGCATTCCAGCTCCAAATACTACTACATCCATCCGATGATCCAAACCATTCCAGATGTACTCACTACAGTCCCCCTCCATTCAATAAAACCGTACATAGTGACAGGAAACTCAATCGTAGTCTGCCATTCAAAGTCTCTTATGTTAAGTGGCAGTTAGTTCGAAGGCTTAAAGTTACTGCGACAGGATACTAAACCTTGTATCCTCACTGTAGTTTTAGTACTGTTTCAGGGCGATGCATTTTCAGCAATATACTTCTGACCTTCTAAATTACTCTAAAATGACCAGAAGGGTAACACACACTTGCGACATGGTAATGTTATTACGGTAGACCAGTGATCGGCAGCCTGCGGCTCGCGAGCCACATGCGGCTCTTTCGATGTAAAGTTGCGGCTCTCCAGTTTCATACGCAAAAAAAAATACTATCAAAACCCTTAAAATCGTACAATCCATCTATAATTGAGTACTTAATATATACTGGCCTGCAATAATAAGTATCACACTTTTAAAATTGCAATAACTTTTTAAGTACACAAGATATATTTTCGAAACAAAAAGGACTCAAAAAAGAGTTTAACTTTGTTACTATAGTTTCAAAGAAAGCTGATAAAAATAGCTATAAAACGTTTTTTATTTTAAATCTCTAACTTCTATAGTTTAGAAAAAATTGAAATTTTAAAAGTGTGATACTTATTTTTGCAGGCCAGTGTAGTATAACTGAGATATAATTATATACTTACTGACTATAACTGAGAGTAAATACAACTAAAAAAAAATTTAGGTAGTTAATTACTTCTGTTAAACGCTATTTCAATGTTGTCCATTAATTACAGGACATTCTGTATAAGCAAATAATATAATATTGAAACAAAATTTTTAGTGGCTCTTTAAAAACGGTGAAATTTCGTAAATTGCAACTTTTGGCTCTTCCGTCTCTAAAGGTTGCCGACCTCTGTGGTAGACGAATCACACAAGCGAATGGTAGACGTCCATTCCTCCTTCATCTGAACGTATTTCTAACTTATTGCCCGTCGAAGAGTTGTCGTCAGAGAATTGCTATCTTTTACTACCAGACAGCGCAAGAAAAGGACGGTGATAGATAAGAATTAAGTTAGACATATCAAATTAGTGAACTGCCTCGTTGGTCTAGTGGTGGCAAGCGCGACTGCTGATCGTGAGGTACTGGGTTCGATCCCCAGGTTGGGCAAAGTGTTATTGGGTTTTTCCGTGTGGAATTCCTCAGTAGCAGCCCGGAGTTTGGATTTATGCCCGATGTATGACAATAGGCTCGCCCCCTATAACATGGGACTTAAACATAACGGCGAACTGAGGGCATTACTATGCACCTCTGCCCATGCCTTCAGGGAATACAGGCGTGCTGTCATTATGTATATCAAATTAGTTTACGCCTTGAACTTCACCGTGTTTTTACTAAACGGTTTTAATTATCTTCACTTCGTATATTTGTTTGTTTGATTCAAATCTTGCGACAGATTTTTCAACTACTTCTACTTAACCGATTCTCCTGAAAATTCTCACACAAATTTAATTCCCATGTCAATATAACATTATAATAATATCAACCTTCAATCCTCAAATCCTGATGCTGCAGGGCAGAGGTACTCTACGATATAACCATTTAACTAACAAGATTTTTTAAGTAATTATTTTTAGTCGACACGTTAGGACATGAAAATTTTAAGTTGAACAAAATTTGACAGCTCTTATGTACGTCCGTCTCTTTCTTTTACATAACATAACATAATGTCACGCCCTGTATTCCCCGAAGGTTGGACAGAGGTGTATAGTAACACCCTCGTTTCGCCAGTTGTGTTTAAGTCCCATGTAATAGGGGGCCAGCCTATTGCCATTAAACGGGCACAAATCCAGACTCCGGGCTGCTACTGAGAAATTCCTAATGGAAAGACCTAATAACACTTTGCCTGACCTGTTGATCAAACCCAGGATCCCATGCCCAGCAGTCGCACTTGTGACCACCAGACCAACAAGGCAGTCTCTTGTTTTATCACAGTGAAAAAGATGGCAGTAGCCTAAGGCTGGACATCCACCAGAGCTGTGCGAGGAAAATGTGCGCTGCGAAAATGTGTAGCGAGGATGTGTAACGGTGTGACCCTTTCCACCAGAGCTGTGCGAGGAATGGGTAATGTGTAACGCGTAATGTGTTAATGTGTACAAATGAGCCGTACGAGGATAGGAGGATAGGTAGCGGACTCTTTTCGAATAGGGTGGTGTGGCGGGAGCGGTACATATTCCTCGTAACACATTCCTCGCAACACATTCCTAGCAACACATTCCTAGCAACACATTCCTCGCAACACATTCCTCGCAACACATTTATCGCTTGTTTTGTATGAACAAAAACCTCGCACTGCTAGACCCATATCCACCAGAGCTGCGCAGAGCGAAGCTAGGTAAACGAAATGATTCTATTGGTGCTTACAAAAAACATTCCTCGCTACGCAGCTTAGCACAGCTCTGGTGGATGCTCAGCCTAAATTAAGTTTAGTTTGTGCGCAACAGAATCGACACCTTTGTTCAGGTTTTGTGACAACACATAACATATGACAGACACATAATGAACGTCAGAGACATCATGTCGATATTCGTTGAAACTTTCAAAGGAACAGGTCCCTAACTTTCGACCTTCAATCACGATCAAACTGACATTTGTTTAATTACTATCTCTTTTCTACACTTGAACAGTTTTGCGCCTCTATTGTTTACATCGTTAAACTTCGGCCGATTGTGAACGAGTTCCCAACTATAAGTATTGTTAGTAACTTCTTATTCAAGTTTCCTCAAGTAGGCCATCTTGGTATTAATTATTGTATCTAAGTTTAATGTCAAATAAATGTTCTTGAAAATGAATAAAATTCATCTCGATGGTATGAGCAAGGTATACCTGCACTGTTCTTTGATTTGAGGCTTCAATCGCTTCTTCTTCTATGAGAATAGCTCATACCGTGATGAAGAGATTCAAACCAAATAAAAAAAAACCACATAAACCAATACAGAAATGAATGAATGCTTTTGAAAAGTCGAATTTAGATGCAAGGTTCCAATTAGTCGTTTCCTATGGAGAAGAGCCGGCAAGAAACTCCATGGTTACTCTTTTAAAAATAATATCTTTAACAATTTCAGTGGATACAGTAGGTACTATGATTTAGAATTGTGAGAGAACAATAAAGACCTGACCACAGACCAATGAGTAATGTAGTACTAAAAGACTTGAGTACAAAAATTAACAAACAAAAGCATTAAGATTAGTTAGTCAGCAAGGTTGATCACGGGGCTAACTGCCCAGAGTGCGCTGAACGTACTTAAGTACCGTTACTCGTGGAGACTCTTTTCATGCACCCCTTTGATTTCAGTGCTGTCTTGTTTTGTCCTGCCTAGCCTTTTTCCCATCTATATTTGGGTCAGCTTCCAGTCTAACCAGATGCGGCTGAATACCAGTATTTGACGGGGAGCGACTGCCATCAGACCTTTGCAACCCAATTACTGGGCAAAGCCGATACCCTAAGGTTATCTGGTGGATCCAGTACTATCTTGTTTTAAGACCTCGAATTGTTGCTGTCAGCTTTTCTTTTGTCTTCGAATGCCGCTTTAAAAGTCACTTCTGTCCAATCTTACGCCAATCTTTGTCCTTTAATGACGGTATAATTCAAAGATTACACGAGATAATGCGACGACAAAATCATGTCGCGCTGGACGTTTTTTCTGGCACACTAATTCCTGAGCAATCGTAAAGTTTAAGATAGAAACTCAACTATATGACGCTTATCTATTTTAAACATGCCTAATAAAGCAGGTTAAACTTCTTCAAAAGAAAAAGAAATGCATACTTACACACGCAACAAACGCCAAGGCCCTGCGCGCAGTCCCCCGAAGCCCTGCCGTCCCTTTGACGACAGTCGTATTGGTTGAGGCAGATGCCCGCCTTCGCAATACTGTGACCTTCAGGCTGGCACTCCCTCTCTCCTCCCACCGGGAAGAAATTGAGGACTTTGCCGAGGGCGAACAGGCCTCCTGCGAAAGAACGTTTATAATTAGATATGTCAGGTAATCATTTTAAATCAAAAGCTACCCCACTGATGGCAAGAGCTTCGATACTGCGGAATATCTACGGATCGTCAAGTTACACAAAGAAAAATAATGATTTTCTTCAATATCTCCGAAAACATGTTTCATAATTGTGTAGGCCGACGCCAAGCAATAATACTCAAAAACTTTTACAACTTCGCAAAAGATATCTTTGATGATATAAACAATAAACTCGAAAGGTAAAGTATTACAGGATTATTTATTGCTAACAACCTCTAAATATAGAAATTCAGAAGTCAGTATCTTCAACACTTTAACAAGTTTGAAGCAAACTCCGTAAACTAAGATAGGTAAAGGGGAACATCTTGAAAGAAGTATTTAATTCACGCCTCTGAAATTTGCATAAGAAAAACATCTCCTTTGGAGGCAAAGTAAGACTTTGTTTTAAATAAAAAAACAACGTTTAAGGCCCTTGGGAGATACTGGGGCGCGTGGTAAGCTACGGAGTATTCGCGAAAAATATGGGTGTTAACAGGGCCGGATTAAGGGAAGGCGATGGTGCCGCTGGAGCGAACGTCAACGCAAAATAAACAGACGCCGCCGTGTCGTCGTAAAATATTTTTATTCATAGCACCTGTAGCTTGTAACAAAGAAATGTGAAAATCTTTGTAGGTTTTCTTTTTTTATCTGTTTGCAAATGTGAAATATTCGAGCCCAAAAAATAATTTGATACAAAAACTTATATTACCTTACTGAAAATCTGGGTAAATAACATTTCTTTTTCTGCTGCATAATATCAACGTACGTAATATACTTGTACACCTAGATTGCTCGTTTTTCTCTTTCCATTCTTCCAGTCCATCCAAAGGTTGTCTGGAAGAGATCGCCTTGCGCGATAAGACCGCCCATTGTGCATTTTTGTATTTAAATAGTTTTTCCTGTTGTGTTATCCTGGTGTATGTACAATAAAGAGTATATGAATAAATACATATCAAACTCAAATACTGTATATTCTAGGCGATGCACGTTCAGATAATTCAAGGACATCCTTACACACAGTTATGTGCTTAAAAGTCTCTGAATAAAAAAAAACGTTAATTAAATCTCATGGGCAATTAAATCAAGGTAATTAAGACTCTACTTTTTTTAACACGCTTTTTCTTCTCTAGATACACTATACAATGATTGTCTAATACGAATATAATCCTAATACCTAACAGCCTTAGGCTTATTTTGGTCTGATATTAAATAACTAATTAAGGCTCTCCATTACAATTAATTTATAAATGAGTTTCGGGTTTTATCTCAGTTACTGAATGGACTAGCAACAATACGGTTAATTGAAAACGAAGTTTGTGATTTGGGTCAGTCTATTATAGTGTTTTTGTTGCTAACTCTGAAACATCTGAATAGTACTTCAAATGTGTTTGATAAATACATTTTACTTTCATATTAGTATTTTTTTTCCTTCTGCAAATACTTTCTTCTAGAAGACACAATGAGCCAACCAATACCATTTAAGAAGCCATGAATATTTACCCCGTGTGGACGGGTAAGAATATAAAACTTCCTCAACGCATGCTGGGAATAGACACGTGTTGTAAGATTCAACGAAACTCAGCACGCTCGGAGGTAGGGTCTATACGGTCCGCCTGGCTAGCTACCACCCTCACATTAAAGACCGGCGCCAAGCAGTTTACTGTGTTCCGTCGTCTGTATGTGAGAGCCAGAAGAGTATAGGGGAATCCCTCTATACCTCTGTTCCTTGGATTCGAGTGCTCCATCTTCGACCCTGTCTGCGCTTACCATCAGGTGAGACTAGGGCAAAACGCGACGAAGTAAAGAATTAAAAATAAGATTGCCCTGGCCCCTATAGGCTAGCCTTACATATTCAAAACCTATTTAAACTCAGTATGTGACAGGCGTGAAAAACGTTAATAGCTCCAAACTTCAAGAACTTATAAAGTACTTAAGTTCTTAAAGCCAGGAACTACTTTGCACTTCACACCAAAGTTCGTCCCTGCCCACATGCAAGTAATGCCTCGAGCTACTCCTTGCCGATGCATGTCGGATCTCCGGAAAATTTTATATACATGTATAAATAAATACAGATTTTGCTTCTAACATTACCAGCGCAACGTATTTCTCGTTGGGCAAATATAAAATGGAGTCAAAATGCCAGCTTTACTTTCCTGCGAAACTTGGTTGAATTTTTGTTTAGAAATAAGTATGTAAATATAAAATGTAACAAGATTTTTGTTGAGTGGTTGCATTTAAATACAGGGAAACTTCTAATTAACTGGCGAAACTTCAAAAGTTACTAGGTATCATTAATAGCACATATTTACATAGTATAAAACAAAGTCGCTCCCGCTTTCTGTACGCTTAGATCTTTTAAACAACGCAACGGATTTTAATGCAGTTTTCAGCAATAGATAGAGTGATTCAAGAGGAAGGTTTATATGTCCCACATTAGTATCTACATTGCACCCGTGCAAAACCGGGGCGGGTCGCTAGTATTTAATTAAAAAATAACCTAAACTCCAATTAATTAGATAACAAGATATTACCTACTTCTAATTCTACAGTAGCAATGAGCGCTCATGTTGTAGGTATCTTGTACCATTGCTCCATGCTCAACTCTATTGGCCAAATACTCAAACTCTACTCAATTTGAAGTTGCCATTGGTTTTGTGCTGTTACTGTCACTTTGCTGTCGTTTGCTGTCATTTGCTGTCGTTTGCTGTCGTTTGCTGTCGTTTTCTGTCGTTTGCTGTCGTTTACTGTCGTTTGCTGTCGTTTGCTGTCATTTGCTGTCGTTTGCTGTCGTTTGCTGTCGTTTTCTGTCGTTTGCTGTCGTTTACTGTCGTTTGCTGTCGTTTGCTGTCGTTTGCTGTCGTTTGCTGTCGTTTACTGTCGTTTTCTGTCGTTTGCTGTCGTTTGCTGTCGCTTAAAGTGACAGTGACAGCACGAGACTTAATGCGAGCGTTTGAATATTTGATCATACCTCTGTCATTATAATTATAAATAATCATAGAAGCAAAAAAAACAAGGACACCGCATTCCGCACCACCAGGTGTTAATTTTAAATAGCAATCAATTAATTATTTTCTGTCTACATCTCAATAGAAAATAGGTATTTCAAAACCACGTTTAAATATGTCCGAAATATCGGGTCAATTTAATATTTAATGCATGATGAATATACATTAATTAAGGTTATGTATAATATATTGTTTGACCGCCACTCTGTTGCGGTTTCTAGCTAAAATTTGCTAAAATGTTATTGACAGAATAATTACGTACCTACATACTAAGTACTTTCTAAAAATATACAAAAGTGTTTATTATTCAATAGCGCTGATAAAATTTTAATAGCAATACCTTATTGGTGGATGTGTTTAACACAATGGGAACTACTTCAATACCGGTAAACATTATTTTCCGAACAAATGTACCTATTCTTAATGAGAAGAGAATGGAAAGCTAAGTAGGGAGAGAAAAATAACACATAACATAACATCACGCCTTATATTCCCCAAAGGGTTCGGCAGAGGTGTTTTTAATACACCCTCGTTTCGCCAGTTACGTTTAAGTCCTATGTAATAAGAGACGAGCCTATTGCCATCCACCGGGCACAAATCTAGACTCCCGGCCGTTACTGAGAAATTTGTAATGGAAAAACCCAAAAACACTTTGCCCGAGCTGGGGAACGAACCCAGGACCCCATGCTCAGCAGTCGCGCTTGCGACCACTAGACCGACAAGGTACCTAGTCATAACATGACAGAAGTGTCTAATTTAAAAAAAATGGACTTGTTCAATTACTAAAGCAAAGCTATTCCAATTCTAAATTCAACTAAAAATAACACTTAGTTTCCTGTAAATAAATTGCAAAAATACACAGTAAGAGAATTTATTTATATTAATGTTTGCACAAAAGTGAAATTTCCAATCAAAATGGACAGTTAGATAGAACAGTTAGCAGTTGTTTTTTCTTTTTTAACTTTTGGCCAATTGCGCGCCACTGGATGTCGATATAACATACTGTGACATAGGGTTGTCACTTATCGAAAAACAGTTTTTATAATTTTAAAAAGATTTGCAGCAGTTTAGATGTTTAGTGACAAATTATTTACTTTCGTTCATTTGATGAATTATAAATTGTTGGGAATGCAACTGCCTCGTTGGTCCAATGGTGACAAGCGCGACTGCTGATCGTGAGGTCCTGAGTTCGATCCCCAGGTTGGGTAATATAAAAACAAAAAAAAAACTAAATAAGAGGTCCGCCGAGGGTTGGCGGGCCGGGACCTGCTGGGGTTGCGGTGCATGCTTTTGCGAATCCCGCGACCCCGGCCGAACGGTCAGGAGAAGGAACACCGTTGGTTTTTAACCGGGAAGAGTCCGGCAGACCCCCTCGCCTTCCCCGGGCGAGGGACATCCATGAGGATTATCCAATGGAAAAAAAAGAAATAAAAAAAATGGTTGGGTAAAGTGTCATTAGGTTTATCCGTGTGAAATTCCTCAGTAGCAGCCCGGAGTTTGGATTTTGGCCAGTTGATGGCAATAGGCTCGCCTCCATTACATGGAACTTAACCTAACGGCGAAATGAGGGTGTTACTATACACCTCTGCACAACCCTTCGTGGAATACAGGCGTGATGTTATGTTAATAATTAATTTGCTTAAGTTGACCTGCAAATAGTTACTCTTGATGCTCAGTTGGCAGTAACGAGTACTACTGGCATAGCACAAAAGTCTGTCCTGATATATTTCATCCTTACTTTTAACAAAATCTTTACCATTTTCATTATGTCTAAAGATTCAACGGCCTTCAATCGAACCTTACGTATAATAAATGCGTCTACGAAACACGAGTATCATTTTAAATTTAAATGTAAGACTAGTTTGAAATAACGGAGGACGACATCGTGAAGGAGCCCGCACATCAATAATATAATAGTTTCGAACCCCGCAATACCTAGAGAGCCTCACGAGACCTGACAGGTAGAATACGAACTAACAATACGACTTCTATTGAGTTTTATGACGAGAACAATCCAGTTATTGGTTTAGCTGCGTCGTTTCTCGGTGTCTGTTACCGTGGGTACTAAGTGATTATATCAAGAGCAGCGGTACTCGTAAATTGACTGCAAAACTTGAAGTTATTTATTATAATTGTTTTACATACAGAATGGGTGTTTATCGTAGTCGTCTAAGGAATCGTAAGCTTGACTTAGGACAAAAAATCTGGGATTTCGATTTTTTTAAAAAGCACCTGGTTTAGTCGCGAATCGAAACCAAATATAAAGCAAAAAAAAAAAACAAAAAAAACAGTCCTGTATTATTTCATCAATCGATAATGTTGTTGAAATCTTATTTAATAAATCAAAGGAAATAACCAATTTTAAAAAACAATAGTTATACAGACCACATCAGGTTTACGTAAAGTTAGAAAAATTAATAGCAAAACGTACAAATCCTACAGTCAATACCCTAATACTACAAGGAAAAATGAGGATTTCCAAAGATTTTCTTAACACAATTGCTACGTTAAATTAATGGACGAACCTCTAACAAAAACTAATTGTTTTGGGGCTATTTTATTAATGCCAGAGAAAATACAAGGGAGTAGTGTCTAAGAATAAAAATATTCCAAATTAATTCTACTAGGTACAGTGAACAGCAAAAATCAATGAATAATTTGGTATTATAAAATAATAATCGTAGTGCAAAAATCAATCATCGTTCGAATTTTATCTGTATTTTTAGACTTAATTATAAGCTAGTTCTCATGCACTTTTGAAACTTGGAACAATCCTCACTTTTGATGTCGACTGTACAGTCATCTAGTGTAATAATTTAATTCCTAGTTAATTAAACCTTATAATAACCTTATAGGTTATGTAGAGCATGTAATAAATTGTATAAGGTACATTAAAACAATACAATTATGTATTAGGAACACCTACGTACAAACATGAGCGATTATGATCAAAATCTTCAGTACATAATACATAATTGTACGGAAAAAATTGCCTTAGAAGACTTTCTTGTCTAGTTTAAACATGTTTTCTATTAAACAATTAAGAAAGTCGATGTTATGTTTCATCTCTTAGACATCAATCATCATTTAAATGGTCAAGAAATATTTATGTGTTTTATTTTATTTTAACGATCACTAACCATTAGAGCAAGACAAAAAGTGTTTTTTTTTTATTTGAGTACTGTCCCGTGTACTATTAATCTGTACCAGTCATAGATCATGTGGTTTTAAGGAATAACACTTTTTTTTACACTGTTATAGCATATAAATGCAATAATTGCATAATTTTTAAAAGTTTTCGGCTTTCCGAATTTGTACCTTTTGATTGCACTGATATATAAAGTATTAAAAAAAATTACTATTCACCCCAACATACTTATTTTTTAAACTCGGTCACAAACAATAATAAAAAATAGTTTCGGCACACCCCTGACTGTGAACAAAATTAGATCGCACAAAAAACAAGATAAAAAAAACAACAAGCGATGGACTTTCCGAACGGTTCGCTTTGGTCGCCTTCTTGGAGTTCCGCGTCCAACAATGATGTGCATAAAACTATATTATAATATGCCTTAATGATGATAAAGATCTGAACGCTATTTTTAGAACATAGAGCGAGCAATCTTCGTTGGAACTTGACTTTCATTTTCCTTTTGCGTTGAAATTAAAGCTAAGTTCGTTTGACGCGTGTTTACGATGCTCTGTTGAACGCGAGTTGGAACCTTATTATTACCCTGTTACCCTAATTAACCTTATCGCGTTCGTAAGTATAGATTTAAATGCGAGTTACGCGTTGAAACTATTGAGTTTAGATACAAATGCGGCAGATTGCTACACTACCACAATCTAACAATTATTACTGTGGTGGTGCGTTATCATAGATTCTTGCGACGCCGTTTATTATCTCGGAGTTTTATGATATTATGACAGAGCCTTAAGTAAACGGTGCATCAAGTGATTGTCATCTTAACTAATCTAAGTGCATCCTCAACTCAAAGTCATGTTCAAGAGATAAAGTGCACATTGTGCATTCACTGTGAAGTATGTTAAGGCTTCGCCGCACAAGACGAGGGGGCGAGCGGGGCGTGTTGCTAAGATGCATGTCATACCAAATGCGAGCGCGAGCTGTCCTACTGCTAGGCACGAGCCTCTTCTCAGAATAAGAAGGGTTTAGGTATTAGTCTACCACACTGGCGGGTTGGCGGACTACACACACTATCGAGAACTTTTTAGAGCCGTTTCAAGTGTGCAAGTTTCCTCACGATGTTTTTCCATCCCATTAACGCAAATAATAATCAAATTCTGATTCGCACATTTAGAAAAAACTTTTTAAAAAATATAAAACCGACTTCAAATTGTCTATCTCCGAAGTTCTTCATCAGATCTGCACCAAATTTAAATGGGACCACTTCGAAAGAATACTCTTTCAAATAAAAAAATAATCATTAAAATCGGTTCACAATTAGCAAAGATATCGCGGAACAAACATACAATAAAAATAATACAAAGACATACAGACGAATTGAGAACCCTCTCCTTTTTTTGGAAGTCGGTTCAAAAGTGCAGATGCGGCCCGTACTCGTACTCAGACCTCCGGCATGGAAGGTAACTGTTCAACCGCCAGGCTATCGCTGCTTATGATCCGTTCTTTTACTCTGATCTTTCTTTCTTTGTCTTGTGGTTAGTGACTAAACTAGTCAGAGTTTAATGCCACCCATGGACCTCTGACATGGCTTCACATGCCGTCGAGAAATATCTCTCAGGCATGCCGGTTTCCTCACAATGTGTTCCTTCACCGTTTTTAAGCAAGTGATAATTATACAATACGCACATGAATCCAAAAAGTAAGAGGTGCGTGCCTTGGGTTCGAACTCGAGATCTATGACTTGGCAGTCCGACGGTCACACCACTTGGCTATCACTGCCTACAAAAGCCTGCCTACTCTGATATAAAAGGTTTTTCAAAGTTGTGTTGGAGCGATGGATTAAATCCCGTGGCCTCTGCCGGTCAACGTATAAACGTACAGCATACACGCTTGCGTGGCAGCCATTTTTTTTCTCCAAAGCCGAGCCCTGAACTTTTTTAATTAACTGCTCTTATATTCAAGCCTGAGGTTACAACTTTATCATGTAGCAACGATTCGTAATTAAACTCGGATTAATTTGACGTCTCATCTCTGTCAAAGTCAGCGTGGATTAGATAATTATTCTGTCAATCTGGGTCTGATAACTTGAAAGCGTCTTCGTTGAGAACGTGTCACTATTGAACAAACACGCGAGTACCTTAACATACCTAACCCTTAGAGAAAGTAGAATTATAAGTACAGTAGGGGAATAAATAGATTCGTCAGTTTTCAAATATTTTCCTTTCCAACATCGCGGGCACATGTTACCTTTTCAAACTGTTGAACGGAACAGACCATGGAAAATTATGTTTAATTATTTGGTAGCAAAGATCTAAATTGCCTTTTGCCTCCATATGACGTAGTAGTGTCATATTATAATGTCTTTGATTTGATTTAAGGAGTTCTGTTGTAAAAACCATTACATCAATCAATTCGATGGTTAAATAAATTGACATTACTAGTGATTGTCATCATGTCACCATTATAATTTTTAATATCCTGACAATAAATACTTGTATTTTCATTTCTACCTATATAATGTTGGCAATACGTAGTCGGTAAAATAGGTTGTTTCTTACACTGTGCAAGCAAAAATAGACCTTAAGGTGTATAACATTTTCATTCCCCTACTGTACATAGGTATATTAATGTTAGTTCAATTCACCTAATAATACTTTAAGCCCTATTAAAGGATGATTTATGTTATACTGTGCTGGATCCGAGACGAGGCAAGGACGTGGCACATATGAGGCACAGATGCATAATGCTATACGTAAATTTTATATGGACTAGTTCACGTCCCAACGTACCTTGTCCGCGTCTCAGACCGTACCCGGCACAGTCTAGTATATATCAAAACCATCTCCTCGTTAAAAGAGCACGACTTCCGAAAAAGGGCGCACTCAATCTGTACTAATATTATAAAGCTGAAGCGTTTGTTTGTTTGAACGCGCTAATCTCAGGAACTACTGGTTGGAATTGAAAAAATATTTTCGTGTTGGATAGTCCATTTACCGAGAAAGGTTATAGGCTATATAACATCACGCTACGACCAATAGGAGCGGAGTATAAATGAAAAATGTTGCAAAAACGGGGAAAATGTCCACCCGTGCGAAGCCGCTAGTTAAATAATAAACAAAGAAACGTGAGACCTAATCAATGACAAATAAAATAAAATATCATTGCGTCTAATCTTGAATTTTAACATAACATAATATCACGCCTGTATTCCCCAAAGGGTTGGGCAGAGGTGTAATGTAACACCCTCATTTCGCCGTTATGTTTAAGTCCCATGTAATTGGGAGCGAGCCTATTGCTATCAACCGGGCACAAATCAACCTCCGGGCTGCTACTGAGGAATTCTACACGGAAACACCCACTAATACTTTGCCCGACCTCGAACTCAGGACCACACGATCAGTAGTCGCGCTTGCCACCACTAGATCAAATAGGCAGTTCAATTTTAATCACCAATATTCATCACAGAGTACAACAAAGTCTGATGATCAGCTTTGATCCTACCTGAACTGCTAGTATACATAATAACTTAAATACTAAATCATTCTAAAACCTTACGGAACCATGCACCACATAATAATTGGACTTTTTCTTATTTTCCCGGCCGCACTGGCAGCTCATCTGCTTTGTTTCACTTTCACCGCGACATGGCCCGGTCGTATTAAGTTCACCACTTTTACCTTTACTTACACTCCGTTTATTACGATGTTTTGAAGTGTAAATAACTAAATTATAGTTATATGGATTGCATGTAGAAGGTGTTTGGTTTTTACGATCATTTTAATCATAATCATTTATTGCGTCTAACATGGTACCTACTGAGACAGATGTTATAATAATATTTATATTTTACACATATTTGGCTGTCTTGTTCTTTTCGCGTGGTTAGTGACTAACCTGGTGTCAGAGTTTATGCCGCCTATGGGCCTCTGACTTGGCTTCACATGCCGTCGAGAAATATCTCTCAGGCATGCCGGTTTCCTCACGATGTTTTCCTTCACCGTTTTTAAGCAAGCGATAATTATACAATACGTACATGAATCCGTAAAGTCAGAGGTGCGTACCTTGGGTTCGATCTCGAGACCTATGACTTGGCAGTCTGACGGTCACACCACTAGGCTATCACTGCTATTGTAATATTTGTTTTATTTGACTGTTTCACAGTATGCATTGGATTATTTTATTTTTAACTAGCGGCCCGTCCCGGCTTCGCACGGGTGGACATTTTTCCCGTTTTTGCAACATTTTTCATTTATGCTCCTATTGGTCGTAGCGTGATGTTATATAGCCTATAACCTTCCTCGATAAATGGACTATGCAACCCAAAACTATTTCTTCTATTCCAACCAGTAGTTCCTGAGATTAGCGCGTTCAAACAAACAAACTCTTCAGCTTTATAATATTAGTACAGATACAGCAAGGATTAGGAAGACTTCTTAAATGTAATATTTTAATTGTAAGATTCAGTGATATTATTAGTAAGTTAAGTGGCCATATTCAAATGTGGTCGTTTACGTTAATATGAAATAATGAAAACTGTTAAACTGCGTATTCATTAGGGGACAAATGTCCCGCAACGTGTCACCAGCGATGTTCGGCGACATCGCTCGACGTGCCGGACATCACATGCCATATCTGGCAACATCGCGCGACTAGTCATAGCACGAGAATGTCGCTGACACGGATGTCTGGCGACGTCGAGCGATGTTGAATGATGTCGCAAGTGTAAAATATCCCGCGACATTTTGTTCCTAGTGAATACTCGGCTTTAGTGTACCTACTGGCTTACGAAACTCCTACAGACAACCTAGAACTGCCTCGTTGGTCTAGTAGTGGCAAGCGCGACTGCTGATCATGAGGTCCTGGATTCGATCCCTAGGTTGGGCAAAATGTTATTGTGCTTTTCCGTGTTGAATTCCTCAGTAGCAGCCTGGAGTTTGGATTTGTGTCCAGTGCAATAGGCTCGCCCCCTCGCAACGGCGAAAGAAGGTGTTAGATTAGAATAGAATATACTTTATTGTACACCAAAATTGTAACACAGCTCTTACACAATATCAAACATTAAAGGGTACAATGGCGGTCTTATCGCTGATAGCGATATCTACCAGACAGCCTTTGGATGAACAGTACTACTATACACCTCTGCCCAACCCTTCGGGGAATACAGGCGTGATGCTATGTTATAACCTAGAAGAGCTTACGTGTTACTACATGTAATACCTACATAAAAAACACATCAGCGTCAAAAACCCACAACCCGTAGATGATAGACCACGGTACGATGACCACGGCATAACATAAAAATAAATTTGAATTTAAACTCGGTCCCGCCCTTGGCTTCAAATATAAAGTAGTCCATTACGGAGCTCATCATAAATGTATAGCATATTGAATGCTCTTGATGTGATGGAGCCCTTAATACTACCAAATCATTTTGAAGGAAATTGGTTGAAGATATTTTTGGAGATCGGAAAAAAATATATTAAGGCCGATTTATCTTTATCTTCTTCTTCTTCTTTACATAGTATAAAACATAGTCGCTCCCGCTGTCTGTCTGTCCATATGTATGCTTAGATCTTCAAAACTACGCAACGGATTTTGATGCGGTTGTTTTGAATACATAGAGTGATTCAAGAGGAAGGTTTATATGCCCCACATTAGTATCTACATTGCACCCGTGCGAAGCCGGGGCGGGTCGCTAGTACACATACAAAGTTAAGTTGTTGATTTCATGCCCGGCTCACAATAAACAACATCACGCCTGTATTCCCCGAAGGGTTGGGCAGAGGTGTATAGTAACACCTTCGTTTCGCCGTTATGTTTTAAGTCCCATGTAATAAAGGGCGAGCCTATTGCCATCAACCGGACACAAATCCAAACTGCGGACTGATACTGAGGAATTCCATACGGAAAAACACAATAACACTATGATCGACCTGGGGATCGAACCCAGGACCTCACGATCCGCAGTCGCACTTGTCACTACTAGGCCAACGAGGCAGTTGCCCGGCTCCTATGGCCAAAAACGAATCGTTTCGAATACCAATGGTAACTTTATTTGTTACCAAACTAGACATATAAAATAGAATCGTAAGCAAAGGACATGGACAAAAAAGTACATTCTATATACTTATACATAGTAAATAATATTGTAAAATAGAAATAGAAAAATGAATTAATACGTAGTTTTTAGCCTCTGTGAACTTGTCAGTTTTTATTACAAAATAATAAGTAATGCAAGATAAATTCAAAGTTCCGTTTGTCAACGTCCGCCATAATGCATCATAGAGAAAGATAAAAAATAATAATGGACGTTCCAAACCACGCTTACTACTTGTAAACATGTGTGATATGGATGACAAATGCCCTTATTAGGTACATTTTACTCATACGAAACTATCTTCATTGGTAATTGTTTTGTGAATAATTTTGAAGTGCATGCATCAACTGCGGAATAGCCATACAAAGGTTGCAGAGGCATCGCATATCCTCGCTTTCTGCACACCATCAAACAACACTTTCGCGTTGGATAACCAATGCTCAACCCCAGGTATGAAGTTGGAGTAGAAAAAACTGAATCTGATTTATGATGAGCCTAATCGTCTTGGACAGTTTATTAATGATTATAATATGAACAGAAGACTAACTCTGCATCGCTGTAATGTATATTGAGTTATCTAGGTAATTAAAAGCTAACAAAATATTTTTATTTGTTTTCTCTAATAAATAAATAATTATTTATACCTACTCTGTGTTTTATTTTGTGTTTTCCTTGTTAATTGGTAATTAAACTATAAAAATATAGATAAGGATAACCTGTAAAAATGTATTACATGTTACATTATAATTCTATATACTTATTGCCAGCGATCTGATTAAAGGTTTAGTGAAACGATTTACGTCTAGTCTGTAGTAATAACAAGTTCTATGAGTTTTTTATTTATAGCAATTTAATGTGCCAATATTCACGAATATAAAACACAAAAAATCATTGGTGTACAATAAATTCGATAACTATGCCGACGCCCATACAGAAATTTGCCATGTCCTTTTACCTGTTATAGCTACTTACTAGGTTTCACTCTGCAAAGCTATGGGGTCTTTGTTTAATTATTGATAACTAGCTTTTTCCCGCAGCTTAGCTTGCGTGATTCTTTTCACCCCCTTAGGGGGGGAATTTTGAAGAATCCTTCCTTAGCGGATGCCTACGTTATAAAAGGTACCTACTGTCGAAATTTCTAGTTTCTAACCCCAACGGTTTAGGCTGTGCGTTGATAGATCAGTCAGTCAGTTTCTCCTTTTATACATGTTACGCTCAAAGGCCGGAAACGCTCATTGAGCGAAAAAACTGCTAACAACGCGTTGTGGTCACTGTAAAATATCCACATCGCGAAATTCATGTTATAGCTATTATGAACACGTTCACGACGCGTTGTTGCAATCACAGAAAGACCACATAGCGAATTCGTCTCCTGACTATCATGCTATACGACCACAACACATATATACAGATTTGAAGCTAGGATTTTTGAAGCTAGGTTTATCTTGTTCGTGACAATGTTATTTGACTTTTTATAATTAACTATAAGAAAACCCATATAAAAGTTACTAGCTCAGCGTTCATAAGTACATTATAGGCTTAACTACTTTTGCTTTTTGAATCCCAAATTATAATTATTCAGGCTTCAGCAACTTTACAGCATAAGCAGACTTATATTCACGAGTTTCAGTCATAGTGAGTGCTTGGCCGTGAATTTCCCACAAAGGTCCGGCACATCAACATTGAATTTCATTAAGAAACCCTTTGCCCAAAATTAACATACTTTTAAAGGAAAAACAATCAGGCTAAAATCACTATGAGGTCGTATACTGTTATTTTAATATCGTGGACGATACATTGAGCTTTATGTAATCGCGTTGGTACCTACCTAATGTACCCCTACGATATACACCCATATTCTAAGACTATCCTCCAAAACTTACTCGACTCGACTCCACCTTGACTCAGTCTTTCTCACTACCATCGGTAGTTATAGTTGACATAAACGTCCTCGACACGAGATTTTTCCTCAGTCGAGGTAAGGAATCATTGTCAAACTCAAGGTACCTCGGAACCTAACTTAAGGAACGAAGTGTCAAAGTTCGTATGTACAAAAACGAATTTTGAAGACTTTATCGAATATGCTTACGATAATCCTTACAACTATTTATCGCGATAATTCAAATTATGAGGTACCTAATGATTCCACTTTACCTCGATCATTTGAGGACCCCTTAGTCGAGGAACCTCAAAGTTCACTCGAAATTGCCACTAAGAATACAATTTTGAAGGTGTTTTCGAGGCCGTCCTGAGTCGAGTATGAGTCGAGTAAGTTTTAAAGGAACGTCTTAGAATATGGGTGTTAGTGTTCCGTGTGGAGGTCGGTTCCAGAACACTTATTGGGTTGGTGAAAATATCAGATGTCGGTGCCCAATCTTGGTGTGTGAATTGTTCATACTGTTGATACGGGCAATCAGATGTTGGCGGGCAATCTTGGTGTGTGAATAGTTTATGTTGATGGTACAAGCAAACGCATTCCCTGCCGGCCACATTTGTCGCTGATGAGATTCGGAGATATTTGATATTAATCTGTAAGCTTTGCTTAATCAGGTTGTGCTACATAACATCACGCCTGTATTCCCCGAAAGGTTGGGCAGAGATGTATAATAACACCATAATTTCGCCGTTTGTTTTAAGTATTATGTGGTGGCGAGCCTATTGACATCAACCGGGCGCAAATCCAGACTCCGGGCTGCTACTGAGAAATTCCTAATGGAAAAATCCAATGACACTTTGCCCGACCTGGGGATCGAACAGAACCCCATGCTCAGTAGTCGCACTTGCGACTACTAAACCAACAAGGCAGTCACCTACACCTAGGTACTTAATTTGCATCCATCATTATACCGTAGACTGTAGACGGCAAACGCTCAACTGCTGCATAATTTGGGTCCTCGAAGCAGTGGAACTATGCCCCAAGCGACATTAATACGAAATTGTATACGATGTACGAGTTTATACTGCAATGTATTATTACTTGAAGATTGCTGCATGTGTATGTACCTGATGACAGGTAAGACTATCGCCTTTGGTGATCATTAAACTGGATTCAATGATTGAAATAAATAAAGCGTGGTGGGTGCTTATTATCTTGACTTATAAGCAAGACAAACATCGCAGTCTGCAACGATAATTATTGAATAACGAATGTACCTTAAGAGGAAATGCGGTCGGCCTTAATTCTATAAAACGTATTCCTCAGTTTCTTCCTTGGATAATGTCTCTAGAGCTAATATTTTTTACCATATGATATATATCTACCACCACTATGTCCCTATGTTTTGTTTTTGTTAATAAATTAATTATTAAAATAACTAGAAACGTTTAAACTTTACACAAATCGACCGGTTTTACCACCGTTTTCAAACATCTAACAAACAAATTTGACGAATATAAAAAATAAAACATACAGACATAACCAGTCTTTCTTAAATTATTACAGAAAAAATGTTAAAATCTGTCCAGATTTGAATAAGGAAACAAGGAAATACGGATGTACGATTTCGCTAATATTGCACAGGAGAAATCAGTCCGAGATGCAGGTGTCTCTTTCGCGCTCAATTGGAAAGGTTTGCGGGAGGGGTGGGACGGAAATAGATCGCAAAAATCTATTCAAATTATTAATATTTTGCAGCCCGCGTTTCCTCTTAATTCTCGGTTTTGATTAGGTAAGCTAGCCTTTTGTCATCGTGTAGATTAGTGGTCCCCAAACTTTTATGTCTCGTAGACCACTTGCCATGTTTTTGGGTTTTGAGTAGACCCCCTGCTTAGCTAATATTGTATTTTTACAAATTCATTGACTTCAAATGCGTTTTTGTCTGTTTTGTTTTTTTTTTTAAACCTTGCCCCACACTAGTATTTCTCCTGTATCGTGGGAGCCTTTACAGACACAAATCTTCACATGCACAAACATCCAGACCCGGAACAACTATCTGTAGGCTATACAAATATTTGTTCCGTGCGGGAATTGAACCCACGACCCGTAGCGCAAAAGCCGATCGCTCAGCCACTGCACCAATCGTGTCGTCAAATTTCTAACTGTAGTGAGGTGAAGAGTGAAAAGCAATAAAAAAACACGTTACTTTTTATACGTTTACTAGTTTTTCTTCTGCGGCTATGCCCGCGTAAATAAATTAACTACAGCGCCACCTATCGGATCCTAGCATAGCTACGAACCATCGTTTCGACAAAACAAATATATTGTGTAAATATGACTTCAATCGGTAAAATCGTTCTCAAGTTATGGCGTGACCAAGGGAAATAGGGATTCATTTTTATATTTTTTATACATTTATTAATGAAATTAAAATAAACCAAAATAATATTTAGTATGTAGGTACCTATTACATGAAAGTAAAAACTAAGCAGCTAATCATCTGTGAATGTGGGTTATTCCATTAATGGAAAGTCAAAATTAAAGTCACGACATGCTTAAATGAGATCCACCATCGTGGACCCCCGTTTACATCTCACGGACCCCTAATTATTTTTTCACTCGTATAGACCCCTTGTTGATCTTCGTCGACCCCTGGGTGTCGATATAAACCACTTTGGGAATCACTGGTGTAGATTATGTAGGCATAATCCGCCCATTTCAATCCCACTGCTGGACAGTGGCTTCATCTCAGAATGAGAAGGATTCAGCTTTTAATCCACCATGTTGGCTTTCTTTTCCTTAAAGGAAACCGGTGATGGGATTATCCGAATAACATCATTAGCCGTGACACTGTTTAAAGACTGTCTACGGACCTACTTGTCTGACCACATACCAAAAAGTACCACAGTCACACACACAGCTTCATAAAACATTAATCACTGAAGTATGAATCGCAATTTTTATACAATTAAGCGTACCCCCGGGCACTTACCAGCTAGTGCGGTAATGCCGAGTGGAAACCGCAAAGTTAGTTTCAAAGGCGGACTAATCCGATTATAAATACTCCGGACCGAATTAACAAGATTGTAGAAGTAAGAACAGATCAGAGTAATTATGGCTAAGAGAAATTTCGATGTTCCAAATCACTCTAATAAATTTAATTAATGGGTGCATTTATAGCTTGCGATACGATTGGTATGTTTACGATTATTGGTGTTCTTTTTTTTCGTGCTATGACTCAATTCACGAAGTGTCGCCCATAAGTTAATTTAACTTAATATGACTTGTAGTTTTGTTTTTAATAAAGCTAGACTAAGAAAATAATAACACCAAAAAAAAACATACATGAGCTTGTATACTTATTAGAATAATTAAATGTGGGCATTCATGTACTTAAATATTAACAAAAAAACTCATTGATATCGACGAAAAAATTGCAGTAATATAAAACGCAAGCTACTTATAAATTGTACTGCTGTCACACTTCATTTCATAAATTATATTATCTTTATAAATTGCTAACAAGTAAATATTGAAACAAATTAATTGTCAAATCGATTAATTTAAAATAATGTCCTGTTACTCTTTTGAGAAAACAGGTTTCTCCTTCATACAAATCATGATGATTTATCGTTGTAAATTTGACATCGAGAAATGATAAAAACTAGCCGCAATTAACGTCATCTAGCCTTTTTCCTAAGTATGTTAGATTAATTTTCAATCTTTGCAGGATTTGCGGTGAATGCACTCGCGAATCCCGCGACCCTGGTCAGAGATCCCTCCCGCCATCCCCCGCCTTCCACAGGGTGGAGTAGGTACCACAAGTTGAAAAAAAAAGTTTAATTTTCATTCTAACCCCTGATTCAGAACTTCGTCAGTTGTTGAACAAACCGAATAGGGCGATAATTGACTTATCGAAATGTTCCGAATCAGGGCGCTGATGTGGCTGACTCAGCATTTTAAACGACAATTTTTTGACAAAGCATAACCGTAATCGTTCCCAAATTGATAAAAAAAAACAAAATTATTCCCTCTCTCTACAAAGGTAATAAATAATGATGTTTCAGATTGCTCGTTCTTCCTCCCTGCAAAAAAAAATTACAGGAATAATTTCCCTGCCGTAATAAAATATCGTATTTAATACTTCCGACTAATAGGATCGGAAGGTATGTAGGTAACATGGTGTTCTAAAGTTATAGAAATGTCTCACAGGAATTATATCTATGGAACATCGTTAAATCTATACTAATATAGGTATTATAAAACTGAGGAGTTTGTTTGTTTGTTTGAACGCGCTAATCTCAGGAACTACTGGTTGGAATTGAAAAATTATTTTTGTGTTGAATATTCCATTTATCGAGAAAGGTTATAGGCTATATAAAATCACGCTACGATCAATACGAGCGGAGCATAAATGAAAAATGTTGCAGAAACGGGAAAAATGTCCACTGATAAAGTTCATAATTATATTATCGTAGCTTTGATGGACGTACAGATTAATCTTAAATTATCGATTTTAATTATTACAATAGCAGTGATAGCCTAGCGGTTGAACGGTTGCCTTCCATGCAGATGCGTCTGAGTTCGATCCTGGCCCGCTGGCTTTAAACCTTTTAGAATCAAATTCCTGTGCTTTTATATTAGGTTCCACCCGCGACTTCGTTCGCGTAAACTTTGAACGCACATTAGGTAAGTACATCCTTCTCGTGATTGAACTTTGAAAATATAAAAGACAAACAACAGAATCGTGTAAAGGTAAATCAATCATTACAGTTATAGCTAATATCAGTCTTCCGACTTTGCGAGCATGGTAAATAAAGTAAAATAAAACTAACATACTCTCCACCACTGAGAGTACTTATATTTGCGTTAGGAGTTAGTTACAGAAGCTAGTTCACAAATTTACACAATTTCCACAAGATCAGAAAATAAGAACAAGCTAATAAGATATAAAAGGTCAGACTTCTTCGGCTGTTCGACATTGAATCATCTGCTCCGTTGAATAACTACTGTTTTTATAACGTCGGGTACATTGATACATCTTGACGACTGCTCTCCTTTATCAACATTGTCCAGTGTTACCAGCTACCGATAACATACATTAGGCAAGAAACCTCTCTGCTTCAAGTTACTAGAACCCCGTGGTTTGGGCTGCGCGTTGCCCGTCAATCAGTCAGTCACAGAACTATTTTATATAATAAACTGGCGAACCCCGACTTCGTACGGTTGCAATGAAGATACTAATGTGGGGCATATAAATCTTCCTCTTGAATCACTCTATCTATTGCTGAAAACTGCATTAAAATCCGTTGCGTAGTTTAAAAGATTTAAGGGTTCAGACAGCGGGAGCGACTTTGTTTTATACTATGTAAAGAAGATTATAATTATGTATACCGATACCTTGGCAGCCAATCTTTCATAATCAACCACAATAACTAATATCCTTTCCATAACGTTCATATAACTTAATTAATTCTCCAGATTATAGCGAAGTCATCAACTAGTATTATAATGATATTCGATGCGCACTGATAGCTGGTGATAAAAACTTTAATATAGCTACCCTAGAGTACTAAACTTGAGGAAAATAATGAACCTGGTGACTCTTGATCTTATCTATAGTCCGGCCATTTAAATCTTTACATCACAACAAAGTCGCTCCCGCTATCTCTACGCTTAGATCTTTTAAACTACGCAACGGATTTTAATGCAGTTTTCAGCAATAGAGTGATTCAAGAGGAAGGTTTATATGCCCCACATTAGTATCTACATTGCATCCGTGCGAAGTCGGGCCGGGTCACTAGTTGTGTATAAAAGGTATACAAATCTTTGATCGTGAAACATTAATTTAGCTTTAAGAATAACCGTAACATTTATTCTCGAACTCGTTTAAAAATGTTTATTTTTGAAAACACATTGGTGCAGTGGCTGAGCGATTACCTTCTGCATTACGAGTTGTAAGTTCGATTTACGCACGGAACAAATATTTGTATGGCCTACAGATATTTGTTCCGGTTGCGTTAGTACACGTGAAAAGGTCAATGGGCACTTTAGTTTGGAAACCTTACCCACTGCGGACAAAAATGTAATATAGCAGAATGTATTGATATCTGGCACTGATTTACTACGATATTAGTCGCATTAATGTGGGTAGTGGGAATCTTGAAAAAATTTAAAGTATCGTACCTATGTCGTCGATGTACAAACGTTACTAAAGTGATGTAGGGAACTGTTGTACTTAACCAGAAGGCGGCAAATTAGAACCCTTGCTCGCGTTTTCTAAAAACAAATAAGTTGATGTAGGAAATTTTATGTTTGTTCATTCATTTCCTATACATAACATTTTATTATTTATTATTCAACTTAATCCAAATCAATTATTCGCTCATCGAGATTTTTTGGGCAAACCTAGTCTTAAAACCTGTTGCATTATATACGTCTATACTCTACTAAAAAAACATTCGGTTCGTTTTTCTCCCACCGATTTTTAAACAAACAATTATATACAACGAAAGGATACATTATTTTCTTTATTTTAAAATAATTTTGGTTAATGTCCGCCACTCTTCGCAAAGCGGGTCAGATATGCCCAATGACCTTTGTGTCTGCAAAAGTGTAAACGCACTCACGATACAGGAGAAATACCAGTGTGGGCCAACGTGTTTTTTTTTCAAAAATATAATGTAAAAACAGTTCAAGAACTGTTTTTTTTACTGTATGCAACAAATTAATCGTTTCACGATCAAAGGTTTGTTTACCTTTTATACAAAATTTAAACGGCTGGACTATACATTAATAAATGTCTGTCTCCTGCACATCTTGAGATTTTGATCATAATTTTATGCAAAAACTAGGAGAAACTATTAAGTTCCTCATTAAGGAGGAAAATGATGAAGCATGAAAGAAAGAAAGAAAGAAAAAACATTTATTTGTCACAGATACACTTTAACACAAAACATGATAGTATATAAATAATATTAAAATAAAAGACAACTGTGACAAAAAGGTGACCACTCAGCATAATGCTGTGCTATGGCGTGGGCCACAGACACAGCGCTGATTTTCAGTGATCACCTAAAACACGTAAGCATGAGACATCTCTGCCCTTAGCTTGAGGTCATATTGTATGAGCGATAGCGTCTGGAATAGTCGTTTTATTAGCAGCAAGTTCATAATTATCTGCTCAATCTTGTAATTTATTTTGATTAAGTATACTTTTATTATTTCTTCTTATATTATTATACAACCCAAAATATCCCGTGATGGATGTGGTTAACCTTATTTGAAGTCCGTGTTCTTTGTGGTTAAGGCCGAACAGCGGCTTTCCATTGGATTTCAATCACATTTCCATTTCTGATCCTGCTGCACATGTGGTCTACCTTATGACCCCAACCTTTCTGCGGTTAAGGTCGAGTCAGTATATACTTCTATTATATGATTATACTTTTTTCGTAATTAAACGGTTTTAATTCGCTACACTTCGTATATTTGTTTGTTTGATTCAAATCGTGTGACAGATTTTTCAACTACTTCTGCTTAACCGATTCTCCTGAAACTTCGCACATAAATTCAATTGCCATGACAATAAAACATTATAAATTCAACCTTTAATCCACAAATCCTGATGCTTTAGAGCAGGGGGTACTGCAAGATAAAACAGTTTAACTTAAAAATATTTTGAGGGGATTATTTTTATTTTTATTTAACAGTCTTGTTCAAAATCTATAATTTCTTTGTTTTTCTACTAGCTGTGTCGGCAAAAGAATTTTCGAAATCGGTCCAGTAGTTTTTAAATTTATTCTTTACATACAAAAATACAAATCTTTCCTCTTTATATTATTAGTATAGATAAATTCGTATCGCCCTATTTTCATTCAGTGACCACAGTGTTGTTTTATCTTATTAAGACCCAGTCCTACTTGTAGCCACGAAACTATATTCTGACACATCTGACTCAAGTATTCATAATCAATTTCCTTACCAATTTTTTACTCCGTTATCTCTTTACACTGTTACCACCACGTGTGGTATATCTTATCGGGACCTCCTGTTCTCGGTTAAGGCCATGGCGGCATTCCTACATTATTAAACCACGGACAGGTTCCGTTCACCCCGTGGTACACTTATAAGATGAGTCCGTGTGCCCTACACGTTTAGTACCGGTTCTGTGTTTTGATCACTTTTTATGAGCACTTGAGGATTTTTATGTATGTCGTGTTTAAGTACTTATATCTTACCGATGATAGCGTTAAGTGTCAAGTCATCGGGTTCCCTAATCTATACTAATATTATAAAGCTGAAGAGTTTGTTTGTTTGTACGCGCTAATCTCAGGAACTACTGGTTGGAATTGAAAAAAAACGTTTATGAAGAAGAACAAAATTTAAATCGTTTTCGGTTAATATAACGTTTTAAACCATTTTAAACCGCTTTTTTCCATTTTTTGCGTTGTTCGAGAGAGGTCTAAATCCACTTCGTAATGACAAAATTTTAAAGAGAATTACATAGACTAATATTATAAAGCTGAAGAGTTTGTTTGTTTGAACGCGCTAATCTCAGGAACTACTGGTTGGAATTGAAACATTATTTTTGTGTTGGATAGTCCATTTATCGAGGAAGGTTATAGGCTATATAACATCACGCTACGATTAATAGGAGCGGAGCATGAATGAAAAATGTTGCAAAAACGGGAAAAATGTCCACCCGTGCGAAGCCGGGACGGGCCGTTAGTGTTATTTAAAGTCGAGCCTAACGTTGCTGATACATTCATCATGCAAGTAATATTTCACATAGCGGCCGACATTGTTTTCACATAACTTTTGTCTCAACATTGTATAAATACTAAACATAACATAACATCACGCTTATATTCCCTGAAGGGTTGGGCAGAGGTGTAGAGTAACACCCTCATTTCGCCGTTATGTTTAAGTCCCATGTAATAGGGGGCGAGCCTATTGCCATCAACCGTGCACTAATCCAAACTACGGGCTGCTACTGAGGAATTCCACACGGAAAAACCCAATAACACTGCCCGGCCTGTGGATCGAACCCGGGACCTCACGATTAGCAATCGCGCTTGCGACCACGAGGTACTTACAATAGTCGGTAAGAAACCAATTCTGTACAATGCGTACATATAGTACAACACTTGTACTTAAACGATAAATCCCGTTAATAAATCGAAAGTCATCTTAACATTCTCAAAGTATCATGATCGTTTGGCTTATTGCCAGGCCTTTCCGTGGCCTTAAGGAGGCCGTCCGCTCATTAACAAGCAGCCGACCAGTTCCTTCATTCAATAAAATCTTATAGGCTAAGCTTCTGGTTCTACGCAGACCAAAGGTTGTCGCCTTCCACAACCCTATGTAGGGTATACATATCCAATTATAGTATCGACCTGTTGACTGACTTTATTTTAATAGAAAACTTGTTGATGTTGAGTTTATATGCAGTGAGCACCCTGTATCTCTAACGGGGTGTCCTACGTAAGCGACAAAAGCGACACGGTGCGACGCGACGCGACATGATGTGAAAAAATACGCGTTACGTCACGTCTTGCTACATGGGCCACTAGTAGGGAATGCAGTTGTCTTAATCGCGTTTGTCACGTTCGCCGCGTCGCGTTCGTCGCTTTCGCAGGATATCCTGTTATACTCTACGCTAAGTACAGCGTAGTCTGAAGTGTACGTTAGGCGATGCAGTTCTAATGGCCAAATACTGAAACGCTACTCAATTTTAAATCGCACGAGGCAAAGTGACAGTGACATCACGAGACTTTTGCCGGATTCACACTAGACTTACTGTCGTGACGTAGCTGTGCATATGACGCTTCTTCTTCTTCCTGCCCTTATCCCACAGTAGGTGGGGTCGGCACAACATGTATTTCATAAATCCATATTGTTAGAAGCTTTGACTTATTGTTTTATGACCGGCCGCCTGCCTGACTTTAACCCTCCTTGTGAATACTCGTTGCGCCGTCGCGCGGGTGACCCAATGTGTGTCCTACGCATCACGTCAGTATAGTGTGCACGACATTCTACAAAATAATATGAATCCGATAGCGTCAGACGCATCTACTGATGCGTCACGACGCGACACGTAAGGCTAGTGTGAATCCGGCATAAGTCTCGTGCTATCACTGTCACTTCGCCTCGGCATTAACGGCAACGAGTTGCGTTTGAGCATTTGACCATAAGAGTTTTATTTTCACTAACAAAAAAGTACGCCAACGACTGTCCCTCGTCTGCGCTGAGCGTTAGCAATACATCTAAGCTAAACCACGGTCGATGGCCTTATAGAAAACAGCTTTTGCCAGTATCTACGTTATCAGAAAATACATAGTAAATGGAGTAATGTTAGTGCACCAACTCGACCGTCTCCCGTGACCTCTCTCCTTCCACTTTCACTACGTGATATAGTGCTGTGAAAACTAGGACAGGAACAAAAGAATAGAAGCGTGACAATGCAAAAAATATGCAACATTTTACTTAGAACTTGAAATATTCAAAATACGTGAACAAGGAAAAAGTTTGCACAAAAAAAGGTTTTTGGTGTTACAGCTACTATTACTATCTACTTTCTCCGATGATTAAGCATTTCATGAAGAAATGACTGCATAGTTTGGACTTAAATCAATAATAGACAGACAATAGTAGATAGATAGTAGATAGACAATAATCTGGGAGGGGCCCGTGACTAATTACCTACCAACCGCGCAGATCATATGATTTGCGAGGTCAAACTGTGCTTGCAGCGGTCAGTCTGTGGATGGATGACCGTCCATTACACATCGAGACCCCTCCGCGCCTGGGAAAGCACGTTAAACTGCCGGTTGCGGGTGTCATACGAATACCCATGACAGTCGTTACGGGAAATCAGAAGCTCGAAACTCTGACAACTGGTCTAACCTTAAGATATCGACATTGCCCTTGGGTTGCGGCGGTCTGACAGCAGTCGCTCCGTGTAAAATACTGGTTTTCAACCGTATCTGGTTAGACTGGAAACTGACCCCAATATACTTGGGAAAAGGCTAGGCAGAACGATAGTAGATAATTTAATTACAAAAATGAATCGGGATATATTTTTTATTTCATGTCACGATGACGTAGCCTAAAGGCGTGAAACCGCAGCCTTTCAATGAAAATATAGAGAGTCGAGACACCTGAGTCATCATCGCTCAATCTAGGTTTAAAGTCAATGCGCGTTGCAGATTTTAATCGACCAATAGTTTAGTCGTAACTGAGATTGTTCTTAGCAGATTTTAAACCGGTAAATGTACTGCCATGTATTCTGCCAAGTTAAAGAAATGGCTTTGACAAACTGCAGTTTTCTTTTGAATTCACACTGTTTACGAGAAAGAAAAGTTTCTTTCTGGGTGAAATATGCGACTATGCGTAAATAACAAGACTGATGCAGATGGGACACTAAGCTTAACCGTATAGGGGGCGCAGACCGGGCATGCAACACAGTTTAGTCATAGTTTTACAGTCCATACAGTTGGGCAACGCCTACACGGGCTGTGGCATCGCCCGACATCAAGAGTAAAACGGTGACTGAACTGTGTTGGGTACGCGGCCTACGCCCCTATACCGGGTGTAAACGAAATCATGTAATTCCTTCAAACCTCGTGATGTACTGCTTACATAGATTAAAACTACACGGGATACTTTTGGATTCAATAAGTAAATTATTACAGAAAATAAACATGTGTTCTTTACGTGAGGCATTTTAGCGCCCCGAGTTAATGGCGAGCGGTAGCCGCGTAATTCGGTCGGGGCACTAAAATGCCTCACGTTAAGAACACATGTTTAAATTTTGTAAAAAAAAAAGAATCCAATGTATCCCGTGCAGGGTTAATCCATGTCAGCAGTACATCACGAGTTTTGAAAGAATTAGGTACGTGATTTCATTTACACCCTGTATATGCTTAGGCCAAGTTGCTCCAGACACAGGTGATCACTTATTTGTTTTTAACTGCAGCGACCGTTTTATCTTGATCGCTGTCCGACCGTCCTGTGGCTTGAAACTGTGTCCCGAGTTACTTAAGTGTGTCCCGAAGAATAAAACTGTGTGTCCAACCACAAAAGCATTCAGGCCGCTTAGTGGCTCATGTGTGATCAGCCTGACTGCAAGCAGTTTTCCTAACAACCTAGTAACTCATGTAAGGAGTTATGCCACATAGTTGACCAAGTTCTATATAAATTGCCATAACAGTGTAAAGCTTGCCATTCAACTTCCAATCTAGCACATACAAAATCATGGGACATCGTTTTTTTAATGAAAATGGTATAAAAAATATCTAATGATCTTAATTTCATCAAATACCTCATCTAAAACTTGTATGTCCATATACGTATATTAAAAAGTGGTAATATTAATTAGGTACTTTAATATTCCGTGATTAATCAGCATACTTAATCTTTACATAGTATAAAACAAAGTCGCTCCCGCTGTCTGTACGCTTAGATCTTTTAAACTACGCAACGGGTTTTAATGCAGTTTTCAGCAATAGATAAAGTGATTCAAGAGGAAGGTATATATGCCCCACATTAGTATCTACATTGCACCCGTGCGAAGCCGGGGCGGGCCGCTAGTTATAACTATAAAGGTCATGGCCAAATACTCGAATGCTCCTCAATTTTGAGTTGCCGTTAATTTCGTGCTGTCACTGTCACTTCGCCTTAAAGTGACAGTGACAGCACGAGACTTAACGGCAACTTAAAATTGAGTAGCGTTTAAATATTTGAACTTTAAGAGGAAACGTGGGCTGCGAAATATTAATAACTTGAATAGGTTTTTAGCGATCTTTTTCCGTCCCACCCCTGCCGCTAACCTTCCCAATTGAGCGCGAAAGAGACAACTGCATCTCGGATTGATTTCTCCTGTGCAATATTAGCGAAATCGTACTTTCTTATTTCCCTGTTTCATTCGTAAACCTGGACCGATTTTAATATTTTTTTCTGTAATAATTTAATAAAGTCTTTGGTTGTGTCTGTATGTTTTTCTTTTATTTTTTATATTCGTCAAATTTGTTTGCCATATGTTTGAAAACGGTCGTAAAACCGGTCGATTTTTGAAACATTTAAACGTTTCTACTTCTTTTAATAATTAATTTATTGACAAAAACAAAACATAGGGACATAGTGGTGGTAGATATATATCATATGATAAAAAATATTTGCTCTAGTGACTTTATCCAAGGAGGAAACTAAGGAATACTCGCCTTTGTACATGAATTTACCAACGGAACTGTATTATATATTATTATTTTGTGTACAATAAAGAATAAGAATACGTTTGTATGGACTAAATGCCGACCGCATTTCCTCTTAACGATCTATAAGTGCCTATAGTGTAAATGTGGTGCTGTTCCACAAACGATGGGACACCTGACATCATGCCCCGCGTGCCCTGATACCTACACGTTACAGGAACGCTACTGATAACGCTAAACTCGTAGCTAAGTTTTGGGCCGACTCAATTTAGATTGCCAGCGACACGCTATAAAGAAGAAGTGCCTATGAGCGGTTCATTAACATTTAAAAAAATATACGTATACGTGTATTCATTTTTACCCTACCTTAAGATTAATAGTTTTACAGAATCATCATCATCTTTCTGCCCTGGTTCCACGTTACTTGGAGTCAGCACAATATGTTTTTCTCTTCCATTCTTCTCTGTCAGCCGATCTTTTCTTTGGTCTCCCTCTCCCCCTCCATCGATAGTTTTACAGAATATAATATTTTAATTTAGTAAATTTTCTAACAAAAGTTTTCACTCTCTACTCGCTACTTGGGTTGTCCTTCCTCCACCGCTGTAGGTCACGGCCAGCGCTGATATCGTATTTCTATGAGACTTCGCTTATGTAATATTAGTTATAGCATTTGATTATGTTAATAAGTTACCAGCTAGTTTGTGATAATGATAATACGAAATGTGATAGAGAAGAAGATAGAACGAGTGTAGATTTAAAAGCAAGGCAAGACTGAAAATGGAATTAAAAAATTTAATAAAGTCTCTATGATTTAAATGGAAAAATTAAATACTCTAGGCTGCAATGTCGATAAAAAGTGATACCTACTTATACATAACATAACACCACGCTTGTATTCCCCGAAGAATTGGGCAGAGATGCATAGTAACACCCTCATTTCACCGTTATGTTTAAGTCTCATGTAATAGGGGGCGAGCCTATTGCCATCAACCGGGCACAACTCCAAACTCCGGGCTGCTACTGAGGAATTCCACACGGAAAAGCCCAATAACACTTTGCCCGACCTGGGGATCGATCCCAAGACCTCACGATCAGCAGTCACACTTGCCACCACTAGACCAACGAGCATCAGTGATACTTATAGCATCTTAATATAACATCAGCCCATTAGGTACTGCCCTACTGTTCGGCACGAGCCTCTTCTCAGATGACAAGGGTTTGGGCCTCAGTCCAACACGCTGGCCTGGTGCGGGTTAGCGAACTACATATTGAGAACTTTCTGGAGCCGTTTACACAAGTGATAATGAAATTCTGATCCATACATGCATTAGACCTCTAACTTTTCTTACCTTAGGATATCGGCATTGCCCAATAACTGGGTTGCGGCGGTCTGATGGCAGTCCCTCCGTGTAAAATACTGGTATTCAGCCGCATCTGGTTAGACTGCAAGCTGATCCCAAACACACTTGGGAAAAGGCTAGGAGGAAGACATGCATTAGACAAGTCAGAGGTGCGGGCTGGGATCCAACTCAAACCCTTCTGCATTGAAGGCAATCATTCAACTGCTAGGCTATCACTGAATCGCATCTTATAGCATATTAAGCATCTTATGTCATCTTATACACAGTTAAGATTTCATTACATGTTTCTGTTAATACATTATAATCTACTAGCGGCCCGACCCGGCTTCACACAGGTGCAATGTAGATACTAATGTGGGGCATATAAACCATCCTCTTGAATCACTCTATCTATTGCTGAAAACTGCATTAAAATCCGTTGTGTAGTTTAAAAGATCTAAGCGTACAGACAGCGGGAGCGACTTTGTTTTATACTATGTAAAGAAGATAATCAAATGGCTACTCTGTTTAAGTCCCGAACACAACGTACTAATACTTCAAAATTAATTGGCACAAAACTTTCGTCTTCTAACACAGTACACAATTATAATTCTTTAACACATTTTTACGGTAGTGAAACCGACGCCGCGGCGCATAGCAAGAATAATAACTTATTAAGATAAAAAGATTAACTCATTGTATAATTGTTCTACGAGTGTTCTAGCATCCATTTCAAAGAAAAAACATAAAAAAATAACGTTATTTAGAAATATAATTACGCGTCAACTGCTTATCGCAGAAGAATTTTAAATGAGGGAAATGTACCACTTAGAATGCTCAAAGACAATGAATAGGCTGCCTTATATACATATTTTTACGTATCTTATTCTCTATACAAGATACGGTATTCAAAGTACTCAGAAAACATGTTATTGTACTAGTAAAGTTACGGTTTTGGTAATAAAATAGGAACGTGTTAACTCGCATTACGCTGCGCCTGCAAAATCCGCTGTTTTTTTTGTTTTGAAAATCTGTCTTTGATGTTATTCTATAACAGTTATCAAACCACGTGCAACTGTAAAATGCGTTTTCTAAATAATTTATTTTGCTATCTTCTTAACCAAATAAATTATCAAAAAACAGATTTTACAGGTGCGAGAGCTTGGGCTTGAGAACTATTATAAAAAAAAATACATATTGGATTTTGCAGGCGCAGCGACGATTAGTTGTCTGAACTAAAATGTTTTGCCTAGCCTTTTTTCCATGTATGCATGTTGGGGTCAGCTTCCAGTCTAACTAGATGCGGCTGAATACCTGTATTTTACCATCAAACCTCCGCAATCCAGTTAGACCGGTTGTCAGACTTTCGGGTTTCTGACTTCTCGTAACAACTTTCATGGTATTCGAATGACACCCGGGACCGGCTGTTTAACGTGCTTTCAGAGGCATGGACGGGTCTCGATGTGCAACGAACGGTCACCCATCAACAGAATGACCGCGGCAAGCGCAGCTTATCCTCGCAAATCGTAGGATCCGTACGGTTGGTACTTAGCCACGAGATGAACTAAAATATTCTAAACTAAAATATCAAACCAAAATATTCTATTGTTATAACAATATTTCCTCTTAGTATTGTAGGTAGGTATGTAGGCGGCGGTGACCACTTTCCTTTGGAATCAGATTTATTAGTGTAACAATAGTTTTGTCGATAACTAAATCACGCTTCTGGCAGACAAGATAATGATCTTTTGCACTCAAAAGACACAATAAACTCAGAATATTTTGTAGGAAATTTATATTAAAGTTTATATTCATACCTGTTGCACGACAATATATCTATCTTCTATATCTATACACTAGAGGCCCGTCCCGGCTTCGCACGGGTGGACATTTATCCCGTTTTTGCAACATTTTTCATTTATGCTCCGCTCCTGTTGATTGTAGCGTGATGTTATATAGCCTATAACCTTTCTCGATAAATGGACTATCCAACACAAAAATATTTTTTCAATTCCAACCAGTAGTTCCTGAGATTGGCGCGTTCAAACAAACAAACAAACTCTTCAGCTTTATAATATTAGTATAATACACTTAGGTACTTGTCCTTACTCACTGACTGATTCATCAACGCAGAGCTTAAACCACTGAAGCTGGAAACATGAAATTTGGACGGTAAGTTCATTTTGTGACGTAGGCATCCACTAAGAAAGGATTTTTGGAAATTCTACCCCTAAGAGGGTAGCATAAGGGATAGAAGTTCGCATGAAAATTCACGCGGTCGAAGTCGTGGGCTAAGTGCTAGTAGTCTTATATGTATAAAGGTGATTTTACTAGCTGTACCTTCAATGAGGACTAAGAGTGCTTGTGCACTGCGTCCAATCCGAATCCGAGAAAACTCGGATAAATATCTATAAAATTCGAATCGGATACACTGCACAACTGTTCATACAAATAGTACTGCAGCTAACTGAGTCTGATGGCCAAATACTCTAACGCTAATCTATTCTAAGTTGCCGTTAATTTCATGCTGTCACTATCACTTCGCATTAGAGTAAAAGTGACAGCACGAGATTTGGCCATGAGACTAGCACTATCAATTAGGATTTACACAATATACAACGTGTTACAAAAATACCCCTAAAGCCTAAAGGGGGTTAAAAGTTCCCTTGTAAAGAGTCAAATGGCAATATTTGAAAACCGTAGCATGACTCAAAAAATAAAAATAAATAGTATAAAACAATATAATCATCATTGAAACACAACCCTGAAAACATAAAACTAAAGAGTAGACTACCCAGAAAGTTATTTACATTCTTACCTAATTTCCTCTGAGAGGTAAATGACAACAAGCATAAAAGACTACTTGATCATTTACATTTTTCATGGGGAATTATGTAACACGTTGTATTTTGAATCAAGTAATTAACTTTGTATTGTTCTTTCATTTTTCTATAACAAAACCAAAATATCCACCGAGCAACAATTTCCCTGATATCATTGAATCTAACAGAGCAACCAGCGCAGTCGGCTTACCAAGTTAGGCTGAAACCGTATCAGTTCAATCAGTTGATCTACACTCTACACAGTCCCGAGAGACTGTTACGAAGTTCTCACAACTTTTGCCGCTCTCCATGTAAATATCTGATAGCGGTCGGCTAGCGTGGCGCGTAGAAATAGGATCATGCAACAAATACTTGCTTTTCCTGTCAACAGCTATCAAATAGCTCCAAAATGGTACAGCGGCTAACGTTCAGATGACGTTTGTCGTACAATACCAAATCAAACCAGAGGAGAATAGTGTCCTTATAAGGACTCCAGATGGACGTCTTGCCTACCAGTACGTTAAGAAGCCCAAGAAGATCCCGAAATGTGGCCAGTGCAAAAGCAAACTGCGCGGTATCCAGCCTGCAAGGCCCGCTGAGCGATCCCGTCTTTGCTACCGCAAGAAGACTGTCAAGCGCGTTTACAGAGGTGTTCTGTGCCACAAGTGCGTCAAACAGCGCATCGTTAGAGCCTTCCTCATCGAGGAACAGAAGATCGTCAAGATCCTCAAGGTGCAACAGGCGAACGTAAAGACTACTGTCAAGAAAGCGACAAAGTAAATGTTAGGCTAAAAATACTCATTTACAATTCCACATTTTTTTTTATTCTTTACTTGGTCACGTGCCTGCCTTATTGGTCTAGTGTTCGTAAGCGCGACTGCTGAGCATGGGGTCCTGGGTTCGATCCCCAAGTCGAGTAAAGTGTTATTGGGTTTTTCCATTAGGAATTCCTCAGTAGCAGCGTGGAGACTGGATTTGTGCCCGGTTAATGGCAATAGGCTCGCTCCCCATTACATGGGACTTAAACAAAACTGGCAAACGAGGGTGTACTAAAACACCTCTGCCGAACCCTTCGGGGAATGTAAGGCGTGATTTTATGTTTGGTCACGTTTGGCCCTGGTCATACCTGATGGTAAACGCAGATAGGGTCTAAGATGGAGCACATGAATCCAAGGAACAGAGATATATAGGGATTCTCTTATACCCCTCTGGCTCTCACATACACACAATGAAACACAGTAAACTGCTTGGTGCCGGAGTTTAATGTGAGGGTGGTAGCTAGCCAGGCGGACCGTATAGATCCTACCACCAAGCGTGCTGCGTTTTGTTAAATCTTACAACACGCGTCAATTCCCAGTGTGCGGTGAAGAAGTTTTATATTCTAACCCGGCCCCACACGGGATAGAAATCGGAAAGCTGAATTTCGCTACTCTTACAATTAAATTCATGTCAATTGGGTCAAAATAAAACTTGGCCTCATTATTGGCCTAACGATCGATTAACAAAAGGAATTTATAAGGCGGATGTCAATGGAAACGCCGGCAGAGGACGTCCTAGAAGGACTTACATCGATGTTATTGGTAATGTTCTTTACAAAGGACAGGTGCGTAGTACTCTCAACCGGCGTGCGTGAATTACAAGGTGTATGAATGTGGATGAAGCGATAGGTCGTAGCATGTGGCGTTCTATAGTTTCTGTCTACACCCATGAGAAAAAGGCGTGAGTTTATGTATGGTCGATTAAACAACTATATTCATCCCTGACGTATGATCGTGAGTTGCGCTTTCGTCGTGTTTATGAAGACGATCCATGAAGAAAGTCGAAGAAATGGGTTGTGATAATTGATTTTAACCGGTCCTGATTACAAAATACGTAAATTTTTGTAGATAGATACTGCTCAGAACTATGAAGAGAATCCCTCTTATATGAAATCGTAATTTGCGCTTTCATCATCGAAATACCACCAAAATGGTATTAAGAACACCTCCAACACTGATATATTAAATACAGATCAATATCTTAAAATTACAGGTCCATTCATTACAAAACGGACCATATTAATACATGAAAGTCTCCTCTTTAATATTTAAAGGCGCGCGCACATTATTTCCGGGTCGCATATTATAAAAATCCACGCAACATTTTATAATCAACGTTCACCGTTTCAACATTCGATGATTCATAAAATATATATTGAGCATTTACATTTTTGGTGTCTTGGTTTTACTTTTTAATGTACCATGTAACTTTTTTATTTTTGGCAATATCAGTATATTGTCCACGAGTGACAATACTGAAGTACGTCCGGCACATCGTTGGAAAATCCTCATGGATGTCCCTCGCCCAGGGTAGGCGAGGGGTCTGCCGGACTGTTACCGGCTAAAAAACCCAGTTCCTCCTCTTGACCATTCGACCGGGGTCGCGGGTTTCGCAAAAGCATGCACCGCAACCCCGGCAGGTCCCGGTCCGCCAGCCACTGGTGGACCTCTCCTCTGTGGGACCTTACCCCTCATCCTCCTGAGAAGCGCGCACGGAACACTGTGCGCCGCCTTCTCGGGCCTGTTACTGGTCGGGCGGCGGGTGTCCATCGCTCCCTGGGCAGCAACCTCGCTACCAACCTTGCTGACTGGCTAATCTTTTCACCACGGCATGAGATATCCTCGTATAACTCGTGCCGAAACGAGGGAAGAAGAAAAATATTGTCAACATAACTTAAAACTTAAGCCCATTACTGTCTTACTGCTCCGCACAGGGCTCTTCTCAGAATGAGAAGGGTTTAGGCTTTTGTCCACTACGCTGGCCTGGTACGGGTTGGCAGACTACACACACTATCGAGAACTTTAAGGAGCTCTCTCAGGTATGCAGGTTTCCTCACAATGTTTTTCCTTCACCATTAACGCGAGTGATAATCAAATTCTGATCCACATTATCAACATGCTTAGTAATAATATTATTCTCTCATTTTTTGTATCGTATTGTTAAGTGTATCCTTTTCTTCTTCTTCCTGCCCTTATCCTACATTAGGTGGGGTCGGCACAACATGTATTTGATAAATCCATGTTGTTAGAGGTTTTGGCTTATTGTTTTATGGCCGGCCGCCTGCCTGACATCCACCCTCCTTGGGAATATTCGTTGCGCCGTCGCGCGGGTGACCCAATGTGCTAAGTGCCCGTTTTGTTGAGTGTATGCTGTTGGTAATTAATATCACAAACAGTAAAGTGCCTAAGTAGCTTAGCGGCGTCACCTAGTGCATGCGTTTTTAAAACTACTGAATTTTGCCGGTTGCAGTCAGTAATTTATCTTCGTGTATTATTTTTAAGAACAAAGTCATGAAAAGAATTCCTGTCACAAAATATTGTAACTACTGTTCTGATTAGCCTTTTCCCAACCATGTTGGGGTCAATCAAAAATAGTAATTTCTATTACAGTATATTTGTCTAATTTCAATGTAGTCTGTTTCTTGGCTTCTTATAACTTCACTAGAGGGTCGTCCAGGCTTCGCACGGATGGACATTTTTCCCGTTTTTGCAACATTTTCCATTTATGCTCCGCTCCTATTGGTCGTAGCATGATGTTATATAGCCTATAACCTTCATCGATAAATGGACTATCCACCACAAAAATAATTTTTCAATTCCAACCAGTAGTTCCTGAGATTAACGCGTCCAAACAAACAAACTCTACAGCTTTATAATATTAGTATAGATTAATTTCTTGTATCTCCATTTTTTTCTTACTGCCCCTATTCCTTTAAAGAATGAAGCGATACATAGTAGCAATCTTTTTCCTCCATACGGTAAGTGCGATTTCGCAAAACAGCTGGGAGACCCGCTTGTGGGAGGCCGGTTTTTCGATCCGCTACCGTCCGAAAGTAAGTAAAAAACTTTGTGGGTCAGTGCTTTAACGTACAATAAAACAAGCGCTTGTTAAGTAGGTACGCTACCTTGAGGTACTTCAAAAGGTCCGACCTGTCTGTGGTCAGCCTACGAGGATAAAAGTAACGTGAAGCTTAAACCGATTCTAATGCTCGAAGGACCAACATTTTTGGTCCTTCGAGCATTAGAATCTGGTCCGAATTATAATTTTGACTTGGTCAAAATATTGAAATTATACCCACTGACCATACGTAAATATAACACCTACAAACATAAGCATTTTCCTAACTCCCTGGTCCTGGGAGACCTAAGGTAACAGTCGAAAGTTGGGTCGGCAAAAGGGTAAGTGTACATCGTGTCATGTACAATCAGCAACGAAAGTCTATTAACACTTCAGTTTTTAAATCATAACTGAACGCAATAATATTCAAATTTAATCGGAACACATGTAACAATAAAATAAAACAAACTCTTGACTATTATATAAAATTCTGAAAAGCAGTGTATCGAATAATTTTGTCTTTTAGATGTTATGTAAAATTAACAGTGTTAACCAACTTTCGTTGTTGACCGTGCACAGGCGTTTCCTGACTACCTCTGAGGAGAAAAGGCGAAACAAACTCAAAGGTCAACGTCTCTTTTAAGGTCCAGACATGGGTGTAATTAAGAATAATATAAATAAATAATTCTCGATGGTGTGTGCAGTCTGCCAACCCGCACCAAGCCAGCGTGGTGGACTAAGGCCTAAACCCTTCTCATTCTGGGAAGAGGCTCTTGTCAAGCAGTGGAACAGTAATGGGCTCATTCTGTATGTATGTATGAACGGGAAACAGCAGTTTGCTACCCCAATTCGAATAATAAGATGAAAATTTTTTTAGGAATTGCGGAACACTGCATAATTTATATGATATAAAAATGTTCACTTTTAATTTCTAACCTAGTGAAGAGAACGAGCTTCATCCTTAAAGCTCGTTCCGATTTCCTCTGATATCGGTATTAATCCGAGAAAACGATTATTCATACTTATTGTGTCGTGCTCCACCATCCCAATAATACGATGCCACAATCCCACCTTTACATTTACAGCATTATTTATTTGACGTTTTCAATACTTTTTCGGTAAAACATATGTATTTATGGGCAGGTATGTCCTTGTTGGACAACCCCAAAACCTCGATACGTGCAAGTTTCGCCTTTTTTATTACTGTTTGTGTCATTTTGAAGACGAGTTGGGGATACTAATCTTAGATGGAAACGGGTCGTGCATGTATCAGTTTCGGCAGTGAATTATGGCGATAGGATTTGTTGTTAACTTTGTAATTTATTGACAATACCGTTGCGTCTTTCCTAAAGCGATAAGGGGATGGAGGATAAGAGTCATATGGATAGTACATACACATAAAAGTAGGCGTCAGAGAACGACAGGCACGGAATGTCCAAATAATTTTGAAAAATCCTATACTCTAATTGAATTTAACATTAGATTAAGACCAATTTTAGCAATAGGTATAGCAGTGATTGCCTAGTGGTGTGACCGTCGGACTGCCAAGTTATAGGTCTCAAGTACGAACCCAAAGCACGCACCTCAGACTTTTCGGATTCATTTGTGCGTATTGTATAATTATCACTTGCTTAAAAACGGTGAAGGAAAACATCGTGAGGAAACTGGCATGCCTGAGAAATATTTCTCGATGGCATGTGAAGCCAAGTCACAGGCCCATGGGCGGCACAAGCTCTGACACTAGGTTAGTCACTACCACACGAAAAGAAGAAGAAGGAATAGGTGATAAGCAACATGTTTGCTTCCAGCGAGGATTCAACACAGGTTTATGGTTTTATGTACCTTAACAGTCAATCAAGATGTACTGAAACTCAACTTAAGGAATGGTTTAAAAGATATTCGTACCTTGGTGGGTCACTTTTGTATAATGTTATATGAAATGGAGTCTAAACTAATATTATACAGAGGAAAGATTTGATTGTTTGTTTGCATTGAATAGGCTCTGAAACTACTGGACCGATTTGAAAAATTCTTTCACCATTAGGTAGAAGCCTTTTTTTTTTTTTTTTATCGTTGGAATATCCTCGTGAATGTCCCTCGCCCGGGGTAGGCGAGGGGGTCTGCCGGACTCTTACCGGCTAAAAACCAACGGTGTCCCTCCTTCTGACCTAAGGCCGGGGTCACGGGATTCACTATTACATGCACCGCAACCCCGGCAGGACCAGTAGAATCCTACATTATCCCTGATGAACATAGGCGATAGAATATATAGGTATTCAAAAAGTTAGGGATCCGTGAGTGAAGACGCGGGCGTCTGCTAGTAACTAATAATAATGCTCATGAATTTGAATACCAGAATGACAGTTCCTTACTGTAATTAAAGGGTGCATTAAGAGAGCCTCCACGAGTACTGGTGCTTAGTTAAGCATCGTTACTCGTGCGCACCCTACGTAGTCAGCCCCGCTACCAACTTCGTTGACAGGCTATTTTGCCATGGCATAAGCTTTTCTAGAATAGTTCGTGCTGACACGAGAGAACACTGACCTTCTTTCTCTAGATAGAATTATATCCGTTTCCATATTTAAGCAAATAATTATATGCAATTTGTCTAATTTAAACATAATGGCAGAGTTGTGGTTTTTACCCATTTACTGCTTGATTGTACGTCGGGTTGCGTGGTTTAGAAGCACTTAACGTTATTAGCTAGTGACGGTCAGTAAAGGAAAACATTGAAAATAAACTGAGATAAAATGTTGGTTAAATATGGGCTACTCTAAGTCGCAATTATAAAAAATATCATCAGAATTGACCTGATAACATTTCATTTACAGAACTAACTGCCTCGTTGGTCTAGTGGTGGTAGGTGCGACTGCTGATCGTCAGGTCCTGGGTTCGACCCCCAAGTCGGGCAAAGTGTTATTGGGTTTTTCCGTGTGGAATTTCTCAGTAGCAGTCCGGACTTTGGATTTGTGCCCGGTTGATGGCAATAAGCTAGCCCCCTATTACATGGGACAACATAACGGCGAAATGAGGGTGTTACTATACACCTCTGCCCTACCCTTCGGGAAATACAGGCGTGATGTTATGTTACAGAACCACTTTATCCTACACGTGCCCAGCGCCAGCGCGCGAACGCTGCCCGTAATTCTCCAAAATAGTGCGGTTTTATTATAATGACGGATAATACGAACCCACTAATCTACTCTAAGAAAATTAAAGTTCAAGTTCAAAAACATATTCTGTAAACAGGTTGGTTTACAACACTTGAATATAAGTCACTATGCTAGCTGGCTCCAGCGATTCCAAGAAGAAGAAGAAGAAGAATCGCAGAAACAAACTCAGGCTCCAAGGCCCATGTTTTGCTTATATTTATTTTTAGACCAGACTTGTACATTTTTTATGTCGTTAGTGAGTACGGTGTAGAATTATGTCTTGGGTTTTGGGCTAACCCGAATAATGGCATAAATCAACAATCACGCAGCTCAACTTTATTCAATGGTATAGGAATCTTTTGAGAAAGAAGGCAAAATTGGAGAATGCAACTAAAAAGTCAGAAAGTGGACACGATAGACAGGTAAAAATAATGAGGCCTTCCATTTGGCTCACCGATTTGAATCACACCAATAGTATTCCCATTACTATTAGTGTGGTTCAAATTGGTGCACTAAATGGATGCCTCAAAATAATTCAATAACAGTCCATTAACATTCTCTCCTCCATTAATAGATATAGAGCAAGCAAAAGCTGCTCTACCTAATGTAACGTTGTGTAGAGCACCACGCACTTATTTATGTAGTTATTTATAAATTAACACATAAATTTAAGTACTAAATCCACTTTCTCGAATAAATAATATATTATTATTCGACGGTTGAAGTGAGTACTCGAAACGCAATTCATTGAAATTGATTTGAAAACTTTTGAAAGTGGTTTAGTGTGAAATTATCTGGCGAAAACGTACTGCGATCTGGTTCTGATTATTTTTATTTTAATTTTACTTTTACGCTAGTCTAAGAGTGATAGAAAATAATAACATAACATCACGCCTTATATTCCCCGAAGGGTTCGGCAGAGGTGTTTTTAGTACACCCTCGTTTCGCCAGTTATGTTTAAGTCCCATGTAATAGGGGGCGAATCCAAACTCCAGGCTGCTACTGAGAAATTCCTAATGGAAAAACCCAATGACACTTTACCCGACCTGGGGATCGATCCCAGGACCCCATGGTCAGCAGTCGCGCTTGCAACCACTAGACCAACAAGGCAGTTTAGAAAATAATTTCAACGTTATAATGCAATAGACACTTATCCTTCCAAGATTGGCCGCAGATAACCTTAAACCGAGAGGAGTGGAAGGAGGGTAGGGAGGCCTTGTCCTGCAGTGGGATGATCATGGCTGAATAATAATAATGCATCAACCATCAGCTCCTTGCCACCTAACAGATTAAAATGTGAACTGCAAGTCGTTCGTTAGCGATCTTGATTTCTGTATGGGTTGCGGTGAATGCACTATCGAATCTCATGACCCGGACATAGGTCGTCGGAGGAACACCGTGGTGGTTTACTCCGTAAGAGTCTAAAATTACTCGGCCTTCCTCAGTGTGAGAGGATTTACATGAAGACTTAACAAATTTTAAAAGAGGCTCTAGATTTCGATCTGCCTCGTTGGTCTAGTGGTGGCAAGCGCGACTGCTGACCGATGAGGTCCTGGCTTCGATCCCCAGGTCGGGCAATGTGTTATTGAGTTTTTCTGTCTGAAATTCCTCAGTAGCAGTCCGAAGTTCGGATTTGTGTCCCGTTGATGGCTATAGGCTCGCCCTCTATTACATGGTACTTAAACATAACGCCGAAATGAAGATGTCACTATACTCCTGTGCCCAACCTTTCGAGGAATTCAGGAGTGATGTTATGTTATGTGATTTCGAGATTATGATCTTGTATTCGAGCCTTCGACTTGTAATTATTTATGAAACATCAATTGTATGCCAATTAGGGAATGCAATGCAATGCTTAAAGTCTAAATAGTAAAGAGGACTACTACATGAGCCAAGGCTTATAGCACCATAACACTTCTTCGTTGCTAAGTCAAGTTTCAAACCCAATACCAATGGCTAAATTACATTCAAGCCGTGATTTCTCATTTAATTTTGCACCTGTTAAAAGTCACGTGTATGCTAAAGGTACACCATGCATTAGCAATTGACAGGTTTTACCAAAATTAGCACATCCCGGCACATCGTATACATATTCAAGGCACCGTTTAAGTTCAATGTAACCCTGCAAAATATGTACTTAAAGGGAATCGGTAAACAAGTTTACGAGTTGCAAGGCGTCATAACAAATTGTCTGCCTACTTAAACATAACTTGTTTTCGTCGCGTCTTGTCTGTGTCATCAGATATTCATTTCCTGGATTTTTCTAAGCATTTATTTTGGTTGTTGGGGAAAGATGTTTAGTTTTAGCATATTTGAGATTGTTATTTTATTAAGATACTAGAGGCCCGTCCCGGCTTCGCACGGGTGGACATTTTTCCCGTTTTTGCAACATTTTTCATTTATGCTCCCTCCTATTGGTTGTAGCGTGGTGTTATATAGCCTATAACCTTCCTCGATAAATGAACTATCGAACACAAAAAAAATTCAATTCCAACCAGTAGTTCCTGAGATTGGCGCGTTCAAACAAACAAACAAACTCTTCAGCTTTATAATATTAGTATAGATTATTCCTTATTGTTTTGGGTAGAGCTCTGTAGATCCACTCCATCATCAGACTATATCATTCCACTACCGGACATAGGCCTCTCCAGTACGCCACTAAAATCGATCCTTGGCCTCTATCACTCAGTTGCTACCAGCCACCCTGCGAAGATCGTCACTCTTCCTAGTCTGAGGACATCACACACTACGTTTACTGATTCGCAGTGTCCACTCAAAAACACGCCTTTTCTGGCGGTCATCGATTCTACGGATAATATAGATCAATTCATAGAAGACTAATTAAAACTCAAGAGATCATTTATACTACAGATAGGTACTACTTTATCACCTCAAATTCCAGTTTGATACAATAACAACAAAAAAATATCGTGAAAACAGCAGACAGTCAGTTATTCAAAACCTAACAAACCGGATGAAAAAATCGCGCAGTAAACAACGATAAAATATCACTCCACGCTTTCTCTTTCAGCAAAAGGAAGATGGGCATCCACTTTATATTTTACCATTAACCTTGTCCTTATAACGAGTGGGCGTCATGTGGGCTCATCACGCTGACCCTTTGGCACAGTAACAGTGACATGGACACTTGGCCGGTAAATTATAGCCTTTTAAAGTTCCTTGCGTATTCGGGACAAAAGAAAAACATGTCTGGTGTCTTCTTTATTTGGAAAGTTATGTAGGTAGGTCATGGGATGGTATGGTTTAGTGCTCATAGGTAGGTAAAGAGGTGGCTAATGTCTGTAGGTTAGCACTAGGGTAATCATAAAAACAGTGTTTTATTCATGAGAGTTGCATTATTTCAAAATTACCTTTTCACAATACTGAACCATAATGCAGTATTATTTCAAAATTACCCTTTCACGGTACCGGAGTACCGAAGTATTTCGTATCATTTCTATAGTTTTATAGTTTTTCTTATACATACAAGTAAATTATTGGTAGTGAGTGTACTATACATCTACATTAGGTATATTATTATAACTGTCTCGTTGATCTAGTGGTGGTAAGAGTGACTACTGATCGTGATGTCCTGGGTTCGATCTCCAGGTCAGGCAAAGTGTTATTGGGTTTTTCCGTGCGAAATTCCTCAGTAGCAGCCCGGTATTTGGATTTGTGCCCGGTTGATGGCAAAAGACTCGCCCCCCGTTACATGGGACTTAAACATAACGGCGAAATGAGGATGTTACTATGCCCAGCCCTTCGGGGAATGCAGGGGTGACGTTATGTTATGTTATGAGTGTATTATAAACCATTTTTTTTTGTAGAAATCTTTGCCCCACATTAGGATTTCTCCCGTATCGTGGGTGCGTTTACAGACATAAATCTCACATGCACATACGCCCAGACCCGGAACAACTATCTCTAGGCCATACAAACATTTGTGTTGGGTGGGAATCAAACCCGCGACCCGTAGCGCAGAAGCCAATTGCTCAGCCACTGCACCAAACGTGCCGCGAAAATTATAAACATGCCGTCGAAGTATTTTGGTTAAAATGCTAGTGCACTGCATGCTACATTTAGTTAGATGTCCCTTCTTGTAACCCATAAATGCGTAAGAATATCTATGGTGGCATTTAATACCGCCATCGGCCTAACGTTATGTCCAATAAAGCACCATTCCCGAACTGGGAATTGAACATACGACCTAAAGCTAGGCTGCTATTACAAACAATAGACCATCAAGACGGTTCTTAAATTGTGGTGGAATTTAATACCGCCATCGGCCTAACGTTACGTCCAATAAAGCATCATTCCCGAACTGGGAATTGAACATACGACCTAACGCTAGGCCACCTAGCAGCTGCGATTACAAATAATAGACCATCAAGACGATTCTTAAATTCCCCAAAAATGAATATTGATCTCAGACCCGTAAAATGGGGCTATTTAAAAACCATGAGGGTAATTGACATGAGCATGGGAGTTTTTTTCGAAATATTTATTACAATAAATATTTCGAAAAAACGCCCTTGCTCTATCCACAATAAATCAAATATTACTAATAGGTCTACACAAAAACATTGACATTTTAAAAAGATTCTTAGCACCTGTAGCCATTATGATATAAGTACATTCTTTAACTAAATTCATATTATATCCGTGGTTCTTAAATAACCCAATTTTAACGGTAGGTATTACCTAGGTAGGTTAGATACCTACGTATTACAAATAAAGCTCTGGCTTACCTCCAAAGAAAAATCCTCTGCCCTGCTCCTTGATAGTCGTATTTTTCTCCTCACTTTGTAAATGGTTCCACGCATTTTGCACCCCACTGTTCTTCCTGAACTTATTAGTTGTACTCTTACAATCAACATTCTGTACCAAAACTAATATCACTAAAAATATCACTTTGTAACAATCAGATTGCGAGCACATTTTAATCGTTTCATAATTGTAAACAAACAAAATCTTTGGTAGAAATAATATATATTATTAATTAATACTTATTTTCTTAAACAATTTACACTTTTAGTTTCGATACATATTTTTTTCGTTTCGCGCGTTAAATTCACGACGGCCATTTTCGCGGTACGCGCGGCGCATGCGCTGTGTCGACGGTCGCACTGGCGATTGGATACGCGCAAGTTTAAAATAAGCCTCGAAGAGATAGTAATATTATTTTTTGTTTTTTTTTTACGGCCTTGCGTCTTGGGAAAGGTTATGGTAGTGCAGATTAGGAATGTGTTCAAATTATTATCCGAAAGGAAACATTAAATTCGTATCTAATGGCTTATCTTTCCGCTCTCCTTACTTACTTTAGGAAAAACGAAAGTGACCACAATAATGTTCTTAATTAATAATTTCCTAAATTGTAGTTTAATAGTGTTCAATCAACATATTAAGTAGTTCTATACCGACAACTACAATCATTAATAATAATTGAGAATGTCCCGCAAGTTTGACTGCGCAAAACCTGATTATCCCGTTTTTTAAGTTCCCGCAGTCGAATATACCTACTTATCTTATCAAGTAAGTTGTAGTACCTACCCAGTTGGTTACAACTTAAAAGATGTTGTGACTGTGTTTGCACTTTCGTGTTTATAAGACCAGCGATTAGGAACTATCTGATCTTTATCAGCCTATATACTTACATATACAAACGAATCCAACTAAGTATTCTGTATCAAATGTAACAGAATAGAAATAGATAGATAGGTACTTAGAGAAGATTTTTCAACTGTCAGTCATCTTTTAAATGAGGAATAAATTTGACGTTTTGACAGATTTCCTATATACAGGCTGTCAAAACGTCGAATTTATTCCTTAGAAATTTATCTAACGATTGAAAATTCGGCCCTTAGTTGAATTCTTTGTTCCCTTCAATTGATTTCGTTCGGTGAATTTGGGTTCAGAGAGAGAGTAGGTAGGGACTACTCTTGATCGTCGACGACTACCCAATTCACCAAGCTTTTTGGCAAGGACTAAGAGCCCGTTCACACAACGGATCCGTTTTGGCGGATCCGTCGGTATTGGATGTGTTGTTCACATCTGTATCTACCGACCGAATAAGTTAAACAAATGGCAGCTACGTCGCATCTGGCAGGCAGGATACAATAAAAATAACGGATCCAAAGTTTTTTACTGGATTCGAAATAGTATCGTGTATGTGAACTCGCTCACACAACTTCAGGCGCCATCACCAAAATAAAAACGGGTCATATAAACAGATGCTGTGTGAACGAGCTGTAAGCTAGAATCGCCCAGCATTTGAAACTTGTTGATGCCTCTGCAACCGTTTCCAACGTCAATAAGTATCGTTAATACCGGATATAAATGCTCAATGAACTCCCCCAGCACGATTAACCGGTAGCACAGGAGGCACGAGCCGACAGTTTTACTTCCAGTGTGTCGGATAGTGCGCAGCCAGGCTAATTGGCCTAATTAGCTGTCAAGACTCAAGTTACTACAAATGAACTAGCTAGGTTATTTCCCTACCTGCAATGCGGCTCTGTTTTAACCAATAAAATAAAATTGATGTTTCTGTCTCAAGTGAATACTTAATCAGTAGGTAATCTGTATATAAATCTAGGCCTCAATTAAAGAGCTTCCTCTTAAGTGTCGTTTCGATATAACTTAAGATAAAAGCTTCAAAAATTTTAAAAAAGGCGTCCTAATATATTTAGTTGACGTTTACATCTGACAGTTCCTCTTAGGATGCTAATGTCAGGCCGCCATATTGAGAAGGGTTGAACTGAACCCGATCTTTAGAAATACATAGTACCTACTAATATCAGTAGTCGGGAAACATGCAGCCATAATGACAATTTTATTATCAGTAACAAAATTATTAGCGAGATGCTAGTACCTACGTCATCAGATGCTACTTCATATTAAATGCAATAGACCAGATATGGTGAAGAGTAAAACAGCTCACTTTCATTTACAACTGAAAGAAAGAAAGAAAGAAAGAAAGAAAGAAAGAAAGAAAGAAAGAAAGAAAGAAATTTATTTGGCACGAAAGCAGTCAGACACACAGACAAAAAAAAAACCATAGGAGACAAAAAATAAAAAATAAATAAAGTAGCTGTGTGTCTAGCGGCTGCGCCAAATAGGTTCAGTTCAGCATAAATGTCAGACCACTAGTGCCTGACGCTGGTTTTCAACTGAACCCTTTGTGACGTAATTGATGTAAACCAGTTCCAAATAGATAAATAGCGTGCTTAAATAAATAAAAAATAAATACTGTTGACCCGTAATTACGGATGTCTCGGTGGTCATGCCAGTAAACTTAAACAAACATGTGAACTGAGCCGCTTATATGCCTTTGCCTAAAAAAAAAGTAAAACGCCAACCATTTTGTATTGACTCGGAGGTTCAAAGCATATTAGTTTTATTTTTCCTATTGCGTGCAGTACAAACCGCACGCTTTCTCTAATTACTTTGGCAACTCGCGTCCACAGGATGTAGACGCTTACATTTGTGGAGCGAAACTATTAAATAGTTAGATCCGTCATTACACACAAATAGGTAAGTTGAGCATTTGCATTAATGTGGCACTTAGTAAGTAAGTAATGTAGACGACAGGGATTGGCCTTAACTTAAGACGTTGATGCTTGCGATAATGTAATCTACATCTCAATAGTTGAGATAGATCAGATATAAAATTAGTTGTCGTATATACCTACGGGAAAGCTTTATATAGGTACCTTTTTTATAGTTGGAAAATCCTCCGACGCAAATTAGAGTTCTAACGAAAGCCCGAAACGTAACTAAGTCCTAATCCTCGCGCTTTAGTAGGTATACAATCGGTCGTGTGTAGGTGTGACTTATTTTTTCGTAACTTACAAGTATCTAATATAAATAGCTACCGCGCGGTCTTGTTTATGTAATTTGACCCCTTCTGACCTTAGCGATAAAAACACCTGACGTACGCAAACTACAAGTGCTATATCAAAATAAAAAATACAGATATAAAGCTGAATAATTAAGGAACATACTTATCTATAAACCAAGAGATATAATTATAATTTAAAACTCAAAAAAAAAAGATTAACTTGAAAAACAGTGATGGAAAATTGGAAAAATTTGAAAATTGGAAATTTTTGATGGATAACTCTTAACTTTATATCCATTTTAACAATATTAAAATAAACTAGATTATATTTCCTTTCTAACAATACCAGAATGTATAAACTTATTTTATTCCAATAAGAAGAAAATCTTATAAGAAGTTAGAAACTCCTTGCTGGTTTTGACGCGGCCTCGCGCGCCCGTATACTGTTTATACTATGTATATCGAGTCAAGATAGAATCTTTACGAAACTACCTGTATTTATTTAATTACTACTACCTGTATTTTACTAATAATGAACTATTTTTCCGTTTTCACACATTTTTGGTCAAAATAAACACATTTCTTTGTGTTTACCTTATCAACCGGCAGCCATTGTTCTCATCGCGAACAATAACATTTACAAAAGCGAAATATTGCAACTTGAGATTCTAAAACTACCTACGTGTAATAAAATATTGTAGCACTATTCTTTACGATCCTTTGTATGTTTAATAGTGTTAAAAATAAACAATGATGTCAGATTAGCTATGACATATTTACGACCACCCGCCGGCGCCCCGCCGCGCCGCACCCACTTGAGCGATAACAGATGTTTACAAAGTTTGACAATTTTTTTGTTTGACTTTTTGTTTGAAGTAGTGCTGACAAGTGTGATTATTTCGTTGTATAATTTCATAGAGAACGACTCTACTAAAGGTTTTTTCGTAGACAAAACACGGTAGTCGATTTTATAAGGATTTTTTAAACTGTTTCGTTTTGGGTACTGTAGTACCCATGGCGGTTTACTGCTTTTTGACTTCGGGTACTGTAGTACCCGGTGGCGGTTGAGTGGCTACAGACCTAAGTTCCTAGAGTTTGTAGAACACTGTTGTGAGCTCTTGTACGCTTCGTAAGCCGGATTAGAACTACATGCTCTGCTCGATAATTTATTCCCTCGAACTTGTAAAGGCAAGACAGCCACAATATCGTAGTTTCTTGAATAACAATAGGTACCTAAAGTTCTGATGTTTATGAAGTAAATTAGACGAATATAAAAATAAAAGAAAAACATACAGACATAACCAAAGTGTTTCTTAAATTATTATCTACAGAAAAAATATTAAAATCGGTCCAGATTTAAAGAAGGAAATACGAAAGTACGATTTAGCTAATAATGCGCAGAAATCAGTCCAAGATGCGGGTGTCTTTTACGCGCTCAATTGGGAAGGTTTGCGGGAGGGGTGAGACGGAAATAGATCGCAAAAACCTATTCAAATTATTAATATTTTGCAGCCCGCGTTTCCTCTTAAATTATTTTATTGAATTCAACATATTACCGTTAAAACCCTTTAAAAACAGCGTCACAATGAACTTAAGGCCTGGTCAAATAGCGTGGCTGGGTGTGATATTCAAGTCGCGTGTTGAACACGCGCTCTTACCGTACGGATTACTATGACAATGTATGGAAGACGCCACACAGAAACTGTCACGCGAAGCTTGGCGTGGTGACCAGGCCTTTAGAGAATAAAAGCTCATTGCAGATTTGGTTGAACGTTTGAGGAAGCTTAATATTGTACACGTAGGTACCTTTACATAGCTGCCTGCGGGCACATATTACGTTCTTAATCGAGCCCCATGTCTTAATGTAGTTATCAGGAGCATGTTGGTTATAGAAAGTGAAACTTACAAACTCGCATTATGTGGGTATCTGCTATAATAGGTACCTACTATTTGCGTGTGATACAAGATCATCATTATGCGTTCATTAGCAACATTGCGTGCAGTCAGTATTAAGCTTTACTTTCGCAATTATGTATGTTTGACCTAAATTGAAAGTGTTACAATGGAGTAAGACGAAACGTTTGGTGCAGTGGCTGAGCGATCGGCTTCTGCGCTACGCGTCGTGGGTTTAATTCCCGCACGGAACAAATATTGAATGAATGAGTGCTAAAATATACTGAATGTTTGCGAGTGTGAAGATTTGTGTTTGCAAACGCACCCACGATACAGGAGAAATCATAGTGTGGGGTAGTTTAAAAAAAAAGTTCTATTGACGAACCTACCGTATCTACCCTTTTAATTCATCTTCAGGTTACGAGGGGGAAACTATGTCTCATGTAGTTATGTCAAGTGATGGGGCATTCTTCGAAAAATATTAACAAAAATTGAGAACGTCATTATCATCATCCCAAAGTTAAGAATGCAGATGTTTAATAGGTACTATAATAATGATAATGAAAACTCAAACTATACCGCTGCCGTCAAGCAATAAGACAAGAATAAAAACAATCTGACAATACTATAACGTTAACAACCCGGGAGAAGAATGATTTGTTAAAATAATGTTAAAAAATTTCGAATATTCACCCTGATGTCAGTCAGTGACGCCGATTCTCTTGTTGACCAACTAAACGAAATTTAGAGAATTGCTATCCTTTACTAACAAAAAGCGCGAGGAAAGGACGACAATAGATAAGAACTAAGAGATGTCAAACTAGTTTACCTACGCCTTGGACTTCACCGTGTTTTTAATCGACACGATCTGATGTGTCGTCTAAAGTATGAAAATTTTAGTTCAAGAAAATTTGATAGCTCTTATTTATTTACGTCAGTCTCTTTCTTATTTTATCAGAATGAAAAAGATGGCAATATCCGTAATAAAGCTTAGTTTGTGCACAACAAAATCAGCACCATTAATTACCTACCTTTTTTTTAATGTTTTGCCAGTACGAAAAGTATTGCCTTTGCAAACTCATACTAGGACTACAGAAATGCATACGTACTACGCAAAATTAATGGCTTGATATGTTAAAATCGTAACTACTACGCAATTTCGAATTTAAGTGTATATCTAGCAGAATGTAACTGAAGAGAAATTACTGCAACAAAGTCGCTAATTACGCTTAAATTTTAATAGCTAACACGGATGTTAATTATGCAGAAAATATTCACTGAAAAATAGTTTACGATTAGAAAGCATCGTAAAGTATCTACTTAATAAAACTCCGGTGTCTAGTTTCATTTATTTATTGCTTCGTTTTATATTGTAAACAATTCGTTGAATTATTTCTTAATCACCTACTTGGCCGAAGAAATATACATGGGCTTAAAAATTAAAACAAAAAATAATACCAATGCAAATACAGAATAGTCAAACATCAACAGATAATATAAATATATCTCCAAAACAAGAAAATTGAATTACAGGTGCGTGAGATCTTCGCAACATTTTATATAACACTGAAAAAACGAAATTACACTTTGAGTGATATCAAAATATTTGCGCAAAGCTCACACTACTAAAATTTACATTCAAGTTCAATAATTTAAATACTGCTTTTATTTTATTGTCAAATTTTTAAAATACATCAATTAACATCACTATTATATAATTTATTTAAATTTACAAATATTGTATATATGTATAGTTTTAAAAATAATAATATGTTAGCAACATAGCAACCAACTAATGTTTAACTTAATCAGATCAAAATCATAGTAAACTATAAAACTTAATAAATTGAACTGTTACTTTTGTGCAATGCGTTTTTTTTGTAAACAAATTATAATATGGTAACTATTTCTCCAAATCCATCTTAAATCCGTTCAAAAGTTAACAGAATCTAAAGTAAGGAGTTCACTTACAATGAATTTAGAAAATAAAAAAAATGTTATTGCCTAAAAATAATTATTTAAAAATGCTAAAACATGTAGTAACAAATTCAACAGATATAAAAACCACTAAGAGATAAAGCTGGCAATACAAACAATATCATCTGTAATGATTTTAAAATTAAACATTTAAAAAGTGCTTGTCATCCAAAATACTTTCAATACTAATGTATTTACGATCACATCTGTCATCCGACTTCAATATACCTTTTGTCAAGATATTTTTATCAAATAGAAACTACACTTTCTTAAAATGTAAGCAAACTCCTCACGTATACAACTGAGTTAACTTTAACTTCAGTTAAAATTAACCCACCAGTACAAAAACCAGTAACTGCGACCTGATTTCGATCATTGTTAATAAAAATATATTTTCTAGAAATGCCGTCAGGCGTTTTTATACTATAAGCTTGAAGCTGGAATTAAAAAAAAAACTGCAAAAAAAGCTCATCACGAATGTACTGGAAGTGACAATGAAGGCATAGTTTACGAAGATATAAACCCATAGGGAGTAATTTATTTAAAATAGTTCTTTAGCAATGCGTAACTTTTATGCAGTATTTAGGTAGCTGAACCAAACTCCTATTGATTTCAATGCGAATGACGTCAGGAGTGACGACATAGATAATTTTACTGCACAAATAAAATTTTATTGCCCTAGTGCACTTAGAGAATTATGCTGTTCAGATATTATTTATAATCACCACAATAGTCCGTAAGGTCGGATTAAGAAACACAATTCCGTTTCTCTATTACACTTCAATATGGGAAATCAATTATTTATCGATATTTTTTGCCTATACTATCACTCATAGTACATTCGTAATATTACTTAGCACTGAAACAACGTAATATCAAATGTCTGTACAAAAAACTTAAACTACAAAATTATGTGCTGATAATTATTTAAAAAAAATCTGTGTCAATAAGCCTCATCACACGTTAATATCAATGAGATCGCTTTACATCGCGTTATAAACACTGGAGTAATCAGCTAAGTTTTAATAAAAAATCGCAATATGTTTAAAACAGAAGTCTAGTACAAAACTTTCGCTCGAAAGCTGTTTCGTATTCCATTGCGGTGTTTCTATAGCGCAATTAAATTTATTGGAGATATTGTTGTTGAAAAACCGCAATGAATTGTGAAATTAAACTTGATTCTATTTAGATACTTGCGGTATATACCCGGACAAAGGAGTTCTACATAACAATAGTCGAAAACAAATCAAGTTGACGGCCGATACAATTTAGTCAATCAAGACAAAAAATTTTATCATTTGGCACCCGAAATAGGTCTATTAATTTTAAAAGTAAATATTTAATTAAATAATACTATAGTATGCTAACGCCAGATTTCACCTCGCTTCGTAAACAATATTTATAATAACTAAAACCGTCTTCTCCAATCGGTTTTTCTCGTGTAAATTGATTTGCCCCGCCCATTTCGACATTATAACTTCAGTTTAAATAAAAATGAAGAAATAATATATTACAAATGTGCTGGCATCACCCAATATTTAAGTTCACGTGTGGTGTCTTTTTAAGGGGTATCTAACAATAGAGTTATTTGACGATAACCGTACCCTAACTCCCCATATAATAGAAATATGTAAAGTTAACTTCCCTGAAGAAAAACTGCAATACATAAAGTAAGAAAAACAGTAGAAAAAGTACAAATTTAACAAAAAAAATACTTATAGAAAAAAGAAAATACTGAAATCGGGATTTAGCATACAGTACAAAAGAGTTTTTCATACAACACATAGTATATGTAAATTCTCTATAGGAGACAAAATATGTACATATAAATGGAAACTATAAAGAAATAACATGAGTTTAGAAAGACGGCTTCGTTACAATACAAACTACTTTACACGTAGCACTACAGTCTTAGGAAGTCGTTTTATGATGACTTTTACTTGAAATTAAACCAACTCTAGGGATTATTTTGCGAACTTACGGATTATTTTGCGAACTTTAGTTTTTTTTATTTATTCTGGTAGTGTAGGACTCATTGTGGCACCTACAGTCAACTATTAGAACGGTTTTTATTGATTTTGTTGTTCTTACAAATAAAATACACATTATAATCCCTAAAATTGGTTTCACTTCAGCGTATAATGTTCACATAAGTATAAGAAAACATTAGAACTAGAATTTGGGGCGGAAAATTATGAATTGTGTATATAAAGTTTTTGTGATTCTTGACGAAAAATCACGCAGATTAAACGTCTTTATGCGTTCCTATCTTCTCACCGCTGAATGATATCGTCGAGACATTTTGATGGAAATGATTGTTACTCTAATAAAATAGTTTTTTTTATACGACCATTTTCTACTATTCAAAAAGGTTGACCACAGAAAATAAGAGTATTCCTATACAAATAATTAGGACTTTGAAAAATTTCACCATATAGGTTCTAATTCATGCATATAGTGACTATATAAAAGTCTATATATTTAGCTAAAACACTAGTTTATGTATAAACATTTATAACCAACAAAATGTAACTATACCGTCACTAAGTGATCCCTAAGGTACTACTATCAGTGATAATTGAGTCAATTCGCGTCATATTGTAGTATACCGTCATAATCCTACAAAACTGCTCACTACACCGCTATTCATATGTATATCAAGATAATATAAAGTTGTTCAGATATAAGATGCAAGAAAATACCCAAGGCCATGTATCAGCAAAATTCCTAGCGATTTTGCTAAATAACGGTCGATCAAGTTAGCAAAATCACTTGAATGGACTAAGATGGCGATTAAATCACACTGGGATTTTAAAATACTGTTTTGCCATTCTTACTACGACGTACTTGTGTGTTTTTCAAATGTGCGTACTCCATATTAATTAGTCTCTGCACATAATAAAGTTTGACTGTGCCAGTTCATATCCTAGACAAAAAATAAATAATTTCTATAACTTTATCTGCCACGCCTGTCAGTCTTCCAGCATTTTTAATTAATTCTGTTTCAATGTGCGTAAACTCCTTCTTAACTACTAACTTCCAAATATGTCACTTCTTACGATATATTTAAACCACAGATATAGATTTAAATACATACCGCAATTTTTTCAAATTATATGAAACTAGCGTGTCACATTTATTTGTTTCAACGTAACGTGCTCAATTTCTGCTGAAAAGTAAACATTACGCACGTTTCGCGCTCTAATAGTGGTAGGAGCATTGCTCCTACTGAGGGCACGCAAAGTAGGTCAACTTGTGTTATATATTCAACTCTATATCAGTGATATAAACAGATATTCTAATGGCATGTTTACAATATGACGTTTCCAATTGACTTGTTGATATAATAAGGACGCATGCACTTACTAGTGGCCCACTAAGTTTTAATCTATCAAGATCTGCTACGATGTACCTAACAGTACCTATGGAACATTTCAGGTTTTCTAATTTCGACGATACAATTAAAAGATTTACTATTTTTTTTATTTGAATTCTAATTTCCCCCCATTTTTACCGTTCCGTTTTAACCAACCTCTTTTCTTTTAACGTGTTTTCAATCTTGATAGATATCGAAAAAGGTCCGTTTCTCAAAATATCTAATTATTGTAACACTGGTGCGTAAAGATATATAGGCCAAGATTATTCATATCATGTGCATTAATTCCATAATAGTTGTAAAAGTGATGATATTTCAATATCTTATATTTATTTTTAAGTATAAGAAAAATTGTGTGATAAAAGGATCGATTCATATCACATCGGTAGCAAAATGTCACATACGAAGATGAAACTTTCTGATCAATACTTGACAAGTACGCATGTTGTATGACCAAAAATTCTCATTGAGCAAAAAAATTTACCAGAACGCGTAGTGGTCTCATAATATCATCCACAATATGTATATTTTGAGTTAGCCACAACGCGTTCTGGTTGTTTTTGCAAGTGCCATACATAACACGATGTTTGCGTTGCGGAAAAGAGATTACAACGCGTTCTGGTATTTTTTTCGCCCTGAAAGCGTTTTTGTTCTTCAAGTCTAACACATACTACAAATTAGAAGTTCAGTAGAATATTTTTTATCAATTTTATCTTGTCGTCGTTTTCATTTGTAGAGATCAAGCGTCAAATTAATTTGTCCGTTATGTAGCAAAGGGCGCTTACAGTATCAAGAAACCCTAACCTGCCATCGACAGTCGAGTGCAGCTACCATATCATTAGCAAAACAGGTCGCCTTTCAACTCGCTAAATATCTACTTAATCATGTGAAATCCCGATGCAATATGAACCGACCCGCCATATAATAATTATTGCACACATACGTATATTTGTCTATGTATATATTTATCGGAGTATATGTGAAGTATAATACATTTGTAAAGTTGTATATCGCTTTCTCCACTAGCACCGAAACCTTGGATTTCAGTTTCTTTTAGACCAATTATGAACACTTACGTTTTTATAAGAAATTATGAATATTATGGAGATGATTTTCAGTTTAGCGTGTAGTTTTAAATTATTAAAGCTTAACACTGTAAAAAGATCGAACAATATCGACAAAGAAGTTTTTAAAAGACCAAAAATAAAATTCAATAAAAAAAGTATTGTATAAAATTCATTCGATATTTATTTGAAAGAAGTAATAGACGTGAATTAAACAAGGATAAATCCACGTCACTAATCTGAAAACTAGCTCCATACAAATAAAAGCACCAAAAAGAAAAATAAATAAACTTAGTACAAAGATCGACAGTTAGAGTCAATACATACTACGTGCCGATACCACTCTACTATCGATAAATTCTTGCTCCAATATTAGCTCGAAACTAACTTTGAAATGTATCAGTGCCGTAACATTATCGACACCGGGGCGAGCATTATCGATAACAGAATAATATCATATCCCCTTAAAAAAAGAGCGCCTTTTACACACAAATGTGTCATGAAAAATCAAATTTTATATCATCAGAACAATATACGGAAAAATTGGCACAAGTATAAAAATGTAAATGATGACGCATTGAGTCACTCAGTCAATGGTCAAAAACCGTATTTCAGTAGGATTTCCAGAGACCCTTTATAGCTTTGAGTTTGGGCGACTTTTTGGTCGCCTCAAATTCTTGCTTGAAACTCGTAATGAATTTATCGCGCAAACTGAGCCGTGGCGTCGACGGCTTTAACAGAAACTTCTTCAGATCATTCGTGAAGCTCTTAGCGGTGTAGTTCGGTTCCTCCCTAACCGATTCATCGTTACTCGATTCAGGATAAGATAAGAACGATACCGATTTGTTTGATTGTATCGAGTTTTTCCGCTCGCGGGAGTTTCTTGGTGTCGATTTTGAGCGCGATGTGGTCTTAGGTTGGCTATAGCTTTTCGATACCATCGAGTACTGATCGTCATCGATGGAATCGAGGGTGTCAGTGGAACGGTTGCAGACCCTACAGCATAGCTGGCAGTGTTCCTTATCACTGTGGTACCTACCGTTGCAATACACGTAGTTTTCTTTGAGCCGAGAGCTTCTCGGTGTCTTAGATTTGTTATTAGACTTTTCTTTATAGTCCCGGTCGTTCCGTCTCGACCGTTTCCTGCGACACTTGGGACAGTTGTTGCGGGCAATGCGACGCAGCTCCTTGAGGAATTCATAATCAATTTCGAAGTACTTAGCGTCAGGTTCGGAGTAGTACCTGATGTCGGAGTCGGTGGAGTGACTGCGGGGCTGGTCCTTCTCCCGGGCGGGCTGGTCCTCCCGCCCGGGGTCGGAGTAGTACGACGCCAGGCGGGGCTCGCGCTGGCCGGCGGGGCGGGGGCGGTGCGCGCAGAACGTCACGGCCTTGTGGCGGCGGCGCGGGGGGCGCGGGGCGGCAGGGGGGCGCGGGGCGGGCGGCAGGGGTCAGGCCTGCACGGACGGCACCCACAGCGTCTTGTTCTGCTCCTCTTCGACGGCGGCTTTGATTTGCGTGCACGTGTACGCAATGTTCACGCCCGCTGGGATCTCCGCTGTTGAATGTTTGTGTTGTTAGTACGATATTATCAATCGTCGCTCGAAACATTGTTTTTAAATTCAATAGCCGAAACCAAAACAACTGAACTGCTTCGTATGGCATTCAGAAACGCGAGTTTCTGTTGGACTGGATTTGGCTATCACAATAACACGCAGTACCGTTCATCATTTTGTTCGTCAGAATAAACTATTTTTCTTTCCTTCCTTCATTTAGTTTTAACTACTACATCTTCAACTTCAAAGTTTACTAGTTAATAGAAACATACCTGATATATAACTCCTATATTCATTCTCGACCTTCAGTCCATGTTCATACATCTCCTTGGCGGCCTTGGCAGACACTTTGTCAGCGTGCCGCGTGTCCTTGACCTCTTTGATTTGCTTGAAGGATTTAAACTTGATGAAGAGTACTATGGGGTAGATCTGCTGCTTATGCAACTTCTCTATCGTGGCTACACTTATGTCTAGGATGCAGTGGATGCCCTGGGGAGAAACAAAAGTTCAGTACTATGCGTCTTGGCAATCTTCGTTGTTTTTGTACGAATTGTCGTCAGCCAATCACGTAGTTCGAAACAGTTTCGGCATTTAGGAGTGCATAGAGTTTATAACAGTCCCCTCTTCCTCCATTATAATACAGTATAGTTTTCCTAGTTTTTGTCAGTTAGACAATGAAATAAAATTATGCAATATGACTGATTGAACTTATGAATGATGTATGATGTCATGTAGCTGTTAAGGAAATAAAAAAGAAGTAATATTTTTAACAAATTGTGTATACCAGTGATGAGCTGAATAAGGGTTTCACCGAATATAAATAATCGGCCGAATGTTCGGTTAAAAGTTTACCGAACCGAACATTCGGCCGAATATTCGGCAGGATATGGCGCGCTTTATCGTATATTGCAAAAAATCAAGTGTGAACTTGTCGAACGCACTGAATCGCACGAACCGTTACCCCCGGACTGTTAAGCCTCGTATCCACTAAGCAACATTTGGCGCACGACATTTTGCTCAACGTGTTGAAAGTCAGCGCGGAACTTTTGTTTACCAACGTTGTCTGTCTACACATGATTTCGCTAGAACTAGTGTTGATTTCAGCGGCGGTAGTTATAATTTTATCGAAAAATGCATCAAAAAGAAAAAGCCAAATTGGTGGGTTAGACATTACTTACAACATATAGAAAATGTATTCAGTGTATTCGTTACACCACACGGACATTTCTGCGCGTCACGTCTCCACTCGACAACATTTGATGCTCAACTGGATGTTGCACCGAAACAAACAACAAGCCGTGCGACATGTTGCGCGTCAGTTGGCAACGTCGCGCGTAGTTGTGCAACCGAACATATTGAGCGTCACGTGTTGCGCGTCAATTGTTGCCTAGTGGATACGAGGTTTTATTGCATCATTTAGTTAACGACAAAACATTGGCACATGCATTTGTTTTTTTGTGTACAAAATCGTTACCTAAAACTCAGTAAATTTCCAAAAAAACAATGAAATGTGTGGAAGGAAGAGGTCGAACATTTGGGCATTCATTTTTCTGTTAAACTGATGATAAATTATAAGACACACTTGATATGGATACAATTATGTAATTATACTACTTCATACAAGTATAGAGGCAACTTTTAAACGCAAGATTATTCCGTAGAATGTTCGGCATTTTTCCGAATAATCGGCCTAATACGAATGTTCGGTAAACCTGCCGAATATGCCGAATACCGAACATAAAACGAGTATTCGGTCCATTTGTAGTGTATACCTTCTCGGCCAGCTCCCTGATGGCGTGCAGCGGTATGCAGTCGATGTGCGTGCAGTCGGGCCTCAGGCGCGGCTCCAGATGCGTGCCGCGCTGCAGTGCGGGCGCGGCGCCGGCCACGGGCAGCGCGGCGGCGCGCGGCATGCCGAACGCGTGCGGCCAGTCCGACGCCAGCCGCGCCGCCACCGCGCCCGACAGCGGGCCCAGCACCACCACGGGCCGCTGGGTGCCGTCTGGACACACAACGAACACACATTTTATCGATCTGTCAATTCAGCCTATCGTACAAGGCAATGCCTAGTCACCTTACTGGGCGAAAGAACCAGTCCTCTTGTAGTGACACATTATATTAAATTAATAATCTCCACATCTGTCGACCACAAAGTCGCAATTGTTCTATAATGTGGGAGCACCACGTGCAGGTTAAGTTAACACTTATTATAGTCGCCCGGTAATATACCGGTCAAACATTTTTAACTACGAAAGGAGACACCCAGGTTCTCAAAAGTTAAGAAAACTATAAACAATGCGTCCACTTTATTCCAAAATTTTATAATGTAGGATAAATCTCTAGTTACCACGCTATCACCAACCGCCAGTCACAATCTGCTATAAGACATAGCCATGTCCGGAATGGAACTATTATGCATATTCAACATACAGGACAACGAATTGATAACCAAAAAACCAATCCTCTCGCATCAATGATAATTTTTTGTTCAAGCAACCAACAGGTTATAGTCTCATCTGCCAGTTAACTGCACCGCATACATTTCGTACATCTTATAAATAACTCCCAAAATAAAAAGTTCAAAAAAAACGACATACTTAAATATAACTCACAGTGCAGTCTTTCGACTCTCTGATAAGATAACACTGGGACATCGTCAGCTAAGGTCCCGCTGTCGCTCCAGCATCCCAGTTCCGTGTTGGAGAAGGAAGCGAGCTCCTTGCTGTCGCGATGCTTCTTGCGGCGGAAGAACGACCGGCGGGCGGTGGTCGACGCTCGCCTCTGAGCATCGCCTTCGAGAGTGCCCATTGATCTTCGGAGTATTTCTTCTACCCTGAATATGGTATGAAACAATATTTTATACATAGAATGGATCTATTCTAGTTTTATCAGCTTTTGTTTGGGACCCAAAGAACTGCACTTATAAAGCTAATTAAAGACGATTCATTAAAAAGAATTGGTGTTTGTAGAGTTTCCTTCCGAAACAAAACCATTTCTTGTCCATTCTCGACGGTTGAGAATCGCTGCTGTAGCTTAAACGGGGGCAAAACGTGTAAAACTTAACGCTAAAAAAATACAAATTAATAATGTCCTAATAACTCACTTGAATTTACTAGGAATCGTCCCCCAATGTCGTTTCGACCCCTTACAATCCAACTGCCACGCCCTCCACAGCCCCGGCGATCCATTGAACAGCGTGTTATCAACGAACAATACTTCGTCCTTGCGGAACCAGAGTGAGTACTCATCGATGGTGTCCATGCCAATGGATGTGATCTTGGCACAGCGGTCAAAGCCAGCGCGGATGTAGAACGCGTCGCCTGGCTTGTCTTTTATGTCGTGGTATTGTTGGAGGTCGTGACGGACTAGGACGCTTACCTGATAAAAATGTTCTTGGTTTAATCTGTGGTCAACATACTAGTAAATAGTCCGAGGAAACTTGCTGGGATAGTATTAAAAAGAAGATAGATTCGTCGAAAAGTTTTTTAATGTTAATTTTCATACTTTTTATGCTGAATGTACTTTATTACTTTCTTGATAGCAAATTAAATATTGCTATAAGATTAAAGTCTAGGAAATAGATCTCCGTTCGGCCAATTTAGATAACAGGTGTGGTATAACACAGGGGTGGCCAACTTGATTCGACCCAAGATCTACGGTTTACTGAGTAGACTCTGTGCGATCTACCAATTACATAATCAGTACCTCTAACTTATATTAAACTTATAATTTTCTTTTTCTTGCCATGATCGACTGGATTAAGAGCCGCGATCGACTAGTCAATCGTGATCGACTGGTTGGCCACCCCTCGTATAACAGCATAATATTTTTTTTATGTAATATGCCAATATTTTACAATAAACCTTCAAATGGCTTGAAAGAGCTGAATTCGACATTTAACTATAAGGAAAATCGATTTTAAAGATACACTACTCTTACCTTATCCGCCGGTTTAGCCAACTCCAAGGCAGCCTGCTCAGCAGTAGCCCGTCTCAGATCCACATTATTATACTCCAGTATCTGATCACCGGTCCTCAGCCCAGCGTTATACGCAGGAGATTCTATCTGCACACTGTGCACGAATATACCCACTGCGTTCCCACCGACGAGACTAATACCTAGATCTGAACAGTTCCTCATCTCTATCAGAAGAAATCTAGGCAGGTCTTTGTTAGTCTGCGACTGCCGTAACGTAGCCACCTCAGTTGTTGGCTGCTCCAGTCTTATAGATTGCTGCGGCCCAGGAGAGTTTCTAGGTGTTGGCGAGCCTGACAATGAAACCTCTTCGTCGTGCGAACTTTCACCGGAAGACGAACTTCCTGGGACTTCCACTTCGTCCTTATACTTCTCAGGACTGTATTGCACGAGCATAGTAATTGAGTTGCCGATTTGTCGCAAAACACGAGCGGCGAGTGTGTAGGTTGCTGAACGCATGTTAATCCCACATACTTCTAAAAGTTGGTCTCCAACTTGTAGACCAACTTGACTGGCAAGAGAATTGTCGTTAACAGTAGATACGAAGACACCACCGCTGCTTGGTGGGCAATATATCTGTATCCCAAGGGGCTGCTGACTCTTATCTATATGTACTCTCCTTAACTCCCCCGGCAACGGTTTATTCCAGCCTAACCCGCAGTATTCCGGCATGGAGTTCCTGGTTTTGTGCGTCAGTTGCTTCGCCCCCCGTCCAGGAGATAATACTTCGACATGAAATGTCGGCATCGGAGAGTTCCGTTCAGAACTTCTCTCTATAGACCCTGTACTTAATTTTCCCGCTGAGTTTTTTGACGTGACGCTCGGGTTGGAGGGGATCCGAAACCTCTGGTTTTCTTTCTTACGAGGAAATGTTCCACCTTCGTAGGTATGATGGTAATCGCCTGCTCTGTTCGTTCGAGGCACTGGTTGTAGGTCAGACATATTGTGCGTGTGTGACGTGAACGAGTGCATGTCGTAACTTGTCCCGATGCTCTCCCCAGATTGACTCTGAGGGATGTTTGTTGGACTCGCTAGATGCGGATACCTACTTGAAGTATGAGGGTTTGAATTCACAAAAGGGCCTCTGTAGTATTGAGAAGCTTGAAGCCGCGATTGTGAAGGCAACGTCCCGGACATGGGAAAATTTGCGTTGCTGTTCAAACTGTCGGGACCAAAACTATCACTGTCTGAAGGGTACTTGTTCACAGTTTTCGGCGAAGACGATTTTTTATTCGAATAATATTGCTCTAGTAAGTCTTTTCCTGGGTGATTTTTAATCGAGTGGTCGAGCGAACTGGGTGATTTTCTTGTTACAAAATCCAGAGAGCTTGGGCCCTTGTTCACCATAAAGTCTAAGGAGTGCGGACTTTTGGTCCTATTGCGGGTCACTGGCTGATAGTCCAACGAGTCGTCGGAAGGGTTTAGAACTAAACTCAGTCTGTTCGGAGTGACGTCATGCTCGGAATAATCGCTGATGGACATCTTGTCCTTCTCTAAAGTACGAATTTTCTCGAAGTTCATACTGTTCGGGGAGGCGAACGGGTTGTGTATGGCTAAAGGGGCGGGTTTGGGAAAGTGTTCGATTGCTGGGGACGATTCTATGGACTTGTACACTGAGTGTCGAGCTGGGGTGGTGACTTGGGTGAGAGGGGCGTGTCCCAGGGGTATGGGATTCGAATTTCGGTTGGTGTTTGATCTCTGTGGTTCTGGGGGTAATTTTGTAGGAGGACTGAGGAGAATGGAAAGAGGCGGTCTTTCTTTCCTAGACCTCGGTTGTACGATGGTTCCAGTGGAGTTCTCTTCTAGAATGAAGTTGGCCCTCGCTTTGGGCCATGTGCCGCCATTTTTGGAGTCGCTCTGAGACTCTTTGTTCTTTCTCCGTGAACGTTTTATTATGCTACTGGTTTCTTTTACTGAAAAGAACAATCCAAATTATTTTTCATCTTACACGACCCATAACATTTGAGATAATAATTTGTAGGAAACGTAATTTTTTGCTGACTTATAAAATGTGCGATAGGAAAGACATTATTACTCACTTGTTTTTCCATGATAACTATCGATAACGGAGTCCAGCTCCGCAATCGCATCAGATTCTGGCACCTGCACAAATAATACACATATGTTTTTATGTAATAACTTTCGTAAGTGACATTCATTTTGATAAATAATAAGTAAGCAAAGTTTTTCTCACGTAGGTATTTGTTTTTTCAGAATTGCCTGACTTTTTGAACTCATAGCATAACATCACGCCTGTATTCTCCGAAGGGTTGAGCAGAGGTGTTTAATATAGTAACACCCTCATTTCGCCGTTATGTTTAATTACCACGTAATAGGGGGCGAGCCTATTGCCATCAACCGGGCACAAATCCAAACTCCGGGCTGCTACTGAGAAATTCCACACGGAAAAACTCAATTACACTTTTCCGACCTGGGGATCGAAACCAGGACTTTATGATCAGCAGTCACACTTGCCACCACTAAACCAACGAGGCAAAAGTCAAAACTCTCTTATCGAAACTTGTACCGCATGTACTCAAAAGACAAACCTCTCATCGTACCTAAGGACCGAGTGAAGAGCTGACTCATAAAATTTGTCGGCCTTCCTCGAAACATACACGAGATACTCGTCAACATGATTACCACTAATTTATTTATTATATTTATGTAATTAATTTATGTATTTGCTCGCGGCTGCCCGTGGCCTCACTATCAGGACCCATCCGAAAACCAACGCTGCTATACTTCGGTGTAGCAGCATTATGCTGAGATGGACTCCTTTTTTAGTCACGTGGAGGCATGTAACTTTTTTATTTTGTTGTATTTTTTTTTTTGTCTTTTAATGTGTTTGTATGTCTGTAACGAGACTTAAATAAATAATTTTCTTTCTTTCTTTCTTTTTTCCACTCAAGAAAGTCTTGTAAACAAATCTTTAAGCGCTAAATACACGACCGAGTTTAATTGCGCAAGTATACTTCTGCAACTAACGTGCACTGTCGACACACCCGCAGCTAGTCGAATTCTGTAAGTTTTGCAGACTTGCAGGTATTAACAAAACTTGCTTTAAGTGTGAACAGGTAACCACGCAATTGCTTCAATAACTTGCGCAATTTAACTTAGTAGATTTAGCGCTTTCGATACTAATATAATCGCCGGCACGTAACTTGGCAAGAGTAGAGAAGATAATTCCTCTCCTTTCTTTCTTTCTTCTAAACAGACATGTTTAAAAATAAATTATGTCAATAACCATAGAATAATAACAAGCAATAAAAAAGTGAAAAATTTTTTGTTGCACTAAGTGCGACCGCGCACTGCCGTGCGGTAACTTGCGGTGCGTTTTTTTCACCGCAACGAATAAAATAAACACAAGTAAATCAGTAGGCGATGAATAATTCGCAGTGCGCGCTCTTTTAAGACACTCCACACTTCACAGACTATACGATAACAAAACGCAAGGCAGTGCGCTTTATTACTAACGGGGTGTCCTGCGTAAGCGACAAACGCGACGCGACGAATGCGACAAACGCGATCATGACAACGGCATTCCCTACTAGCGTCCTATGTAGCGAGACGCGACGTAACGCATATTTGTTCCACGTCGTGTCGCGTTTGTCGATTACGCAGGACATAAGTAAGTGTACATAAGTGTACATGCGCGATCTTACTCCCACTACGCCAAAACCTTGCCAAGTTACTTGCGACTATACTTATGTCGCATTAATAACAGAACGATCAAAAGAAGTTCTGGTTCAAAATATCATAATAACACATTCTCTTTACAAATTATCACATAATGAATGATTCACGCCGGATACACATTTCAAGTATTTTCATATCATATTCGACAATAACTTCTGAAGATACCGCACAAAACAATCGTATAATAACACCACAATCTAAACCTAAACCACGAATACCTCTAAACACACGCCATGTTTATTAAACTAATTTTAAATCATTTAATTTAATTAATTTGTATTTTTTAATTTTTGGCAATAGACTCGCCCCCTATTACATGGGACTTAAACATATCGGCGAAATGAGGGTGTTACCTCTGCCTAACCCTTCGGGGAATACATACGTGATGTTATATATGATGTTATATTTTTTTTAACTCAAAATGTCATAATATGTACATAAATTACAACTTATTTATTTAAACTGTTACTCAGTACTTTTTAAACATCAAAATTACAATAGACAGCCCCCAAATTCACTCCTCCACCGCTTCTTAACGTTTGCAATAAATATAATAATATCTAGTCACTCTAAACTCACAAAATCTGAATGTTTGCTTTGATACACCATACAATCAAAATTTACTCGACCAGAATCGCGGGCAAAATATAATATATACAACACTTAAAAGATCCGCGAACAAGACTTAAAATCGTAATACACACACCACCTAGTATTGACGTGTTATAAACACAAGTAATCTGACTGATTAAAAATAAAAAAAGAGTTTTAATTTGGAATTACAGTGTTCCTACCTTATTTTGTTTGTCCTTCGACTTGCTCCGTCCGGTGACCGCCTCGATCTTCCCGCGGATCATGTCCCACGTCCCTGCGAACATCAATGGACGTATCTTATCTGATATCGCTATCTTATCATTTATCGGTGGTACGTCAAGTGGGGCTAGTTTGTTTTCATATTACTTTAATATCAATGGATTATAAAATGTTTTTTTTTTTTTTGTAAACTCCATTCGAAGAACTAGTTTGTTCAATAAAGATTGGAAGCTGATGTGTTTTTTTAATATACACGGTGTAAACAAAATCATGTAATTCCTTCAAACCTCGTGATGTACTGCTAAAAAAATACAAATAGTAAACATGTGTTCTTAACGTGAGGCATTTTAGAGCCCCGTGCGAATTGCGCAGCGAAAGCCCGCCGCGCGGTCATTTAACTCGGTGAGCTAAAATGCCTCACGTTAAGAAAACCATGTTTACTTCATGGTTTTTATTTTTAATTGAATCCAAAAAATTCGCGTTCAGGGTTAATCTATGTCAACAGTACATCACGAGGTTTGAAGGAATTATATGATTTCATTTACACCATGTATATTTTAGATCTTCTTCTTTTCGTGTGGTTAGTGGCTAACCTGGTGTCACAGTTTATGCCGCCCATGGGCCTCTGACTTGGCTTCACATGCCGTCGAGAAATATCTCTCAGGCATGCCGGTTTCCTCACGATGTTTTCCTTCACCGTTTTTAAGCAAGTGATAATTATACAATACGCACATGAATCCGAAAATTCAGAGATGCGTGCCTTGGGTTCGAACTCGAGACTATAACTTGGCAGTCCGACGGTCACACCACTAAGCTATCACTGCATATATATTTTAGACTGACTAAAACAAAATCAACCAAAATCTTCCACCGGCTTCACCGAACCTTACCTCTTTCTTGAGGAATCTTCCCCTGACTGCCCGCAGCAACGTGGTACACATATCTTCTGTCGAAATCCGGCATACCGTGATCCATGTGGACCTAGAAGTAGATAATATACTCACAATGCTACTGCTGAAGACATAGATTAGGTAGCTAGAAACTTGTCTCTGGCAAGAACAGCAAACGGTTTGGCATTATAAATTGTGGCAAAGACTAGAAATTCTTCGCTTTTTTACACCATCATCACTAAGATTGTCCACTAAGTATACGATGACGAACAATGGATACATTAATATGAGCGATTATTGAATTTTAATTTTACATAATTATCTCATCTATGGTATAGTATTTTATTTCAAACTAGCTGTGCCTTTTTTTTTTTTTCTCGTTGGAATATCCTCATGGATGTCCCTCGCCCGGGGAAGGCGAGGGGGTCTGCCGGACTCTTACCGGCTAAAAACCAACGGCGTTCCTTCTCCTGACCGTACGGCCAGGGTCGCGGGATTCACGTCAGCATGCACCGCAACCCCGGCAGGTCCCGGTCCGCCAACCCATGGCGGACCTCTCCTCTGTGGGGCCTTGCCCCACGCCCTCCTGAGAAGCGCGCACGGAACACGGCGCGCCGCCTTCTCGGGCCAGTTACTGGTCGGGCGGCGAGTCCCCAAACCCGCCGCCCGCAGGCCACACACTAGGGTGGCTGGAGATCATCGCGTAAAACTAGCTGTGCCTGCGACTTCGTCGGCGTAGAAGTCGGGTGGGTTTTATTTTTTTTTGTCTGGAACCCTAATTCTTTTTCGAAAATAGCCTACGTTACTCCTTATAACATCAGCTATCTCCAGTGAAAGTCCCGTCAAAATCGGTCCAGGCGTTTTGCAGCCAAACAGACAGACCGACAAAAAAATTTTTTTTTTTTTTTTTAGTTAAAGTAACGTTTATACTTTCATTATGTATATAGTAATAAGCTGTTACGAACAAACACTTCAATTTTATTTATTTGTATAGATGATATTTTGCGAGACACCTGATAAGATTTCTAGGTATTAATATTCTGGATGGACACAAAATTAATCAAGTTTACCTTGTTATCGGAGGGAGGCTGAACGAACTGGCACCAAGTCTCGTCTGTCTGCGAGCAAATGTTCACCATCTTACTATCCGAGTACGAGCGGGAGTGGTCGTACATCGACACCCTGTAGGAAAACAATAGTTTGTTAAACTTTATCGTATAACTAGCGGCCCGTCCCGGCTTCGCACGGGTGGACATTTTCCCGTCTTTGCAACATTTTTCATTTATGGTCCGCTCCTATTGGTCGTAGCGTGATATTATATAGCCTATAACCTTCCTCGATAAATGGACTATCCAACACAAAAATAATTTTTCAATTCCAACCAGTAGTTCCTGATATCAGCGCGTTCAAACAAACATACTCTTCAGCTTTATAATATTAGTATAGATGTACTACATTCCTCACAATGACACATAAGCTTTGAGAGTGGACATCGAAAGTGGTATGATAGAACCGTTGCGTGACTGATAAAACCCTGACTGAACCTGTTTAAATAGCGCACGAGGGCGAGCACTGACAGATTCAAGGTAGGACCTGGACTAATATCTGCAGAATTACCATGGCTGTCAGTTTGCCGCACCAGCCAATCAGAAGCGCTGAACGGTGGAGCTCCAGAGAAGATTCAGAGTAAATAATCGCGTCTAACAAAATTTTCACGGACAGAGATAATTTTCGATCGTTCCAGTTACGCGTGTTTTACGCAGGGGTATTTTATCCGGTTTGTTTAATGTTATAATAACATCGAACATAACAAAACAACCATAACTTTAACTTTACGAATCAACATTGCGAGTGTTGCAGAAATCAAAAAATCAATTCGTCTTATATCACTGAAAAGACATCAAGGAAGTCAAGGTCACACAAATAAGGACGAACTTTAAAAATATAAAAAATATTTAAAAAAAAAACGAGGGCTTCCACTCACCGTCCATAATCAAATGATATTACAGATCGGTGCTCCTACATTATCGCGACCTTTATCTCAAATATTTGTACAACGGAAATTCATATCCATTGTACGCGATCAAAAATGATCACAAGGTTTGGATGTTGGTAAACAAGGATAACGAGAAACGGAATACTGAATCTCAATCTACTTGGATCCATCGCTACATCTTAAACCCTGTCTTGCTATCAGGTGGGACTGGGGGTCAAACGCGACCATATTAAATAATAATTTAAAGCAAAATCGGTATTACTTAGTAAACCAAGCGACCGCATCGCATAGCTACGTCACAATCTGTCGCCTAAACCTGACCGCACACGGGCCACTAAGGGTTGACCCATATCTGTAGGCTCGAAATCGCGTTTTTTCATGCTCTATCCCTTTCTATCGCTCAGGAACATCATATGATAGAGCGAAAATGACAGCATGAGACCGCAGGCGATAGCACTCACGCTGTCTTTCTGGCTCTATTAGCTGGAACACTTGTGAAACACACCTTAGTAACTTGAGAGACACGTTTTGTGTACAGAGACACTAAACTGTGTTCAAAGCGACTGAAGTTTCTGATCCCAAAGGAAAAACGATTGCTCTTGCTGTACCAAGCCAAGGTCGTTCGAGCGATCAAGACGGTGGCTGCATACACAAAAGGTCGCTGTAGCCAAAAACAAATAGCGATCGACTGTGTCTGGAGCAACTTAGAGTCTCGTCTGCGGTCAACCTAAAAATTTAAATTATACATAGTTTGTAAGATAAAAAGAAAATTGCATGTCTATTTACCTGTCTCTGGTATTATTGCAGCAAGTATACAGCGGTCTGAGCAGAGTTAGTGCTACCGATTCATACTGACACTCATTGAGCAGGGCCATTGCTTCAGAGACGTTTTTTACGCCTTCTAGCGATACGTTGTTTATCTGTAAGGTATATTATTTATTACATAATGTTTTCTTATCTCTCTCCCGCTTTTAATATCTGGTTGATTGACATTTTCTGCAATTTGAATCATGGTACGTTTTAATGTTTTAATAGAAAAGGGGTATACTTTTTTAATCAATTACATTTTTTTTGGAATATGTTTATATTTGATACTTTATTAACTTACGCTGACAACGCGGTCGCCGACGTATAGGTTTCCCTCTTTGGCGGCAGCGCTGCCGTTCGCTATTTTGCTGATGAAAATACCTGTCGAAGATATGATTTCCTATAAAATCGGTGTTATAAAGGATATATGTTGTCGCTTGTCTGTAGTTGTATATAGGATGTAGTTAGTGGCTGGGCAGGTCCAGCCAGTCGCTCACCGTGCTGCAGGCCCAGGCCGCGCGCGTCGCCCAGCTGCAGGCGCAGGCGGCGCGCGCGCGCCCGCTGCAGGCGCAGGCCGGCGGGCGCCCTCGCCAGCGCGGCCCGCAGCGCGGCGGCGGCGGCGTGCCCGCTGCCCCACGGGCACACGCCGCACGCCTCCGTCACGCGGTCGCACACCCTGCGGGTACCACTCACCGTGCTGCAGGCCCAGGCCGCGCGCGTCGCCCAGCTGCAGGCGCAGGCGGCGCGCGCGCGCCCGCTGCAGGCGCAGGCCGGCGGGCGCCCTCGCCAGCGCGGCCCGCAGCGCGGCGGCGGCGGCGTGCCCGCTGCCCCACGGGCACACGCCGCACGCCTCCGTCACGCGGTCGCACACCCTGCGGGTACCACTCACCGTGCTGCAGGCCCAGGCCGCGCGCGTCGCCCAGCTGCAGGCGCAGGCGGCGCGCGCGCGCCCGCTGCAGGCGCAGGCCGGCGGGCGCCCTCGCCAGCGCGGCCCGCAGCGCGGCGGCGGCGGCGTGCCCGCTGCCCCACGGGCACACGCCGCACGCCTCCGTCACGCGGTCGCACACCCTGCGGGTACCACTCACCGTGCTGCAGGCCCAGGCCGCGCGCGTCGCCCAGCTGCAGGCGCAGGCGGCGCGCGCGCGCCCGCTGCAGGCGCAGGCCGGCGGGCGCCCTCGCCAGCGCGGCCCGCAGCGCGGCGGCGGCGGCGTGCCCGCTGCCCCACGGGCACACGCCGCACGCCTCCGTCACGCGGTCGCACACCCTGCGGGTACCACTCACCGTGCTGCAGGCCCAGGCCGCGCGCGTCGCCCAGCTGCAGGCGCAGGCGGCGCGCGCGCGCCCGCTGCAGGCGCAGGCCGGCGGGCGCCCTCGCCAGCGCGGCCCGCAGCGCGGCGGCGGCGGCGTGCCCGCTGCCCCACGGGCACACGCCGCACGCCTCCGTCACGCGGTCGCACACCCTGCGGGTACCACTCACCGTGCTGCAGGCCCAGGCCGCGCGCGTCGCCCAGCTGCAGGCGCAGGCGGCGCGCGCGCGCCCGCTGCAGGCGCAGGCCGGCGGGCGCCCTCGCCAGCGCGGCCCGCAGCGCGGCGGCGGCGGCGTGCCCGCTGCCCCACGGGCACACGCCGCACGCCTCCGTCACGCGGTCGCACACCCTGCGGGTACCACTCACCGTGCTGCAGGCCCAGGCCGCGCGCGTCGCCCAGCTGCAGGCGCAGGCGGCGCGCGCGCGCCCGCTGCAGGCGCAGGCCGGCGGGCGCCCTCGCCAGCGCGGCCCGCAGCGCGGCGGCGGCGGCGTGCCCGCTGCCCCACGGGCACACGCCGCACGCCTCCGTCACGCGGTCGCACACCCTGCGGGTACCACTCACCGTGCTGCAGGCCCAGGCCGCGCGCGTCGCCCAGCTGCAGGCGCAGGCGGCGCGCGCGCGCCCGCTGCAGGCGCAGGCCGGCGGGCGCCCTCGCCAGCGCGGCCCGCAGCGCGGCGGCGGCGGCGTGCCCGCTGCCCCACGGGCACACGCCGCACGCCTCCGTCACGCGGTCGCACACCCTGCGGGTACCACTCACCGTGCTGCAGGCCCAGGCCGCGCGCGTCGCCCAGCTGCAGGCGCAGGCGGCGCGCGCGCGCCCGCTGCAGGCGCAGGCCGGCGGGCGCCCTCGCCAGCGCGGCCCGCAGCGCGGCGGCGGCGGCGTGCCCGCTGCCCCACGGGCACACGCCGCACGCCTCCGTCACGCGGTCGCACACCCTGCGGGTACCACTCACCGTGCTGCAGGCCCAGGCCGCGCGCGTCGCCCAGCTGCAGGCGCAGGCGGCGCGCGCGCGCCCGCTGCAGGCGCAGGCCGGCGGGCGCCCTCGCCAGCGCGGCCCGCAGCGCGGCGGCGGCGGCGTGCCCGCTGCCCCACGGGCACACGCCGCACGCCTCCGTCACGCGGTCGCACACCCTGCGGGTACCACTCACCGTGCTGCAGGCCCAGGCCGCGCGCGTCGCCCAGCTGCAGGCGCAGGCGGCGCGCGCGCGCCCGCTGCAGGCGCAGGCCGGCGGGCGCCCTCGCCAGCGCGGCCCGCAGCGCGGCGGCGGCGGCGTGCCCGCTGCCCCACGGGCACACGCCGCACGCCTCCGTCACGCGGTCGCACACCCTGCGGGTACCACTCACCGTGCTGCAGGCCCAGGCCGCGCGCGTCGCCCAGCTGCAGGCGCAGGCGGCGCGCGCGCGCCCGCTGCAGGCGCAGGCCGGCGGGCGCCCTCGCCAGCGCGGCCCGCAGCGCGGCGGCGGCGGCGTGCCCGCTGCCCCACGGGCACACGCCGCACGCCTCCGTCACGCGGTCGCACACCCTGCGGGTACCACTCACCGTGCTGCAGGCCCAGGCCGCGCGCGTCGCCCAGCTGCAGGCGCAGGCGGCGCGCGCGCGCCCGCTGCAGGCGCAGGCCGGCGGGCGCCCTCGCCAGCGCGGCCCGCAGCGCGGCGGCGGCGGCGTGCCCGCTGCCCCACGGGCACACGCCGCACGCCTCCGTCACGCGGTCGCACACCCTGCGGGTACCACTCACCGTGCTGCAGGCCCAGGCCGCGCGCGTCGCCCAGCTGCAGGCGCAGGCGGCGCGCGCGCGCCCGCTGCAGGCGCAGGCCGGCGGGCGCCCTCGCCAGCGCGGCCCGCAGCGCGGCGGCGGCGGCGTGCCCGCTGCCCCACGGGCACACGCCGCACGCCTCCGTCACGCGGTCGCACACCCTGCGGGTACCACTCACCGTGCTGCAGGCCCAGGCCGCGCGCGTCGCCCAGCTGCAGGCGCAGGCGGCGCGCGCGCGCCCGCTGCAGGCGCAGGCCGGCGGGCGCCCTCGCCAGCGCGGCCCGCAGCGCGGCGGCGGCGGCGTGCCCGCTGCCCCACGGGCACACGCCGCACGCCTCCGTCACGCGGTCGCACACCCTGCGGGTACCACTCACCGTGCTGCAGGCCCAGGCCGCGCGCGTCGCCCAGCTGCAGGCGCAGGCGGCGCGCGCGCGCCCGCTGCAGGCGCAGGCCGGCGGGCGCCCTCGCCAGCGCGGCCCGCAGCGCGGCGGCGGCGGCGTGCCCGCTGCCCCACGGGCACACGCCGCACGCCTCCGTCACGCGGTCGCACACCCTGCGGGTACCACTCACCGTGCTGCAGGCCCAGGCCGCGCGCGTCGCCCAGCTGCAGGCGCAGGCGGCGCGCGCGCGCCCGCTGCAGGCGCAGGCCGGCGGGCGCCCTCGCCAGCGCGGCCCGCAGCGCGGCGGCGGCGGCGTGCCCGCTGCCCCACGGGCACACGCCGCACGCCTCCGTCACGCGGTCGCACACCCTGCGGGTACCACTCACCGTGCTGCAGGCCCAGGCCGCGCGCGTCGCCCAGCTGCAGGCGCAGGCGGCGCGCGCGCGCCCGCTGCAGGCGCAGGCCGGCGGGCGCCCTCGCCAGCGCGGCCCGCAGCGCGGCGGCGGCGGCGTGCCCGCTGCCCCACGGGCACACGCCGCACGCCTCCGTCACGCGGTCGCACACCCTGCGGGTACCACTCACCGTGCTGCAGGCCCAGGCCGCGCGCGTCGCCCAGCTGCAGGCGCAGGCGGCGCGCGCGCGCCCGCTGCAGGCGCAGGCCGGCGGGCGCCCTCGCCAGCGCGGCCCGCAGCGCGGCGGCGGCGGCGTGCCCGCTGCCCCACGGGCACACGCCGCACGCCTCCGTCACGCGGTCGCACACCCTGCGGGTACCACTCACCGTGCTGCAGGCCCAGGCCGCGCGCGTCGCCCAGCTGCAGGCGCAGGCGGCGCGCGCGCGCCCGCTGCAGGCGCAGGCCGGCGGGCGCCCTCGCCAGCGCGGCCCGCAGCGCGGCGGCGGCGGCGTGCCCGCTGCCCCACGGGCACACGCCGCACGCCTCCGTCACGCGGTCGCACACCCTGCGGGTACCATTACTGTTACAACTTGCCCATAATCCTCAATTTGTCTTACTTAAAACACGCAGTACCGAAACTAGACATCAATATTAATTTTATTGAGTCTCATACAAAATTCGAAACAAGCCAAAATCATGGGATTTTTCATGACCCATGCAAAGCACGTATCTTGTCACTGTTGTGCATGCTAGACGATAACAATACATTACTGCCGCAGTCTATAACGACTGCGTTGCTGGCAACGCTGATGATAACCTAAAGCTCAGCTCCAGGACAAGCTGGAATAAAAGCCGAAACCCAAGGTCGAGGCTTTTATAACGCTTACAGCAAGAGCTGCAATGATGACCAAGCTTAAAGGCCGAGAGCATAACTAAGCTAAACCTGAGGCCATCACAGCATGGCCACCAACACAATCATTACAGACCAAGGCTTGTATAGTACTTCACTCGAACAATGCGAGTAATTTAAATAAAACCAGTTTAACAATAGTAAAAATTTATTTTAAGTAACAATTTGTTTCTTCCTACGCTTTTATGTTTTTTTTAATTAGGCAAAAATGGCTGTACTGCCTGTATCTATACAGCCAAATTCTGAATAAAATCTTATTGCACCTGACTATTTTTGAAACAAAACAAGACGATAATGAATTTTCAAACGAAATTGCTGGTGGCTAAAACTCACTAGCAATGAAATTCCATACAACTTCGCTGGCGCCTATTCAAGTAGCGCGGAAAAGTCGACTTTGCTCAAAGAAGGTTGTCAAAATAATGACCACATTACAAGCATTTTTGAACTAAAATCTTAACACGAAAATGTTGCGGAAACAGATCTCTATCGACATCGAGCGAAGTCATTAGACATCAATAAACACAGTGGCAACACGTGTCGCGAGATATTTAAAACCTAATGATTACGCAAGATATCTATATTTATACTGCATTTTTTTTTAATATCAACAAATAGAACCTTACTCGATAATTTCATCACATAACCTAAAAAACTCCAAATTCTCAAAAACTACTTACTTGACCTTCCCATCTGCGCTAGACCCCTTCTTCACAGCAGTCACGTATATGCTGCAGTCGTTTGGGTAATAAGGTTCTTCTCGACCACCAGCTAACTCGAAACCAAGCTCGCCGTCCTTATTCAAGCCAGACAGTTCCACGTCGATTATCTCCCACTCGAAATCCTATAGAAATTACACAATTAAGGACATATAATACAAATCTGCTTTGAATAAGCTGTTTTGGTACATTTTCCGATCAATCCAGGAAACTTAGCTAAATGTTAATTAGGGAGTTTTCAAGTATTACGTAACGAATTTGGGGGGAGGGGGGGTCTTCTGAAACGTTACGATGCGTTACAGGGGCGGGAGGGGGGTTTGAACTACGCGTTACGTAACATTGTTTTAACCTTTCAGAACGGTCGCGTAGTTTTTTTCTCACGCATTTTTAAAACGTTTTTTTTTCTCAAAATTTCACTTGGGGGGAGGGGGGTAAAGAAAATCGTTACGGCGCGTTACATGGGGGGAGGGGGGGTCAAAAATCTCCAAAAATTGCGTTACGTAATACTTGAACGCTCCCTTAGCTACACTGACTGACTTTGTATAAAATATTTTCATACTTGAAAATTTATATGGAATTCAGTAATATGAATTTTCCGTAACCCCCTCCCACGGATTATACCTGCATGTCGGTATCGACAGCGGAGTCTCTAGAATGGGCGTGTCTCCTACAGTCTTTACGTTCGTCATCATCCGCCATGGTGTTGCGTTTCATCTCCTTGCCCTCCTTCTTGTTGCCATGGCGACGGGCATCTGCTAATTCACCTACCATTTGGTCTCGCTCCTAAAATAAACCAAGCACACTTAACATCACAAAAGACAAATGAAAGATTCGATTGTTCAAAGCTCTCGAGCATATTTGTTTTTTTTTCTCTAGTGGTCGATGGCACTTAGTCCAATTACATAGATGGTGAAAAGTACCAATTGAGAATGACGAATCGATTCCACGCTCCATGTGTGGTGACTCCATTGGTGAGAATTATAATTTAAATTATCATGTATGTGACTATTTGATATACCTTTCTCAGTCGATTGCAGAGTGCCTTGACACTCTCTCGCTCTTGCAATAGCTTGTCTCTTTCTGAGAACGCCCAGTCTCTTCGCCGCTTCGATACCTAAGATACAAACAGCAATAGTTATTATTTGGTAGGCTATCTGAAGCTATTTGCTTTTGCGAATCCCGCGACCCCGGCCGTACGGTCAGGAGAAGGAACACCGTTGGTTTTTAGCCGGTAAGAGTCCGGCAGACCCCCTGGCCTTCCCCGGGCGAGGGATATCCATGAGGATTTTCCAAAGAAAAAAAAAAGCTATCTGAAGCGCACAACATCCCGGTTCTGTCAATATCAACCATTTAACTTGCAAGGTCACCCATATTTCTAGCCAATGAGTGATGGACAGCAGGGTCGGTGCAAAACGACTTCATTAACAATACCTGTCCAGTCCGTTGGCCCCGTATAGTGGCTACAAATGTTACCTCCCTTTTCAAGAAAGGTCTACGCTGGACTGCTTTGTCCGAGCAGGCGATTTAGCATGCCCAGACTTTATCATATAATTCGTGACACAATTAGCTGTAGCACGTACTAGTACTCCTTACCTCGGCCTCCCTCTGCGCGTCGTTGAGTTCAGCCTGCAGCCTGTCGATCTGCTTCCTTAGCCGTTCTAGCTCCTGATTAGCTTGCTCGAGGTTGTCCACGCGCTCTTTGTCCACGGCGTCTACCACCATGCCCACTAGGCCTGAGGGAGTAAAGGTATATTGTAGTTACGAAATTAAAAAAGAAAGGAAAAAGAAAACATACTTTTACTGTCACTATTTCAGGTACAGGGCACATCGAAAAGTTAAGGAAAATCGAAACATCTCAAGTCCATATTAGAAAATGCTGAAACTTGAACAAATTTCAATGGGCTTAATGCTAAGTATAAACTTTCTGATCCTTTTAATGTTATGGGTATTGACCAAGCACACTTACCTTGCAACTTGTCCAATGATGGGTCATTGGAGTGTTGACCATTGAGAAATCCGTCATTGCCCACACCACTTGCTAGCCCCAAGTGGTGGTACGCCGAGTTGTCTTGTCTGACAAACAAATGAGAATCGTTCATTATTCGAACCAAAAAGTGAAACATTGTCCCCGACTTCTGTCTTTAGTCCCAGATGACGCTAAAACCTTATTTCTTTACCACAGAATAAATAATAGTACGTACTAACATACAGAAGATTCTCTTCTCAATAAAAGTTGATTTTAGGCATAAAACATACCTATGAGAAAATCACTTATTACACGCGAGCGATATTGAATTTTAAAGTTATCGTAAGTGCGCTCATATTCTATTGAACTCCTCTATATACATAAACAGAGCGTCACTGTGAGCACTTGAAGCCGATTGGTCGAGTTAACTGTCGACTCAATCAACTCAGTCCATCGCAGTCCACTGCTGGACCTATGCCTCTCCCAAGTTACGTCGCAACACTCGGCTCACCACCTACCGCAACCAGTCCAACAGGAGATAGCTGGAAGGAGGCAGTCTTTCCAGCTACCTTCTTCAGACGGAAAGACCCAGGACTGCTTATACCGTACATACCTGGACTTTCCTAGTGTGGAAGTGTTTTGTGGCGTCTTGAGATCGGTGCACTCCTTGATCGCACGGTCTCTGTCGACCAGCGCAGACTCGATCTCGCGACGTAAACTCTCCGCCTGGGTAATGATCAAGTATTATTAGTTATTTATTGTACAGTCGGTCAACTCGAGCGATTTCGCAGGGCAGTTTGAAACATGAAGTTCAAGCTGGCACGTTCAAATTTTGGATGCATTTGACTGTTTGACATTTTAGGATCGTCTTAATTTATTATTTGTGACAAAGTTGATAAGCTCCTGTGTGAAGTCAGTACACTGCGCGAAGTAGATAGATGGATAAATAAAGATATCATATGGTTACAGAAAATGGGTACTATGCATACCTGTAGCGCGGTCGCTCTCTGTTCCTCTCTTGACGCTTGTAGCGCCGACTCCAGCGCAGCGACACGTTTCAGAGCCGCCTGGAGATCATCTGACAGCTTCTCCATCTCTTTGTGAACTGTGTCCCTGGAGATACATGATTCAGATTAAAATTTTGACATCTAGCATTTATGCTAAGCAGTTTTGTGTCTTCTGTATTATATACAGAGTGATGTGTTAGATTTATGGCTATATTACCTCTCGCTCATAATGAGCGTGTACTCCGCCATGGCCGCGTTCCGTTCGTCAGTGAGCCGCTTGATGTCAGCTCGTTCGCGCGCTCCTCCCTCCCATTGCCTCACTACGTGCGCTACTTGTTGCTTCAGAGCGTTGCGTTCGCGAATCTGTGCATAAATATGACGATGAGTTCGAAAAATAATGGTGGCTGTCACGTTCCACATCAACACAGGAGGTTGATGAATAATTTCCGTCACAAACGAGGACCTTGAACCTTCGGTGAGACCACAAGCGAAAGCTGAATGTTTGTGAATGCTGATGCTGCCAGTCTGACGGCCTATGAACAATGTCGAAAGACCTACAGTGGTTGATTAAAATGATTGGTCATGTAGTCTATGTTCATTAATTACAACATGGATATCAGCAGATGGTCTGCAAAAAGTCTCTGTCAACGAACCGAAGTAACGTCAGCATAATTGCTGCGTAATTTTATCTTCCCAGCATACGGGCGTTTTTGGGGGCTTCCTTTTGACATTGACATTCAAAAATTTATTTTTTAATTTATTTTGAATAACCGAGTTTTTAGTTTTCAGTCCCTGTTTGACACACACAGTATATTTTTAACAAACAACTTATAACGAGCAATCTGCACAGCCCTGATGCATAAACTATACTTACGACAGCATTTCTCTCTTGCGTCAAGTCGTGACATTGTGTTTTCAGTCTGCTGTTCTCTTCTTGAACGTTTCGTAGCTTTTCTAATGTAGTATTGTGAGTTTCTATTAGGTCGTCGTATCTGCAACAAAATATTTGTGTGTAATAAAAGACCCTGAAATATTTTTACCGCCATATTGTAACAGACGACAACACTACTAAACATCAAATACAATACTATTATACGAAATAAGTTATGTGTCTCGGCAGTCTTCGTCTATCTTCGGCAATACAAATGCGAGCAGATGGTGTGTAACGTAGAGCAAATTTATTTTATTATTAAATTGACACAAAATAAAAACTGTCCCATGTTATAATGGAGTAACACAGGGTGTTAACAACTCTATACACTTCTAAATTCTGGAACCTCGCGTGCTGTCACTATCGAATCTCCTGAGTGGCCAAAGAGGCATTGATCGCACAATTCGTACAAATTCGGAAACACGAAGATTTCCGAAGCGCATAACTTATGTCGTAGTACTGTAATAGACTTAGGTACCTCTTTTGAAAACAGTCAAGTTCTTCTTTCAGTGCCTCATATTTTCTGAGGGTGTGGACGAGGGCGTCGGAACTACCCTCAGGGTTGCTGGTTTGTTGTAAGTGTTGCACCTCGCGCTCCAGGCTGTGGACAAAGTAAAGATGAGGTGTTTCAGGTATTGTTCTACTCTTCGAAATCTCCCACTGTCACGAGTTGCCATGACGTCAGCCAACGCTGCAGAATTGAGTATCTTACCGCTGGTTGTCGTTGAGTAGATCGCCGTACTTGCCGCGCAGGCTGCTGGCCTCCTGCGCTGACACCTCCAACTGGTTCATAGCTGCTCTGTGCTGCCCGCGAAAGTACTCCAACTCCTGAGATAATACAATTTTTTTTAATAACCTCTTGTTACCGCCCTTGGAAATGGACACTTCCATAATCACTGGTGCCTAGGGAAGTTCACAAATGCTTATGGGAATCCACCCCACAATCCATAACACAGCAATCCAAGTGCCCAGCCACTACGTCAATCATTGTCAAACATATAAATATACAATAAAAATATTTTGTGTTAATTCCGCGAAAACAGTTGATCAAGCCTGAATGAAGTATGCAGCACCGCCCTCCCGCCCGCAAATGTATCCAAATGCAGAAGGTCGATTAAAACCCTCAAAATACGAAAGGGGGTGAAATACGTGTCGTATCGGTTTGTTTTTCTTGTGTGTTGCATGTTATTAATCGCACCTTCTGCATTTGCATATATTTGCGGGCGGGAGGGCGGTGCTGCATACTTCATTCAGGCTTGATCAACTGTTTTTCGCGGAATTAACACTAAAAATTTTATTGTATATTTATAGGTCATGGATTTCCGCAACGTAACGCCTGATACCATCATTTATCATCGTCAAACAGTTTTGTTTACAGAAAAGACACCCCACCTTCATAACATGTTCACACCTCCGCGACGTCTCAGTATGCTGTCGCCGCAACTGATTGAGATCATGCAGCGCTTTCTCGCATTGCTGTTTCAAGCTCTCATTGGTCTGTTTGCTAATGACGTCATACTGTAGCGGCTCGTACGGGCCGCTCATAACGTGCGCGCCGTGCGACTTGACCGTGTAGTTCTGCTTCTCGTAACATTGGTTGGAGCTTAGGACGTCATATTCGATGGGGATCGGGATGGTCGGGAGCTGAGCTGTGTTGTGGCGCTCTGTGCTCACGTAATTGTGGGATATTGATTCTGGAACAAGGGTTTTGATTAACATAAAGCTGGAATAGCTGAGAGCCAAACATATTTGAGAGAGATAAGGTTGATGATGACCAACACAGCAGGCGTGCAAGACAAAGGTTTTGTCGACTGAAGAATAGACAAAATGACGTATTGCCATTGAGTAATGTAATTTTGTCTATTCTTCCGTCGACAAAACCCTTGTCTATGGTGGTCATGCTACATGCATGCTGTAGGAGAAATAACTTGGATAATTTCTAGGCAGGAAATAACATTGAGACGACAGCTTGTAGCTATGAAAGAAAAAGACAGGGTCTACCCGAAATAAATTGAGATAAGAGCAGAAAGATGATGAATTTATTTATACAAGATAATCAGTTTCTTTTCTAATCTCAAGAGATTTCGAGGGTCTCCCCTTATCATTATGAGACAAAAAGATAATGGCTTTGCATTTGCCAAACATCTTTACCTACTTCTAAGAGCCTGCGCAGACGAGGGACTAAGGCCATTGGCGCGGACAAAGTGCAACCTTATTGCAGTACTAATAAGAGCGCACCGCTGACTTTTTGTCCGCAATTGTCCCTCGTCTGCGCAGACCCTAATTTTTCAATTGGTTTGAAACTTTGCAAAGTTATATTAGGTATTATTAGACTCTTGACACACTTTCTGAGTGCTAAATAAAAATGCTTCAGGTTTAAACTCTGCTACAGAATTTTAGCATGATAGGTAACCAGTCTGAACTTAAATATTTATACTTTGACCTGTGGAAGTGTTTAACTTCGAAGCTATATTGGATTTAGTTTTCATCTTTTTCCCTAGCTAACAATTAAAAATCAAAACTCATTTATTTAAACTGGTTTGTAAATCATTACTTTTGAATTGTCGGAATTACAAGAGACATACAGCTAATTATAGCACATACATCTTCCTAGCTGCTTCCATGCTGTGAAGAAGCGGTGCAGCTAACTCCGCAGTAAAGCTAATAAGCTACAATAATATTCAAACAAACTTCATCAACAATTTTTATTACAAAAAAAAGAGTTAAAGTAATACCCACCATTACTGCCATTACTCTCTAAAGATGATGTCCCAGATGCCATAATATATCTGAAATCAAAAACAAATATTTAACAATATTGTTAATAATTCTGGTAGAAGTGGGTGTGACAATTTGAAAGTTTAACAAGTTAATGTGTGTTTCGTTTCAATTTGAACTTTATGTCAGTGTAATAAGACTCACAGAATATTTTATAACATGTGACAACTATAGGCCCCTCTATGCCTAGCCTACTAGTCACACCATCAGCCTGATAGTTCTGTCATCCCTAACAGAGTCAAGCTAGGGCACTATGGCCTGTCCTGTGACAGGCCATGCAAGGCCACACCTTGTCTGTCAAGGCTTTTGCAGACAGTCGCACACCAGCCAGACCCATTCCAAAAAGAAAAAAACAGTAAAGTTCCTAATATAAATCTTACGTCAACAAAAATTCTAGTGTTTACAACACTATTTTATATTGTTCCAATGTTAAAATTAGATAGTTTGATAACTGTTTGAAGTGGCATATATATATAAGAATTCTGAAACTTTAGATCATGTGACTGGCCCAAGACTATTTCATAGACTCAGATTAACCGAAAGGATTATGTAGATGATTCAGAGAAAACAAAACTAGCAGGTTGCCTATATGAAGTAAAGCAACACTATTTCCAACTAAAGAAAATATTGCAACAATTATATTACACAATAAGGCTTTTAGTTAGTAAGAACCATAAACAATATTTAATATGAATTTGTGAGTTAATAACAGTTTTATTGTCACAAGATGCCAGCAAGCTTTCACCCCTAGTGCAATCATTTAAGAAATATAGTCTGTACGCAAACTAATATTACTCTTTTATTCACATTAACGATTAAACACTCACCTAATGAATGAAAATAAATGTAAAGGAAATCAATTGTCGATACATACAATAACACAATGGTTTATTTATTTTAATTCATGATTACTGCTTCAATTACTTCCTGTTTTGTTGTGTAAATACAAAGTGTTACAACTCAGTATTTTTTTCTCATTAGTTGTGACAATCACTTTTAATACATATTTATAGCAGTTCTTGTTAGCAGTGTCCCTGGGTATCCAACACAATAAAAAGCCAGTTAAGGCAAAGTGTTATTACCTTATTGATTAGAATTTAACATCCATTGTTCCACTTCACAGCACTACTTTGGGCCCTGTTAAAATATAACAAAATATAAGGTATTTGTATACTACAATAGCATGATTATAAACACATAAGATAAATTGCCTAGTAAACGAGATTACTGTAAAATAAGAATATTTACTGGGGTCAATCCACTTGACATATTTTCTACGCTCTAATGACTATTACAAAACTGCACCGCAAAGCGGGGACTGTTGCGATTGCATACGACAAACGAACAACGAAACATGAAACACCTTCACACCACATAATTATCGACTAACAGTACACAGACACGGTCTATCAACGTCGCCGCACACCCAAATCACTTATCAAACACAGCAAGCGCAACAAAAACTCTCCTTTCGCTATGAATATGGTTTTCACAGCGACAGAACTGTCTACGAACTTATTTCACAATGTAAACATATTGAGTATTACCAAAGCGGCTCATAATCAACAATGCTCGTCCCGATTCACAAGTATTTGTGTAAAACAAAAGCAATAATAACTTGAACAAGAAAGATAACACGTATTATCGTCACTAATTTGCCAACATTTCTCGTTTCTATACCTTTTTTAGCAAGGCAAATGAATGAACGAATGACGGACGTCGTCGGACATATTGAACCAGTGTCACCAGGAACAATCGGATATTCGTCCGAAGGCTTGCTTAACAAATAAAAGATAATAGCGTTTTGTTTTTTATTAATAAATAGATACAAGTTAACTACAGGTGTAAATAAAATATTTATCTAAAAAAATTGTACATTCTTCATGTATTAATATTGTATTTAATAACAGAACAAAATGTCATAATGCTGACCCAATTTAAGTAAGTAGTGTATCCCTCGTGTATCCAAACATAGTATGAATTGTTGTCAATGTCAAATAAAGCGTTCCATATTAGCTGTCCTACATAGTTAGAAAAATAAGCATGCATTTATTTTTCCTAAATTTTTAATAAAATACTTATATTGAATAAAATACAACTCAATTATTTTACAAATGCATATATTGCATTAACCTACGTCTAATCACACAATTACAGACATACATCTATTTTTTACTACAATTTTCATTTAAAATGCGAGGATCATTTCTGAATAAAATAAATTCTAATAAAAACATTGTACACCTTCGAACTTGTATATTTTTATTTTGTTTAGTTTTCGGACCTCATAAAAATATTGTTTGCGTTATTATGTCTAATTGTTATGATATCTTTTAACCAGAATGCACTGGAACTGGAACAGATTTTTTGGCAAATTCTTGTTAGAAATTCAAAGCTTCATGTTGTACATTGCGTCTTTTTTTTAAAACGCGGGGATCATTTTCAAAGGAAGTATTCAATGTACTACATTCGTCTATACTTTTGTAGTATACGGTCTCATCACAATCGATGCTACAACTCGGAAATCGTAGACTCTGATTGGCTAATAATAAAATAGCACGAAAAATCTATTAGACGATATACAACATGTTTTATTCCATGGCTGAATACCACGCTATGATTGGTTAATAGTTACGCGACAAACATAAAGATAACATGCCGTATACATACATAGTTAGATGGAGTACTATTTCGTCGTACAAATAAATGACACGCAATAGTGAAGAGCCAATAAAAAACGAGGCGCAAATACGTATTTTTTTATAAATTAAGTGGCCAAACACAAAAACGTTTGCTCGTATATCATTTGTAACGGTTTGCAAAACAGTGGTGTGTCTTAGCAGTGTGTGATAACGTGAAAATCGAATGTTTTGATGTCGCGAGGCATGACCACGGCATGACTTCCATGCCCTGCGTACCTACGGAAGGGCGTGCGGTGCGAATTACGTTTACTATGAATGATTTTATCTCTTTCTAAACTCGAGTGTCTGTGAATGACCGAGTGTAACAGCGAGCGTACCAAATTATGGATTGAAATAGTGTTTGTTGTTGATGTATTATGATTATTTCGCAAAGATAAGATTTTTAACATAAGTGTTATCGTGTTAGTGAGGAATCGGCGCGGCTCTGCCCACGGAATAAATTCTTATGGTACTACGTCGGATTCGTTACGCCGTTCGATTTATCATAACGAGGTACTATTTACGCACTATATGGTGATTATTATAAGTATTTTTAGTCGTGGCGCGTGTCCGTCGACGGTGTTTTACTATTCGTCGTTTATTAGGGTGACTTTCATCATTGGTGTAAACAACTTCAAGGTTATCGGTTGGCATGTGCCAGAGTCGTTAGGTGTGGGACTGGGATGCAGGAGTGATGTCGACGGTGGGTGGCGGGGGCACGGGCGCCGTGGTGCGCCAAGGGCACCTGCGGAAGCTGAAGACGATGAAGAAGAAGTACTTCGTACTGCGCGCGGAGACACCAGAGTGTTCCGCAAGGCTGGAGTACTATGAGTCGGAGAAGAAGTTCCGCGCGGGAGCCGCACCGCGCCGCGTGCTGCCCCTCAAGAGCTGCTACAACATCATGCGCCGTCTCGACCTCAAGCAGAAGCATGTCATTGCCCTGTTCACTAGAGAGGAACAGTTCTGCATTGTAGCGGAGAATGAGCAGGACCTGCATGCATGGCACACTGCCATCCTGAAGCAGCACCGGAATGATGATGCCAGTGATGAGCTGCTACATCCAATACGTAAGTTTGGTCAGATTTCTATTGAACTTTCTTACAATGTTTACTAAAACATAAGTACCTACATGCTGGAATGTTTAAGGTTATGTTGGTAACAATGTCATGTTCACTAGTGTAAACCTAACATTAATTATTAGTAAACCTCTTCTAGATTATGTAAATTTTTGTACAGTAAAATCTTCCATTTAAAATAAAATTAATTTCCTATTGAAAAAAGATATCAGTAGTTTATCAGATTAAATAAATAGATGCATGACAAAATAAATTTATTCAAACGAAAATGTTTTTATTCTTAAATTTTTACATGCATTAATGTTACAGTTAACTGAGTAAACTCAAAGTTTTGAAGTTATTTGGCATTTTGTTTCATCTAATACCTCAATATTATTAAATATAAAAAAGTAAAACGCAATAGTCATTAATGGCTTGACGTTATTTCCATTATTAAAGTATATTCTGTTATAATAATACTGTAAAGGTATTTTTTTAAATAAATGTGTTATTACTTTTACATACATATTCTATCATATCATACCATACTTTTTCCATAATGAGGGTGGAAAGAAACAACACCAACAACTATTAACAATCGCAATTCTAACTACGTATTTAGTTAGTCAATGTGCAACAATTTCCACAAAATTCGCCAATTGTAAGGTCTATGGTCAAGGCTCATTCTATTCTCATATATTTATGTCTAACAATAAACATTTATGTATGTGTAGTTTGTGAATGAAATTCCTAACTCATTGAACCACTGAAGTAGGTACGTATAATTTAATGGAATATTAAATAGGCACATAATATATTATTTTCCTGGTGTTAATATCAAGAGTTTAATTAAGTAACTATAAAAGTTTATATTCATTTCATTACTTATCAACAATACAAAAAAAATAGAGTAAGAGAATTTTCCATATTTGAATTGTTTTTTTTTTTTTTAATCCAATCTTTTAACAGTATAATTAATAATACAACATACAGAAACCTGTATACTCTCAGTGCTGGACGATGGCCAGTCATCGTGTCTCCCACCTTTCCCAACCTTAAGACACCCTTACCAAGATATAATTTTCATGACTTAAAAGACAAGAACAAATACGTTTTGAAAAATACAAAATGACACCTTAACTGTTAAGGTATAGTGATAATGTTCTCACTATACCGGCTCCATGCGTAATTATCATCATCATCATAATATTAAAGCTCCATAAAATACTTAGGATTGACTTCGTTGAATCATTTGATTCCAATAAAATAAATGATTGTCAGTGACATATTTTGTTTGACATTTTTAATTAACCTTTAATAATTTTATTGTAGAGGGGGATGTTGTTGCATTTTTATGTAAGACTAGCTGTGTCCTCACGGCTCTGCCCGTAGCCTATGATACTCGGTGATAGTGCAGCTTTCTAATGGCAAACGATTTTTTGAAATAGGTCCAGTAGTTTTTAAGTTTATTCGTTACAATCAAAAATATAAAAATACAAATCTTTCCTCTTTATAATATTGGATAGATAAGCATCTATTATTATGTTCTACTTTTAAAAAAAGTTAAATTTTTTTTGTTCTAGTTCAATCAAAAAACATTATAGGTAATAAATAGTACTGAAATATGGACAAGTGATTGTAGTGTGCAAAAAAATCATTCTAAAAACTTGAATTGTATAAACGGCAGAACTACATAGGAAATGAAACTCGCAGTTTATTGCGTCTTAACGGAAAAGACCATACACGGGTAGGGTTGTCAGATTTCCGGCTTTTTACAGTCGTGTCCGGCCAAATATATTCAAGACCGGCATGTCCGGCTTTGTTAGGTTTTTGGTCAACCCCGCCCCGCCAAAAGATGGGAACGAAAGCGCGCGAGCGATTCATGCGGACACGCATGAATCGCGCATCAAACTTTTTTTTTAAAATCCAGTGTGTCAGGCTCTCGGGGCGAAATGTCCGGCTAAATATGAATCTGTGTCCGGTTTTTTTCTGTTTTTGGGCCTGACAACCCTATGCACGGGCGATCGCTAGCAAGACAGTACACAAGCATAAGGCTGGACATCCATCAGAGCTGTGCGAGGAAAATGTGCGGTGCGAAAATGTGTAACGAGGATATGAAACGGTGTGACCCTTTCCACCAGAGCTGTGCGAGGAATGTGTAATGCGTAATGTGTTAATGTGTACAAATGACCGGCGCGAGGATAGGTAGCGGAGTCTTTTTAAATATGAGGGTGGTGTGGCGGGAGCGGTACACATTCCTCGTAACACATTCCTCGCAACACATCCCTCGCTCGCATTTCTCGCTTGTTTTGTATGAACAAAAACCTCGCGAAGCTAGGTAAATGAAGTGATTCAATTAGTGTTTACAAAACACATTCCTCGCTACGCAGCTCTGGTGGATGCTCAGCCTAAAGGCAACATCCTAATAACTTACTTCGCATATTTAGACAATAATAAGCGGCTGAGAACACGCCATAAAAAGGCCAAAGTATAATCATGTACTATGGAAATTTAGGCGCGTACGTAAGAGCCGGTGTCGTTGACCCCCGCTAATATTGTGATGCTGTAGGTAAACATACGAGTACAATCATTAATCTTAATACGACTTGTTCGCCGGAAACGTGTGTCGGCCCTTTTCACACGTTACGATTGTAAGGTTGTTCGGGTCATCAGTTGTTTTGATTTTTTGATCAGAGTTTGGTGCCGTTTGTTCGATTTTCGCGCTGTTAGGGATTAATTAAAAAATTGTTGATATAGTTACCATTATCATCTTGTCGTCATTACTTGCCTTGTCGCAATAGATGTTCATGGAGGAATTTTTGGTATTTTATTTTATCTTTTCATCTAACGCCGTTTGTATTGCATCTTGTGTTATAGTATTTTTCTGGTTCTTGCACGCAGATGCAGGTAGGGTTACCAGATCAAATATTAGGTTTCCTCACAATGTCCCTGACTTTTCAATCACCTAACATTTTGTCGGAATGTTGTAGGCTTGTGGTATGTGAAGGCAGCGAAATTTCATTAATTGATTACTTTTTAGTACTTTCCTCTTTCAATTCCAAAAAAATCGTGACAGTTACTGTTTTTCCGTTTCCCTGACAAAAAAAATCCCGGGCAAAATTCTGGACATGTCAGAAAAATTCCTGTCGTCTGGTAGCCCGTAGTCGATGCAGGAGGCTTTTTGACTAAGCCAGTAGCCAACTTCGAGGCTTCACCACTATTCGATCGTTTTAATCGATCATTCAACTTATCCTATCACAGTCCATAGACCTCTCCCGAATTGCGCTACATGGTACTCGACGCCCGCTCGTCTCGTCATCAGTTTACTACGTTTGACAATCTGAGTCACTTTCGTATGCCGTCAATATATAAAAAATATGGCACTTATGACCGGGATTTACCAGACTAATCACGAAAAACCCAGCTGTTCGAGACGCTGTTGCGTTTAGATGTGTAAACACCGTAAGGTCAAGTCTGGCTCTGCCACTTTATTATAAAATACAGTTTGACATTGAAATTGTTGCTCATAACTACGAATACGCGACCTTCTTTCTGTGGAAGGTACAACGTGTGACGGGATTATTTCGATTTGATGGAAAGCAGTATCAGCTCCCTATTCGTTATAATAATGACATCATCTAGTAATGCGTATGCCAAGCTTGGTACCGCAATGACCCCACTCAACCATGCATCGAAAAGGTCTGACGGGACGCCTGCAATCAGCAGTAGACCAATATGGCTGTCGGCAAATGGGACACTAAGTTCAACTAAGTTGCTCCAGACATAGTTGATGGCTATTTGGTTTTAGCTACAGCGATCGTTGATGTATGCAGCCACCGTGCAACCGTGCTGTGGTCCTGGCCCCGGTACACCATCTTGATCGGACGAGCAAACGATATTCCCTTTGAGATCGGAACCATTGGTTGCTGTGGACTGAACACAGTGTTCTTTTTTTCGTGTGGTTAGTGACTAACCTGGTGTCAGAGTTAATGCCGCTCATGGGCCTCTGGCTTTGCTTCACATGCCGTCGAGAAATATCTCTCAGGCATACACACAGTTTAATATCTCGAAACAGAACTATGTGTTTGAAAAATGTGTCTCCAGACAGGAAGCGTCCCCAACACTTAGTAGCCCATGTGCAGTCAGCCTAAGGGCTATACGAGTATTAAGTTCTTCTGTTTACGTTTATACGGACAATATTTGTGAGTATACGCACACACTGTTACACTGCTCATAGGTCAACGAGTGATCTCATATTTGTTTGTTAGCTAATTTGTGTGTTTACCAGTGCAATGATTAATTGTATTGTTTATTGTGATGTCCGTAAACGATTGTGTTTACTGATTGTGCCACGTGAACAGCAAACATAGCAACGTGTATAAGTAAAATTTACTGTTTCAATTGAAGTAACAAACATGTTTTTCTTCTAAATATCGTAGTCACTGTGACATAGCATGTAATAGAGCTATGTTTGTTGGGTTTTAATATCACAATGCCAACAAAATAGCAGCCGTGGGTCTCGCCGTGAGGTCTCGGTCATTCACTCATGGAACAAATCTGTTACTTTGTATTTTTTGCATGAAGTTCCGTACGCATTGAATGACCTTTGCTGCGAAATTGATGCCGACAAGTGTGATTAATCTTTTATATTATTTCATCACTTTCCTGTGTATCGTGAAAAGCAATTAACAGCTTATTATAGAGATCAGGAAGCTTTTGAATCAGGCGGCACCGATTAGCCTGCCAAATATGGAATTTTATGAGATAGCCTTAATATTTTTTTTATCGTTGGCAAATCCTCTTGGATGTCTCTCGCCTGGGGAAGGCGAGGGGGTCTGCCGGACTCTTACCGGGTAAAAACCAACGGGGTTCCTTCTCCTGACCGTTCGGCCGGGGTCGCGGGATTCGCAAGAGCATGCACTGCAACGATAACCTCTGCCTGGGGAAAATGAAGGTTAATGTCGGACGCTTACCGACTAAAACCACCGCAGCGCGGGTTCCCCCCATCCCCGCAGTGTCCTCATATCACTTTATAGCGATCTAACGGAAGACCATGGTTAATAGTAGACATTTATTGGTTGATAATGATTATAAACCACAGCAATAAATAATTTCCTTCAACAATTTTGTTTACAAGGACAGCTGATTGCTGATACATTCTTATCTTATCATACATAACTGACACTGTTACGCCTTTGATTTTCGATGGGGTGAGCAGAGGGCTGCGTTCCACAGTTTAGAAATACTGAAATCCCACTAAAGAGATGAATGAAAGGCAATTGTATGCAAGTGAGAGAGGAGTTTAAAAGTAGCGTCGTTGATGGAAAGGCTGTCAATAGATTGTCATGGTATGGACACGAGATGCGGAGGAATGAGGAGCATGTTACGAAACATTTTAAGTATGAATGTGGATATCTATAAGAAGAGAGGCTGACCAAAGATAAGATGGATGGATTGTGTGAAAGATGACATGGCTAGGAAGGAAGGGAACACTTTGATGACGGCTGATAGAGATCTTCTTCTTCTTCCTACCCTTATCCCACACTAGGTGGGGTCATGGGGGTGTATTTCATAAATCCATGTTGTTAGCGGTTTTGGCTTATTGTTTCATGACCGGCCGCCTGTCTGACATCAACCCTCCTTGGGAATATTCGCTGCGCCGCCGCGCGGGTTACCCAATGTGCTTGCTGATATTATGCACTGGGTCATATTATTATGCTAGGAAGGAAGGGAACACTTAGAATCACATAACCCAGTTGCATTCTTACGTACCTGGTAACCGGTCCTTATTCCCACGTCTTATTCTAAACCTTTATGTTAGTTTCTTTTTGTTGACATATTTTAACATAAATATAACATCACGTCTATATTCCCCGAAGGGTTAGGCAGAGGTGTATAGTAACACCCTCATTTCGCCGTTATATTCAAGTCCCATGTAATAGGGGGCGAGCCTATTGCCACCAACCGGGCACATATCCAAACTCCGGACTGCTACTGAGGAATTCCACACGGAAACACCCAATAACACTGCCAAACCTGGGGATCGAACCCAGGACCTCACGGTCAGCAGTCGCGCTTGCCACAACTAGACCAACGAGGCAGTTATTATACAAGGTTAGTCGGAAAGGGGGTTAAAGTACCCATAATAAGGGATAACTTTTGTTCTACAACTTTCCCTAAAACTCGATAATTTAAAAGAAATAGCTTTTCAAAGATTTCGTAAAAAATATGCTAAAATCTATCTGTCCATAGCTATGATCACTTGTGTTTACTATTTAGGTCATATTTGGGGTCACGGATTAGAAACTTAATTTTCTGAATTTATAACTAAAGCAGGTATGTTTTTTTTTTTTGAAAAAATTAATATAAAAATCTTTTTGCATGCAAATAAAAATTATCGAATTTTGAAATTTTAACACTTGCTTTAAAATGGTCATCAGTGATAGGTACTTTAAGTAGCCCGCGGCTTAGTATCAGCTTTCCGACTAACTTTGTATAGTTATATTTTATTATATTAGATTTCTAATAGAAGGATCTCTATATATTTATATATCCAACTAGGCGAGTAAACAGTAGCACGCTATAACAATAAAAATATATTGCGTCATAAACCCTGTTTATCTGCGCATCACCTTATGATGTAGGTACATACATAATACAACTAATTAAAAATTATACTGCTTTTTCTAGGTTTACTTTAACAGCTATTAAGTACGTCAAGACTAATTACCTACGTAATCAAATTCATCATGATCATCGTCAAAAACATCGTGACCTTTTGAGTAACTACGCCATCTGTTGTCATAGATAAACAATAGTATAGATAACACATAGAGTAAGCAACCGCTAGGACTTGACAAACTGATGCCCTATGCTCGGCACCGAGTGATTGTGGGTTTTTGATTTGAAACATCTAACATCTAATGCGGCGGGCGGTACGTGTGAGAGAGCGGCTATTGCGTGGCGAACTCGCGATGGCAGACCTTCATAACTCGTCGGCTCTCTTCGGTTTGATTCGCCCAGTTTTTTGTTATAAAATACTAGCTGTGTACTCACGGCTCCGCCCGTAGCCTATGTTACTCAGTGATAATGTAGCTTTCTAACGGCAAAATAATTTTTGAAATCGGTCCAGTAGTTTTTAAGTTTATTCGTTACATATAAAAATCCAAATCTTTCCTCTTTATAATATTAGTATAGATGACTGTACATTTTTCACATCTGCCAGGCGTCCTACGACGGCTTTTTTTTTTCTTATTAACGAATTACGATTTTCCGAGTGTTGATCACTCGTAAAGCTCTCTTGTCACGAGAGATGGTACAGGAGCTTAGTCATAAGGCTGACCGGACCGGCTTATGCTGTCGGTAAAGATGTGCCTTAAAAGAAAAACACAAGGCTTGGCACATGCTATAGCGGTTTACATGATGCCATTAAATTTTAACCCAGTATCATTGCACTCGTTGTATCGTCACTGCACACTAGCCGATCGATTCGCCGGCCAGACGAAGCTAGTACACAAGCCAGGATAGTAAAATCTAGTGGGGGGTGCTAGTAGCTCAACAAATAGATCCTCATCCTATTAAACTATCCTAGCTTGAAATGCTAGCTTACTAGTCTAGAAATGAAGCTAGTTCTGTATACACGAAGCCAGAGTTACTTGCTTGCTAGCTTACTAACACTAGCTTGCTATCCTAGCTTAAAAAACTAGCCTCGTCTATCCCGGGCATAAGCCCTTAATCCCATACATGTAGAAATATTGCTATGCTCGTTGACTTGCATGTTGTGTTGTACGTAATCTGTACGCGGCTTTATGTTGCTGCCTGTGTCAAATAGCTGTCAAGTGTTTGAGGCCCGAAAAAAACAGTTGATGAGTATGGCTCACTCTCTCACATAGGTAGGTACTAAAAAAGAAAGAGATGCAACATTTATTTCCGCTTCTTAACGAAACCAATTTCCTTTGCCTGGTCTATTCTGTATTAGCACTATGAACAGCAATCTTTTTATTGCAATAAAGTTATAAATGGGTTTAGAACTATGAAAACACGATGATGATGATTTAAATCAACTTGTGGGTCATTAGGTCATAGTCATAGCTGAACGCTATTGACCTAGACTTTGTATAGTTTATATCTAGATTCGCGCGCTTGTGAATATTCTGTTAGGTATCAAAGTTGGTAGGTATGAATGTTTTTAAACTTTTGGATTTTTGTTCCGAAGTCTCTTGCTAATTAGTTAATTATTTCGGTATGTTGCTTCTAGTTTTTTAAACTATGCTGTTTTAAGATTTATTTTTTAGGAAATGGTTTCGTAAAAATGTTCGTTCTCATACTAATTAAGTAATTCTCTCAAAATTAAAAATTGAACCTTATGAATTAGGGAACATACCCATACTACGTGACCCATTGTTACTCTTTTTTAGCCCCCTCTCCCCCCCTCGGTGACCACTCGTAGTATATGACCAAGTGCCCCTGTGACCAACCGTGGTTTTTTGAAGACCCCCTCACCCCCCTGAACGGGTTACGGTATGTTCCCTTATAATGACCTTGAGGTACTTACAACATTATTATAAGGTGTTTGTATGTACTTACCTAAGTTGTTTAAGTATTAATTATGCTGAACACAAAAACATTTGTACCTACATACCTACGAATTTTAAATATAGCTAGTAAACAAATAAGTAGAGGAAAAAAACATGTCAATAGGTAACAATTTCATCAGTTTAGAAACAGCGTATTTTCCAAGTTCTTTATTTTTTCCTAATAATACTAACATGTAGTTGTGTACGGTTAAATAGTACAATAGGCTTCTAAATACTACCTACTATCCTACTAAGATAAATTATATGGAGGGGAATTTGAGCTCGCCACTTTGTCACCAGTTAGTAACTAAAGGCTGATTTACACTCGTGAAGATTTCTCCAGACTCTTACACCCATATTCTAAGACGTTCCTCCAAAACTTACTCTACTCATACTCGACTCAGAACGGCCCCGAAAACACCTTCAAAATTGTATTCTTAGTCGCAATTTCGAGTGAACTTTGAGCCTTTGGCCAGACTGCAAACGCGGGCGCGGGGCGGGCGCGGTGCGGCGAGTTCAAACAGAAGAACTTCATTTGAGTGTCCATAGTGGGCACGCGGGCGCGGGAAGCGGCGCGGGCTACTTTGCGCGGGGAGCGCGCGGGTAGCTCACACCATAGGTCGTTCATACAAGTGGCCGTAGTGAGAGCGCGGGCGGCAAGTGACAATCCGCGCGGGAGCGGGGGATCTCAAACTAGTTCGAGCTGACCATGCGCGTTGTTGTGATGGCGTCTTCAAAATTAAATATTGAAGAATTAATAAGTGCTATTCAAGCACTGTGGATGTCGAAACATCGTTTTTTAGTAAGAATTTTCCAGTAAAAATAAGTCTTCTTCATCCATATGATATTTTGACAAACACTGGACACGACAACGCTCAGAACGACGCCGCGCTCCACTGCGGACAGGCAAATCGCGCGCGTTCCCGCACCCGCGTCGTTCCCCGCACCGCGCTGCCACTCTGGCCAAGCACTGAGGTTCCTCGACGGAATCATTACGTCATAATTTGAATTATCTGCATCGCGCAAATAACGCCGCGGTAAATAGTTGTAAGGATTATCGTAAGCATATTCGATACATACTTTAAAATTCATTTTTGTTACATACGAACTTTGACACTTCCTTCCTTAAGGTAGGTTCCGAGGTACCTTGAGATTGACAGATGATTACTTACCTTTCCTTCCTTACCTTAGTCGAGTAAGTTTTGGAGGAACGACTTAGTATATGGGTGTTACTGTCTTTGTCTTTCTCGGCAATGAAAGCAGAGATAATACGGGACTCGGTCGAGAAACTATTCTCGTGTAAATCAGCCTTTATTCACTATTCTTTGGCGTATACTACTCGACTACAGCAATGCCAACGAAAGCATGTGATTCTACCAATCTTTGCATTTCCGAGTTTTTTTTAAAGGGTCTTCTTCTTTTCGTGTGGTTAGTGACTAACCTGGTGTCAGAGTTTATGCCGCCCATGGGCCTCTGACTTAGCTTCACATGTCGTCGAGAAATATCTCTCAGGCATGCCGGTTTCCTCACGATGTTTTCCTTTACCGTTTTAAGCAAGTGATAATTTTACAATACGCACATGAATCCGAAAAGTCAGAGGTGCGTGCCTTGGGTTCGACCTTGAGACCTATGACTCGGCAGTCCGACGGTCACACCACAGGCTATCACTACTATTAAATTAATTTTTAAAGAGTAAACGTTTATTAATATTCTTAACTTTTCCAGAACACGTATGGCAAGTCAACGTCCAAAAGAAAGGCCTGGGTGCAACCAAGAACATCCAGGGTCTGTACAACCTATGCCTCACCGACAAGACGCTGAAGCTGGTCAAGATCAAGAGTCACAACAACGTCATCAGCGACCTTGGGATACTGGAGCGAGTCGAGTATTCCCTGAAGAACATTCGGAGGTTTGTACACCCAACTTCCTTAAACGTCAACTCCTGTAAGGCTTTCGGCCACTTCTTCTTTTCGTGTGGTTAGTGACTAACTTAGTGTCAGAGTTTATGCCGTCCATGGGCCTCTGACTTGGCTTCACATGCCGTCGAGAAATATCTCTCAGGCATGCCGGTTTCCTCAAGATGTTTTCCTTCACCGTTTTTAAGCAAGTGATAATTATACAATACGCTCATGAATCCGAAAAGTCACAGGTGCGTGCCTTGGGTTCGAACTCGAGACCTATGACTTGGCAGTCCGACGGTCGCACCACTAGGCTATCACTGTTTTCGCCCACTAACTGACTACGACTAGGCTAGCCACTAGACCAGGGATCTTCAACCTTTTCGATGTTAAGCGCCTAGAATATTTTCTTTTGGTTTTCGCGGGCTACAACACAGGGAAAAATAGATTACTCCATTCCAAGTTAATAAAAAACCATAAGTGTTATAGATACTTAGATAAAACAATTAATTAGCCAAGCTATCGCTATCGACGGCCCGCAAATGAAGCTTCAGAGGGCTGCTTATTGATGACGCTTGCACTAGCTAGACGAACCCTTTTTGGGAGTGTGTAGTCGCTATCAGGTATGGGCTCCCTGTTTGACAAAGGAAATGTTTAAGAGTGAAGGGTGAATAGAGTGCAGGAAAGAGAATACTCGACGCCACCCGGTGACTAGTGAAGCAATTTAATGCCATCAACAATCAATGCCACTTCTAATTGGTTGGTTTGTTGGAAGGTGTTATGCACATCGTGACTTGCTTTTGGCGACAATTCTTTTGATTATCTCGGACTATTTATAAACAATGATTTGGCGATGGGATCCTTTAAAATCTTACTGTTTCCTAAGCTCATCACCAGAGTCTTAAAGTAAAGAAAAGTATTTATTTTAAAGCACAACACCTCTTTTTAACCGACTTCCAGAAAAGGAGGAGTTTCTCAATTAGGCTGTTTTTTTTTTAATGTTTGTTACCTTCACAACACCGTCATTTATAAACCGATTTGGAAAATTATTTTTTTGTTTGAAAGAGTTTGTTTCGAAGTGGTTCCATTTAAATTTGGTGAATATCTAATGAACAATTTCGGAGATAGACAATGGAACTCCTCAATGACGAACAGTACACATAATGTGATGAGGTCCAACCATGTCTTAATTAAGGCCACTAAAAAGAAAAAACATTTTAACAAAAATAAAACCGACTTCAAAAAGACGAAAAAAATAATCACCATATTATAAAATTAACAGTTTCAGAAGACGTTGCTTTCAATTTGGTGCAGCGTGGATCAGCACCGACTTCTGAAACTGTTAATTTTATAATACTATGGTGATTGTTTTATTCTTTATTTCGTTTTTTTGAAGTTGCTTTTATTTTTGTTAAAATGTTTTTCATTAATGTAATATATTGGCAAACAAGCCGACGGCCCACTTGATGGAAAGTGGTTACTGCCGCCTACACCTACAACAACAAAGTACTGTTGATGCATTGCCAATCCAAAGTTCGAAAGTCTCATAATATGTGCCTGTAATATCACCGGCACACACTTCAAACCGGAACACAGCAATGCTGCTTATCGGTAAATAGATATGGTGGTACTTCCCCGGAGCAGGGACGGCTTTAGCTAGTGCGAGGCTCCGGGCAGGTAGATGTTTGCTAGGCCCTAGTCGATAGGTCAAATGAAACACGGGAAATCCCCGAACGTAAATCGTTAACACTACGATAACTACCAGAGAGCGCGAGTGGCGTGACGTAAGTTTTATAAGCGCGGCGTAAGGCGCGAAAATCAAATAAACATAACATAACATCACGCCTTGTATTCCCCGAAGGGTTCGGCAGAGGTGTTTTTAATACACCCTCGTTTCGCCAGTTATGTTTAAGTCCCATGTAATAGGAGGTGAGCCTATTGCCATTAACCGGGCTGCTACTGAGATATTCCTAATGGAAAAACCTAATAACACTTTGCCCGACCTAGGGATCGAACCCAGGACCCCATGCTTAACAGTGGCGCTTGCAACCACTAGACCAACAAGCAGACAAGCAGTCAAATAAACATTAGTACTATTAGTACCTAATATTTTTCTACTTGGGTTGTTGCTAGGGTTGCCATCTCTAAAATTTGGCAACCAGGACAAGACGCGTGAAAACCCCGGATTTTAGAGCCATGAACCCGAACGTGTCAACAGGTTTTTTTTAAACATGGTAGTCAGTATAATAAAAAACAGTTGAAAATGTCATAAATCACCTTTTTCGTTCGTCGGTTGATCGCGGCGTGCGGGCACAGTGCGTGTGTCGCGGGCGGCCTAAGACTTTAATTTTTTAAACCACGACTACAAATGAAGCCCCGCCCGGACGCTCCCCGGATGCCCTCTAAACTAGGACAAATCCGGGGAAACCCGGACGGATGGCAACCCTAGTTGTTGCGCGAGTGCGCGAGGCCCCGGGTAGTTGCCCTGCTCGCCAACCCCAAATGCCGTCCCTGCCCCGGACCTCTTTCTCAAGGAGCTCCTACTAACCTTACTACCTAAACTTGTTGTCTGCAAATAGTAGGTACTATTAACATGCTGTTATTTTTATTTTTATTTACCTAAGTTTTAATTAAGCTTTTACTTTATACTCATTGTTAATTTATTACATTAAATATTTAGGCACTTTCTAGCCTGAAGCACAGGTTTAACCTAGTTCAGGCAAATAAGCAACCGTGCTGTATTTTAATTGTTAAGGTATTTATTGTAAATGTGCCCATTGTATAAATAAATGATTTATTATTATATTAAAAACCTTCCTACAAGCGAAGTTTATCAGGCAAATAATATGTAATTCTTCCTCATGAAATAATATCAAAAAATAGCTAGGATTATTATAATTTTAAGGAAGTAAATGTGAAATATTACTTATCTTACATTTAGTAAGTGATTAGCAGTCGTTCTGAGAATTCTTGATATTTTAATATTAAATTGCGGTTTACGGTTTTATCCTTAATCGAGAGGAAAAGACCATTGCCGTTGTTGAGGTACGATATTCTAATAATCGTTTGAGAAGTCACACTTAATAGGTATTGTAGAAATTGCCCTTAAATCATTTACCCCGTACTCATCTTCTTCCTGCCCTGGTCCCAAGTTACTTGTGGTCGGCGCAATATGTTTTCCTCTTACATTCTTCCCTGTCAACAGTTATACTATCGAGGCGACGGAGCCACAACACTGCGCGTGAATGCGTTTTCTGTGTGTTGCACTACGCGTGTTTTCTATACAAAAACAGATACTTGCAAACAACGTAAGGGGGTGTCCTGCGTAAACGACGAACGCGACAAACGCGATCAAGACAACGGCATTCCCTACTAGCGGCGTATGTAGCGAGACGCGACGTAACGCGTATTTGTTCCACGTCGTGTCGCGTCGCGTCGCGTCGCACCGCGTCGCGTTTGTCGCTTACACAGGACACCCTGTAAGAACACGCACTCCTCCGCTACGCTGCGTGATGTGCGTGTGCGAATCGCCTTACTCCCCTTTCCTTTATATTTACAAGCTCTAAAAGAACTACAAGCAGTCTAACAGAAGAAAAATAAAAATGTTCTGTTGTCGCTTTGCAATAAATTGTTGCTGAATATATTCTAGCTCAAATAATTTCTGACGCTATTTAATTAGATCATGTCCCTTCTTCTTTTCGTGTGGTTAGTGACTAACCTGGTGTCAGAGTTTATGCCGCCCAAGGCCTCTGACTTGGCTTCACATGCCGTCGAGAAATATCTCTCAGGCATGCCGGTTTCTTCACGATATTTTCCTTCACCGTTTTTAAGCATGTGATAATTATACAACACGCACATGAATCCGAAAAGTCAGAGGTGCGTGCCTTGGGTTCGACCTCGAGACCTATGCCTTGGCAGTCCGACGGTCACACCACTAGGCTATCACTGCTTAGATAGATCATGAATTATTCCTTTTCTTTTTTTTATTTTAAATGGATTTGCTCTTGACTCTAGTCTAAGTCAGAGAAGACAGAGACAAAGTCTACGATGGAGTGAGCTTACCCAGAAGAAGCCTGTTAACTCTAACTTTGAAGAGATTCAGGTTGAATGCGTTCGGGAACACAGACGCAGGTAGTGAGTTCCACTCTTTTGCAGTGCGCATTATGAAGGATGTTTGGAAGCGCTTAGTGCGAATTGGTGGAATGGCAACTAAGTATGGATGGTAACTTGCAGTGCGTCTAGGTGTCCGATGGTAGAAGGGGGCCGGTGGGATGAGGTTGTGGAGTTCTTGAGCACACTCTCCGAAGTACAGTCTATAGAAGATATTATATTATAGTCTATATTCCTTATTAATAATGTTTCAGCACATAAAGAAGAGCACGCTGTGACCTAAGCTTATTTCGGTGAACCCAGTAAAACTCCACGCATAATAAATATAAATTGTTATTACAATAATAGTTGTTTATGCATATAAATATTGACATCGCAATTAATTATGGTAGCGGTGATAGCTCAGTGGTTAGTTGCGGGTGATTGCGTCCGTAACCGATCGATAAAATCATTGCAAGCGCCGAGATAACTAGCGTAATTATAATAATTTCTAATAGCATGTTTTTTTTTTAATATAACATCACGCCTGTGTTCCCCGAAGGGTAGAGCAGAGGTGTATAGTAACGCCCTCATTGCGCCGTTATGTTTAAGTCCCATGTAATAGGGGGCGAGCCTATTGCCATTAACCGGGCTCAAGTCCTATCAACAGAAATTCCTAATAGAAAAACCCAATAACACTTTGCCCGACCTGGGGATCGAACCCAGGACCTCACGATTGACAGTCACGCTTGCCACCACTAGACTAACGAGAATGTTTTTTTTTTAAATAATGAATCATCACCCCTGCATTCCCGAGAGAGCAGAGGTGTATTGTCGTTCATCACAGCTCTCTGATAGAGATTTCAGATCTCATCTGATGCAGCAAGCGACGGTCATTTATTCTGAATTGAAAATATGTAATTAGATTTTTTTTGTCAAAAATAATATGTATTTATATAAATCGGTTGAAAGTCTAAGTCGCTCAGATAAACTGCACACATTGCCTGCTAAAACAGAGTTTATGTATAAAAGTGTATTTGCAATGGCACCCAGGTTGTAACAATAAAATACCTAAAAAAATTAAAGACTGTAACAACCTCAATGAATTTAAAAGCAGACTTAAACAATTATTGACTGACAAAGTGTATTATTCTGTTAGCGATTTTTTAAGTGACAAATTATAATGTTGACATTTTTTTTTTTATTAATTTTTTTTTTTCTATTCGCATATTTGATTTAATTTACTTGTACTGACATTTTATTCTTCTGACATTTTGATGTTATGTAATTTAATGAATTGTTGATTTTAATGTAATTTAATTTTTTGTTAACATTTTGTCTGCTTAACGGCGAAACATAGACAGTCTCTGAATTTTACACATTTTTCCACCTATTTTTTACTTATGTTCACAAAATAAATGATTTGATTTGATTTCTCGTTATATTCCGAATTATAACTTGCCTTATTTTATTATATTTCAATTACTGTTTTAAAATAAATAAACCAAAATGACGGGTTACCAAAAATTAAAACAGTGAATTGAGCCCATTATTTTGTATTCATAATCATAACATAATATCACGCCTTGTATTGCCCGAAGGGTTCGGCAGAGGTGTTTTAGTACACCCTTGTTTCGCCAGTTACGCGTACCTATGTTTAAGTCCCATGTAATAGGGGGCGAACCTATTGTCACTAACCAGGCACACGTCCAGACTCTGGGCTGCTACTGAGAAATTCGTAACGGAAAATCCCAATAACACTTTGTCCGACCTGGAGATTGAACCCAGGACCTAATGCTCAGCAGTCGCGTTCGCGACCACTAGATCAACAGGGCAGTCAATTCAAAAGGTATTTATAATCGCTTGAAAGTATACCTAAAGATTGCCGAAACATTTTCATCATCATCTCCCTGCCCTTATAGATGTGGTCGGCACAACATGTTGTATTCCTTTTCCATTCTCCTCTATCAGTCGTCATCTCAGTACTCAATCCTTTCTAACCCCATATCATCCTTCACAGAATCCATACATCTTTTCTTTGGCCTATACTTGTATATCCAACGAATATTGCCATAAAAGAAAAACCGTTTTATTTTTGACTTGGTTTTTAGTATACCGCAACAGTCCTCAATGGTCCTGTGTTTTAAACCCGAATACGAAATCAAACCCACAATTTACTGTCTCATGCCCAATACTCAGAGTTTCAGTTCTAAGTTCATTTCATCATCATAAAACTCACGCCTTTTCCCATGGGGGTAGGCAGAAACTATAGACCGCCACATGCTACGACCCTTACATGCTCCTTTCACTTCATTCACATTCATACACGCACGCCGATTGAGAGTACTACGCACCTGTCCTTTGTGAAGAACATCACCGATAACTTCGATGTATGTCCTTCTAGGACGTCCTCTACCGGCGTTTCCATTGACATCCGCCTTATAAATTCCTTTTGTTAAACGCCGTTCACTCATTCTCTCAACATGACCAAACCACCTAAGCATACTCCTTTCAATTTTTCATCTTTTAAACGGCAGCTTTGTCTAATCTCATCATTCCTCAATCTATCATTCAAAGTTACAACGCAAATACTTGGCTAGGAACGCATTCTAAGTTCAGTTATTTATAAAAGAGAAGTTGGTTTCATAGGTATCCAACCACTCCAGTCATTTACTTAATAATATGCATTTTTCCGAGAATAGTGATTAATCGGTGTAAATCCTTGTTGTATTTGTGTAACTGATGACGTTTGTTTTTCTCGGAATTTTACAATCGTGCGTTTTTGTTGTAGGTTGTTGTTTTGTTTTTCACACAAGGTTTTCCTTCGCAGGTAGAATGATAATCACAGGTGTTTAATTTCAAAAACACGTTTATAACGATTTCTGCATATTATACGAAATTTCAAAAACTACATTTCGGATTATTAAGTCCAGAGTTTGATCCACTTCTTCTTTCCGTGTGGTTAAAGACTAACCTGTTGTCAGAGTTTATGCCGTCCATGGGCCTCTGACTTGGCTTCACATGCTGTCGAGAAATATCTCTCAGGCATACCGGTTTCCTCACGATGTTTTCCTTCATCGATTTTAAGCTAGTGATAATTATACAATACGCACATTAATCTGAAAAGACTTGGCAGTCCGACGGTCACACCACTAGACTATCTGCTGTAGTTTGATCCACTGAAAACCAATGCATAATTTAGATTTCCATAAAAGAATATGTGTTTAATTTTCAGCTCGATGTAAGAATTGTACGTACCTTATGAATCAGTGACCAAAATTTTCACCAAAAAAATGCGCATTTGTCTCTGTAAAAGAATTCCCCATACATTTCCAGATACATAAAACACTAAACCTACCTTTTTTTTTTTTTTTTTTCTCGTTGGAAAATCCTCATGGATGTCCCTCGCCCGGGGAAGGCGAGGGGGTCTGCCGGACTCTTACCGGCTAAAAACCAACGGTGTTCCTTCTCCTGACCGTACGGCCAGGGTCGCGGGATTCACGTCAGCATGCACCGCAACCCCGGCAGGTCCCGGTCCGCCAACCCATGGCGGACCTCTCCTCTGTGGGGCCTTGCCCCACGCCCTCCTGAGAAGCGCGCACGGAACACGGCGCGCCGCCTTCTCGGGCCAGTTACTGGTCGGGCGGCGAGTCCCCAAACCCGCCGCCCGCAGGCCACACACTAGGGTGGCTGGAGATCATCGCGTACACGCGCCCTCCGGCGCCCGGTGCGTCTGGCGCGGGAAGGGAGAAGAGCACACCGCTCCCTCTCCGCTTCCTCTTTGGTTGCCATCACCCCCTCACAAAAGGAGGCGATGGCTTCCCACGCAGTCTCGCTCCCGACCATGGACAGAACCACAGCCAGAAGCGAGAGGTCACCGCCGACCGCCGCGACTAATTCGCGGCGCTGCGACCCCCAAGCTGGACACGCCTGCAAAGTGTGCAGCGCCGTGTCCTCGGGGCAGTCGCAGTGGTGACAACCGGGCGTCTGCTCCCGGCCTATGCGACACTAAACCTACCTACTGTTTGTTTTCGAAAATTTTGCAAAAACCAAGTAAATGAGTGCATTGAGAATCACCGTTTATGATACGTGTAACAATATTAAACTTTGGCCTAATGTTTCAGATGTGGCGATTCCGAGCGTTTCTTCTACATGGAGGTGGGGCGGCAGACGACGACGGGCGCGGGCGAGCTGTGGATGCACACTGACGACTCCAACATCGCGCAGAGCATGCACTCCACTATATACCAGTATGTTCTACTTGATACCCTCAAACAGTTTGTATAATTAGGCTCGCAGACCAAAAACTCTCACAGAGCGTTAAAATTGACCAGACCGCGTTGTGGTCTCTTCAGATCATCCACAACGCAAATTCGTGTTATGGCATTTTCAAATACTAGAATGCGATGTGGATGGTCTAAGCCAAAGGCTGGCCAAACCATATTTCTGGTTGGTCAAAATTCTGATACATTGTGACTTTTATAGGTTAAGCTTGTGTTTTAAAGAAGCGACCAATCAGGTGTATTCGGCGCCTGGTGGCCGTACTGGCGCGACGCTTGGTGTGCAAATTGAAATTCGTAGCCTGCTGCCTGAGGTTGGCCTGTCTTGGCCTAAGCCAAGAATGCCATTTATGCCATTACTATCGGACGGCCAGAAGCACGAAAAAGCGCCATCGGTTCATGGTTGATATACCAAAAACCCGAACGAAGCGTTTTGACAGTGGAATGCGCTGCCCGAGTGGGTGTTCCCCGACAGTTACAATCTGGGTGTCCTCAAGTCACGAGTGAATCGGTTTCTTCTGGGCAAGCGTGCTCCATCGTAGACCGCATCATCGCTTAACATCAGGCGAGATGGCGGCCAAATGCAGGCCTAGTAATAAAAAAAAAAAAAAAAAATCTCAACTCATCTCCCAACCTTCCAGTGCGATGCGCAACTGCGCCAAAGAGACAGAGAATGAGCGCGACCACATCGTCCTACCGAAGGGTACGGGCGAAAACACGTTGCCCGCGCGACGGCAGACGTACTCGGACGGGCGGGGGCGAGCTGGACTAACTAACGGTAAGTTGGGTGACGATAGAACAGGGTGGGGTGTTAGTATACGGAGCGAGTTTATGACAGAATTTGGTCTTTTTGGGGCAGTTTTGAGGCAAAATCTGTCTGTCTGACTTCTAGTTTTATGTCAGATAAAAAATGTTTTTTTAAATAACAACAACCCCGTTTTTGATGGCAGTTTCGTTGTTTTTCAACGGTTTTTTTTTATAGATGTCTATTGTTAAAGAAATATTTAAAGTTCCTTTTAATTTGACTCTTAAATGCTGACTACAACTTGTCTTTCAGATTTTCTCGTCATAAATATCGCTCTGTGTACAAACTTATGGAGTGGCCATGTATTTTGTAGCTCATTTAGTTAGTCCACATTAGTCCTTATCATTATTATGTTAAGAGCTATTCTCCTTTGACAAAACATTAGTACATAGTAGATTAGTATCTTTTTGCTTGCATTTCATGTCACTTGTAGAAGTTAGATGCTTGTTATTTAGATTAGAACTCTAGTAGTTAGCAGTAACTAACATTTTGTATTTTGTCAATAATTATGTCAATAAAATTTTGTGTAATACGTGAAGATCACATATGGAGAAGCAGTAATGAGCCCTTACATCAAAATTAAAAAAGAATTTATATAAAAAAAATATAAATCATAGTATTTGTACCATTCGATTAAATATAACGATTATCGAAATTGCATTCGAAGTGGTGTGAAAAATGATTTATGTGATTAATTACGATTTTTACATTAATTAATATTGTAACTATCTGCTTAGCTCAGGAAAATGAATAGATCATAACAATATTGTATTTTCCAATTTTTGTGTTTCAACATAATATGACGTAGATTTATGATTATAAGTCATAGGAAAATGAACGTTATTTATAATGATGTAAGGGCTAAACCAGCAGGCTAACTCTCTTGCAGAGAAGGGCCTGTGCGTTGGGTCGTGCATTAGACAGTGCGTGTGCGCCAGTGCTACCTACTCCATCGACGAGCCGCACGCGCCGCCGCCGCACAACGGTACTAGCGACCCTGGGTCACTTACACTGTTATCGGATCGTCCTCTATACAGAACTTACTGGCCGTACTTATTAATAGTTCCATCAAAGCATCTTATACTTTATGAATTTCAGCTATGACTTAGCTTGAATTAACTTATACTCCAATTATTAACAATGACAAAACTGGCCCACCAAAGCACTAATTCAAACCATTTCTTCAACTAGAATTTTAGCTCATATTTATTGACTGTTAAGGATCATAAAAGCATAATACTGTGTTAAATCCCTGCTGGATGCAAACATGATGCTTATTTCTATACATTTCCTTGTTAAAGTCGGTCTTATTTGTCTAATGTTATATGAAGTAGAATACAGGGTGTAAACGAAATCATGTAATTCCCTCAAACCTCGTGATGTACTGCTAACATAGATTAATCCTGAACGGGATACATTTGGAATCAATAAAAAAAAATTACAACAAGTAAACATGACTGTGTTCTTAACCTGAAGCATTTTAGCGCCCCGAGTTAAATGAACACGCGCCGAGCGCTAGTCGTGGTCATTTGACTCAGGACGCTAATATGCTTCACGTTAAGAACACATGTTTACTTCTTGTAATTTTTTTTTCAATGAATTCCTATATATCTCGTTCAGGGTTAATCTATGTCAGCAGTACATCACGAGGTTTGAAGGAATTACATGATTTCGTTTACACCCTGTATAGTACAGTACCCGGCAATAAATATTGCACATCGAGCGTTACAAAGAGATATTGGCTAACTTCGGCTTTATAGAGCGTTATCTCTGTCGCACTAAGCGACAAAACGTGACATAGGTATGAGTGACAGAGACGACGCTCTACGAAGCTGAAGCTAACCAATATCTCTTTCTAAAGTCGATGTGCAATATTTACTGCCCGGTAGTAGTATATTACAGTTATGTCAATAGCTATGAAATTCACTACTTTGTAGCTGACCGAAGCTGCTGTATGTTATGTTAAAGTTGTAATAAATTTTATGCAAAACCAGTAGTTTCTGAATATGAGGTTGTCCGGTAATATGATATGAGAATGCTCCCTTACGTTGTCAGTTCAGCGCTAATTTTTGACGAGACTGGACGTGTGTTGGTTTTGATTATCGATAGTTGAATGATAGCCTACACGCTCGCGTCACTGTTGTTTTTTTTTTTTTTTAATCGATTCCTTTTAGAAGGAACTTTTGTGGAACGTTTTTTCATCTATTTAAAATTCTTTTAAAAAGTTATGTGTGATACTTTATCTCTTGTACTAAAATTCTCGTTTTTCTGTACATTTCATCACATCTGAGTTTTGTGACTGTCCACTGAGATTTCAAAATTTACAAAAAAAAATGCTCGTCTTTTCAGAAATGGATTGTTATAGCATTTTTAACGTTTATAATACCTTCTTTAGCATTGTATGCGTCTTCGTTGTGCCGTCCAAAAAAAGCCCTGAATTTATGTTAATATTCAACGCAAAATCTTTACTCTATGTTTTAATGTGTAAAAGCAGACAAAGTCTTGCTAAACCTATCGTTGAGTGACTTAAACATTTATTTTGTGTTTTAACATCTCACTTTAAGGCGTAGGCGGTGTGTCTAACATTCGACTATCATTTATCAAAACTAAACTAAACCAGCCGCTTGCCTCGCTTACAAATCAGTGTACTAAATTAATTACGCTCTACTAATTATATAATATAAGCTTTTAGGGTCAATAATTGTACAAAAAGATGTGTTTCAATCACCCGATTTAGATTATTCAATAACAACGTAAGTTTGACTTGGCTCGCACTACCGTGCCTCCAGATATCAGAATCGGCGATTTTTTGTACAGTATGTGAAATTCAACAACTGCAGAAGGATTTCTACTGGAGTTTTGATCAGTCGATGTTTGTACACATCATAGCATATATTGAACTGTGAACTCTGAATTCTAAATATAGGAATTATTGACCCATTGTATAGCGTATTAACAATCCGCCCGCCAAAATTAACAATATTATACGAAGAAAGCTTTGATAAGACGAGGATCGTATATAAATGGCTTACTACATGAAATGCACGAAAAATGTGCTTACCTAATGTTGAATAACTTAGTTTAAAACATAATGTACCTACTAATATGAACCTTAATAATCGTTTAGGGTTTAAAATGCTGTAAAACTCATAAGCTTTTGCTAATAAGTTACTGTCCACTTTAGCGTATTGAAGAACGTGTTTATTTCTATCAATTTGACTTTTCTCACAGTTAAACCAGAATTACCTCTAAAGCCCTAATGTCTCTATAAAGCCGATTTCTCACGGCACACGACACGACACGACAAATCGTGACGACTCCGAGCGCCATATATTATTATTATGAACCGTTTACTTACCAAACAACACATTATCATCGTAAACGATTCATAAAATCATAAACACATCGTCACCATAGTTATCCGTGTCGTGTGGTGTTCTGTAAAGGAAACGGCTTTAGAATGATTTATTTGATCTTGGACCTTAGAGTAAGCGAACATACACGACATACCGCTATAGTGGACAGAAATCATTCATCAAAATTATTCATTAAAATTGGAACTCAATGTTGATTGGAATTAGATTTTATTTTGCTTGCATGACATTGTCGGAGCATCATGTACGGTTGTTGTTGCATGACGCGGGGGAATTGGCCTCGATGTCGTGTTGTCTGCGTCTTTGTCATATACATACATTCATACACTTGAATATCGTTTACAAGAGTCTGGCAAAAGTGTAAAGAATTGTAGGGCAGTTTTTTCATCGCTCACGGCACGACACGACATAACAAAATGTCGTAACGACTCCGAGCGACATACATTTCTATGAACTTATGAAACGACATGACACTAAAGTCCGGCCATTAAAATTTTGTATAAAAGGTAAACAAACTGCCTCGTTGGTCTAGCTGCGGCAAGCGCCACAGCTGATCGTGAGGTCCTGGGTTCGATCCCCAGGACGGGCAAAGTGTTATTGGGTGTTTTCGTGTGCAATGTGTGCCCGGTTGATGGCAATAGGCTCGCCCCCTATTACATGGGACTTACATATATCAGCGAAATTAGGGTGTTACTATACACCTCTGCCCAGCCCTTCGGGGAATACAGGCGCGATGTCATGTTATGTGTGTAAACAAACTACAAAATGAATGTTTCACGATCAGGTTTCTTTACCATTTATATACATTTTAAATGGCCGGACTATACCAGTATACGGTACATAGAACAATATAGCACTTAAGTCGTCACCACCTTTTATCGTATCGTGTGCTGTAGTGCGCCGTGGAAAAACTGCATAAGAAGAAATGTTTCTATGTTCATTACTACAATCTTGAATGTTACCTTCATACCCTGTATATTTTGTAACTTTCATGATATCCGATAGATTTAGAATTGTCATTTCTTCTAGTTTCAATGTAATACAAATATCATATCTACAGAGTATCCCTGGATAATGTGCGCAAATGAAAATGGGTGAAACTAGACTACAATTAATCGACAAAAAATATATTTAATTTTTGTAAAAATCGTATTAAAGAAATCACCAATAATTTCAAATTTCTTCAAACGAACGGCTTTTTTTAACTTGATGTCTAATTTTTTGGGGATTGCTTTTTATTTGCTATGCAGAATCAACTATTTGCCATCATTATTGGTTTTATTTAAACGAAATGTATACCGTCACCGGAAAGCCAATACTACTTAAGTGCCATTTTGGCTAAAATGAGCTATATATTATATCTTTGCATTGGTTTTTTTTTCTGCGTCGATTAGTTGGGATTTCGTTTTTTGTTATATTATATTACGAAATCCCAACTAATCGACGCAGAAAAAAAATCCAATCCAAAGATATGATATACAACTCATTTTAGCCAAGATGGCGCTTAAGTATTATTGGCTTTCCGATGATGATACAGTGAATAGAACTTATTAATTTTTATTAATAAAAAAAAACTAAAATTTCGGTATAATTACCTATATTTCCTTTTTTTGTCTGTAAATTGTGGTCTAGTTTCACCTATTTTCATTTGTGCACATAATCAAGGAACACACTGTATTTCTCATAAATTTTTATTTATCTTGTAAAAATATCTTAGGTAGGCTATAGAATAACTAAATCAACACTGATGTCACTACTTTAGTAATTAGGGTTTTATAATTTTGCCGGATTCCGTACATTCTTCATGATGACATTCGTAAAGATATGGCACAACTAGAATAACCTTATCTGCGTCATCAAAGTTTAAGTATGTAATACAAAAAAATATTTACGTTTGATACATTTTGTGGCTCGTTCAATTTGATCGGTTCAAGACAAGTCTGAGCTGCCATCGTGCCTTTGCAGACCGACCGGTCTATGTCGTATGCTCATTCGATAACCCCTACTAGTACCCACAGTCATCTTGTGGAAATTGGTAGGAGACCCCTGTACATAACAACATCACGCCTGTATTCCCCGAAGGGTTGGGCAGAGGTGTATAGTAACACCCACATTTCGCCGTTATGTTTAAGTCCCATGTAATAGGGGGCGAGCCTATTGCCATCAGCCGGGCACAAATCCAAACTCCGGGCTGCTACAGATGAATTCCAAACGGTTAAACCCAATAACACTTTGCCTGACCTGAGGATCGAATCCAAGACCTTTCCACCATTAGAACAACGAGGCAGTTAGTACAATAAAACGAAATTATTTTTGGGGCCATTCAAGTATTACGTAAGCAGATTTTTAGTAATTTTTGACCCACCTCTCCCCCTTGTCAGCAAAAATAAGCAAAGCTTTTAGCCCCCCTCCTATACTTACGTAAACAATATTAACACGTTGGCAAAATGTAATTATCATCTAGACACCCCCGTCCCTCATGTCATCAAAAATAAGCTAAGCAAAGACCCCCTCACCCCCCTTTCGTTCTTACGTAATACTTGAATGACCCCTTTCGTACAAACAACTTTTTTCTGTCCACTGCTAAGTATTAGGCCTCCTTGACAAACAATGCCATTCTATCCTCTGCAGATCATTCCTGAAACATCTACCCATTTATGTTGGCTAGGTGGTTAGCACTTTCATTTTCCGACTTCGGTTAACCATTCTTGACGTCCTGCAATTATTAACTCAAGTGTTAATTTATTGACCGACTAATGAAACGAGCCACAGATATAATATTTACTTTGAGATCATAGTTTATTATGCCATGTTTTTATGAAGCCATTATAACCACGTGTGAGCGATGGTGCTTAGTAATTTATTACTATGCCAATAGATGGCGCGATATAACTGTTCAAATGAAGGAAAAAATAATTCAACGATATTTTAGCGATAAGGTTTTAAGAAATAAGTTTAACATGAGGAAAAACGCCATCGTTCACCGCCATCCATAACATCATAACCGCCGCACCGGGTGAGCTGGGTGCCAATGTTTTACTTGTCGCTTATCATTGTCTTTCGCAGCCGAAAACCAGAATAACACACTAACAGATAAAACCGAGAACCCAGTGCGGGTGATAAAACATCACCGGACAGAGTCCTTGCCTACTGGGTACCCTCTATTCCAAGAACCATTGAAGATTTCACATGGGAGGACAAGATCGGAGCCTCTGACCGGTGAAGAGGTAGATCGCGTGCTCGTTGAGAAGGGCGTCTCGCATTCGTCGTGTAAGACCATCAATGGAACGGACACGGCGGCGAAGAAGACGCAATGGTCGCGACGAGCGAGCACTGGGACGCGATTACATAAACTTTCGCCGGCTCATACTAAGAGTATGTATTTTTTGGGGGCGTCCATACAACCTTATTGTTTTTTTTTTTATTAATATTTTGATGTTCCAATGTAAAGAGGGTTATATCAATTATAATTACTATGCGATTTGTTTTTGATTCAAAATGACCTTCAATTAAAGAGCTAAGGTAATTATGAACATGGAAATATTCCGAAAATTACGAATTACTACTAAACCAGGCAACATTTTTTGCTCTGGCAACAGTACATTACTGGCATTATTACGTTGCCAGAGCAAAAAATATTGACTGGTTTAGTAGTCATTCGTAATTTTCGGAATATTCCTATGTCCGTAATTACCCTAAAGTATTATAACAGAGAGTATTGATTTTTTTCGTAATTTAAGTTGCGCTAACGAAGATATTCCCTGCAAAAAAATGTATTCAAACGTATCTATGGAACTAAAAATATTTTTGATATGAACTTTTTAATTAAATGTGTATTTACTGTTGTATGAAAGGCGTTACGTGTAATATGGACGCCCCCTTGTCTCTCGCATATCCATATTAACCGTACATTGCACCGCACATTACTAACCTTGTTTTGTTTCGGGTTGCCAGATGACAATATTTCTTATAGAAGAAATATTTTGTAAGCTGGCAACTCTATTGTGTTGAATGTTTGAGTTGCGTTTTGTGAGCACGCTTACAGACAGACGGACGGACAGATTTTGTGTGTGAGCATGGCTTTCTGTCTGCTTTCTTGTGTTATGGTAAAGGTAATGTTAATTACTGTATAGAATTATTATAATTAAATCAGCAATGAGGTGAGTTTTTAAACTAAGAAAGTATATTAAAACTGCCTACACTGTTTTTAGTGTAAGTACCTACCTTATTTACTATCATATCCTATAAAAGCTTTATCCCTAAATAACATTGCAATATAAATAATTTATTAATATTTTTAATTGACAATAATTTTGATGCGATTTTTTGTATAAATACCCCCTTTTTATCAATTTGTTTTTTTTATTTATATTTTTCTTATCAATCCTCCTTTCTTATATCTCTTTACAAATTATTAACGTTTCTTTTGTTATTATTTTAAAGAATACTAGATAAATAATAATTTTCGTTAATTATGTTTCCATATTCTTATGCTTTGCTTTTAATTATTAACATAACTTGTTTATTTCGGCATGTCCAATTTATTTCCCAGTAGATAACTTATTTGGACAAAACCCCTACACTGCACACGGTTATAATTGGTTCGCAAAGAAAAAAAAGTATTTTTGCATATTTTGAAACAATATAATATACGATTCATTCGCCTTATTGGAATAGTGGTAGCAAGTCCTGTAACAAAACGCCAGGTTGCATCTCTGGACCAGACAAAGTTAAATTAGGGTCACTCGCTATATACATTTATTGCTAAACATATTTAGAATATCATTCTATCTCTATCAACTTCAAACAATTGACTGAAATACAATGACATTTTAAATATGTTTAGCACTAAATGTATTCAGAGTCGTAGTATAAGCGGGCCTCAGTGTAAGAGTCTAATAGCGCCCAAAGAAAATCCTAAATAGGGATAACACTCTTCTGTGTTAACTATCATATCATGTCCACTGCTGGACATGGGCATATGAAGCGTGGTGAGAGATAATCTACATCGAAAATTATCAAAAGTATTCCAGCTGACGTCATACTTTGTCTTTGTATGCTAGGACATTTTTTTTAAAGATACAAAACAATTATAATCTATACAGTCCCGACGAAACTTCCGAGCCTTATCACGTTCCGATAAAGTTGCAATTTGCTTACTTATACACGATTAGGTGTTCGAAGCTTGGCAGAAGACGCAAGCACGCATGTCCTCAGGTTTACCAGATAATCACAGCGGGACTTCAAGCTTTATTACAAACACAAAAAGCAGCAATTTGAATGTTACAAAATCCCATCATACTCAACTTCAAACACAGTTCACAGTCCATTTTGATTTCTATCCAATTCACATCGAGTTGCATTTGCCTGACACGAACCTCCTTCTATAGAAGTATAACGAACACAAAACACAAATTATTCTGTACCTTATACATGTACCAATAATATACACGACACATACCAAATTAAACTCTATTCCAAATAAATAAAGTTTTTTTTTACATTACCAACACTAGCAACGTCTAAGAACCTTATCACACGAAACAGACTAAATTAAACCTTACACCATAAACATAAAGTACATTTTACACCGAAACTTTATTGTCTAAGTATCAATGATGTTTGCCAACAGACGCGGGAACGCTACGCAACCGCTGTGATAGTATGCCTTCCCGGGCATGCGCATCATTCGAGGTGGAAAGACCTCCACCGAGATACCCTGAACTTGAAGGTAAGGGTCTTGCTTTATTGGTTTCTTTCAGTGACTAGTTAGGCCGAAAAGTTCAAAGAAAGTTGTATGGGACCGGCCGATTACAATGGCTTGTTTCGTTTGTGTTGTGGTAGGTTCGATGTACTGACACATACTGCTACGCATCGGTCACTTCTAGATTCGTTCATAGACTAATAAAAACCTTGTAACCTTTTTGGCCAAAAGAACAAATACCTACATTTAGCCACAAACCAAAAACAATTAAATGGACAATTATAAAAAAAGTCTTATAAAACCATCTTAAGGGATTTGCAAATGATATGTGCAGGTTTGGAGGTGTCTCGCGACGAAGCAGACGCGGTCGCCGAATGGTACCGAACGCCGCGAATTCCTGAAGAACCAGACTGCTGCGATATATCTAGAGATTTTATGAGGTTTGTATACTTTATTTAAGGCATCAATGGTATTTTTTGCAAGATAATTTATTTTCTTGTGACGTCTCATCAGCTCCAGTAGACAAGATGACGAAATAACGACGTCTAAGAAATATATAGAAGGACATTTATAACGTAACTAGCTGACTCGCGCAACTTCGTCTGTGTTTTTCCCGTTTTTGCAACATTTTTCATTTATGGTATCTACGGCGCACCTACCTACCCTACCTGCCTACCCTACCTTCCTACCCTACCTGCCTATCCTACCTGCCTACCCTACCTGCCTACCCTACCTACCTACCTTTCTTTTTTCTCGTTTGAAAATTAAAAACCAACGGTGTTCCTTCTCCTGACCGTACGGCCGGGGTCGCGGGATTCGCAAAAGCATGCACCGCAACCCCGACCCTACCTACCTACCTACCCTCCCTACCTACTCTACCTACTTACCCTACCTGCCTACCCTACCTGCCTAACCTACCTGTCTACCCTACCTGCCTACCCTACCTACCTACCCTACCCACCTACCCAACCTACCTACCTACCCACCTACCCAACCTACCTACCTACCCTACCCTACTAAATTATAGCCTATTTGTTGCCGAGGACTAATAGCTATATAACAAAAAAGTTTCATCAAAATCCGTATAGTAGTTTTTGTGTTAAAGCCGGACAACAGACAGACAGACAAAAAATTTAAAATGTTTTTTTTTGTTTGTGTTACTTGTATGAAGACCCCCCTAAGGGTATTTTTTATAGTTTTTATTCAATGTACAGAATTGAACTCTTTTACAGTTTTATTCTTCGATCAAGAATAGTACTAGATTCCCGATAAGCGCTTCAAAAACGGCCCGAAAAATAAGAGCACAAATATTTTTGTGCTCTTATTTCAAATTAGTATGTTCCAATGATAACCAACGTTAAGACGTCAAAATGCCGCAGTGCGTGTTCAAAAATTGTGTAAACAACCACTGTAACACCAAGGTTTTTGAAAGGAATATCTTTTTTTTTATAAGTTTATATCATTAAGTGTTTTTCATAAAATAAAAACAGAATTAAATAGTAAATATAAATCAATTAGCAAATATTATGATTGTTTGACCAATGTTTGTGACAACTCGCCAACTATTCTAACAAACATCGACTGTTTTGGAACAGGGAGTGCATGGAGTAGTGTTGTTATTTTAGTTTCTAGATTTCTTTGCGACCCATTTCGCTGTGTATTTAAACGCATAAATTTAAAAAGATGTGTTTTCACAACATAAAATAAGCTTTATGAAACTAATTATAGAAAAATTAATTGATGTAAGATAACATTATACTTGTAAAAAAGAAACCGCTCAAATAAAAATTGATTCTAAAAGATAGCTTTATAACAAGCTGAATCTGTTTAAAGGTAATTAAACATACATTCCGTTTAAACAGACAGATTACGATTGTCCAGATACAATATTTAAAGAATCCAACTCGCACGCACTTTCATGATTGTTTACCATACATTCTTATTTGCAATTGAATTTAAATGAAAAAAATAATTTCATTTCAATCAAATTGATTTAATACAAATATTTTTTTATAACTTCTAAATCGCGTACAGCGGGACAGGAGCGATACAGAACATTGACGTCAAGTTCTTACAGAGACGCTCACAGTGCTATACCGTATTAGTTTACGATATGTCAAAACCAAAGTCCCTAGCAAAACTGAATGAGTGGGTCGAGGAACTTCAAATATACTCAACCAAGAAGAACATAGTCTGCTAGTTGTCGACAGTAAGATTGACAAGCATATCATTTTGGGACCCAGTGCATAATATCAGCAAGCACATTGGATCACCCGCGTAACGAGGGTTGATATCAAGCAGGTGGCCGGTCATAAAACAATAAGCCAAAACCTCTAACAACATGGATTTACGAAATAAATATTGTGCCGATCCCACCTAGTGTGGGATAGCGGCAGGAAAATGATGATGAACTTCTAAATCGCGTACATAAGTAAACACACCCATTTCATTATACGGTTTGATTACAATAAGCCAACCCGCACATAATTAATAGCAAAATAAGTGTTGTACTATTTTTGTACTACTATTTTTTTTTAAATCGGTTATATATAACTTTCGTCTAAAAAATGTATTCTAAAACTCTATGTCTTTCTGTACTTACTGTGTTCTGAGGACTGTGTTCTGAGTTTCTGAATTTGAAATATAATACCAAGAACTACGTCTAGTTCCAAAATAGAGTAAGCACGAAATTGTCTACATAATGGTTTAAACCTAATTGCTTGGATTTTAAGTTTCAATTTAGAATAAATATTTTTGTCCTTTTTTAAAAACGACTTTTTATGTTCAAGTGATATTCAAAATTTTTTTGTTTTTACTTTTCTCTGATGACAGATGGACTTAAATATAAATATTTTGCAATCGTAACTAAACTTTATTTTTGAGTGTTAAGGTTCATAATAAACTGAAGTTGTTAATATTAAAACGTTTTACTATATTTCGTAGTAAGAAATATAAATGTATAAATGTGTGCAAACGTGGCCACTTCATCGACTTATTTTTGTTCCTGATCCTTAATCTAGTACTATTATTGATCGAAGGTTTTATTATATGTATATAGATTTTCACGTTTTTGCAACATTTTTCATTTATGCTCCGCTCCTATTGGTCGTAGCGTGATGTTATATAGCCTATAACCTTCCTCGACGAATGGACTATCCAACACAAAAAAAAATTCATTTCCTCAATACTCAATACTTTATTGCATTCCATAATGTGTACATATAATAATAACAGTTGGTATGTTAAACATCGAATCAATTATGGACCCTGTCGGGCACAGCAAGGTTAATTTTTCAATAGGAGAGAGGATGAAGTCGCTTTTTGTTAAGAAAAAGTTAAATATTGAATTAAAATAGTAGTATTATTTGCTTTTATGGTATTTATATTTTTATAATTATTAATGTATTTGGATTTAAGTTATTGCACGATTTACGTTATTAACACTATAAATTATAATCCCACCAAAAACATTCTGTAAAAAACTAGCCAAGTCTCTATGGAGCTGCTTGTTTATCTCTAAAAAGTAATGAAATCTAGACAAAGTCGTGCCCAGTCTAAGGTTCCTTACTGCGATTTCTTTATTATTATAGTTAATGTTGTGTGACTTGGCCGTTGAAGGGTACACAAGGCTACAAAACCAGGTGCTCCATGACACCATTGTGCACCAATCTGTCGCCAGAACCGCTACCCATTGACGATGGAAAATTGCCACTCGGAAAACGTTGATTCAATAACCAGTCAATTGTAGGCTTGATAAAGCTGCGTATTTCAATAATACTTATGTATAGGCGAGCCTAAAACAAACAGTATAAAAAAAACCAGTACAGACGGACTTCTAATCATTGATAGAAGTCCGTCTGTACCTGTCCCGTTGACTTGTACCCACTAACGTATAAAGAATGTTCAACGGCCAAGTCACACAACATTAACTATAATAATAAAGAAATCGCAGTAAGGAACCTTAGACTGGGCACGACTTTGTCTAGATTTCATTACTTTTTAGAGATAAACAAGCAGCTCCATAGAGACTTGGCTAGTTTTTTACAGAATGTTTTTGGTGGGATTTCACTTCTTTTTGTAGAAACGTGGGGCATATTGTTTTTTTATTTTATTTTTTTGTCAAATGAAGCGGCCTACCAAGTTGAATATTTTTTGTAAAGGCGGTATGTCGATCTCTAATATTAGGTCCCCACCTATGAAATCTGCGTTTTGTATGGAGAATTTTAAAGAAGTTGCATTTTTCATACTAACATTTTCTTAATTTATTTAACAACTATGAGCACTAATATTTTAAAACTTTTATGCACTAATGTTTAAAAACTAAGATAACGTATGCCACTTAGATTATGCGACAAAAATAAGTTTTGGCTAAGTTAAAACAAAAATAGTGGTCATTTCTGCTAACAAAAAGAGGAGTCATTTTTAAGGTATTTTTTATGTTTAGAAAACTATAAGTAATAAGGTTTTTTTACTATTGGTAGTTGTCTATGATGGTCATTATTCGATATAATATCAAGCAATCGATATATATTTTAAATCATAGAAGTGACGAGGTTCTCTATTTGTGAGAAAAAAACGCCAATTTCATAGGTAAGGACCTAATAGTTTGGTTGGGCTCTTGTGTTTTCTAATCAGGGTCACCAAGTGCTCCAGATCTTCGATTATCCTAGTTTTTATAGTTTTCCCTTTATGTGGCCATTAAACCCTAACTCTGTACCAAATTTCAGCTCTCTGAGTTTATGGGAAGTACTAGTTCTATTCTGATGATCATGAGTGAGTGAGTGAGTGAGTGTCATAAATGCGAAACTTTGCTTTCCCTGAACTTCGGAACTAAATAACCTACAGACTTGAAATTTTGTATTTTAAGTATGTGATTATAGCTTACTGGATGACGAACATTTCTGCGTTCTGGTCTTATCCAGAGGTTCTCAAATAGGGGCCTGAACATGCGGCGAAATGGTTCCAGTAAAGGATGGTACGGCAGTGTTTGCTTCGCGCTCGACTTGGCGGGGGCACTGCCGTGCCCCCCGATAAACTAAATATTTAATTTTAATGAGTCTTGTAGAATGATAATATATTTAATTGTGTAATGTTAGTAAGTAAATTTAAATTTTATTGTATATTATTATTATTATATAATTTATATATTTTATTTGACATTTTAAATTAACAGTATTTTTATATTTTAAAATAATTTTATATTCAAAAGTGAAATTTAAAATGAAATGTAGGTATTATGTCAAAATGGTTTTATTGTTGTTGAAATTTATCGCGAAAGTATTCGTCAATAGTGTAGTAGCTTTTGATTATTAGAAATTGTTTTAATTTATTGATGAAGATATTATATTTATTTATATTTTTAATGTATTCCGGTAACTTATTGTATATTTTAATAGACATAACAAATGTACTAGAAGAGTGCATTTTTAACCGTGAAGTGGGTAGGTTTAACCTACTTTCATGTCTGAGTGCAATTTTTGTTTGGATGTCTCCCCTTTTGGTGTAAAATTGTGGATATTTTCTTACAAATTTACAAATTTCAAGTATGTAGAGGCAGAGAAGGGTTAATATTTTTAGGTCTTTAAAGTGGGTTTTACAGAAGTCTGTATCTTTGATATTTTTTAAGATTCTAATTATTTTTTCTGTAACGTGAATAATGTAGGCGCGTCCGTACTATTTCCCCATAAGATTCCAACCAGTGATTCCAACCATTCCAACCAGTGGCTCCTCAGATTAGCGCGTTCAAACAATATATTCCCGTTTTTGCAACATTTTTCATTTATGCTCCGCTCCTATTGGTCGTAGCGTGATGTTATATAGCCTATAACCTTCCTCGATAAATGGACTATCTAACACAAAAATAATTTTTCATTTGCAATAAGTAGTTCTTGAGATTAGCGCGTTCAAACAATATTTTCCCGTTTTTGCAACATTTTGCATTTCTGCTGCGCTCCTATTAGTCGTAGCGTGATGTTATATAGCCTATAGCCTTCCTTGATAAATGGACTATCCAATACAAAAAGATTTTTTCTATTCCAGCCAGTAGTTCCTGAGATTAGCGCGTTCAAACAAACAAACAAATTCTTCAGCTTTATATATTAGTATAGATTGTTCGATAGCATAAGTACTTTTCAGTGATGTTTTTTTTCCTTGGCCATCGAAGATGTCATCTTCTCTAAGACAAGTTGTCAAAATCATGCCATGAAAAAATATTCCTAATAAAAATGAATGTTATTTCCAGCACGTCACTAATCGGTTCTGGTTCCGTGGCCCACTCGCGCACGTCGTCAGTGGGCGAGGCGGGCGCGGGCTACCTGCCCATGGCACCCGGGCACGACCCGCTGGCCGGACTGATATCCGCGTCCAGCGGGTCACTGTGCAGCGGGACGCCTTCCACAGACCCCAGGTTTAGGTGAGTCTACAACACCCAGCCAACTTGGTGACACGTATAATTGAAGAGTATAACTAACCAAGGTTTACCCCCCCAGTGAGTACCAGCTGGAGCCGGCCACGTCGCACATCGGGCTGGAGTGCCGACCGCCGCGCGCGTACAGCGTGGGCTCGCGGCCGGCCGGCACGCCCGCGCCCGAGGGCCGCCACCGCGCGTACAGCGTGGGAGCGCGCGCGCGCCCGCCGCGCCACCCGCACGCGCGCGCTAACACCGAGGACCACATGGAGATCGACTTCTCTAACAACTCGCCCGCCAACAGGGTGAGTCCCGACCTGTAGCTAGGTGCCGTGCGGCGCGGGCTCGGGCCGGCCGGCCGCACGCAGTACCTTGGAACTGTACAAAGTCTTTCTGGATTCATCTTAAAACATTTTTTACAAATTCAATCGTCAAACACTGACTTTTGAGGCTACGAAATTCTGTAATACGAACTAGCTGCATTTTATTACCGACTTAGAATGTTTCGTATTGTACTAGAACCCTTCCTGCCTCGTCTGTTTCTTCTGGCTCATTATTTTATAACAATAAATCGATTTTCTTGGTTGATTAAGTCAATGCAACGCTTTCCCCAGGTGGTCGCGCGCACACCTCCCACGGCGTGCTTCGCAGAACCGCGACCTAAGACTAATGTGGACGAATACGTGGACATGTCGCCTCGCAACGCTGGATACGTAGAGATGAGGCCCGGCGAGCACCGCCCGCGCACCCCTCCGCCCGCGCCGCTCCCGCCGCCGCTGACGCCCGCCACCCCGGCCACGCCCGCCACGCCTGACGGCTACGTGGAGATGAACTACGGCCGAGCGCCCACTCGGCCGATCGCGATCGGGGCCACTCGGCCGCCTCCGCCACTCGCCGCGTCGCCCGACGAGCGACGTCGTCCCCGTGACCCGCGGACTCCACACGGGTCACAAACACTATTCGACATGTCGCTCGACTCCCCCGCTTCTCCTCAAGACATCGAAACGACTGAAATTTTAGAAGAAGACCCTCCTCATCATCCTCTCACCACGGTTAGAGAGATTTCTGAAGATGGTCGACGGAGCCCTGAACTGACCGTAGGTCCGCGGCGGAGCCCCACGGTGTCGGTGTCGCCGCAGTACGTGACGCTGGCGCTGCTGGCCGCGCCGCCCAAGACGCCCGAGCCGTGCGGCGACGAGCTGTCCTGTAACCCCACCGCTAATAAGACTATCGCGAGGGTGCCTGACCCTATTGAGATAAGAGGTAAGAGGTTTATGTATTCACGTTATCATGATCCAATTGAAAAGGAGATAAAAAGGATAGCTTTTTCAAAGCTTATTTTGTAAATCCCCAAAAAATTCAATGTGGTTATAAAACAATTTTTTTAACTAATAGTAACAATTTATTCAACATCATTTATTTCAAAAGCTGAAACGACGGCCACAGCAACGCTAGTACTAGCCGGAGGCGGGGCTCCGGCGCGGTTCAGTCTCGATGACAAGCGCTCCCCACCTCCCATCGCGGCACCATCCCCTTCCCCCTCCCCCTCCCCGTCGCCATCCCCCAGCGCGACGTCCTCGGCCGCCCCGCTGAACTACGCGGCACTGGACCTGGAGCCCCGCAGAGCGGCGGCGGCCCCTACCCAGCGCGCCTACACGCAGATAGACTTCATACGCAGCGAGAAGCTACACGCCGCCGACGCCACATAGACTGCAGCCTACACGCTACACGCTACACGCTACACGCGGACACTCACTGTATGTTCGTCAGAGGACAGAACTGATGAGTAACAAGAGTACACCTCTGCAACCGTCACACCAAAGTATACCAACAAGTTTTTAGTGAAAAACGAGGTACGCTACTTTCAATTCTAGACAGTACAGCTTTGAAACAGCTCTCGAAAGTTCTAGTGAATAGCCAAACAGTTGAATTAAATTTAACTTTTTGGCCAGTGACGAGTGTGCCGCGAGTTAGCGACATAGACGCTTTACTGACGTAGCCGACTGCCATGTAATTTAAGCCTAGTGACATTAATTAGGCCCGAAATGGCCCATAGCGATAGTGAAATTCGGTTGCCGTATTTATAAGCTGTGAATGTGTCAAATTAATGCGTCAGACTGAATCTTATGTCGCGGTTTTAACGTTTAATGTTGATAAGTCAAGCCAGGCAAAACAAGATAAATGATGGTATCAGGCGTTACTTTGCGGAAATCCATGACCTATAAATATACAATAAAATATTTAGTGTTAATTCCGCGAAAAACAGTTGATCAAACCTGCATGCAGTATGCAGCACCGCCCTCCCGCAAATATATGCAAAAGCAGAAAGTGCGATTAATAACATGCAACACAAGCAAAACAAACCGATACACGTGTTTCGCCCCTCCACGGGGCATCCTCAGGTGATGTTGACTCGTCGACCGCTTGGACGCGACGCTTGTTTCGCGTATGCATATATTTGCGGGCGGGAGGGCGGTGCTGCATACTGCATTCAGGCTTGATCAACTGTTTTTCGCGGAATTAACACTAAATATTTTATTGTATATTAACAGGCAAAACGATCTAATGTCGGATATTTTTTTTTAATCAATTTTTTGGCTTAATAATTAAATGCTCTTTCACACGGTAATTTTAAAGTCTAATCAAAGGACGACCTTGTTCAAGCAAGAAAATGATGATGAATGTATGACAAACTCGAAAATTCACATTGATAACTCATATTAAACTCAAACACTTTGGAAAGGAACTTATTCTCGTATTTATACATTTGACATTTGCTTCTTAAATGTTGTTTTGATATAACATGAGCCACTGAATTACAAAAAAAAATTGGCTTTTGTATATTTTGACAGCTCCACTTGGGATGCTAATCCCAGGCTATATTAAGAGTGGTTTGTTGCCGACCATACTTTCTAATCCCAGGCTATATTAAGAGTGGTTTGTTGCCGACCATACTTTCTAATCCCAGGCTATATTAAGAGTGGTTTGTTGCCGACCATACTTTCTAATCCCAGGCTATATTAAGAGTGGTTTGTTGCCGACCATACTTTCTAAGTCCAATTCGTTCTCTCCTACGGCTAGTTTACTATGTTTTCCCAAATAACTCATTATTTTATCTATGGAACAATCAGTTTAGCTTAGCATGACTTATCGGGATTGACGTGTAGGCACGCTGTGCGTTTTAGATGCAGTGTTGATGGATATGCACTAACAAACGGCGTGCACGCCGCATTCAGTTGGAACTGTAGCCGTTGAGGTGTGTCATACGAACAAAAAGTACAGTAAGATAAAACTATCATTATTGTTTACAAAAACTTACAAATAATTAAAGTATAAAAATAGATAAGTATTTATCGTGAAAACAATCTATTTAGCCTTAGTTTTGCTATTTTGCTAAATTAGAAAATATATATTTTTTTAAGAATTACATTGGCGTCGATTCTGTTGCGCACTTTGACAGGGCTAAACTAAACTAAGGGTGTTTGTCTCTTTCTGTTTCAATAGAAAAAGAAAGTAAGTGACAGTTGCGTTTAGTCTAGTTTAGTACTGACAAAATATGCTATAGAATCGACACCAATGTCTGTAAATATATATTATTATACCAGCTAACGCCAGCGGCTTCACTGGCGTGGTATGTCAATAGAAAGTATCCTATAACCTTCTCCGGGTTTCAGACTATCTCTGTGCCAATATTCATCAGACAGTTTCAAAACTCACTTTCGCATTTATTAATTATTAGTGTGGATTTGATTAGTCGCCTATCAAAATCTATATCTTTCTAGTTCAGAAGTGAGATGAACACTTGTTTTCTTTCTAAAATTTCTAAGTCTACGTCTAAGTTTTTTATATCAAATAAACCAGAATACAGGTACTTTTAAAACGACAAAACTAAGTGCACGATTCTGTTAGGTAGATCCTATTTTAAATTTTGAACGATTTATCGCTACTCAATTTTAAGTTGCCGTTAATTTCGTGCTGTCTCTGTCATTTCCCCTTAGAGTGACAGTGACAGCACGAGACTTACGCGAACTTAAAATTGAGTAGCGTTTGAGTATTTGGCCATTAGTTTCGTGTTTAATTGTTAAACTGTTACTTCAATTCGCATTATTGTATGATGTACCTCAACGGATACAAGTAAAATAAGAGCTGCTTTATCATTTGTCATCAGCCTGTATCATAAGGAGACAGTTTGATAGTATAATATACAGAGCGATATCTTTCACACTTATTTTCTAGACTAGTCTAGAAGATGTATACATAAATATACACTCTTATTAGGGATGTATAATATAGTATACACAGATTAAATGATGTATAATTCAGTACAGTCTTCTAGACTCGCCTGTCACTTGTATTAGACTCGATGTCGCTTGCTTCTGTTACTATATAATAGTACACACATTTTGTTATTAATTTTATTCTTATTACATTTTTTATTATTATTGTTATGAGACTTCAGTGATACGTTTGTATAGCAAACATTTATATAAATATATAATATGACACTTTAAGAAATTATACTAAGTCTAACTCCAAAAGTTTTCACTAAATTAATTAATACATTATCATGTTATTTTATTCATTTGTAATTAAATATTTATTTCTTTAGATCTTAGTATATCTCTCTAGTACAATCGCGGAAAAAATCATTAAGAAATAAAATTAAAAATATTCGTGCACGGGAATGTTTCAGTGAAGTGTTGACGCGTTGGTTCCGTCGTGAACTTTTAAAAGTAAATTTTATTGTAATAATTATAATGCCACGGTTGTGAGAGAGGCCTAACAGATAGTTGGTACAATACACGATTATGTTCCGGCGACATACTGCCTACTGTGTTCTTAGAATACTCTGTGCAATTTTAAACACGATATAAATGTTATTTCTACACTGTTATTGTTTGTTATTTGCCATGTTGTGTTCCGTTCGTGGTTATGGAGTTTAGACCGATACAAAAATATATATAACTGAAATATAATCGATGTTTAATTGGCTTAATTCAGCGGCAAGCGCTTTACGCGCGTTTAGTCTCTACGGACTGTTCAAAAAGCGAGTTGTCAAAACGTGCGTCAGACTTTGCCATCTGATTTAAGCCTATAATTATAAAATAAATTAATATTCCAAATCACAAAATATTTAAGTGTTATTACAAATGTAATTATATCCATATTTGAATAGATATCTGTTTTCACTGTGTATATTATAGTAATCCAAAACAATGTTTGAAAGATATTAGAATAATCCCGAACGGAACATCCTAAGCTTAATAAGTAATCGTCCTAACGTAACGATTGCTTATCAAGCTGACAGTCAAGTTAGACAATGATAAACAGAGTTATTTGAGCTTGTAGTTTAGAAAAAAACTGTGTTCATTTAATTTTAATATTAAAAACAGCCAAATGATGGTAACTGCTTTAATTGGTATTCATTTTGTTATTTTTTTGGTTGGTTTTAATTACCCAGAGATATTTTGCGCCATAAAATCTAGTGCTTCGTCCTACTAATAATTTTACTTACTTGTACACTGCAACACAAAAGTGTTTCGTAATTTGTATCAAGCTAAGACATAAACGATAAAGAGATAACTGTGAAGACACGTCGTGTAAGCTTTTCACTGACCTGAAACGCAAGCTCAAATAACATCTACGTAAATTATGTGTTCAATACAAATCTGTTTTTATCTTACGACTGCTGTTTATATCCGAAAATTATTAGAGGAATATTTTAAATAAACAAAAGTTGACATTTTAAACACATAGTTCGATATTATTATTATTTTTTACTATTAATTATTTTCTTCTTGTTACGAGGCTTCGCAGCGATGTTAAATTTTAATAGAATGTTAATGCAGAGATCAGTCGAATGTTATATTTTGTTGACTAAAGAGTTTTTAAGTTCAAGTTATAATTATTTAATGTTACATTATTGTGTTGAAGTAAAGGAAAATAGTTATTTTTGTTTATCAAACTTAAACTTTGTATACTTTCCGCATTACGAAAGTCACGTTTAACAGACAATACGCCTGTCAAAAGGCCTGATATGCGCTATAGAAGGTGATTTTTTTCGTCTATGGTATCAATTTTTTCCAAGTTATAAAGTTTTTATTAAGTTGCAAAAGTAAAATGTATGTTAATAATTTTATATCTTCGCGAAGCTTCGGTAACAAGACAAGGCAACGACAACGCAACCTCGTTGTCAAGTAGATGAAATTGTATCGTTAAAGTGACTACTTACGGACATAGATGTAGCTGACGATCGTTGTATACAATAGTTCAATTTCCGTTATATAAGTGTAATTATAAAAGCAGTGTACTGAGAAAAGTTGAGTGAGAAAATGTTAACACTTTTCCAAAAAACACTACCCGCCGCAAACATTTGATCTAAAGTCAAACGATACAAATTGATCTCTCTTTCTTTGTTTAAAATTCAAGCGTTCAAATTGTCTCGTTTGTGTTATCTTACTTTGTTAAACTATTATGGTGAATCTACTCCTAATATTAACTTAGTTGGAGAGGTTAACAAGATTGTCAATAGTCAAAGATGAAAAAGTGTAGACATCTTTGTCTATACAAGCAGAAGTGACATGGTCATCCTAAAATAATTTTTAATCTTAACTTTTTTCAGCACGCTGTCTAAACTAAAACAAACGCGCCTCTCAAAATTAATGACAACTGAGATAAAAAACAGAATGTTCCACATTCCGACTTATAAACAATTGACTAGCCTCCTGTGTTCAAATACTTCCTAAAACCAATGTAACGTAGTAATAGAAAAAAGCTTCCTTTGCCCGCGCTCGATTTATTAAAAGTAATGGGACCTGTATATTAATGCGTGACTGAGTCAACACTAAATTTTTTATATTAAAAAAAATAATGTTATTTATTCCCGCGTAAGTGAGTGAGAAGTCTTGGGTTAAACGTGAAACGTTAGACTTTTCTCTCTGATTGTACTGTAAAATGTAAGCTTTAAGTATGCCAGATGAAAATCAGCACAAGTTTTTTTTTTATAGAATAGTAGTTGTATGTCGCTTAGGGATACGTTTTTGATTTTTGTGAATTTTGGGAGTTTTCTTTATTGACAAATTAAAACCATCACTGTAGTTTGAAAGTTCAGTCCAGTGTTCACAATGGGAATTATGTTGTTCCGTATCACAGTAAAAAGCAGACATTGGACATGAAAAATATAACAACACTAGCCTAAATTAAAAGGAACAAAAAAAATCTTTAGACAATGCCTTTGTACAATTAAAAACAAAAGTGATTTCATAAAATCGAGTATACATATGTTTTTTTTTATTATAAAGAAAACTCCAACTTTGACAGGTATTCCTAAGAGCCCAGACGATATTAGTCCTGATTCATCTCTGTTATCAACGTCGTATTAAACGGATTCGTTGACAAGACGTATAGTAGTATAGTACAATTTGGCAAGGCCACTGTTTTACATTTTTGTATTTTAATATTTTTTTAGGATGAAATACTCGCTCTTCGTTAGAGCGAATGTCTGTAGCGCGCTGGTTGGGAGTCGCAACGGACGTACTTTGAAATCAAAACGGTACCGTGTCTTGGGCTACGAAGAATTTCACAGGTCTGCTGGCAGAATTTCTTTTAAAATAAGCAGTAACTTTGCAGTTTAGTGTTTTTCTTTAAAGACAATGTAAAAAAATGCTTTTTTACAAAGAAAATTCATGAAGTTGCCAGTGACGAAGTACTTATAATCAATTTAAAAAGTTCCCTGTTCAATATTTAAAATTATTTTAGGTTTCTCCTGCTTTAATTGCTTACCATGCTAAGTAATCTAAGCGTGATATTATGTTACCTAGTCTCCACTTTTTAAAATTTAAAGTATAGGCTATTATACACCGCCATCATTTAAAAACATACCTTTCAAAATCAAAAGTTCACGATATCTCAACCAGGTAATTTAGATAAGCCAATTCGCAGATTGCTAGTGCCACCTCGCAGTTACGTAGTACCATGTGTAGATACATATTGTAACACTAATATATATTGTATATTATATTATACATTTAATTTTATTCCACGTAGCGTAAGAAGTGTTGAGTTTAACGTAGGTGTAAGGATAGACGGGTACAGACGAGATAGCGTTATGTAGAAGATTGATAGAATCTCCTTTTAAAATATGCCAACAATCTTCGATGTTATGATACACAAATTAAGCAAAAAGATTTTGAGTACCTACATAATATGTTCGGGGGATGTGTTAGCAGATGTACACTCGTACAGTCGTTTTAATTGTTATCAAATATTTTAGAATTATATATTATAATATGGAGGCTTCGCGTTACGTTGAAAGAAAAACCTTTGATTTGCATTTTGTGATTTAATTTACAATCTTAACACTTTTGTAGCTGATTGTATACTTGTTCGTAAATTAGATAAATTATACATTTTGGTAATATGTATTTTGTTTGTAAGCTGCTAATGTGGTCTCGCCTGAGCATACCCTTTCTTCGCAAATACATAGCAAGGTCACAAAACAGTTGTACAACAGAAATTTAAGCGAAGCATATTCTAAAAGGAGCTTCTGGTTACATTTACATTGGTGAGACTTGTATTATGCGACATCGAAAGCTAGTGTGAATGCGGCCTTATTTTAATATATTTATAATTATAAAAATATACAAAATAATTTACCAAACTCCGTGTGTTACGTCATGACAAGATGGAGTTGTTTTTTTTTTAAGAAATCTATACTAGTCCCATTGCAAGTTAAACAGAATTTTTGCATAAAAATGTTCCTGTAAACGGCGTAAAGGTTTTTTTATAAGGTTTAAATATAAGTTTAACTATTGTAACGTCTAGAACAGTTTCTAAAATAGTGGTTTAGTACCTGGGATGAATCGACACGCTATGCTGCGAGCGCTTGCTGTGACGTCGCCGACGTCAGTCAGATCACGACACGATGAGGCAAATTCTGTTGTTTTGAAATGGAAAAAAAAAAAATTATATTTTTTTACAAATGGTGCTACCGTTTTGTGTTTTAGTCGATGATAGCTTAGCCGCTCCTACTGCCATGTAGATAGTGAAGTATCGTTGCGTGGCGCGTGAGACGCGCGCGCGTATCACAATCTGTTATAGATATCATGAACATCACCACACTGAGCGTACGTTAAACTAGGTGTAGTCATAGCTTTTGTAACTTGCAACGTTGTTCGCGACCCCTGAACTTGTAACTTGCGTACTGGGTTACAAACATTTTCCCAAAATATAATAGTATCTGCGGCTCAAACAGCTTAGTGCGTACGCCACGCGCACTGCAAAATGATACAACTTTTGAATCCCAGTTCGCAGTTACAAGTCAGTGCACTATAAAAGTATCACAATGTCAATCGTGTTTATAGACTCGTTGATCGATGCGTGCCACTCGGTCGGCGTGTCCGCCGTTAAATTATATAAAAATATCTAAATCTAATTTCTTTGGTACATAAATTTTGTTTACTTTCATATTATTGTAAATAAAAAGAAAAATAAAAGCTTTGGATTTGCGCATTTGTTTATTTATTATACTCAAGAGTAGATAGAACCTTATATTTGATTATGGTAGATACAGGGCCTTATTTAGGATCTGTAGGACCTAGCTTGCGGTGCGGGCCCTACTTACGGGGGGATAAACTGCAAAATTCGTTTTTTGTGCAACTTTCTAAGTCAAAGCCTATAGCAGTCCACTGCTCAACATGGACCTCTCTCAAGTTGAAAATTCAAAACTTTATAAAATAAAACTGTAATTTAAAAAAATATTAAATTTCAATTTATTTATATTAAATTTCAATTTATTTATATTAAATTTCAATTTATTTATATTAAATTTCAATTTATTTATATTAAATTTCAATTTATTTATATTAAATTTCAATTTATTTATAAGCCCAGTTGAGCAATAAAAAATGCTACCATTGGTAAGCAAAACGATTTGGTCCTATGAAACTGGCATAAGATTGTACAGATCTTACGTAGGTACATGGCTGAGGGCTTTACCGCCACGGTACTTCGAGGACTGATGATGCTGATGATACGCCGTTTAAGAGACTTCTGAGGATCGTATGTATATAAGCGAGACTTTGCGAGTAAAAACTCTTTTTTTGTACCTTTTTCGAAGTGCTTAATTTTTGACCCAAAGGTTGACTGGTAGAGAATGCCATTGGCATTAAGTCCGCCCTATGTACCACCAATTGTACATGAAGTTTAAATAAATAAATAAAAATAAAACAAGAAAATTATGAAATACTGTTTATTTTACATAATAATTACATATTGATCACGCACAACTAAAATAAATGCATATGAAGACCAACCCGCTCACTAAAACAGTGTACTATATTAAAACAAGACTATTATTAAAACGTAACAACGTCAATATCGTCGCTGGGCAGTGAAAACCTCGTAAAGGACAAAATAGTTTTTATTTTTTGTTATTTGTTGGGTAAAAAACCTTGTAATGCATATTTAGCACGAACGTGCACAGCTCTAAGATGAAATAGATAATAAAACAGAAGAACCTTACATCTACACTTCAAACTTTTTTTTAAAAGGTAGTTATTATCTCCTGTAAAATTACGTTCATTGCAATTACGAGGTTTTAACTGCACAGCGACGATATATTCTTGTGACAGACATAAATACTAATAATAAGACACAAACAGTCTTAACATATTATGCACAACTCTTAATTAATATCCGTCACTGATATTGTAATGTAAAGCGGCAAGTATTGCGCAAGTAGAGTACTGCAAGATGGGCGTAGCCAGGATTTTCTCCAGGGTGGGGCAAACTCAGTCAGACAGTAAATATTTGTCTTTTCAATAAATCTGGAAGTGCAGAATGGGATTGTAGGACAAAATTGCCCCATAACTTTATTATTTTTTTCTTTATTTTCATAGTCTGCTTAGTTGGCGACAATAAGATTGACAAGCATATAATTTTGAGGCCCAGTACATAATATCAGCAAGCACATTGGGTCACCCGCGCGACGGCGCAACGAGTATTCCCAAGGAGGGTTGATGTCAGGCAGGCGGCCGGTCATAAAACAATAAGCCAAAACCTCTAAAAACATGGATTTATGAAATACATGTTGTGCCGACCCCATCTAGTGTGAGATAAGGGCAGGAAGAAGAAGAAGAACCTTATTTTTGAGGTCCAAATAAGTATAGACGGAGTCGGGCATTGGTCTGCCTATTTAGGGTAATTGTTCTGTGGATATGGCTGGCGAGTTGACTGAATTTAGACTGTTTACCTATTCTTTCCTGTGCTAGGGTGGGCCAAGCGCCCCATCTGCCCCACCCTGAATGCGCCTATGACTGCAACCAACTTTCAAACTGTGGACACACGCAGCAAGGGGACTTGTGTAAGTTTAATCCATTACTTGCGCAGTAAAACTTGCTAGTAAATATTGTGCTTAACGATACGAGTGAACTTTATATCTATCCTCCTGTGGACATAACACGAACTTTTGACGTATATTATCGTAAACGTATCGTTAATGTAGGCGAATTTTGAATCGAAAATACAACTGTCCTAGGGGGCCATTCAAGTATTACGTAAGCAGAATTTTGTAATTTTTGACCAACCGCTCCCTCTTGTCAGCTAAAGTAAGCAAAGCTTTTACCCCCCCCCCCCCCCCCTATGCTTACGTAAACATTAGGTTTTTTACCTTTTAACCGTTTGAGTCGCATTTCTGCGACAGAGAACATGCATGGTTTTTTTGTTCTATTTTCGTCCTATGGACTGCGTGGACTAAAACGTTATTCAATAGAGACAATTATGATTTACAACAATTACTTCAAATTGTTTCATAGCTCTAAGTATTGAAAAAGTTTAATATATTTATTGTAGGTATTATTTTATCGATTCGTAGTCGCGCGCTAGGGGCACGGCAATTGATATTTAGCCACGCGCTTAAAAGGTTATCTGTTCAAGTTTCTTTATTGTTATTCATGAGCAGCTGTTTTCAAGTCTATAAAAATAAATAAATAAATAAAAATTGCTGACGTAATCATCATCTAGACACCCCCGTCTCCCAAATCATCAAAAATAAGCTAAGCAAAGACCCCCTCACCCCCTTTCGTGCTTACGTAATACTTGAATGGCCCCCCATAACATTTCGGTTAATTTTTTTGCGACATGCACAATTTGTATCATACATAGATATGAATAAAGTTTTCAATTTAATTAAATAGTATGTGCGAAACGAGTATTTCCGATTCAAAATTCACTTACATTAACTTTACAACATTCGTGGTAGGCACTGAGCCTAAATAAACATAATTTGCTTCGTAGCGTGAAACATTAAAAACAAAATGAATGAAACACACATAAAAGATCGAATATTCTCAATCAACTATTCCTAATTAACTCATCTATTATCATAAATCAATTTCTTGCAACAATTCTTCTATATTCTTATAAACTATAGCACACCTGTTTTAGTGAGTTGAAACTGTCTACAGATACAGTAAAATAACTATAGTATTCAATAATGATAACAGATAAGTATCAAATAGGGTGGGAAATCCAATGGCGCAGATATAATGCCGCGCGTTTTTTTAATATCTTCCAAAACACGTCACAGAATGTAAGATGCTTTAGAATTCTTACGAACATGGGAATATTCCGAAAATTACGAATTACTACTAAACCAGGCAATATTGTTTGCTCTGGCAACGTAATAATGCCAGAATGTGTAATATAATGTTGCCAGAACACTTGACTGCCTTATTGGTCTAGTGGTCGCAAGCGCGACTGCTGAGCATGGGGTCCTGGGTTCGATCCCCAGGTCGGACAAAGTTATTGGGTTTTTCCATTAGAAATTTCTCAGTAGCAGCCCGGAGTCTGGATTTGTACCCGGTTAATGGCAATAGGCTCGCCCTCTATTACATGGGACTTAAACATAACTGGCGAAACGAGGGTGTACTAAAAACACCTCTGCCGAACCCTTAGGGGAATTATAAGGCGTGATGTTATGTTATGTTGCCAGAGTAAAAAATATTACCTGGTTTAATAGAAATTCGTAATTTTCGGTATATTCCCATGTTCGTACCCTAAAGCACTTTATTTACTGCATTATATTTTACTAAGCCATTTGTACGACTCCTGATATGATATTTTTCGTTGAAAAATAAACAAAACAGAAATATTATAATACACAAATTAAGCTTATCTGCGAGTACTTCAATGCGCATGTTACTCTTCTGAGACGTTGGGTTTGATCCATCTTTGATTATAGAAAAACGCGCGACATTTAGCGACATTCGATTTTGATTCTTATAACTATATTACAGTAGGTAAAAAATATATTTAAAATCAATTTTATTTCTATAAATTATTGATTGGTATGGCGGAAAGTATAAGTTATGAATTGTCTTATGGAATATTAAAATTTGTATTATTTTGTGCTCTTTATAACCCTTTGTTCAACCATTGACTTATTTAATAAAAATGAAAACTCAATAATATGAACTCTTTGAAAGCAATCAAATTATATGGTTCCTCTAGTAACATTATGAAAAGTTAATAGAATAAAAAGTACAATATTAATATATCATAATAAATCCTATTACGTATAATCGTATTCTATACAATATTAAATGTAGTATGTATTAGTAAATGGCGAACAAGAGAGGATAGTTAATAACGAAGGAAAGTATTTAAATAATCTCAGGAACAACACAAATGGATGATGTATCTTTCGAGCATTTGATAGAATTGAGTAAAATATATTAAAGTACTATAAAGGTACAGTGTTTGTGCATTTTATTGATAAGTAACAGACATAGGTATTCTACAAATGCTTACTTTATTGCCAATTTTATATAGAATAGAATATACTTTATTGTACACCAAAATTGTAACACAGCTCTTATACAATAACAAACATTAAAGGGTACAATGGCGGTCTTATCGCTGATAGCGATATCTACCAGACAACCTTTGGATGAACAGGAACTTTATATATATTAAGAGGGTCCGGGTTCGATCCCGGCCCGCACATCTAACTATTCGAAATTATGTGCGGATCAGTACAGTAGAGTTCGCTTATAACAGACAACAAAGGGACGGGGATATTTGGTCGTACTGAACGGACGTCGTTATAAGCATCAGTAAATACCAGATGACAAAACCTAATTAAAGGACGTTCTTAAGTCGCTATAAACGGCTGGTCTTTATAAGCGAAGTCGTAATAAAGGGATTCCACTGTATTTGATTATTACTAGCGTTTATGGTGAAGGAAAACTTCGTGTGGAAATCTGCACACCTGAGAGGGCTCCATCGATGCTGCTTAATGGTGTCTGTAGTCTGCCAACCCGCACGACGCCAGCGTAGTGTACTAAGGCCTAAATCCTTCTCATTCTGAGAAGAGACCCGTGCTCAGCGGTGGGACAATATTGGGTTGATTATGTATGTTCGGCGTAGCCTTTTCCCAAATGTTGAGGTCAGCTTCAAGTCTAACCAGATGCGGCTGAATACCAGTTTTTACACGAAGCGACTGCCATCAGACCTCCGCAATCCAGATACTGGGTAAAGCTGATATCCTAGGGTTAGACCAGTTGTCAAACTTTCGGGCTTCTGACTACCCGTAACAACTGTCATAGGTATTAATATGACACTCGGGACCGACTGTTTAACGTGCTCTCCGAGGTATGGAGGGGTCTCGATATGTAACTAAACGGTCACCCATCCACAGACTGACCGCGACAAGCGCAGCTTAACCTTGCAAATATTATGATCCGCGCGGTTGGTACTTAGCCACGAGCTCCTCGGGCTGATTATGTATGTATTCCATTTTATAAGTTACTAGCGACCCACCCCGGCTTCGCACGGGTGCAATGTAGATACTAATGTGGAGCATATAAACCTTCCTCTTGAATCACTCTATCTATTGCTGAAAACTGCATTAAAATCCGTTGCGTAGTACAGACAGCGGGAGCGACTTTGTTTTATACTATGTAAAGAAGTCCGTTATTTATCAATGAAAGCAAGGTATCTGGTAGATTATGGGAGTATTTTAAAGCTAATTAAGTGGGATTACGGTGTACATTTAATGGCACTGACTTTTAATACAATTGTTGAAAAATGTTTCGGTCTGAGTTACTTGGCTATGCAAGAGTACTTCATTATTTTTTAAACATTCAGCGAGTTTTTCTTGACCGCGTACTTGGGGACCATTCAAGTATTACGTAAGCACCAAAGGGGGGTGGGGGGTCTTTGGTTAGCTTATTTTTAATGACATGGGAGACGAGGTCTGGATGGTGATTACGTCAGCAATATTTGTTTATTTACTTATTTTTCTAGACTTGAAAATTGCTGCTAATGAATAACAATAAAGAAACCTTTGGGTTTTGGCTTTGCTTCGGGGGGCGGGGGTAAGAGCTTTGCTCACTTTAGCTGACAAGGGGGAGGGGATCAAAAATTACTAAAATTCTGCTTACGTAATACTTGAATGACCCCTTGATATGTAAATTTTAAAATTACAATACTTTCAAAAAAATACTGGTTTGTCATAATGATTCCATAGGTTTTAGGAAAGGGGAGCAGGGAACATATTTTAAGTACATATTATTACTTTACAATTATTCAGAACACCTAACCTATCTCTTCCATTTCCATTACACACTTGCACAGCCAACAGAAGGTAAGAAGAGGATGTATGCGATCATATAATTATACTACTACCACCTACTACAACTTACTTGGGAGGCGATCGTCCATTCACGACAGTAGGAGAATCCTTCCACGACTTACCTTTCTTCACAGCTGTAACTTTTTTCCTAACTACCCTCTTTACAGTGACCACTTCATTTGACAACAATTTTCTCTTAGGCTTAACTTTCACCTCTTTGATAGTGAAGGAATCATCGAAAATGTCTCCACTAGAGTTGATAGATTCACTGTCTTTATGTTTGTCACCAACAATTTCACAGATAGGGCTGTCGAACGATACATGTCTGGAGTTATTTATTCTAGGACTGTGTCTTAGTTTCTCGGTAGAGGTCTGTGTGGCGATGTTGGTGTAGTTGTTCTTAGCGGGCGGCGTCACCACTGGGTTCAACCTCGTCTTCTTTACCTTGACCAGCACGGCTGGCTCAGAGGATTTCCTTTTAACATTCTTCTTTGTTACCTTCTCACGTTCCGGGACCTTATTTTCTGTGTCAACATCTTTAGTAACCTTCGGTTTCCTTCCTCGTTTCTTTGGCACATCTCCATTCTGTTTCTGAACCTTCACCGGAGCATCATCTTCATCAGAGCCATCACTGTCTTCAACAATAACTCTTTTGGCTTTACTAGGTGATTTAGACTTCTTCACTCCAAAGTCCAGGGTACTATTTTTAGTTTTGCCTAGAGTCTTTAGGTAGTCCTCGAATAGTTTATGACACTTCTTATAATCTGGGACATCTTTTGGCTCCATTTTGTTTATGTACTCGAAGAATTTGATTAAGGCTTCTGTAACATTATGAGGGTATTATTAAAGTTTTAGTTTCTTTTTAATGCCTTGTTGGTCTAGTGGTGGCAAGCGCGACTGCTGATCGTGGTCCTAGGTTCGATCCCCAAGTTGGGCAAAATGTTATTGGGTTTTTCCATTAGGAATTTCTCAGTAGCAGCCCGGAGTCTGGATTTGTGCCCGGTTAATGGCAATAGGCTCGCCCCCTATTACATGTAATGTACAGAGACTTAAACATAACTGGCGACTCGAGAGTGTACTAAAAACACCTCTGCTGAACCATTCGGGGAATATAAGGCGTAATTTTATATTATGTAGTTTTTTTAATGGTTTTTTATACATTTGCCCTCATATAATCAAACTAAACTTAACTTTTAGATACAAGTGGGATTCCAAGAAGTGGTTTGAGCTAATGTGAATAGGAAAATGCAAAGCATTTATTTTTTCAGATCCACGTAGGGTTCAGATTATCAGGCGTTATTTGCTGTGTCACAAACATGGTTTGGTGTGTACTCATCAAGCAGGGCCGGACTGGGACCTGAAATCGGCCCAGGCATTAGAGAGAGATCGGCCAGTGCTGGCAAAAAAAAATTCATTCCCAAGCGATTAAACGGAAAACTTTTTTTTTAGACGCTCCCCTCTCTCTTTCTCCTGTATCTGTATCTTTCTCCTCTCGCTAAACATCTACATGGTTGGTTAAATCTCGAGGATGTAACATCGAAATATAATTTATGGTTAATTGAACTTACCTGTAAGTGAATTTCAACCGAAATTATATGAGATGTTACATCCGAAGAGATTTAACATCCCACCCACCCAATGGACAGACCGCGTTAGCGCAGCCATGCGCCGCGTTCTGTCTACCCTTTTGATTGCAGAATGTGTACCTGATGACTCCAAACTAAATGACGTTTATTGAGGTGAGCTCCGACAGCAGGGAATAGTAGAGAGGTGTAATCGCAATGGACTACGGAATCGATATTTTTTATAATTGTTTCTAAACTTTAAAGAGTGTGATGATGCAGTACGTTGGAGAACGGACTATTATTATATTATCGGTGCATTTACAAACACAAACAATTTGCGGCTTCTTTTTCAAGCGATAGCCGATAGTTGGACGACCTTTTGACGTTCCTCTCACTTTTTAGATTTCTCCGTGTGACTCTCACTTTTTAGATTTCTCCGTGTGACCGGCCCATCAGGTCACACCGGTTCATCGGGCATTTGCCCGATTTGCCCGGGCCTGTCATCAAGACACGACCATCTCGTTACGGCAGTGTCAACGCACGCATAACTTATGTTCATATTAAAACATAACATAACATCACGCCTTACATTTCCCGAATTGTTCGGCAGAGGTGTTTTAAAACACCCTCATTTCGCCAGTTATGTTTAAGTCCCATGTAATAGGAGGCGAGCCTATTGCCGTTAACCGGGCACAAATCCAGACTCCAGGCTGCTACTGAGAAATTGCTAATGGAAAAACCCAATAACACTTTGCTTGACCTGGGGATCGAACTCAGGACCCCATGCTCAGCAGTCGCACTTGCGACCACTAGACCAACAAGGCATAATAAAAGAATTAAAAAGTAAAACTCACCAGGTACATCACTGGACAGATTCTTGATGTTAGTCCTGACATTCTTCATGAAGGTCTCCTTCATTGACTGCACGGTTTTGGGTTGTTTGAGTGACTTCTCCCAAGGCAGCTCACCAGTTAACCACTGGAGCATGTTGTAGGCGAGGATCTCCAAGTCACCACGCATTGTGGGCTCTTGAGTGATAAAGAAAATATTTAGTAGAATGAAACAACTCTCAACCGGCGTGCGTGTATGACAAGATGTATGAATGTGGATGAAGCGAAAGGAGTGAGTAAGGGTCGTAGCATGTGGCGTTCTATAGTTTCTGCCTACCCCCATGGGAAAAAGGCATGAGTTTATGTATGTATGAAACAACTTGGAACTAAAGTGCCCTGTTTCTAATGCAGAACTTTTGAAGTCACAATTGGTGCAGCAGCTGAAAGATTGGTTTCTGCGTTAAGGGACCGCGCATTCGATTCCCGCACAGAAATATATTTGTATGCGCTACAGAAAGCTGTTCCGGGTCTGAGTGTTTGTGCATAGCCATATAAGACTTGTGACTGTCTAAAAATCGAAAATACGGAAAAAACCACAAGTTGGGGCCAAAGTACAAAAAATTGTAATGTCGCTAAAATGAGGCATTTGACAAGTACGATACGAGCCAGTGGCGTAGAGTAGTGGGGGCGGCAGGGGCGGCCCGCCCCGGGCGGCACTTTTTAGGGGGCGGCAAGGTTTAACAATATATAATAAAAAACGTTTTTATTTAAAATCTAACCTGTACAATGCAAAATAATGATGAAGGACTGTTCTTGCCGAAGAGTTCTCTATAATTAATGTGTAATGTATAATATAAGTTAAATTGAAATACCTAAATAAGAGGGCGGCAAAATTTTCTTCCGCCCCGGGCAGCCGACACCCACGCTACGCCACTGATACGAGCATTCACCTCTGCTTAACATTACAAAGATCAAGCAAAATATATTTTCATCCCATCTATTCGAAAAGGACGACTTGGTTCGCCTTTAAGTGCACCCAAAGGTTGTGTTTTCTATAAGAAACTTTTAGCGGGCAGTAATGAGTTTTTAATCCTCTTTATAACTGCGCCGCAATTATCATTACCGCGCACTTTTTGAATTTGGATCATCTTAGTGTTCAGCGCCAAAGAAATCGAACGCAAATATTGTTTGAATAAAGACTGGCTGATACGACGGCCCATAGTCGCGCCACCGCGCCGTCTGAATAAAAATAAAGGAATAAATTTTCATAATTGCGAAAATGTCTCAAATGTAAATATAAGTTTTTAGTTGTTTTGTTATTAGATACTATTTAATTTCAATTTAGTTGTTACTCTATGTTTAATTAAATAATAATATTACAATAAAATATGAGGCGCCTTTTATTTTCTCATAGTGGGTGATGAAAAGTAGAGTGTATCACTCGGGCGCAAAATATATTTTTGGCTCGGGCGACGTACTTTGAATCCCTCGCTACTCAGGATTCTACTACTCTAGAATCCCTCACTTCGCTCTGGATTCAAAAAAGCGCCCTCGCCGTAAAAATATTATTTTGTTCCCATAGGATACAATCTACTATTACTACAGCTTTGCGACAAAAACGAGACGAAAAAATAATGTAACTGGCAGTAACAAAAAAATAAACAAAATAATCTTTACCTCCCAAATGTGCATCTCTGCTTGTATACTCTATGGTACCATTATGTGCGCTCTTTGGGTCGGGACTGAACGGCTGGTTCTCTTTAAGTCGCGTGGCCAGACCAAAGTCCACCAAGTACACCTGGTTCTTTGTGTTTGTCTTCGCACCCAGCAACATGTTGGCACCTTTGAGGTCAGCGTGCACGTAACCTCGGCTGTGTATGTACTCTAATACATCTAACTGAAATTAACAATTTGAACTGTTGCTAAATAAAGGCCATGATTTGAAACAAAAAAAAACTTCAAATTTTAATTTTGCATAAATTTTCCAATGTTTTATTTTGTTTTATGATTAAAACATTAGTAGTCAAGGACAAAGATATCGCATTCCAAGTTCTTATTGTATTTTTTAAATAGCATATCGACGCTCGGCAGTGAAAACCTCGTAAATAAAATTTTCTTCAAAAGAGTTTTATTTGTTCTTTAGATTGATAAACTCGTCATACACGTAATATTTCAACAAACTTTCAATTCAAATACTTCTAAGCTATCTATGACGTACGATGACCAACTTGTATTAACATTTGATGGGCCCTTTTTTTTGCAGGAGACAGTTATTTCTATCTCTTTTAAAATTTTGTATTTTACACATACATGGTTTTCACTGCCAACCGACGATATTTTATATAATAATGCAGGAAATGATACCATGCATTGCTGCGCTCAAATATTTACCATTTGTAAACCTAATTGGAAGACAGTGGCTGGCTGGAATGACTTTCCAGCAGCAGTGAACAGGCTCCAAACATCTTTGCCAAACCGCTCCATGACTAAGTATCTGTAGGTAACTCCATTGCACTCATGTGACCCCTTGCCAAAGTAAGTTGGCATGCCCAGGCTTGATAGTTTTTTGCTTTGCATGAATTTCGCGACTGAAATATTTGGACACAATTATATACATGGAAAACAGTAAACATTCTTTACGTTAAACGTAAAAAATCATCTATTTCGACTTAGTTTATTGCATACTCTAATTATCCTAGAGGCTACACACACTGAAGGTTCCATATAAATCACAAGTTTATATTTTACCTGCATTACAAAAAAGGAAACAGGTTTACTGTATGTAAAGCTAAAGTCCTATGTATATTATAGACCAGCGATGCACAGAGTTCTTAGGAGTAGGGACCACTTGGGCAGACAAGGAGCTAAAAGCGGGCCATAGTAAGGGCATTCTAAAAAAAATTAATATCAATTATTTTGAGGTCTTAAACTAGCCCCCAATGTTTAAAATATTGCAGTATTTTCATACAAATGCATAAAAGAGTATAATTCGCTAGCAGGCCCATGTATATTGACGAAGGGCCAGTCTGTGCATCCCTGTTATAGACAAAATTTTTGCAAATTATCAACTTGTACATTGAATTTCTGTTTCTGAGATTTACCATAACGGTTTAAAAGATACATGCTCTTTTAAATAGACATTGTAGTACAATAAACATAATATATCTCCGTGCCTCGGAGAGCATGTTAAACAGTCGGTCCTGGGTGTCATATGAATACCTATGACAGTTGTTACGGGAAGTCAGGAGCTTGAAAGTCTGACAACTGGCCTAACCTTAGGATATCGGCATTGTCCAGTAACTAGGTTATGGAGGTCTGATGGTGGTCGCTCTGTGTAAAATACATAATATATGTAAGATAGAGGTTCCCAAAAGAAGTATTTTATCATTTCATTTTGTATTTCTTCCCTCTTGCTTGCTTACTAAACATACACTGATAAGTTCTGCTAACCAAATTATATATGTATGAATTACAATCACTTCTTATAGAACCAAATGTATTTGCATGAGTAAAGATAACAGTATTATGTCTATTGAATCAAGTGTTTCAGCCAATTATTTCTACAGAATATTTACATTTTCTGTCTACAAATCCATACAATGGGTATACAGATATGGAATATTGCAAATAGTTAACAGATTACCATAGCTGTGATAACACGAGACAGGAAATATCATGTCACATATTCTTCTTCTTTTCATGTGGTTAGTGACTAACCTGGTGTCGGAGTTTATGCCGCCCATGGGCCACTGACTTGGCTTCACATGCCGTCAAGAAATATCTCTCCGGCATGCGGGTTTCCTCACAATGCTTTCCTTCATTGATTTTAAGCTTGTGATCATTTTACAATACGCACATGAATCCGAAAAGTCAGAGGTGCGGGCCTTGGGTTCGGACTCAAGACCTATGACTTGGCAGTCCAACGGTCACACCACTAGGCTATCACTGCTATACAAACACACATATAAAATTACACACACACTATTGTAAATGGGCCACCCAATTTACAATACATATTCATGTACAATGGTTGTGACAAAATTGCCATTCTGATCATACTTGGCAACCAGTCTGATTGGTTACTGTTGCTCATTTTCTTGACACAATATACAATCATTATTCGGAGGGCATTATTTTTTGAGATTCTTGAAGTTTTTCCATTTTATTAAGCTATTTCACAGAAATTTTCGATACACAATCAATTCATACATACGTAAACTCATGCCTTTTTCCCATGAGGGTATGCAGAAACTGTATGTATATATAGAAATAAATTTTATAAGTTATAGGTTGAATGCTTAGTTCTGTGTGATGTTCTTATAAGATCTCCTTATAGAGCATGTATCTATTGTCTCCTGTGACTCGGTTTGTTTCAGTTATTTTCGTTACAATAAATATTATTTAATTCAGAAATCTTGCCATATTCCAATTTCTAACCCGATCCCAACACACATGCTACAACCCTTACACACTGTTTTCGCTTCATCCACATTCATACACACACGCCGGTTGAGAGTACTACATACCTTTCCTAACTAGGAAGTAGGTTTTTAACAGAACAGTACTGATAAGTTGTAAGCGCATAGTTTACCAACATTCCACAACACAATAACACAATTACTATTTAATGATGTTGAGGAAAATATTCATCTTAATTAGATAAGTAACATATAAATAACATATTGTGTCTTATAATATTAATAACTTATTAAAATACTAATTCTGTTAGATACTCACTATCATCTTTGGTGGCGTTCCTAAGATAGAAATTAATTTCCACAAATAGAGGCCCATTCTCATGTGGTTCCTGTTGGAAAACACATTTACATAACTTTATCTACGTATTGACCAATCTAAGTGTATTCAATTGCTTCTAAATGAGTATTTACTTACGATTTTGATAGCATAGGGGTAGTCAGTTCCTTTGGCCTTAATGGTAAGGTCACAGGCAGAATATATTTCTCCGAAACCCCCGACACCAATAGACGGTCCTAATCGCCATTCCTTTTTAAAGAGATTATCTTTTATAACTTCACCAGCAGGAATAGGAGCTGGCATTTTATGACCATTCGCTTTTTTCTTTGGAGCCGCCTTTTTGACTCGCCCAGCCATTTTTATAAAATTTTATGTAGCACAATTAACAAAATGACATCTAATGTGATTATACTCTAATTAAATTGTAGTTGAATTTATTCGAAATAACTAAACAAATAATATTCAACAATTGAAAGCGACGCGCTACCGTTGTGTCCGTTGTGACAGTATGACTTTGACAGATTAATCACGATATGCGCCCGCCGCCATTTTTTTAAGTGCGGCGATGTAGTGTGTTCCATTTCCGAATGTGAGATAATTCTAAGCAATAAAGCGAGATAGCATTTCATATTTATAATTTATATGAAGGAGACAACGACATAAGCATTGAATAACAGTAGTGATGGGCGTAGTGTTTTTTCTGTCGGTTTTTTTTTGTGTACGGTTAGGTTAGAGTTGAGTTCATTCACTTTAAAGGTGTCTATGGGTCTTACAAGGACTATAAGTATGACGGTAATTAACTAACAACTACGCATTTATCATTTAGCGTAAATAATACAAAATGCCCCCGAATCTGTAATATTTTCTTCCCTTACAAGCCGGGGCCTTACCCAATGAAAGAAATTAAAACAAGGGAACAGTCTCTACCCAGGGGTGTCGTGAAAGGCGTTAGTGATTGTTTTAATAGGATGAGCAGCACCTGCTCGTGTCTGATATAAACACCAATCCATCTGTACCTACGCATCCTAGAAAGAAACTAGATACGAACTACAGATGTCATAATAAAAGCTCACGAAAACTATTTCCGTTTTTTTGTAATTTGCAAACTCGTACTAGGGGTATGTATGTAGGGGCCCATTGCAACAGGGATCTTAAAAAAATAACAAAATCTATATAAAAATATAACTTTATTGATAATAATCTATAATATAAAATCAACGCATATTATTATGTTAACATTTCTTTACAACATTTTCACTAGCCTTACAAAATAAGTGTTATATTTTATAAAACTATCTCTTTAATTATACATTATTTTTATTTACACTTATTAAACTATCAAGACAAATAACAATTAAAATAATTTAACTGGGGTTTTAAGAATCACAAATAAATAATAAATTACAGTGATAAACATAATATGGGCACAACAACATAAAAAAAACCTGTTTAAAAAATGTTTCTAAAATAAATCCTGGTGGGTTGTTATAAATAATTAAATCGCCGTTTTCTGAATCAGTCTGATTGAAGTGAAATCTCAAATCTGTAAAGGAAAAAAAGCAATTTAATTTAATGCTCTCGTTTATTTTAAAAGCTTCTTGTTAAGTTTTTTTCGCCAGGCCCCTAATCATTGCTTGCTAGGTAGGTATAGGTACCTACTTAACCGCAAAGAATGATTTCTGGACAGAATATGCAACTGTACATAAACACATCTACATTATCGGTTCCATATCAAAAAAGGCGAGGCTACTAGTGTCAGTTATTGGGGATGTTCTCAATCTCCCATTTATTGCGGCCATAATCCATTACCGTACGCATACTGTAGGTATGCCATGGTTGCCATGTGGTTCAGACGCTGGATACACCATCCATCTGTCTAATACGGTGGATAGGTTGTGTCTTTGCAATAATAACACCATATCACCATACTGCGATCCTAAGCTGTCTGCCAAGAGCATTGGTTATGGCAATTTGTGTGTCTTACTTACGAGCATTGTTGTGAGCTACGAGAAGGTCCACGTTGACGCCTAATTGACCATTCACGTTCTGATACAATAAACAATAACGATTTTTATAAACTTCTTGAAAAACTTACATTAAAACAAATCATCATCATCGCCATACGCCGACATCGAGTACCAATCTCTCGCCACGTCTTCGTAAATCACCCGTTTGACCTCCTCGTCGTACTGCGGGTGCAGAATCCGGGGAGATCTGGCGCGGAACTCCAGAGGGACATCGTAGCACTTGCAGACGCAACAGGAAGGAAACTTGAACCACTCTGCGAAGATGCCGCGGCACTCGTTGCGGGGGTCGTACGCTAGGAGGCGGTGGAGACGAAACTGTTGTTCGCATCTGGAATTTTAAAAAGTATGTTGTTATATTATAGAGCATGTTAAAAAGTTGAATTTAGTAACATATTTGATGGTAGATTACCTACACGTATTGCACTTTAAAAATTTAGATTATGAGTTGGGTTAGTAAAAATTGACTTAGCAAAGTTAGCAACCTAATGTTGTAGGTAATATGTGTTACGGGGATTATGAATCCTGTGAATAATAGTTGATGAGATAATAATTACTTGTGAATTTTGAAGATCATAGCTACACACGGCGATTTATAGACCAAATCCATTGATGTATACATCAATATTTATAGGCACTCATATTATATTCAAATTTACATACCTGCATCCCTCCCGGCAGTACATTTGCTTGCGCTCATGCACACAAGTCTCCAGATGTATGTACTGCTCATAGGGGTACATGTTAAGCAGGGCCAGTTGTTCGCCCCGCGTGCTATTCGCCCAGAACGGCGCTGCAATTTGCTCTTTGGACTCGCATGCGTTACTGGAAATTGAAAAATTCATATTAATATTCAAACATTTTACTTCGTGTCTTTAGAAAAAAAATCGACCCGGGCCCACCATCCACTCACAACACTGCATTAAAGCGATTTGATTTTTATTAAAGTTGTTTATTCATTATTTATACATATAATTTATATTTTTAAATACCTATTTCTATAAAAAAATTAAAAAAAAACATTTAAAAATATAAAAAATAGTAGCCCACCGGCATCGGGAACAGGGTCCAAGCTACCGGTGGTCAGGACCTCAGAGAGAGGAACTTCCATACGTGCCGTGTCCAGAAGTACCGCTTTCTGTATTTCTTTCTTGACCCAGCTGCCCAACAAGAGCCTCGTCAGATGTTGGTCGAGGCTCTTGGCTATTAAGCCATTGGCCGTAACGTCTATCAGCACAATGACTGCTAAGTCAACCTCCCACATGTCGACAACCTCGTGTGCCAAGTCTTGATACTTAATTTCTTTATCTTACTTGGCTTTCACAAGGTTCTCGTCATGTGGGACAGTGATATCAACAATCATTGTGAGACGCTCTGCTCGATCTATCACCACTATGTCAGGCTTATTGGCAACAATAGTCCTGTCGGTGTTGATAGATCGATCCCAGTACAATGTGATATGACCATTCTCGAGAACTGGGTCGGGCACATACTTGTAGTATGGTACTTCTGCGTCCACAAGGTTGTATTTCAGAGTAAGTTGCTGGTGGATAATCCTAGCCACTAGGTTGTGTCTGTGTAAATACTCGCCGTTAGCAAGACGAGAACAACCAGAAATAATATGCCGAATGGATTCATTAAAGTTATTGTTATTCACAACAAACAAAAAACATTAGAAAAATAAGAACAAAACTTACGCTCCTCGTAACTTTATAACGGACGGCCTCACTGTCTCCTGATGCTGCACCGGTTTTGGGTGAAACTCCTCCTTCTTATCCGACAGTTTAGTGTCTATCCGGTCGGTTATCTTGACCTTCTCATGCTCAGAGAACAGAAGCGTCGGTGGTAACGTCGAGGTGTCAACGTTCATTGGTCGCCAGGCATCCTTCCCCGCTTCTGTCGTCGAGTCATACCCATCAGTTGTAGTCTCTGTAGTATTAATACTTTCTGTAGTAGTCGCATTTTTATCTGTACTATTCGTAGACTCACTAACCGCCTCAACCTTAGTATTACCGGAAAATTTTGGGTATATGCTATTAGTTTCAATACTTTGTTTTATAACAGCTTCTAAAGTAATGACATCAGGATCTAAGTTATTTATCTCTATATTCGCTATACTTTCAAGTTTTGTTTTATATGATATACCTTTTTCATTTACCGTTTCGTTGCTCATCTCAGTTTTGGTGCCGTTGTCCGTGTTGCTCACTTTTGTTTGGTTTGTCTCAAGAGGTTTCACTTTTAGCGTGTCGTTGTCTAGCTTTTTGTTTTTCTCGCTATTGATTGGTCTGAAATGTGGTTTGTCCCTCATGGCACGTCCTTGACTCATTTTGGTGTACATCATCTTAGTTTTGATAATGTCCTCCGCAAAATCTGCTGACTTCCCGTCAAAGTCTTCATCATCCTCATCTTCTATGAAGTTCTCCAATTCTGCCTTTATTATTGATATTTGACGTTCTTCTCCGTACATTCTCCTCATCAGACCCTGGAATTAATTTCGTTTTGATTATTTTCTTTTTCATCAATGCCTTTGTAAGCTGAACTATTAACTATCATTAACCAAGTGCAACATATCTCGGCAACTAAACAGAAAGAGCACAATTTTCACAAGTATTCCATTATCACAGTATTCCTGTCGCTGCCGTCATGCCTATTGTAGTCAATCAAAATGTAAGTAGGCTGCTCATCATTAGTAAGTATGTTTTATCTCATTACCTGGTTCTCTCGAACAAATCTCCTGATCGCGTGCCAAGGGTAGTTCTTTCCCGGCGTGGTGCAGTAGTTATGTTTGGAGAGGTCGCACGGCGCGTCAGGTAATGCCCGGCCTCGGCTGGATCTGTTGGGCCGCGCACACGCCGACGCGTAGTCGAACCCAGCGCACTGCCCTGCTGTCCATGTCACCTGAAATTATGATAATGAACATTTGTAAATAGGTAGTGGATTAGAATACTGGAATTCTGAAAACTCCACCAATTATATTAGATGGCAGGTGAATATAACAAAAGCTGCAGTTTGATGCTAACGATAACTATTTGCTAACAAAAATTAATAATGTTTTGAGAAGAGATGACCAGACACATTTAAAAATAGGTACGGATGTAGCTTCACGCTCTGGAGGCTTGACAGAACTTTCAGGATCTTTTCTAGTTAAAATTTCATCATTTGTTGAAACTGAATAATTTAAACAAGAAGAATTGCTTAATCACTAGTTTACTATTACTGGTAACATATTAATTTATCTTCTATTAATAATGCCAAATAAATCTACCTGACTTAACCTCGTATTTTTAAGTGTCTATGTATAAATTTCAATGTCTCGTATGTAGGTGACGCACCTGTTCGCAGCCGTGAATGAAAGTTACGCCCACAGTCGCCATTAGCATTATAATATGGTATTGTTGCATGTGTTATTTATTTCTTTTATTAATTATTATGGACTGGCTAAAAGTGTATCATTTTGGAGATTTCTTAATGTGGTATTATGGTTTTCTAAAGCTCTTTACCTACACTACCTGTATTTATATTGAATCGCTTATTTGATAATCATACAGCGATGTATTAATTGCCTGCACGTGGTCTTCATACATAATGCATTAAACTAGTGCTGGTTTTTTAAAAGAGATAGCAGTTAAAAACAAAGTTGGACCAAGAATTGAACCCTGTAGAACTCCAGGTATGGGATTGGAAAATAATCCTATTGTTATCGTACGAAAAAATAGATTACTGGCTTCGGTTTGGACTTTAACGTAATGTGATGAAACTTCCTATTCAAGTTTCGTGAGGAACACAATCGAATGCTTTAGTCAGAACCACCGGAAATTCATAAAACGTCGTGTGAATTCTTATAGACTTTGTTATTATGTATAATATTAAAGTTTAGCATCAACATCGGTTTTCAATTCATCACGCGACACTCTGAAAATCAGTGGAGCTATGGGGGGAATCTATTATTTATTACCAGTTTATTAACATCCGTTACGATGGAATCAAATTTTATGTCTTCCGCGAATATTCCTAACCACCATATCAACTAGCAACTAAAATTGCGCAAGTTATTGCAGCAAGTCCTCGCCCAGTTCGTAAATCTTCCAGATGCGAACTTGCTGCGTGTGTCCACATTTTAAAGTTGATTGCAGAAGTCAATTTCCGCAATTTAACTCACTAGTAGATTTGGCGCTTTATATCGCGATAGCTTGAATACAAAGGTTGTAGTTATGCGGTTTTCGACGAATGTGTTAGCTACAGTTATTTCCTGAGCAAGAATCTTCACAGAAGCCCAGAGATTACTGATTAAATAAGGAACAACAAAATATTGTTCTTTGATTATCTACACTTCTACATTTATTTCTATTGTTTCTATTAAGTTTAGTTCGTGACTCATATGCGAGGAAAGTATAAGTGTCAAACTGGTTTCATTGATTTTGTCTATTATTTACATACACATAACACAATGTTGTTATAATTCTTTATTGTAGCAGATTTTCAGTCGCCAGAGTCTAACTACACTAATTCTCCCATTCAATTTAGTGGGTTAACAATGAGATACAAATCTATGCTACTCCTAATCTTATACGATGCATGTTTAGTTTTCTTTTACCAATCTCAAGGGGAAAAGGGCAAGGACAAATCGCACTGCTAGAATAATAGTGTATCAACTCAAAATGAAGCTTTTTTTAGAAACAACAGAAAACTGATTAATTACTTCCTGTTATAGATTACAAATGAAGTGAATGAAATGAATTACGTGTGAAGATTTGTGTTTGTAAACGCACCGACGATACACGAGAAATTCTAGTATGGGGAGACGTTTTTAAAAAAAGAAAGAAAAGAGCTATCTCCAATTGATCAAATTTTGAGTTGATTCAGTATTAATCTAGCAGTACGAAATTTCAAAAAAGATTACGTGGTCTATAAGTATCCGGGGTTCACCCACTCAAATACAACGTTTACGTGATACGTTTTGTTCGCTGTAAATCACATAAAAATATATGAATATAGTCAGTCACTTGTGAGAAACAGGTTGTTTATTGGTGCTACTAGGCAACGGGTTAACAGCCAGCCACTACTTCACTATTACGATCTCTTAAGTTCTTCGTACTTTGTAAAATATTGCTGTGTACCTACGCGACGTCTACAATCTTTATACGTTTTTTATAGCGCAGCCAATAAATATGTTGAATCATTATATTGATAGATGTTCAGTTTAATATTTTGGTAACCATTGTTACTTCTGACTTTCTTTCCAGGTTTGGCTTTCTTTTTTTCAATCTAAAGGTTTGAATTGTTTGAGAAACGAAATTCAGAAGCGAGATGCTTAGCAACAAGTGGGTACCGGAATCGTAAGGCATATTGCAGGGGAAGATGCGGGATCCAATAATTTGATTTGATTATCCTATGTTATGTTTCTCTAAAGGTAGTTAATTTAATCAAATAATGTTAAGATGTAATCGTAAATTATTAAACAAACCTAAAATGGAACTTATTAATTCAGATATAAATTCTATGGCAGAGAGTAGGTACTTGGTACTTGCCGAACAAATTTGAAACGCTCTGATAACAAATGTTTAAGGAAAAAACAACAAGATCTCATAGTGTGTGTAATCGACCAACCCACACCAAGCCAGCGTGGTAGACTAAGGCCTAATTCATTCTCATGAGAGGAACCCCGTACCCAGCAGCGAGAAAGTTATTATCAAAAAAAAAACAAAATGTACCACATTATCCACATTACAAGTACACCGAAGTTCTAAACCAATCGGAGAGAGCGAGACATCGTGACCTGCCGCACTCTAACGCGAATTGAGCCGTTTTTTTCCAAGACCATTTAATAAGTGCACTTTTTTTGATCCGTCAACTAAAACCACTGGGTACTTATACTGACTGACGGATGTGGAGCGGAGCCGCGAGCGATCACACGTCGCCTAATGAGATCCTAGGTGTTTTCACTTTTGCTCGGCGGACTTTCTACTCTCTTCGGCAAACACACGTACACACGCTTTTAGGGGTTGAGTTGCGCAAGAAGGATTATCAACGGCTTCAGATATGGACAGGTGAGTAATAGTAGAGGTGCTAAAAGAGAAAGTCCGTAAATCCATTGATAGGGTTACCAAATGGTTGTTAAGGATTTGCAAATAAGGAAGGATTGTGATGCAAAAGTTAATAGAGATCCTTAACTGTTTGTCATAGCTGTTTCGTGTTACACCAATGGTATAGAGATTTTTGCAGCCTGATTACCGTTTTTAACCGACTTCCAAAAAGGAGGAGGTTCTCAATTCGATTGTATGTTTTTTTTTAAATCTTTTTTTTTAACCGATTTCCAAAAAGGAGGAGGTTCTCAATTCGATTGTATGTTTTTTTTGTATGTTTGTTCCGCGATATCTTTGCTAATTGTGAACCGATTTCAATGATTCTTTTTTTGTTTGAAAGAGTATTCTTTCGAAGAGGTCCCATTTAAATTTGGTGAAGATCTGATGAAGAACTTCGGAGATAGACCATTTGAAGTCGGTTTTATTTTTGTTAAAAAGTGATTATTAATTAAATATATTTTTCTAATAACTTATTTATTAAACACATTTAGAGGTGCAGGTATTAAAGAAATCGCTAAGTATAAGATTCGAAAGAAATTAACCGCTTGTTTTCTTTTTTCCTTTTTGCGTTACTAAATTCGACTTTCGAGTCTTGTATTTACTAGCATAACATAACATCACGCTTGTATTCCGCGAAGGATTGCGCTGAGATGTATAGTAACACCCTCATTTCGTCGTTATGTTTAAGTCCCATGTAGTAGGGGGCGAGCCTATTGCCATCAACCGGGCACAAATCGAAACTTCGGGCTGCTACTGCGGAATCTCATATGGAAAAACCCAATAACACTTTGCCCGACCTGGGGATCGAACCCAAGACCTCACGATCAGCAGTCGCGCTTGCCACCCCTAGACAAACGACTATTTAATTCTAACCTGCATAAAAATATATAGCAGTAGGTACGCAGTAAACCCATTTAAAAAAATTCACGTCTTTCCTATTCAGCGTAAAGTTTGTCTGGATATCAGAGAGAGATAGAGATGTTAATTACCTAACTATACTACTCCTATGGTGTACAATAAAGTATATCTATCTATTTCATCATATCAGCCTAAGGACGTCCACTGCTAAATAAAGGTCTGCCCCATAGATTTACACAACGGCCAGTTACAAGCCGCCTGCACGACCTTCACCAGGACGTCTGTTCCTCTAGCTGGAGGCTGTCCCACGCTGCGTTTTCCGGAGCGTGGTCTTTACTTGAGACCCGTTCTGCCTTAACAGCTATCAGTTCTACGAGCTAAATGCCGCACCCACTACCACGTCAGCTTACTTCTATGTAGTAAATTTATCCTTAGACTAGTTTAAAATATCTTCAACTCATTCCATTGCTTCCATATAATCAATCACAAGATCCCTTTTCCGTATGTATGAACCATTAAGATTCTGACACAACCTAACTTGTTAGCCTCGTTTGTGTCCGAAATGAAGATGTTTATGACAATGATCTTGCCCAAAAATCGCTACGTGTAGGCACGGTGGTACCGTTAGCAAAACAAAGTGTGGTAGGGTAACCAGCGTGGATTTGAATATCACATTGTTTTGTTATTATAATATTGGTAAGATAAAAAAGAAAAAGTGAGTTTTCAAGACAATTTTTTTTTTAATATCTTCGCAGATGTCAGGTTTTAAACAGTATGTGTTAATTAAACCCACAACGACATTATGGATGACTATAAGTATGTTACTGAATAGTTTTTGTAAATAAAGTGGGTCTAAGCACTATTCTAATAATTTGATGGGTAAAGAACTTACTCTGTTTTTCGTTAGTAACCATTTTCATTTCCAAGAGGTTAATAGATCGTTACGACTGCCACAATATTTGGAGTTAGTACCGTAACAGTGAACAAGTTGTGACAGGTTGCTAGCAGATCGTCTACGTACAACCGAACCAGTTTTATATCTTGTTTATTTTTATGACTTGACTTGCCGCCAACTTTTGCAATCGTCAATCCGCAGCATTGTATGGCAATGTTTCCCTGGAAGTATTTCCTATGAAGCTTTATGGCAATGTCAATGTTCAGTTGTTCTGGCTGTAGATGGGTCACAGACTACTAATTTTAACGTCCCAATTAACATTGTTCTGATATAATTAACATTGGTTAATGAACGAATGAAATGACGATGGAGGAAGTGTTTTCATCAAATATGAAATATAAGCGTAATCAAAAAGGACCAAATCCTTAACTTTCGGCAATTCGTAATTGACAATAAACGATCATATTTTATTCTTTATAGTTAATTAATTATTTGAGTATAAATTTCCTACTTATTTTCAGCGTACGTTGTATCAACAAATGCTTTTTACTCTCAGAAATTCTTATCGTAAAGTCAAAGTCAAAGTATTTATTTCAATTAGGCACATAAAAGGCACTTTTGAACGTTAAAGTTACAAAGAAAATAGAATTGATTTTAGTTGCCCCTTCCAAAAGGTAGTTTCGTATGGAGAAGAATGGGCAAGAAACTCCACCGTTACTCTTTTAAAATGTCTTACAATATTTTGTATAGGTACATTAATTATACAATTATATGTGAAAACGATGCACCTAGAATAAAATTACTATACCACAAAAGGTAAAAAAAAAATAAAAAATGAAACAATGACATATTAATTATGTGATAGGTACATGGTGCTCACATATTTACAAACATTGCAAAAGTATACGTTTTCCCAAAAAAATAAAAGTAATAGGTCAGTGTATGAGTTTAGGTACTTACTCATAGAATCTAAAATAAACGGCTTTAAAAAAATAAATTATACAATTAAAATAGCAACTAGTTTGATTTTGTCTAGACTCTAGATTGTCCTATGGAGCTGGACCAGCATGTTTCCAAGCGTTCTTATCCTGGATATAATCGTCTAATTTGTAATATGCTTGTTTACAAAGTGTACTTTTAATATGACTTTTAAATTTTCTTTCATTTAATTGCAATATATCACAAGGTATTTTGTTGTAACATTTAACACAGTACCCCATAAAAGATGTCTGTACTTTAGATAATCTGAAAAATGGTCGATCAAGTTTATCTTTATTTCTAGTATTAGAGTTATGTCTATCGCTTATTTTATTAAAAAGATGTAGATTTTTTCTTACATACATAATATTTTCATAAATGAATTGGCAAGGTACCGTCATAATATTAATCCCTTTAAATAGTTCCCTAAGAGATTCGCGGTGACGTAGATTATAAATGGCTCTGACAGCTCTCTTTTGCAAAATAAAGATGGAATCAATATCAGCAGCCCGACCCCACAGTAAAATGCCATATGACATAATGCTGTGAAAGTAGCTAAAATAGACCAAACGCGCGGTTTCTACATCTGTTAACTGTCTTATCTTTCTAACAGCATAAGCAGCCGAGCTTAGCCGCCCCGCTAGAGATGTTATATGTGGTCCCCATTGTAATTTCTCGTCTAAAGTGATTCCTAGGAAAACCGTTTGACTAATAAATTCCAGTTTTTCTCCATTCAATATAATATCACATTCGCTACTTCTAACATTGGGTAATTTAAATCTAATGCATTTGGTTTTAGTTTTATGCGTAAAAGGATAAGTACCATTATTAATTTATGTAGATGACATGTTCATTTGTGTGATTTATTATAACAATTGCCTCTAGCTGATACTGGTATTCGATAAAATGTATAATTCGCCTGTCCCTATTAACAAGATCGGATATGCAATTTTCTTGATTTTGGTTATTAGATATTAGAAAAGGCATATTTAGAAAAGGAAAAATAATATTTCATTACTATGTACATGAGCTTTTAAACGTATAGTATTTTTTTTGAAAACCTAATTTATATATTAAAAAATATAAGCAATTTAAACTTTGACGCGCTCTCCTGTAAAATTAACGTTTTGCAGATCCTGCATTGTTAATAGGGCCAATTATACAAATAAAGTTTTCCCTCACATAGGTAATATTCTCACTGAAACCACTTATTACACGTTTCCCAAGGCAATGAGTTCTAACAACTGGTGCGTCCGTCCGTTGTCGATCTATAAGCTATTGGCTTTCAGCCAGGGCGTAAAGTATACGTGACCCATCCTTAGAAAGATTCATCGCGTGAAACAGTTCCATTTGTATTAGCATACTCGTGACCATTTCCTTGCTCGAGTCTTAGAACAAAGGAAACTAGAGTAGCGACAATACAAACTAACTCTATGGTTTCAACCAGCTTAGTGTAGGATGCTGATTACCTGACTACGGTCTGTAGGGTACGGAGATCAGTGAAGAACAATAGAGTATCTTTTTACGAGGGGAAATCCTCATCGATACCCTCCTCTCTGGCGAATGCGGAGAGTTATGTCGAATTCATACCGGGGGATGACCCTCCAAGGACCTATGGCCGGGGTCGCGGTATTCACTTCGCTAGTGCATTCACCGCAACCCTGCCAGGTCTTAGTCGTCCAGCTCTCGGTGGACTCCTTTTGTAGGGATCTTGCCCCACGTCCTTCTGAGAAGCAAGCGCGTGTTTTGTATCTGATGATCTTTAATTATTATTAAAATTTTACAGTAGGTTTAAACTACCAGTATTCCATATTCTGAGTAAGAAGTTTATCTTTTAAGTTTATTCTGAATAAATATAAAACCGAGTACTAGTGTGGTCACCAATTTATTGCCTGAAGAATGTGGCTTTGACTGAAATATTGATTATGTAACCCGCGTCACAAGGTACTATTTTCCACTACCCTAATAACTCCATATAGGGACAACGTATAAAACTACCTGCTCAACCTATCAGAAAAGTCTTCACCGATAGGTACAGTCAACAAAAAAAACTTGACAAAATAATAAATTAAAAACCATAACAAAAAATGCGAAGTGTTAGATATTATCAGTCTGTCGCTGTGGACGGACAGGCATGCAAGTGAAAGTGACTGATTGTATTTGGGAGCAGGTTATGTGACGTCATCAGTCGTGCGTGGCTATTTGTTATCTGATCGACTGAATTATGACGTCAAGGTATATTTTGGTGGAATAGATGACCATTTATGTTCCTACTCTTTGACAATTTTCAGAACACATCATCATTTGATATTAATTTTTACTGCTAAATATGAACCTCATGTCTTCTTAAAGAACAGTTGGAGGGAAAAATGTAATAATCGCCATTTTTGGCAGGTCCATTGGAGATCCAGAGATTTTGGATTGCGGTCGGCTATTGGGATCAGCCGCATACCACCACGCAGTGGCGTGCATTGCATAATATAGGCAATTAAGCAGTGCCTCATAAGATTTAATTAACTACTTCATCTTTAACTATTACTATAAATAAAATAAGCGTTGGCTATGATTTCTTTTGGTGAAAATCGTATTGAAATGGGCTTAAGCGTACAATTGAAAGGCGACATCGCTAGTGCCTGCCTACCTAGTCCGAAAACCAATGCACGTCACTGCCACTAAGATGTTCAAAGATTCTCACAAAACGTTATCTATACTCGATAAAATAAGCTTTCATTACAGACATCAGTTTCGCAAGACACGCGCATCTTCAAAACAACTCCACCCAGCAAACAATCTAAACAGTATGTAAAATCATTCAAAGACAAAACGGGGTTATTACCCAACATCGTCGGTGAAATCAGCCTGGTCAAACTTTCCCCATCCGTGTGGACCAGCTGACGTAAATCACGATTTTCTCGTCAGCACAGGTTATGTGTGTTATGTCACTGTAAACAATGTTTAGAGCTGTGCTAATGTAAACTTGACATTGGATGGTATTTTGGCAATTTTCGGAATGTCGCTGTTATGCCGTTATAAGGCGATTATGCGGGTTAGATTGCGATTGTGTGTTGTAGTTTTAGCAGAATAACGTTTTGTTAAAGTTGGTTATTTTATTATTTGACTTTGCTTTTTGTTTTTCCTTTAAACACTCTCTAATGCACTCATTTCAGTATTTAAAGCGTCATGACAATGGAAGACGTGCGTCAAAGTGTAAAAGTTATGTTTAATGATAGTTTATATTTGATAAGTGACATGGAAGATTACTCTCTTATCGTCTTTGAACACCACGTAATTAAATTATCTCTAATCAAAGAAAAAAAAACTTCTGTAACTTGACTATGTGAGACAATGAAAAGTAGTGTGTGGGGACGGGTTAGAATATAAAACTTTCTCACCGCACGCTGGGAATAGACGCGTGTTGTAAGATTCAACAAAACCCAGCACGCTTGGTGGTAGGATCTATACGGTCCGCCTGGCTAGCTATCACCCTCTCATTAAAGACCGGCGCCAAACAGTTTACTGTGTTGTGTGTATGTGAGAGCCAGAGGAGTATAGGCGAATCCCTCTATAGCTCTATTGCTTGGATTCGTGTGCTCCATCTCAGTACCTCTACCATGAGTTGTCATCGAAAAATTACTCGCTAGCGTTGAACTCGCTAGCGTGCTAACGTGGATCAAATAGATTTCGATAATGCTCGCACCATGAGATTTACGGAGTCTTACGCAGGCGCTAAGGTGAGCTCGATAGATCGTGTCGTCTAGCTAACTTCACTCTACTTATGTTTTGTTTCTTTCTTTCCCACTAATAAGAAGAGAGAACGGCTCTTAAGCTCAAAATGTAATGTTATCGCTATGCTAAAAATGTTAAGACAGTCAATATCACAAATAAATCGACTAAATAGAAAAGTTGACGGTTAGTAGATTACTTAGGGTATTTAGTGGTTTTTGAATTTTTATTCCTTATAATATGTCACTGTCGTCGTATAATATGTACAGTTACTATTGTAATCTTTGGTCGTATATTCAATTTGTCATTTTGTTTGTTAACGTTGTGTCACAGAACTGCGTTGTGTGGTTTTAAAGTGTACAATTAGATTCAAACAGATTAATTAATAAAATGAGGACCAGTGTCTCACAGTTTCAATGGTTGGTGGAGTTCATGAAAATGTATGCTTCAACTTTCTATTGAATTTATTGTATGGATTGTTATTTATAATAACTAAATTAACAGGTAATTTACGTTTCTAACATTACTTACTATTATAAATTAATTTATGAAAGTTTGTGAGGATGGATGTTTGTTATTCATTGACGTAAAAATTAGATGACTTACTATACTTTACGTTCTATTAAGTTATTTAAAATGTAAAGTTACTATTTTTAACGCGGTCACTAACATATTCTATGCCAAATAAGCTCTTGCAGACATTATTTTGACTTTAGTAGACTCAAAAACGTATATAACTTTAATGTTAACATATGTTTCACACGTCAAAATGCTAGTGAGCTACGTTACTACTATCGCAAGCGTATTATTCGATAGGTTCAGTCAAATTAGTGACTCATGGTACCGTTTTGTATGGTGACAGCTGAAAAACGTTAGTGACTATCGAATAGATTACGTTAGGTTTTTAACCTATCGTAATCTATAGTGCTCATGGTACGAATTTTAATTCTTTCTGTGACCGCTAGGGGCGCTGTACAATATTTCATACAAATAATTTACGGAGACGCTAGCGAGTTTTGACTGTGTAAACTCATGGTAGAGGTACAGACCCTGTCTGCGCTTGCCATCAGGTGAGACTAGGGCCAAACGCGACCAAGTCAAGGATAATAAAGAAGATATTTCATTGCATTCAGACGAGGAAACATTAGTAAGAGCTAAAGACCTACAATATGTTCAGTATTTCCTACCAAACTTCCAATAACCTAATAAATTCTGGCCTACTTGAATGATATTACTGAGAAACAATCAAAGTTATTTGCATTGCAATGGCGCCGCCGTTTTTATAGACACAGTAGTCACCGCTTGAATTTTAAAAGTACGAAATGGTCATGCCCCAATTTTGAATGTAAGATTTATTAATTTAACGTGTAGAATTAAATTTTCTGAGACTACCAAGAATAAAACGATAGAAGATAGCAATATTATGATAGAAAATAAAGAAAGAAAAAAAGGTGATACTAACAAGAATAAAGGAATAGAAAATATCAATATATTGATAGAAAAAGAAATGATAGAACAATCGTAACCTCCTAAGATAAATGGATACAGCAAAGCACATAATGTTATGATTTTTTTAAATATTTCGTATGTAAAACTGACATGAGAGGTTAAGAATATTTATCTTTGTTAAGACATGAATTTCTTTAAAGATAATAATATAATTTATATTCATCACCACCTCTCAGCAGTGACGGAAAAAAGTTAATTCTAAACGTACTTGCTTGAGAAAGTAGACAAGTTCAACACGTTCGTTCAAAGTTGAATCATGGACATATTTGTTATCATACTTATGGCTATTACAAACTAAGTAAAGGTCAATTGAACTTTGTACTCCAATCTATTAAATGTGATGACACTTCGATGTCTCGTGGTATATCACTATATGATTCGACCTCCTTCTGTAAGAATGGAGTGTGGGTCGAGGCCTCTGTATACAGGAGCTGAAGACAACCCTCATATAAGTTGAATATAAGACTTTGTAAAGTAGAAAAGTGGATTAGATCTATCAGATGTAGGTACAAGCAAAACATTTAAGAAACGTAAAGAAGATATTTGATGATGTAGTATATGATAATTACAGCATTGAAGAATTTAGATTAGAATCTTCAGCTCATAATAACTCTATGCTCTACATAATAAATGACATTTAACATTAATATTTTCATATAAAAATGTTATCTACTTCCAATTATCAGCTAACATGATCGTTAAAGCGATACTCAAGTCTGTTTCACGGCAACTAATTACGAGATTTTGCTGTTTGCAGCAAATTGAGCGCGATGTTATGGTTGTCACTGGCACTAAGTTTAATATTTATTTTTCATTGCCTGAAGCTTTAGTTAGTTCCATAATTAACAAAATAAACATAGCACAGAATAAGTAATATTTAGAAGAAAAATACATTTTTTTTTTGCTGACGTTACTCAATAAAAATCACATGAATCTTAGCGATCACTCATCGATATTTATACAGTGTGGTTCATAAAGTACGGTTAACAGCCCTACACGGTACGGTTTGTGTGAAAAGCAATTAAAGTGGGTGAGGCACCGGCCCGCTTCCCACGCGGCATTGCTCTTGTTGACTGTACCGCTCGTCCTGGTTCGCTTGCCTTTACACTAGTTTTTACAACCTTACTGCTATATGCCATTTTAGAATTTAGTAGGAAGCTTTATCTTTTTATTAAAGAGACCTTCTTATCTTTTATAACGCCTTTTTCCTGTTAGACTGAGATATTATTTATTTATTGCGATTTTTATGGAAGAGGTCTATAATTCAAATTTTAATGGTCCATAAATTATTGCTTTTTTGAAAAGATTTTTATCTAAAACACCGCCTATTTTGTTTTGCATAATTTTGCAATATATCTGAATACTGTTTTGTTTACTTGAGTGTTCTCAGTGATAGCATTAATTAAAAGTTGCCTAAAATGCCTAAGTATATACCATAAGAAATAGAACCGCACACAGAGTGACCTAATTGTAATTACGTCATAAATATCGACATAAAATTATTTAGTCATCAAATTCCGAATTAAAATGACACAGAAAAAAATAAAATCAGTCTCCTATAAAATAAAATTGGAGGCCCGAAGTTGAACGATTTGCACGAAATTGTAAATGTTGAATAAAATACTTAGAAAGCCTTAGAAACGGCAACTTGGAAACCAGTACTTTATGGGAACAATGATTAATGGTGTTGCAAACAGTAACACCTGCATAAGGATACACACACAATGTTTGAAACACACCGGTCAAACATATTCAGCTCATTTCACAATATTCCAATAGTTAATTGTTTAACTCATTACCAACCTACTTACGTGTGGGTTACCGGTGGTTTGACAACAATTGTTCGTCTCCGTGATAGGTTCACTAACCTCCTCCTGCTGTTTGAAAACGCTTTAAATATTCCAACTGTTATCTCTAATTATTGTTATGACTGTTTACTATATTTTGTTGTTTTTGTTTTACTTCTTAAAGTTTTTTTTGGTGACGGTACTTTTAGACGTTGGTTTTGGGAAGGATGAATAGTTTTGATATCCGTGATGACATTTTTATAAATATACAATTTCTGACGTACTATTTAACTAAGTTTCCTGATTGCCCCAAGATTTATTATCGCAATAGTATTGTATTCGCATGGATCAGATACTATTTCATAATAACTTTTTCCATGATATCATCAAATGAAAGGTTTACTTTATTTTTATTTAGTAACAGTTCTGTCTAGCTAATTCTGTAGATGCCCCCGTTTTGAAGCGTCGTACAATTTTTGCGCGCTAAAACACGTTCCTTCAATGGTATCGATTGGCATCATCATTTTAAACATCGGTACAATAGCCAACTGTATTTTGTAATACTTCTGAGCCATTTTATATTTTAGTATTATCCGTAGATCTTGATAAAACCTAGATGAAACACTCCAGTTCAGAACCGTGAAACATACCACCTTAATCTTCTTGAAACTGTAACCCTACATAAATCACACGTAGCATCCATTTGCAAAGAGAGAGCACCCTCCATTAACACTTTTAACGTAATTAGCACTCACCACAAACAGAAAGGCGATAGCAAACCGCATTTCGCAGCCTAACGAACTTTCACTGCGTACGCGCTTACAAACATCGTGGAGACGACCGGCCGCCACCACGGTTTCTCACCGACTAACTTTCCCATCGCCAATCTCAAGGACTGCATCTGTTGCACTTTTCGATGTCAAACGTGGTCCTTGAAAGGTTGCTGGTGCACTTTTATGGGTTTTATGAGCGATTTCCGAGGAAGCGCCGCCCGGTGTAGCGCCTTGGTCGTGCTCTGAATTGACAGTTTAAGAACCACCAGTTAATGAGGCTGTAGGGTTTCGAACTTTTATATTGAGGACTATCAAAATTGATGCAGTTAGTTTAACTTTTATGAGTTTTGATGTAGTTTAAAGTTTGTTTAGCTGTAAATAAGATTAGGATGCGTTCTTTTAGTCAGGCTTTTAATGACGTAAGTAAATTTTTGTCTTAACCAATTTGGTCATTGTGTATGTTCCAGAATTATTGAGTTCATACAAATGAAATGATAATGTCCTAGATCTCTGTATTTTATGTTCTGTTTTATGTTTATTTAGTTTTATTTTCCCGAATCCTTTTAAGGTTTTTTATAAGAGCCTTATTAATGATGCCAAACTAAATCTTCATTACCATTTTATCAAAACATTTCCAATCAAACCAATCAAAATCAAAACGAATCTTTTAATCAACTATCAATCAATTTCTAAACTCATATAAAACCGCGTTGCATTAAAGAATTCGCAATCAATCATTATAATTTCTGTTATTTCACGGTATTAGATACACAAGAGCATCGCGTTACATTGCAAATTCACACGATATAAAAATTAGGTTTCGTTTGCTGCCGAGAAAGAGTGTGTGGTATTGAGTGGGTCAGTCGAGTAATCGTTTGCCAGCCACTGTCTGTCGTCTCTCGCTTTCCTACACGGTAAATTTCTATATGAGAGAGAAGGATGGGGCGTGAGCGCGTGCGCCGCACCGTTATCCCGCGGCGATATCTTGAATGAAGATGGTGTTTTCTCCCGCGCCAAAACAAAGGCGCCCAAGACTTGCCTTTAAAAACGAAAGGTGCACTAATTGAGTTAATTGAATGCGTTTAATTTATTTCGAGTTCACTCATTATGCTGCGGGTGGCCATTTAAGTTATGTACTTAATTGTTTTAAAAGGTTTTTTTGTTGGCTGTACTGTTTGTTTTATTTCGGCGTTCAGTTTTTTGTTGGCTGTACTGTTTGTTTTATTTCGGCGTTCAGGTATTTTAGTAAAACGTGTCTTAAACGGTATTTTTACACGTAGAAGCGCCATTAGGAATATTGTAGGGTTAATAAATAACACAGTCACATACAAAACATTTAGATGGTAATTAATTGGAGACAGAAGATTGGGTTTGGAAGCTTTCGCTAGAAATACACCAGTATCAAAAAAGCTGAGAAAATATGTAGGAAATCGTAAACAGAGTTTAGTCTAATCAACGCTAGCCTCCTATTAAATCCTAACAAGAATAATTTTGATTTTTAGTCTTGATATTAGAACGTGTAGTTTTTTCTTTTCTGATCAATTTCGTCGCAGTTATATTAATTCCTGAACACGAAACGCTTCAATGATAGGGTTTTTTCAGATGGTTGTCATTGTAGATTTTGGGCTTGTATAGTGGCGAGAATGTATCCACTGGGACACTATTGACCACGGGCCTTGTTTATTGATAGAATACTGTAACCAATGACGTCCTTAAAGCTGGATGTAGGTCTTATCGGCTTACTCTTAGCTGATACTCAGAAAACTCCTTTTCGTCTGTTGCAGAAATTTACTCTTCTTCATCTTCTGCATTATCTAAATTATCGAAGCTTTTGGAAGAATCTGCCTGATGAGCAGCAGTACTAAAACCCAAAGTATTATACAAAATCAAATCCATATAGAACCCTTTGAACCCTGCTTGATCAAATTCTAGTCAAATTCTAACAATGCGAATGACCCTTCTAAAGCTCTTCCTTCACGCTTTCAATCAATGCGCATTTCTCGCTTTATGCTATAAATATTTATAAAGCTAGACATGTAATATTTACGGGGGATCAAGAAAGGGTTTAAGGATTCCCAGAAGCTGGCAATGTTCATCACTATCTATCAAATGCCACTCTACCACAATCTACGAGCGTAATAAATTGTTTGATTCTGGATGCAGAGAATATTAATTTAGTGAGGTCCCACCGGGTATTACCTCCTTATAGAAATCTGAAAAACCTTGTATGGACGGAAGCGGGTCGCTTAAACTTGTTGAAGATGTCAATTTTTTCCATGGTGGAATTCTCATTTGTACCCTCAGCCCTGGGGAAGGTGGAGGATTATGTCAGACTCTTACTCACTAAAACCACCACAGTGTTCCTTCGAGGATCTAAGGCCGGGATCACGAAATTCGCTATTGCAATGACCGCAACCCCAGCAGATGATAATAATAATGAGACATTTGCTAAACAAAGGCTACTCAAGTACGTGTATGGTCTTGAGAAGAAATGTTATTAATCATTATTAACTAATGAGCTCTGATGTTAACTCGAGTGTTGCAGTACAATGTTGTCTATGCAATGTCGAACGCTGCGCGATGACCTGATGTAATTTGCATATAAAACAATGGTCTACTTGATCACCCTGCAAGTTTTTATTAATATTTGTGTATTCATTTAAGAAATTGTTGTACCTTACATTTACTCAAAAACTACGAAGGCTTAGGAGTGCCACAATTAGCACTAGCTTTTGAATAAAACCCTGTACCTTTTACCTGATCAAACAACAATCAACAGTGACTGTCTAGTGAATGTCTAAAATCTAATGTAGTTAGGCCTACTTTTACTCTCTGATGCTTCTGTCACTTCAGAGTAGATGAATTACTGAAACTGTTCTTGAACTTAATTTGGAATTAAAATTGACTCTGCATTGATTCTATCGTTCTTATGAAGGCGAAAGGGGCACACAATGAAACGCAAATAATATATTAGACAGTGTAGGAGGCTCACTAACCGACGTAGGAAGAAATCAACATAGACAGTAATGACAAAACAAAACATTTATACAAGTGAATGTCTAGCGAATGTCTAAACTCTATTGATACATCTACTTACGTATTTAACCAACTGTAAAACGATGATCATTCTCATACATTTTAACCCATTTAAGAGCGAGTATGAGCTGTGTAAACGTTTAGTGCAAACGCTAAAGTTAAGACGTCAATAGTAATGGAGAGTTTGCTAAGACTGTGTTTAGTACTAGATTTCTGTTTAGCGAGATAATTTGCTGTGACAAGAGGGCTAGCGATGTTGATTATTTTAACAATAGTTGTAGTAGTAGAAGTTGAAAAACAAAAATCTGAAAGGTGAATGAGATTTACGAGACTAGATTTTTTTGCATTTCGGGTTTTTGGATTTGATTACTGCTCTGATGTGATCTTTACAACTATCGTGTACAGTAAGTCAAATCTTACGATATCCAAGAAATCAGATGGAGTCTATACAAAGCTACATACTTATTACATACGACCTCGTTGGTCTAGTGGTGGCAAGTGCGACTGCTGATCGTGAAGTCCTGGGTTCGATCCCCAGGTCGAGCAAAGTGTTATTGGGTTTTGTACCCGGTTAATGACAATAGACTTAAACATAACGGCGAAATGAGGGTGTTACAATACACCTCTGCCCATCCCTTCGGGGAATACAAGCGCGATATTATGTTGTCTCCATCTAAATATGAAACGTAATCTCAACTTTCTTATATAATTCCATCTCATATGGCTATCTCTGGTAATTTAAAATTTCCTTCGTCTCCGGTAGAAAGCTGTAGTGAAACTGTACGTATGTACTTATAAGTCGTCGATAAATATTAACTTTTATGCACCGCCATTACCGATATTTGACTTTCTCAAGGATATTTCGATACGCAACTTTCGCGGCGGCTTGATAAGAAAGCGTTCGAAATGAGGAAAACTCGGATTAATACTGATGGATGATGATTTTGATAAAAACAAGCATGTGATGACACGGGTAATGTGAATAGGATATCATAACTGTTAATCTTTGAAGGGTTACATCGAGTAACCTTTATAAATCTGCAACTTAACAGGCGTAAGGCAGCCAAGATGTTGATTGTGGAGGTCTTTATGTTTGCTGCATGTTACTTCCCGGTACATCTACTTTATTTTATAGGGTGTAGACGTGGTGGCCTCCCTGATACGTCGCGGGCGGGAAGCACAGTATTGTGAGGTACTGGAACACCATCCACGGATCTGGAGGAAGACCGTTGACCGCGCTGTCGTCACAAAATCTCTTGAGTACCCACGGGAATAATCTTCGAAAATACGCACGCCTCAAAAAACGAAGGCAACATTTTTGGAACAGATGGCAGAGAGAGTATATTGGAGAGCTGGAGCAGAGGTCAAAATGGAGAACTAAGACTGCTAAACGCGGTATAGGAGATATGGTACTCATAAAAGAGGATCATATATGCCACCTTTAAACTGGCGCCTTGGAAGAGTCTCTCGTCTATTTCCTTTCCCGGACCATAATTCACTATGTATTTTATGTTTTATTACTCTATCTTTAATTACTATAATTGGTCCAAGACCGTTGTAATTAAAGTAAAAATAAATAAATTTACCAACTTTGGATAAGCCTTTTTTTGATGTGAAACATCTAATGCGGCGGTGCGGATGTGAGAGCGGCTGTTGTGTGGCGACGTTCGCGATGGCCAAGAATCTAACTTTGGTAAAGTTTTTTTTCTCGAATGGAAGACTCCGTGGTTACCCTCCGTCTGGACAAGGCGAGTGAGTACCTATGTCGCATTTTTACCGACTAAAACCACCCTCAGTTGACTTTAACACAAAGTAGAAGTGGGCGGGGGAGGCTCCGAGACCTCCGGTGGGAAAATAAAGAAGAAGCCGCAGTGTAAGCAGACAGAATAGGTACCGCCAATCACTTTTTCAGTTTTCTTCATCTGAGAGTTTGTGATCTTGTTTTCTTGCAAGTAGTTCATATTTTATACGGCATAAAGTGTTTCGCAGGGTACCATTTTCGGGCCTCTGCAACTCTTAAGGAAATACAGTTTGGGGTTTGCATTCAAAGCTAGATTCTGCCCATCCTTCTGATGGAGTGTCCTGATTATTATTACATATGACAACTCACCATGACCATGCATACGGCGGAATAACTATTTAACTTACTCATCTAAACACTTTCAGAGCCGATGGCAGCTTGCTTTACGATCACCAAACCCACTGTTAAGCTCTACCCACACATATCAGGGCCGTGTTAGGGCCGAGACCGGGCCGGAGATCACCATCCCATACATTTTGTATCGAAGCAAGACCTCAGTCGTTCAGTGCTGGTTATTTAGCGACAGTGACCAGCCCGGAAAAAAGGAATTTATAAGGCGGATGTTAATGGAAACGCCGGTAGAGGACGTCCTAGAAGGACATACATCGATGTTATTGGTGATGTTCTTCACAAAGGTCAGGTGCGTAGTACTCTCAACCGGCGTACGTGTATGACAAGATGTATGAATGTGGATGAAGCGAAAGGGGTATGTAAGGGTCGTAGCATGTGGCGTTCTATAGTTTCTGCCTACCCCCATGGGAAAAAGGCGTGAATTTATGTATGTATGTATGTATGTATGACCAGCCCGGAAGCGACGGAGCTCTTGCTTCGATACAAAATGTATGCGATGGTGATCTCCAGCCCGGTCCCGGCCCTGACAAGGCCCTGATATGTGTGGATAGACCTTTAGCCTGTTAGCTGTTCATGATGATGGTATGCGGAGCTCAGCCCTATGACCAGTAGGTAGATAGGTACCATACGACCAGAACACCTGTATCGAGGATTACAATATAATTTGTAATAGGTGAATACTTTTACTTTTTATAAGTATTAAAGATCTTTTGACATGTTGGTCTAGTGGTCGCAAGTGTGGCTTCTAAGCACGGGGTCCTGGGGTCGATCCCCAGGTCGGGCAAATTGTTATATAGTTTTTCCATTAGGAATTTCTCAGTAGCAGCCCGGAGTTTGGATTTGTGCCCGGTTAATAGCAATAGGCTTGCCTCCTATTACATGGGACTTTAAACATAATTAGTGAAACGAGGGTGTACCAAAAACACGTCTGCCGTACCCTTCGAGGAATACACGGCGTGATGTTATGTTAAAGATCTTTTCTCCGAGTTCATAAAGTAAAATTTTGCACACAGTCGTTTATTTTTAGTATCTATCATTGGCATATTATGAAACCAAATTATGTAGATTACATAAGAAATAGAAACTTTTATTTATAACTTCTTGGAATTGTTTACTCACTGCAAATTTCCTCAATCAACTTAATATTTTGTATGTAGGTATTTGTTAAGAAAGCATAACAGGACAACTTTTTAATGCACATAATTAATAAATATACAATAAAATATTTAGTGTTAATTCCGCGAAAAAACAGTTGATCAAGCCTGAATGCAGTATGCAGCACCGCCCTCCCGCCCGCAAATATATTCGCGTCCAAGCGGTCGACGAGTCAACATCACCTGAGGATGCCCCGTGGAGGGGCGAAACACGTGTCGTATCGGTTTGTTTTGCTTGTGTGTTGCATGTTATTAATCGCACCTTCTGCATTTGCATATATTTGCGGGCGGGAGGGCGGTGCTGCATACTGCATTCAGGCTTGATCAACTGTTTTTTCGCGGAATTAACACTAAATATTTTATTGTATATTTATAGATCATGGATTTCCGCAAAGTAACGCCTGATTCCATCATGCACATAATTAAGCAATTTTAATATACATGGAAAAAAACGTGAGAAAAAGCGTGACCGGAAAGTATCAAAAATATATTACAAATATTAAAATAATAGAGGAAGAATAAGTCTATACAAAAATAACACAACAGGCAGAACTAAACACTGTTTCTGATGAATTTATTATCTATACTAATATTATAAAGCTGAAGAGTTTGTTTGTTTGTTTGTATGAACGCGCTAATCTCAGGAATTACTGGTTGGAATTGAAAAAATATTTTTGTGTTGGATAGTCCATATATCGAGGAAGGTTATAGGCTATATAACATCACGCTACGAACAATAGGAGCGGAGCATAAATGAAAAATGTTGCAGAAACGGGTAAAATGTCCACCCGTACGAAGCCGGGACAGGCCGCTAGTTACTGATATAGATTTATGGAAGGAAGGATTTAAATGTACGTTGGTAATGACTTCACTAGTAGATACTGTTCATAACATAAGATCACGAATGTATTCCCTGAACGGTTGGGCAGAGGTGTATAGTAACACCCTCATTTCGCCGTTATGTTTTAGTCCCATGTAATAGGGGGCGAACCTATTGCCATCAACCGGTCACAAATCCAAACTCCGGGCTGCTATTGAGAAATTCCACACGGAAAAACCCAATAACACTTTGCCCGACCTGAGGATAGAACTCAGGACCTCACGTTCAGCAGTCGTGCTTGCCACCACTAGACCAGTTTAAGAACTTTATTTCATATAAGTTCAGTTTAGTTTCCATCTTGTTTCTTATCGACTATAGTGCTAGTAGGATTCATATTTATTTATTCTCTAAGTATAATTGTATGCATAGCTGCATAATATTATACTTAAAAAACTCGTCTAACAACTTTAGTAAGGGCACTATATTATTCGAAAATAGCTATAACACATTATTATATTTTTGAGGTCCAGAAACATTAGAGGACCGAGCGGTCGGTTTGCCAATATCAGATTGGTTTGCCAGTAGCAGAGAGTGAGACATAAGTGATTTCATGTCAACCAGAACAGTCAGATGAAAATACAAGAAATTTTGTATGTAAACAATGTATTAAAATGTAAGTCACCTATAAAATATTTACATCACTTCACTTCTTCATTATAACATCCCTCAATTTCTTCCAGAACTCCTCTTTGTTTCTCTGATCCCAGGAATGATATATCTTCGTCTTCAACAAGTACTTCAACGTAGTCGACAAATATTTACTCTGTATCTCTCCTATCCTTATCAAAACTAAGGGATCGTAAGACGTCCCATCCTCTAAAAATATCCTGTGGTACTCCGCCAGTTGCGTCTCCCACCGGCACCATTGCGACTTCGCAAAACTATTACTTATAATTAAAATAACATACTTGCTCTCGTTAATACTGCTTAAAACTGCTTCTGATATAAACGAACCTATCTCAAAATCTCTCTCGTAAACACACAGTTTCAGGAATGGCGATTTCGACTCTAACTGGGCTATCATCTCATGAACAAAGTCTCTGTCTTCATTAGAATATGACACAAAGGCGTCGTACTTATACGTTTTCCCTCCATCCGGTTTTAATTGTTTCTTCTGAAAATTTCTTCCCAACGCTACCTTCGCTATGAACATCCAATATCGTATGTACATCCTATATTTGTACATAATAGCTATTATCAATAAAACTATAGAAATTGTGACCAAAGATGGTGCAGTCCAAACTAGTACCATGACGTTCGATATCTTCTCATACATCAAACAATGTAAACTTTTGATGGAATTCAAATATTCTGACACTCTCCTATCTTCCCACAAATCAGGACTAGTGCACTGAAATTTGGAACTGAAGATGTATAGTTTCAAAGCCCTAGTTGCGTTAGCTTGGAGCCATCGGTAAGTTGTGAACATAGAACTGCAGTCACACACGAAAATATTGTCCATAAGGTCTATGACTATATCACCTTTGCTCTCTTCCAATAAGTAACCGATGTCACGAATCATACTCAGAGAGAAATGTGATATTTTATTATTTGTTAAGTACAATCTATTTGGTTTAACACCAGAAGCCAAAAACATGGGTTTCCACCAAGATACTAACAAATTTTCACTCAAATCTAAAAACTGAAGCAGTTTTAAAGGTTTCAATGTTTCTGCAGTTACGTAATAAAGTTGGTTATTTCTAAGCACGAGATGAGTTAAATTAGGCATCATTTCAAAAATGTTATCGTCTTCATGGAAATGTTTGAGTCCACAATTTTCTAAAATAAGAATTTTTAATTCGTTTAGTCCTTCAAATTGTGAACCTGTTAAATTTTGATTAGCTGTCAAAGGGTTATTAGCTAAATTGAGTATTTCTAAATGTTTGGTAGGTTTAAAACTATCTTCCCCTATGTGATAGATAGTATCATTTTCCATATTTAATATTTTAAGATTTTCTAATCCAGTAAATGTGTAATTAAATATTGCTCTTATTCCGTTGTAAGCTAGATTCAATACTTGTAGGTTCTTACTTTCTGAAAACGTATTTCGATCTACCTCATAATAAACTGGACTGTTTCCATGTCCCTTATTGTCAGCCAGATCTAAAAGCATCAGTTGATTCGACAGATGAGTGCCATGGATACCTGCCATGTTGTTTCCACTGAGTAACAAAAATCTTAGGCTTGGAAACATTTCAGGAGTGAAAGCCATTCCGCCGACTGCAATTGCGGAAACTTTTCTTAAATCCATTAACTGTATATTTACCATTTTAGGGAAAGCATCGTCGTTTATAATTTCAAACTGATTTCTGGCTAGTATTAAACTTTGTATCGTGGAGTTTGCTATAATGTTCATAAGTTTCTTCGGTGGTTGTTTCCGAAACCCCATTCCTGACAAATCCAGGTGTAGCAAATTAATATTATTTTCAATCATTGTCGTTAAAAAGGTTCCTATTAATGTGGAGTTTAGATCATTGTCTCCAATGTGAAGGTCTTTTAAATGTTTTAATGGCAGAAAACTATTTGGATGTATGTAATCTAATCTACATAAGTTAAGATCAAGTTTTCTTAAGGAAGTTCCTGTCATAGGTTTAAAGCCGTCTTCTGGGATTATTTCCAAATTGTTTTCTGATAAATCCAGTCTTCGTAATGATGGTAGTATACTGGGTTTGAAAGATGGCGTTAACTGTAAGATTGATCCAAAGAAGTTGTTGACTAAAGTCAAGTTATGGAGATTCGTGAGTCCCTCAAAAGTTGTTTCGTGGATTGATTGTAGCAATGTATTATAGGATATGGAGAGGTGCTCTAAGTTTGTCAAGTTGGAGAATGCGCCAGGCTCGATGAACCGCAGCTGGTGATTTGCTTCTATTTCTAATACTTTCAAGTAGTACAGATAATCCAGCTCCCCCTTGAGAATTTCATTGATGACGGTAGTTCTTACTCTTAAAACTTCGCTATGCACTTTTACCTGGAAAAAATAAATTAACAACTTAAAATGTAAATTCGCATTACACCTGATTATTATAATAACAGGTTATATTAAATGTCATGCAAGCTTGAACAATTTAACCTTGACCGAAAGCCTCTACAATTCTATCACTATCGCTTGACGCGTAGTCTTTCTATTATTTGTTAGAGTTTCATCGTTACCACTATATCAGCCGTAGAATGTTCACTAGGCCTCTCTTAAATTCTATTATTTCCAGAAACTTGCTTGTAGTTCAGTTAACAAAAAAAAAACGTGTGAAATTCACTTTTTTTTGTTCTAATGTGATAACGAAATGTACCAAACTTCTTATCATCTTATCGCCCAAAATAACTTGAAATTACATGTAGTAAAAACATAAACTGATTTGCGGCATTTTCAGTCAAAATTTTACACACAACGTTATGAATAATTGTTATATTTATCTACTACGCGTTTAATATACAAATAGTTTTTATTGTTTATTGTTGTAATTTCATATCACATTTGTATGAGTTTGTGTACGCTATTATGACGATGGTTACGTACGGGTTCTGTTATGAAACACATGCACAGATTGACACCGTGTTTGTATGAGATTAGTGAGTGTTCATTAAGATAACTGTGTGTTCATTGTTCTTCATCTTACAGGATATCGCGATAAGTTAGGTAAACTTAAGGGCTGTTACGTCGTAGGTTTAAGATCTAGATGTTGTTAGTTTAGGATGATCTCTTAGTGAGAATACGACACACCTTTTTTCCAGTCAGAGATTAGCAGATGATATTATTTTTGGGATTATACATATAGGTCACACACTACCAATAGAAACATTCTTCACCAGTTGGGCAATACCGAAAACTCAATTTGAATTTGGAAATACCGAAGATTGTAATTGTCTTTGATTTTGAATTTAGTATGAACATCACGTTTTAGGCTTGAATAAGATAGACATAAAGTAAGTAGGTCAAACAAAGCAACGAACCTTTGGAAACTTCATGCACTCGTAGTTCCCAAAGCAAACGACGACTCTTTGGTGGTAGGTGGCCCTGCAGATGCAGCCGGACGCCCAATCCTTGCCGAGCTGAACCGGCAGCTCCTCGGTCTTATCCTCCTTAGGATACAAGAAGTTGTCGGTGAACTCTTTGTACTCGTCCATAAGATTGGTCCTCGCGTACTGAGCGTAGCACAGAAGTAGCCAGATGTAACGAGCTAGTGACATGTCTTCCTCTCTGAAATTATAGAAAAACTGCTGTTAGGAATGTTTGTTATGAATATGTTTACATAATATGTGATTCCAAAGAAAACTTGATAGAGGTTATTTTTGATATTGTGGGTTAAGGTTTCTTTTTTCTTGTCTTGGTCGCCTTTGTCTCTAGTCTCACCTGATGGTAAGCCCAGACAGGGTCTAAGATGGAGCACACGAATCCAAGGAACAGAGATATAGAGGGATTCCCTTATACCCCTGTGGCCCTCACATACACACGACAGAACACAGTACTTAATCTGCTTGGTGCCAAACTTTAATGTAGGTAAGGGTGGTAGCTAGTCAGGCGGACGGTATCTAGATTCTACTTGAGTGAACTTTTGTCTCTGCCCTTTGCGTCTGTGTAGATGCGCCCAGAGCTGCTATCGCAATATCGAGTCACAATCGCTAGAAAAGTCTACAAGATTCATATACTATAAATTATTATTGTATACTAATGGATCTCTTTTTATCACTCAATATCAAATTGACACGTAGGTGAGAAATTCGCGTTGCACTACATATGAATCTTATTTTTCGGCGCATTTTCCTCGAATGCCATCTTTGTCACCACTGCAAATTCGCATTACAAAGTCTCCGACGATTGTACACATTTGGGGCGAACCACAAAACGACTGTATGCAGAAGCCTATTTGGTTTTATGAATACAATCATACATTTGGTCCGCTTGTTACTATAACCTTCATTGCCATTAGTTATTTTAGAATCATCAGGATCTTTGTTGTATCAAAAGGCATATTGTGTGTTTCCAAAGATAAGTGAATGAGGCAAGAGAAAGTTCGAAGGATGGTAGCTCGTGGTGTATCTTTTTCGTAATTTTCCAATTGCATAAGCATAACTTAATCAGGCCAGAAGTCCCTCACTACTGGACACGGGCCTCTTCTCAGAATGAGAAGGGTTTAGGTCTTAGTCAACCACGCTGGCCCGGTACGGGTTGGCAGACTACACAGGTGTAGGTTTCTACACAATGTTTTCATTCACCCTTAACGCAAGTGATAATCAAATTCTAATCCGAACATGAATTCGAAAAATCAGAGGCACAGCCCGGGTCGTGATCGACCCTCTTGCACTGAAGGCAAACGTTTAACGGTAGCCTAGCGGCTATCACTACTGCCATACACGAAATATTGTGGTTGCGAAGATGCTAATATATTTAACATAGATATAACATATTATAATGTTTCCATTGAAGCAAATCTTCCACTACAGATGTTTTGATCTGCAAATCACAACACATGTAATCTTACACAAACTGATAACATTATGGTGACGCCGTCAGAGGCTGAATCAACATCGATGCCTTCACTGGCAATGTGGGTTAATTGTACTTACTTTTGAATCAATTGTTCTTTTTAGAGATACAATTGTACTGCCAAGTGATAAGATGCAATTGCTAACCCAATGTCTATCTACAGTGCAACAGTTACACTTCCTTTTACCTGTCTTTTCTGCCTAGCCTTTTCCCAACTATGTTGGGGTCAGCTTCCAGTCTAACCAGATGCGGCTGAATACCAGTATTTTACACGGAGCGACTGCCATCACACTTCCGCATCTCAATTACTGGGCAATGCCGATATCCTAATATTAGACCAATTGTCAGACTTTCGGGCTTCTGACTTCCCGTAACAACTGTCACAGGTATTCGTATGACACCCGGGACCAACTGTTTAACGTGCTCTCCGAGGCACGGAGGGGTCTCGATGTGTAACGAACGCTCACTTATCCACAGACTGACCGCGGCAAGCGCAGCTTAACCTCGCAAATCGTATGACCCGCGCGGTTGGTAATTAGCAACTAGGCCCTAACCACTAACTATAGTCCTGTCCTGTCAGTGATTTTTAAATAAATTTCATAAGGTGATTTCATCTCAATACAAATTATCTTCTTTTTTCGTATTGGCACGAGAATAACTCACACCGTGGTCAAAAAGGTCTTTAATGAGACATTGGCGAGCATCTTCATGTAACACGCAAATATAAAAAAAATTGACAGCTCCCAGTAGTGACGTAAAGGCGTCTATCTTACTTTATATTCTTGTTTGTTTATTTGTGGTGATAATTTTCGCATCTATCTGGGAATTAAGGAATAATAGATTTGCTTGTCGATACAGCGAATTTTTGCTAAACAGGTGCGCGTGTATCAAGCTTATTGGTGTCATCGACGGAAACAGCTGCTAAGAATGGCTCACCTTCAAAAACCATAATATTTTCCTATCCTAAAGGGATTGGGGAGACAGGAATAGGAATAGGGAACTGACAAAACAAGATTTCAATTACCTTAGGGTGCATTAAAAGAGCCTCCACGATTGATGATACTTAACACGTTCGGCGCACCCAAGGCAGTCCGACCTGCTACCAACCTTGCAGACTGGCTGATCTTTTCACTTTGAAGTGACATGAGCTATTCACAAATACCTCGTTTCGACACGAGAGCGGAAGAAGTTACGAATACGTTTTTTCATTTTTATTCTTGACTTGGTCGCCTTTGGCCCTAGTCTCACCTAATGGTAAGCGCAGACAGGGTCTAACATGGAGCACACGAATTCAAGGAACAAAGATATAGAGGGATACCCCTATACCTCTCTAGATCTCACTTACACACGACGGAACACAGTAAACTGCTTGGCGCTTTTAATGTGAGGGTGATAGCTAGCCAGGCGGACCGTATAGATCCTACCACCAAGCGTGCTGGGTTTTGTTGAATCTTACAACACGCGTCTATTCCCAGCGTGCGATGACGAAGTTTTATATTCTAACCCATCTCCACACGGTGTAAAACCTCTTGCATATTTACAATGTAAACATGCATTTGTGTTACTAGTTGACCTTTTGGCGTACAGAAAAGTTGTGACATACAAAATTGTAATCCTTGGCGCCTTTTGACAAAGTCTCGTAAAATAATCGTCGTAAAGGAATAAGATTGCGAAGAATGACAAGCAGCTTCAAGAATTCAAATTCTTAAACAGATCACAAATAAAAATCGTACGAACCTTTAACACGATGTACTCTGCACACGGTCTATCTCCTAATGTGAACAGCAAACACGATGCTGACTGACGCCATTCGCTTACATTGCACTTATTTTAAAATGAAATATAAACCACTTGTAACCACACTGAAACCTCAAGGCATGTTTCTAACAAAAAAACAATAAATAAACAATAACTTTTGGTGTTTTTTAACACTTCTGGCAACAACGTACGTCCCGTTCGGATGCTGGTAAAGAACTCGCGCCGTGTTTGTCCAAAGATGTTCGCGTGGCTCCGTCATTGGCTGCGATATTTACATGTGATAACTAGAAAAGATAACGAATCGTAAGACTGTCCTAATTATGAAACGAAGCTAGAAAATTGCTGGGAGTTCTTTTTTTTATTTGAAATGGGTTTGCTCTTGACTCTAGTCTAGGTCAGAGGAGACAGAGACAAAGTCTACGATGGAGTGAGCTTACCCAGAAGAAGCCTGTTAACTCTAACTTTGAAGATATTCAGGTTGAATGCGTTCGGGAACACAGACGCAGGTAGTGAGTTCCACTCTTTTGCAGTACGCATTATTAAGGATGTTTGGAAGCGCTTAGTGCGAATTGGTGGAATGGCAACTAAGTATGGATGGTAACTTGCAGTGCGCCTAGATGTCCGATGGTAGATAGGGGCCGGTGGGATGAGGTTGTAGAGTTCTTGAGCACACTCTCCGAAGTTTCAAGAGTTTTCAAGGGATATTGGTGGAAACCGCCTCTAAGGGTTTCATTAGTCTATTGGTGATGTTACAAAGTCTATCATGGATAACTGTGCTGATAACGTAAAGTTCCTTCACTCGGGAATTACAGCTGAAAACGTGTTAATGTAATATACATGATAATGATATGTGAAAAGGCTATATTTTTTGCAACATCTTGTACACCTTGTTTGCAAGATGATTGACATATTTTTTAAATCAAATCATCCCATAAAATTGGTTTTTCTTACATTTTATTTGTGTTACAGTACACAGTGGACATGGATGACTAAGGTTTTAAGCGGCATCACTATCATCATTATTGTCTAAAGGCATCTTAAGCTAAATCGTAACAGTTGAACGACATAATTGTCGTAGTCAGTAATATGTGGTTGCTGACACGTCACGTTTGGCCCTATGTCTCACCTGATGGTAAACGCAGACAGGGTCTAAGATGGAGCACATGAATGCAAGGACCAGATATAGAGGGATTCCCCTATGACCCTCAGGGTCTCACACACACGCGACGGAATACAGTAAACTGCTTGGCGCCGGACTTTAATGTGAAAATTTTATGTGTGGTAGCTAGCCAGGCGGACCAATAGATCCTACCAAAAAGTGTGCTGTGTTTTCTTGAATCTTACAACACGCGTCTATTCCCGTTCCCATATAACCTCTTCTTCATGTTCTGTTAGTAAAAAGTGTTCTCTACTTGAGACTCTTTCGTTCAAGCCATAACACAATGTTTGTTTAGGATAGGACGCAGATGGTTGCAATAGTAACGCTGTTAACTGTAGCTCTGATTTCGATAGATCAACAATTTCCTTAGCAACGTATGTATTAACAATCCGAGTACTCCACAACTATAGTTCTGCCTTGCCTTTTTCCAACTATGTTGGGGTCAGCTTCCAGTCTAACCAGATGCGGCTGAATACCAGTATTTTACACGGAGCGACTGCCATCAGACCTCCGCAAACCAGTTACTGGGCAATGCCGGATATTCTAAGGTTAAACCGGTTGTCTGACTTTCGGGTTTCTGACACCAGTAACGACTGTTATAGATATTCGTATGATACCTAAGACCGACATTTCAACGTACTCTCTGAGGCGCGGCGGGGTCTCGATGTGTAACGAACGGTCACTCATCCATGGACTAGCCGCGGCAAGCGCAATTTATCCTCGCAAATCGTTTGATCCGTGCGGTTGTTATTTAGAGATAAGCCCTTCTTCTCTACAACTATACACCAAGCAATAATATTGTTGTATTGGCAAAATGAAAACTATTGTAACTACAAGTGTATTACGTAATTAGGGTACAGGTCTAACTCTTTGACGCCTATTTCCACGCTTTTGCAGGTTCAATATTGACCAGAATCAAGCCCCTAAAAGAATCCCAAAGGTAGTTTATTTAAGCAAAAAGCATTTTTTTCCTCTTATAAGGAAGTACATATAAGCAAAAGCGTAGTAAACGACAAACGTGTATGTGTGCGTGAACGGACTGTATAATATTGATGTTTATTTGTGTGCGTCGGCCACGTAGCTTTATAAATTGTATTATCTGAGTGTGTACAAGGCACAGCACGCATTGTCGACTTTGTGTACCTACCATGACAGTTTTTTTTTCTATTCGACTGCTTGTATACAAGGTTAGTCGGAAAGGGGGTACTAAGCCGAAAGGGTGTTAATGTACCCATAATAATGGATAACTTTTGTTCTACAACTTTCCTCAAAAGTGAATAGTTCAAGAGAAATAGCTGTTCAAAGATTTCATAAAAAATATGCTAAATTCTATCTATCCTCAGTTATGATCAGACGTGTTTACATTTTGCGTCATATTTGGGGTCACGGATTAGAAAATCCATTTTCTGAACTCATAACTAAAGCAGGAATGAAGAATTTTTGAAAAAACTAAAATACAAATAATTTCACATGGATTTTTTTTATAGAATTATCAAATTTTAACACTTTCTTTAAAACAATCATCAGTGATACATTAAGTGGTTCGCGGCTTAGTACCCCCCTTTCCGACTAACCTTGTATATGGTTTTGCGGACCGTTTCTACGTAACCGGGCAGTTATTGGCGACATCTGAAGGGTCTCCAACCAATGGGAAACCATGACAGATAAAATAGGAGTTATTCTTATACGAAAACCTTCAAACCGTCCATAGGAGGCATATGCCCAGCAGTGGACTATAGTAGGCTATAGATACACATGTAACGACGCAATCGTAATGCGACAGGTTTAAACGTCTGCAAGTTCGTTCCTTACGAGTAGAGGGGTAGGTTTTTCTAACCCCCAACGCAACGCAGAGGGGTGTTATTAGTTCTGTTTAAAGTTTAAAGCCCGTCTGTCTGTCTGAGGCAACGTTGCTCCCAAACAGATGAATCGATTTTAATACCGATTTTTTTGTTTGAAAGCTGGTTTTATTTAGAGTTTTAATAAGAAGTCATCTGGTGAGTTCAAAGCACAATATACTTGTAGCTAGATGTCTTTTATGTTTTGGTTTAGATCAAGAAATAAATTAAAATGTTCATCTCTATCCTTGTATCGACGGCCGGCAGTGAAAACCACGTATACGTAAAATATTTTTTTTTAAAAGAGGTAGAATTAATTGTCTCCTGCAAAAAATGGCCGATCAAATGTTAATACAAGTTTGTCATCGTACGTCATACATAGCTTAGAAGTAATTGAATTGAAAGTTTGTTGAACTAATACGTGTATAACGTATTTATTAATCTAAAGAACAAGTAAAACGCTTTTGAAAAATAAAAATTACGAGGTTTTCACTGCCGAGCGTTGGTATAGCGAGAACTATGATAATATAACCTGTCTGATAAAGTAGTAAAGTGTGCGCTAACTCTTATTTGCTCTAATCTGTCGCCTATCGTAGCCTCAAACTTGACATTGGGTTTGCACTTCTTATTAGCACTAGGATTAACTGCTATACTTCGTGTGGTTTATGTTATATATTTTTTTTAGTAAATGCATGACCTTTATATTTTGTGGAGAGGTGGGGATACAGCGTTTTGTCAGCTATTATTTAAATATTGAGAAATAGTGGAAACTGAGACAAATTAGAAAAAAAAGCCGGCGGCATCCTCGCAATGGTTATCTAGTATCTATATGTATACAGGGTGTAAAGTAAATCATGTAATTCCTTCAAACCTCGTGATGTACTGCTGACATAGATTAACCCTGTACGGGATAATATAGGATACAATAAAAAAAAAACAAGAAGTAAACATGTGTTCTTAACGTGAGACATTTTAGCGCCTCTAGTTAAATGACCACGCGGCGAGCGATACCGCGCAATTCGCTCGGGGCGCTAAAATGACTCACGTTAAGAACACATTTTTACTTCTTGTATTTTTTTTTATTGAATCCAAAATATCCCGTTCAGGGTTAGTCCATGTCAGCACTACATCACGAGGTTTGAAGGAATTACATGATTTCGTTTACACCCTATATTGATAGTATACTGATTTAAGCAGACAGCTAAGAAGTCGCGTCGGCCAACTTCGTAAAAGCGACACAAAACAGATAGGTACAGAAGTCAATCACATGTATGTACTTCACTTTTCATACCTACGCTCGGCGGTCGCTCTATCTATACAAGGTTAGTCGGAAAGGGGGTACTAAGCCGCGGGCCACTTAAAGTATCACTGATGACTATTTTAAAGCAAGTGTTAAAATTTCAAAATTCGATCATTTTTATCTGCACGCAAAAATATATTTTTTAATTTTTTCAAAAAAAGTACGTACCTACCTGCTTTAGTTATGAATTCAGAAAACTAAGCTTCTAATCCGTGACCCCAAATATGACCTAAATAGTAAACACAGTTGATCATAGCTATGGAATTGGACAGATAGATTTTAGCATATTTTTTACGAAACCTTTGAAAAGCTATTTCTCTTAAACTATCGAGTTTTGGGGAAAGTTTTAGAACAAAAGTTATCCCTTATTATGGGTACTTTAATACCCTTTCGGCTTAGTACCCCCTTTCTGACTAACCTTGTATATCTATCTCTCTCAAGCGCATGGCACTCGCACTCGCACTCTAGTCCCAAACAGTCCGAGATATCGTGTCCGTGAGCAGTGTCTAAGTGTGCGTTGCTCGAGCGCGTTGTATGTAGATTGACTTCTGTACCTATCAGTTTTGTGAAAGCGATCACTTCCGAACTGAGTGCGGCTTCAAGACCACCGATATTTATTAGTACTGCAGTAAAAAATGATCTTTACGCTGACGCAATAAGTGCGAGTGGCGCGTAAATGAGCGACTGACATTGGTTGTTCGAACAAGTTTGCCGATGCAACTTCTTAGTAGTATCGTACAGTAAAGCTCTATTAGCTGAGTATCCACTTGCGCAGCCTCGTAACGCTGCTTCATCCTGAGCGTGCCGCGGGCTGCGGAAAGTTCATGCATCTCCACTTGAGCCCACATAATAATTTTTTTTTTTTTAAATATTTTTTAATGTTTTTTATATTTTTTGTGGAAATATTTAAAAATATAATTTATATGTATAGGTATACAATGAATAAACGATAATAATAATAAACAATATCGTATCGAGCGGCAAGCCTCAACCCGAGCCACGATTTTCTCAATTTCTCATTAACCACCAGTCAATACATTTATCTTTATCCATTTTGCCGCATACCGAGCACACGTACAAACGTCTCCACTCAACGCACGGCTCACACTTCTGTTTGCTCACACTGAGACGTCTTTGAGCATGGCCATTTACCGACATAATTTGGCTCGCTGCGCGGCCGCCTCGTTTGGTTCAAGTCGCGGCAAGCCTCGACTCGCGGCACGGTCTCCACTAGATTTGCCTCGGCCCGAGGCTGCCTCGAATGGATGCCCGGCTTAAGAATTGTTTTTCCGAGGAAGTAGGTACTACCGCCATACCTATTTCTGCCGCTAAGCAATATTGCTGTGGTCCAATTTGAAGGGCTTAATTACACACACTTGAAACTTTCCTCTTGGTGTTAAAGGTGTATATGGGTAGCAGCGTTGGTCTGTGTCAAGAGTCAGGACTTCATTGTTCTCTCACTATCCTAAATCATAGTACTGTATCCATTGAAATTGTTAAAGATATTATTATTAAAAAAGTAACCATGGAGTTTCTTGCCGGCTCTTCTCCTTAGGAAACGACTAATTGGAACCGTGCATCTAAATTCGTCTTTTCATAAGCGTTCGTCTTTTTGGTTCATGTGATTTTTTTTTCATTTTATTTGATTTGAACCACTTACCATTGGGTGGGCCGCCGCTAGCCTCTGCTTGGTGGAGGTCCACGTCCAGGACGAAGAATCTTGTTCTTCATCATGGCTTTAGTTTCGCTCTACTTATTTCACTGAGCAAAGTAAAACGGTTGGTAATAAAATCAATAAATAATAATTGTCGCTGGCATCGACAGGTTCGATTCCGCGAAGTATCGATATCGCTCCAATTAACGCCTCGATCGCGGAGCTCCCTTTATGTCACTCAGCCGCGAGTCGCAGGCGCAAGGTAGCGGGACGTGGACGCTTTCCTTTTTAAATTCGTTCAATACCTACTTAAAAAGATGTGTATTGCACTTAATTATAGTTACTTGCAACACCCTTCTTTTCTTGTGTCGGCACGAGCTAAATAATAATAGCTTATGCCGTTGTGATAAAAGATAAGCCAGTGACCAAAATTGGTAGCGAGGCTGACTGCCCAAGGTGCGCCGGACCAGGCAAATAAAACTTTGATCGTGAAACATTCGTTTTGCTTTAAGATTCGTTCAAAAATACCACACGTTCATAAACGTTTGTAAAATTAAGTTTTTCTAAAAACGTATGTTTAATCGATTTTTAAAACAAAATTATTCACAATCAAAGGTTTGTTTACCCTTTATACAAAACTTAAATGGCCGGACTATTATCTTCATCATTTGCTGCTGCATAGTCCTAGGCGTAAGACACCTTTTGTCTATGGTAACTATGATATTGATGCTTTCTTTCTTATTTTTACAATATTCCTTTAGTAACTATTTAATTAGTACCTAACATTTCATAGAGATGCACAATTTCAAACTATAACGAAAATAAACTAAGCCTCCATGCTGCACAAAGCTCCCGCGTGCGCTTGTACAAATACGGTTATTTTTTACCCCTGCGCGTGCGCCGACCCGCTTTCACCTCTGGGATCGTTATATTTTATATTACGCATTCAATTATAAACGTTCAACATGATACAGATCGAAAGTGCACACTTTAATTCATAATAAGTACCTGTTTGTACACGCTTCATCCAAAAAAAGGAGCTACCAAAATTTCACTGTTCGTTCACTCAATGGTGTCGATTCTGTACCACATTTTGACAGTACTAAACTAGACTAAATGCAACTGTCACTTTCTTTTTCTCTTGAAACAGAAAGAGACAAACACCCTTAGTTTAGTTTAGTCCTTTCAAATAGCGCAACAGAATCGACACCAATATCTGTGGTTACTTATAACTATTATACACCAAAGACCCTAGCAAAACTGAATGAGTGGGTTGGGGAACTTCAAGTAGGTACCTATACCCCACCAAGAAGAATACATTGGGTCACCCGCTCGAACGATCAACGAGTATTCTCAAGGAGGGTTGACGTCAGGCAGGCAGCCGGTCATAAAACAATAAGCCAAAACCTCTAATAACATGGATTTATGAAATACATGTTGTGCCGACCCCACCTAGTGTGGGATAAGGACAGGGAGAAGAAGACTTATAACTATTATGCATCTACTGAGTTCAGTATCAGGTCAGACTTCAGTTCAATCCTAGAGGAAATTTATTCATCTAGCAATAATGAAACTTGTAGTGATTATGACGTAGTACGACCTTTTTGAGAGGTTTCTGTAATGCAGTAGATTTATAAATGCTTTTGAACATGATACATAGTGAAGGTTAAACTTGCGACCACTGGACAAAAGAGACAGTGATTTTGAACAGTAGCAACTTAATCCAAGGTTAAGGTTTCCCCGCCAAACTATTCTTAGCTTGGATAATGGTTTACTAAAGACTGTCACTGTGACAGTTCATCGATACTGACTAGGAATCTGCTGTTACTGAAAATACTAGAGTTGCGTTGAAGGCGATAGTCTTCTTCTTCTTCTTTTCGTGTGGTTAGTGACTAACCTGGTGTCAGAGTTTATGCCGCCCATGGGCCTCTGACTTGGCTTCACATGCCGTCGAGAAATATCTCTCAGGCATGCCGGTTTCCTCACGAGGTTTTCCTTCACCGTTTATAAACAAGTGATAATTATACAATACGCACATAAATCTGAAAAGTCAGAGGTGCGTGCCTTGGGTTCGAACTCGAGACCTACGACTTGGCAGTCCGACGGTCACACTACTAGACTATCACTGCTATAGTTTAGTCGGTAAGGGTCTGACAGGACCCTCTGCCTTCCCCAGCGTAGAGGGAATCCACGAAGATGTCCCCACGTTAAAAAAGAAGTAAAATAACACTCCAATATTACAATAGGTACAAATATTTATTGCAGTCTACAAAGGCGAGGGTAGTGCAGCAGATAGGTTCCTGATGAGTTCGTCCATCTGTATCAAGTTGATCCTCGCCTGCTTGGAGAGACGGCCTTCTGGCAGCTCCGGAGGCTCGTGACGCAGAAGCTGCGCTGATTCCGACAGGATCTTGCGGGATTCCTGTAGGAAAAATGTGGAAATGAGTGAGGGTGATAAATTGCGACGGACATATGGAAGAGGGACGGTATTCTTATCTAGGACTACAGAAAAAATCTTAATCACCCATTCAAGAAGATGCATTACGCTTATTATTTAACATTGTCAATTTATTTTCGGATGGGTGACCGTTCATAACACATCGAGACCCTTCCGTGCCTCGGAGAGCACGTTAAACGGTCGGTCCCGGGTGTTAAACGAATACTTATGACAGTCATTACGGGGAGTCAGACGCCCGAAAGTCTGACAACTGGTCTAACCTTAGGATATTGGCATTGCCCAGTGACTGGGTTGCAGAGGTCAGATGGTAATCGTTCCGTGTAAAATACTGGTATTCAGTCGCATCTGGTTAAACTGGAAACTGAGCCCAACATAGTTGGGAAAAAGCTAGATACAACATTTTCAGTTTATTTATATGCTCCCCGATATATTCATTGAAAGAGAACGGTTTTTAAGTGTAGTTGAGGATTGAGGATTGGTTGTCTCAGCTTTGCATAAAGCCTTTCATTATTTATTTTCCGTTGATGTTATTAGCGCAGCAGGCTCTACCGGCGGGTGAGCAAAATTAACATCAAACAATATTATTAGGTCTACCTATTTGCGCAATATTAACGTTTTGTTAGCTAGCCTTGGCTACTCAAGTTTGTTTGGCCGCTGACGTGGATTCATTTGGCTAGCTTTGGGCTATCGCTTTAGCCCTGGGCTAAACGACATAATGTAGGGCCATTTTAATAGGTCACATTTGACACTTCATCAAAATACTCATTTGCAACGGTAGCCATGTAATATTATAAATTTTTCCAAAGTTAGAAGGCACAGTTGGACAACATTTTTCAGTTACTAAATATATATATTTATTTAAATAATGAAAAAGAAGATGTACAATTTTACGATTTACTTTGACAAACAGACAGTCTTACATATTATTATGTTAAATGTGACCTATTAAAATGGCCCTACTTTAGTCGGTCTTATTTTACTTTTTGTAAATAATTATGCACTAGTAATTGTTTGTTGTATCAAAAAAATAGACATCTAATGACGGATACAAACAGCGCGTTACGTGCGATGTTATCATTTTATCTATGGCAATTAAAACTAATTAAGACTAAGCTAAAACACGAGTCATTAATTATTTTTAACAACACGAGCGGCAAGTATTTTTATTTTCTTTGAGATACTTCTCATACCTTAGCATTGTAATTTTAACACCATCTTCACACACCTCACAATACACTTGCACATTTCACAAAAAAGTTCAAAACAAGCACAGAATTAGTGTCAGTATTTCGGGCGAGTAACTGGAGCGAGCAGTGGTCCAGTTGCTGGCGCGAGCAGACACGTACAAGACTGTTTTTGTCTAAGATGTGATGTCAATGGATTCACCGGTTGAATTATAGTGTACTAGCTTCTTGACGTGGCATTGGTTTGGAATTTAGATTTTTTGAAATTATGTTCTACTTCGATGTGCTTTAAATTGTCATGTAGCATGGATTTCGCTTAGAATTTTACTTTCTAGAATGTGGAGAGGCCTGCTGTAGCGACAAGAAGAGAGAGAGAAGATAAGCAAAAGGACTTTGAAGGTAAGGAACCATTTTGATATAGGAGTAATAAAAAAAATCTACTGAGATTAAATTGACTACATATATTATGTAAAAATGCGATTTTGCACATATGCAGTATCGAAATAGAGTTACACCCATTCACACCGTTAATTCAGCCTTCATCAAGCTATCTCCCTCCCAATTCTCTCGCAAGCAACGCCCTAAGCCGAGGTCCGAGTCACATTAGGGGTTGCCCTTAGTGCTGTTGTTGCTAGCTAGTCATGATTTTAGTAGTAGTAGTTAGCTTAGGTTAAGTATTTTACTCTCGTCCCAATTGGTTGGAGACACTTCAGGTCTCGCCAATAACTGCCCAGTTACGTAGAAACGATCTGCAAGACCATCTATAAGCAGTCGAATAGAAAAAAAAAAGAGTGACAAACATACAAACAAGTATTTTATTCATGTCTACATAGTATTACTTTGTAGTTTTTTACTCAATAATGGTTGTTAGTTCGGTCAGTTTTACGTGAACAAAATCACGATCAGAGTAAGGCAACATTATTTAAGATTTAGTAACAAAACAAGTAGAACGGAGATAACTCAGTGGCAGAAACGCTGTGTGACAAGATGTCCCGGTTTCAAGAACCCTAAGTTCTTCTCGGTGTTTCTTTGCAGAGGAACCGCCCGTTCATACAGCGGATCCGTTTTATCGTCCGTCGGTACTGGATGTGTTGTTCATATCTGTACCTTTATTTTTATTTTTTGTCGTGGACAAAAGCACACGCATACTTCACTACCACAGGGAGATAGTGCAGTTATGTGGGACTCAAACCCACTAAAATTCCACGGTGTCCTCCTCTGCCACATATGGCGGGAAAACGGGTACGCGTAAGCACTCATCCGCGAATAGCGGATCCAGTATTTTTTACTGGATTCGGAATACTGTCTTGTATGTGAACTCGCTCATACAACTACAGGCGCCATGACCAAAATAAAAACAGATCCTGTAAACAGTTTCTGTGTGAACTAGCTGGAAGATGGACAGTAAGCGCCGACGCCAACTAATTCATAAACTGACATCGTCCTGTCATTACCTAACTAAACATTATCAGCAACATTAAATAAAGTTGTTTATTCTGTAAATACCTACGTTGTTTTTTAATCATATTTGGTAGTTTAATGTATAAGCACGTGCAAACGATGATAAATATTAGCACAGGTTTTTAAGAAAGTACCTATTTCCTTTATGGACGGCCCCTCGTTACTATTTTCTTGGAGAAGTTTATGCTTGCACAAGTATGCAACTACGTGGTACGAGGAGCTCGCGGACCGCGCATATCATACGATTTGCGAGATTAAGCTGCGCTTTCCGCGGTCAGTATATGGATGGGTGACCATTCGTTGCACATCGAGACCCCTCCGTGCCGAGAGCACGTTAAACAGTCGGTCTCGGGTATCATACGAATACCTATGGCAATCATTATGGGAAATCAGAAGCCCGAAAGTCTGACAACCGGTCTAACCTTAGGATATCGGCATTGCCCTGTAACTGGGTTGCGGAGGTCTGATGGCAAGCTCCGTGTAAAATACTGGTATTCAGCCACATCCGGTTAGACAGAAAGCTGACCTCTACATTGTTGGGAAAAGGCTAGGCAGAACAAGTATGCAGCTACGAGTGTGGAAAGAATTTGCGCAGGTATCTAAGCACTATGACGTCACACAGGCTTGTGCCAGTCTAACCTTGCGCAAAGCAATCGTAACATGTGTGGGGCCCATTACGCGTATCACTTGTAGGGGAACGAGGTATGGTGTCCCTCCTATGAAAAGGGAGGATCCTCCTACCAGGCGGAGTCTTGTGCCTGGCGGGCCACTGCCCAACGGTTGATGTTGGGAACTTGTATATACAAGGTTAGTCGGAAAGGGGGTACTAAGCCGCGGGCCACTTAAAATATCACTGATGACTATTTTAAAGCAAGAGTTAAAAATTCAAAATTCAATAATTTTTATTTGCATGCTAAAAGATTTTTATTTTAGATTTATCAAAAAAATATCATACCTGCTTTAGTTACGAATTCAGAAGATAAAGTTTCTAATCCGTGACCCCAAATATGACCTAAATTGTAAACACAGCTGATCACACCTATGGAAAGATAGAATTTAGCATATATTTTACGAATTCTTTGAAAAGCTATTTCTCTTAAACTATCGAGTTTTGGGGAAAGTTGTAGAACAAAAGTTATCCCTTATTATGGTTACTTTAACACTCTTTCGGCTTAGTACCCCCTTTCCGACTAACCTTGTATACGAACTCCGTGTCAGATCTTGATACCGCGATGCAGGATTTGTGACATTTCATCTGACAGCTGTCATTGTTGTCGCTGTAGTCTGCTAGACATTAGTCGTGCTACGTAGTTCGCATGTGGTGTGATAGATGCCGCCACACACTATTGGTTACTATTCTCCAAATATAATTGCTATGTCGATGTCGCCTCACTGATAAAAGAAGTGGTAATCCGTGGGTAATCCTGTCATATCCAATACAAAACAGTGTCACATTGACGAAATCATCTAAGTACGTTTTAAAAATGAACTGTTCTGCTCAGTAATCATTACTTATCACATTTTCTGCTGTATAATGATTACTAGAGTTATTTTAGCAGTACCTTGGACGCGTGCGTTGTTAATAGTTAGAGATAGCATTCATAAGGGGCATATATGTACGTACGTAGACATATACGTAGTTTGTACGTCAATGCGAGTATTTACTTTTGTACATTTTAGAATTTTCTAGGATTGATTACACGTGAAATTCGTGGGTACTTAAATCTTCATCGTATAGCATCTTCGGATGACTACACAGTTTAAGCATCTCGTTTCTGAGGCTTCTAAGACCGTGGCCTCGATAGCTTCTTGCTAAATAAGACGAAAAGAGGAACTTAGGAATTATTGTAAGGAAAAGGTATTATTAATTTGGATTTCAAGCATTTAAGTAACTTAATTGGCTGTTGTAAGTAAGGATGTTCCGAGTATGAGCTGAAAACAATATTTCTCTATTTTTTGTTTTTCGCTGGCATACAAGCCTACGGCCCTCCGGTGGCTTACCATCTACCGATCTCCGATCTTTCCGACCACTTATGGTCGCCTGTAATTATACTTCTTCAACCTCAAGAGAAGTGCTGATGCATTTAGGGTCGCCAGGCCCAAAAATAGAAAAGCCGGACACAGATTCATACTTAGCCGGACATTTTGCCCTGAAAGCCTGACAAATTAGTTTTTAAAAGAAAAATCAATTCGCTCGTTCGCTTTCGTTCGGCATCTTAAGGCGGGGCGGGGTTGACCAAAAGCCTGACAAAAGCCGGACAGGCCGGACTTGTATATATTTGACCGGACATGACTGTAAAAAGCCGGACATGTCCGACTAAAGCCGAACACCTGGCAAACCTGGATGCGTTGTCAACCCTGATACAAAATTGAAACGTCTCATGAGCCTCTAATTTGCCTGATGCTTTACACATTTTATTTAGAACACGTCAAAGTATTTGCTGACTTAACGATATGTTTATTTACGGAATGATAACTGATGGCTGGCTTGAGCATTAGTATGTTATACAACCTCGAATCATTCATTTTTACAGCCCCAACAGGTGCTAGACAGTAGGATATACAAGGTTAGTCGGAAAGGGGGTACTAAGCCGCAGACCACTTAATGTTTCACTGATGATTGTTCTAAAGAAAGTGTTAAAATTTAAAAATTCGATGATTTTTTTTTCTATCAAAAATAATTTTTATTTTAGTTTTTTCAAAAATTCTTCATCCCTGCTTTAGTTACGAATTCAGAAAATGGAGTTTCTAATCCGTGACTCCAAATATGACCTAAATAGAAAACACAGCTGATCATAGCTATGGACAGATAGATTATAGCATATTTTTTACGGAATCTTTGAAAAGCAATTTCTCTTAAACTATCGAGCTTTGGAGAAAGTTGTAGAACAAAAGTTATACCTTATTATGGGTACTTTAACACCCTTTCGGTTTAGTACCCCCTTTCCAACTAACCTTGTATACATCATCACAGTGTTTTCCCCTTGTGACGTCACTTTATGCCTTCATAAGTAATCTAAAAGCAACTTAAACAGTATATCATGTTATTGCGCAATATCGCCATCCAACATCTTCTTCTTCCTGCCCTTATCCCACACTAGGTGGGGTCGGCACAACATGTATTTATGAAATCCACATGGTTAGAGGTTTTGGCTTATTGTTTTATGACCGGCCGCCTGCCTAATATCAGCAAGCACATTGGGTCACCCGCGCGACAGCGACGGCGCAACGAGTATTCCTAAGGAACCCTCCTTAGGAATACTCGTTGCGCCGTCGCTGTCGCGCGGGTGACCCAATGTGCTTGCTGATATTATGCACTTGGTCCCAAAATGATCTGCTTGTCAATCTTATTGCCGAAAACTAAGCAAACTATGTTCTTCTTAGCGGAGTACACCTGAAGTTGCTCGACTCACTCATTCAATTTTGCCAGGGACTTCGGCTCCGACACATCGTAAACCAATATAGCACCGTGAGTGTCTCTATAAAAACTTGATGTCAATGTTCATCGCCATCCAACGAATTTCATACAAATAACCTAGACATGTAACAATGTCTCATGACCGATATAATTTACGGAGCGTTATTGGTTAAAATTGAAATTCTAGTTATCTTTACCAATGGAGTAAAGACTTCATAGCTTTGCATAGTAGCCCCTCCTATATGGAAGTAGCTATCACAGGTAAAATTAGCTTACGAGTCTATTTATATGCCCAGTTTGGCAATTAAAAATGCTACCATTGGTATGCAAAACAATTCGTTTTTGTTTATAGGAACCGGGTATTAGTTAATGCAAGATCACATTACTTCCTTCTAAATAATAAAAATTACAATAATGAAATAAAGAAAAAGATTTGCGCTTGTTTGCACAGTGTACAATGGTACCAACAGCAGAACAATACTTACAGTGACATAACCTAGTAAGGTCATGGGTCCATCAGTTAGAGCCTGCCTCCTGCCAGTCTCTGCGACGGCAGCGTGCAGCTCGAACAGGATGGTGCCTCGGAGACGAGTTTCAGCTGGGAAATAGAAATAGGTTTAAGGCAGCCATCGCAGCCAGATTCAACTATGACGGAATACCTACATTTTTCTGGATCGTTACTTTTTTTATTCGTTCCTGTTGCAAAAGCATTTATTTGTGAAGCTGTTGATATAATTTTGTAAATGCCAAATAACGGTTATAAAGAAATAGAGTAAGTAAATCGACTGCAGTCAATTGGCATAATCTGAACAAGATTTTCTTACCTAGTTGTCTTCAACAGAACCTATTCATCATTAGTTAGGTAATAACTTTACATATTGCTCCAGATCTTTTTTATCTATCTCAGGTCATCATATTAGTCTGTAAAAATCCACTGCTAAACAAACACCTCAATGGACCGCTAAAATGAGCAATCAAAGAGGAAATGCCTTCACCACGCTTGCAAGATGGATTGGCAATCCCAGATTATTGTCATTAGCAGACAAGAGGGAGCTGCTGCCCATCCATACGCTTCGCTTTTTACAATTCAGATACTCTGCCCCAAATGAGACAATACTATAACTCACTAGTCTCGCTATAGCTACACACCTGGTGCCAAAGTCTCGAGTAACTCCCCGATCTTCTTGCACAGCTGTGTCTTGAGCAGCAGTCTGTCATTCGTCACCATCGCCAGGCCCTCCTCCGCCTCCTGGCCGATCATCTGCGCGAGGGCGAGGCTCACGTCCGTCATGTAGAAGTGGGAGGGATGTAAATAGCTGCTGCAGTGGCCTATGAACCTGAAATATGCACGGTGGATCTACACATTAGCATTGGAGTCAGGAGTTACAGGGCAAGCCTGTCTTTACGTGCCTTATCCCACTGGACATTATTTTATAGGTCTACACTTCCAAGACACGTATACGTCCGACAAACGTCAGGAGCCCGAGATTCTATTAGTTTTTACCATGACGAAAATAAAAAGTTGAGTTTAAAAATTATAATTAGGTATTGCATAAAATTTACCAAATTCTTATTTGATCGAGATTTATATTCACAAGAAACAGGATACGCTCGTACCTTTCGCAAGCCTCAGGATCTCCCTTAGGCATGATGCTGAGTTCCCTGCCGATGTCCTGCAGTAACTGCTGCATGATGGCATCGGACACAGCATCCTTGCAGCTGTTGCAATTCCAGAATTTGTTGTCCAGGTTGCGAGTCTCCGGGTTGGGGCTCTTTGTCTTGTGCAAGATCGGGAGGATAAAGGTTTCAGGCAGGAGATAGCCTTTGCAGCCTCTGTGAGAGAGTTCCACATTGTCTTTGTTAACGAAATGAAAATAAATAATGATGGTGTCACAAACCATGTCACGGTTCACTGCCTTGTTGGTTTAGTAGTCGCAAGCGCGACTACTGAGAATGGGATCCTGGGTTCAATCCCCAGGTCAGGCAAAGTGTTATTGGGGTTTTCCATCAGGAATTTCTCAGTAGCAGTCCGGAGTCTGGATTTGTGCCCTGTTAATGGCGATAGGCTCGCCCTCTATTACATGGGACTTACTAACTGGCGAAACTAGGGTGTACTAAAAACACCTCTGCCGAACCCTTTGGGGAATACAAGGCGTAATGTAATGGTGTCACGAAACGGATATTGAATTTGTAGCTATGGTCTCCGACTCAAAATAATTATAAGCCCACAATATTTCTTATCGAATTGCACCACATAAGGGTTATGAGGCGTATGGTCAATAAAACCGTGAGCACATTGTACTGATTAGAAACATAATGTTGGTGGCTCCGTACAATACGAAAACTAGCCATTTTCTGGAACTAACCATGATATCGCAAGCAAAAGTATTTTCTGTTTCCATAAAACGTTCATTTTATATCTAAACTCAGAATTTCAGTTATCATAAACGTTGAAACTTACTTCTTCTTGCACTTAACAGCGCTGTACATGGTCCCCAGCTCGGTAACGTCAGAGCACCGCTCGCAGGTGCACTCGAAGAACTTTGAATCAGCCAGGTGGTGGCGTCGCGCCTCCGTGCCCCACATCGGGTCTGTGTAGCACACCGTGATGTGGGAACCGCCTGCAATGTTCACGCCGGCGCAGAGGATCTGGAAGTTTTGAGTTGAGGTTAGACAAAAGTAAATTAAGGTCCCTAGCTAAGATTAGACGTCCATTTTCGTGGTACAGTGAAACAAGAGTTAACTAATGGATTATAATAGGATCAGTTAGCAGTTTCCATTTGATTACACGTAGTACTACTTTCAACTTAACAATATGCAAAGCAATAGCGATTTATCACCAGCACTGATCCGCATGCCGAACACGGCAAACATTGCACTTCTATCCGACCATTATTAACGCGTTCCATCGAGAGAATAATGTTTCAAAGTCATCTCAGTAGATACTTCTGCATAGTGCTTGTTTTCCAATGGCACTAAGATTGTAAAACAGTTAGGTCACCTAGGTACATCTAAAAATTGAAGCTTTTCATGCAATCGCTGCTATTTCGTGTAAAATTCACCTAAGCCATCTTCTGGTTGACAAGAAAATTGCCCAAACAAGATTAGAAAAAAACTAGAATAATGATGACGTACAATATCGCCCTGTGAAGTGAAGCTCTTGTTGCAGTTGGCTCGACAGTTATGCTCCACCATGGAGATGCGGTCAAATAACGCCACGTACTCCGGCTCCAAGAGGGGAACTTCATGACCGTTGATCTGGAATGAGACAGTAGTTACAGATCAATATTTATGTTAAGCTACTTGGTTGATCCTCATATTTAAGCATGATTATAGTTTAATTAAATTTGTATATTTTCTTAAGAGAGTTGTTTCCTTTGAGTATCTTACTTTTCAACTAAACTGCAAAGTGTGGCGTTCTTTAAGTATGTCAGGTTTCAGAAACTTTTAGTAAGACGCAAAAAATTTTCTTAGAGAGAAAGAAAGTAAAACTATTTATTTAAGACTGACACAGGCAGTTACAGAAATTGACAATACAGAATGTAAACGAAGGCAGCGAATTGCGCGGCTATCGCTCGCCGCGCGGTCATTTGACTCGGGACGCTAATATGCTTCACGTTAAGAACACATGTTTACTTCTTGTAATTTTTTTTTCAATGAATTCCTATATATCTCGTTCAGGGTTAATCTATGTCAGCAGTACATCACGAGGTTTGAAGGAATTACATGATTTCTTTCACACTCTGTATACAAAGAAAAAAGAAACAAAAATTAAAACAACCTGCACGAGGCCAAAAAGGGCTCCTATCCCAGAATAATGCAACGACATTTAAAAAAATCATAGTATTTTGACTTTAAACCGTCCCTACAGAGAAGCAGAGCTAGACGATTAATATGACAACTACCTACTCTTATTGCCAAGCCAATGTCCTACCTGCAATATTCCACAGCACTTCATGATCTCTTCCTCACTAAAAGTCCCCTCCAGCTTGAAGAAGTTCCATATGAACTCAGCGATCATCTTCTTGTCATTGTTCCACTTGTCGGTGTCCTTCCTGTCCTCGCAGTGTGACTGCAAAGCTTGGATCTTGGTCCATAGCTTCTGGTCGTGGTCACGCTGGTATAAACAGCGCAGAACTGTGATGCACTGGTAGTTGGGGTGGGGTATGCCGTATGTGGTGATGTTGACCTGGTGGAAGGTAGAAGAAAAGTTTACAGATATTATACTTAGCTTAAAATAATTAAGAGCATTTATTTTTTCTTGTACTGTTTTGATTGTTTAAAACATCTTGTTATACCTGGAGGTGATTACAGTAAAAAATATAATAATATAATTTCGTGGATCATTCTGGTTGGCAAAAACGTAAGAAGGCGGTCCTATCTTCTTAAAAAAACTTAAACACGCGACTGTAATAACACCTATAATCATTTAGACACTACATTCATCTGTATTATTAATAACGACCATTTTGCCGATTCAGGCTGTATATTACTTTTCTTTTATGTTCTGCCTAGCTTTTTTTCCAATTATGTTGGGATCAGCTTCCAGTCTAACCAGATGCGGCTGAATACCAGTATTTTACACGGAGCGACTGCCATCAGACCTCCGCAACCCGGTTAACGGGTAATGCCGATATCCTAAGGTTAGACCAATTGTCAGACTTTCGGGTTTCTGACTTCCCGTAACGACTATCATAGGTACTCGTATGACACCCGGGACCAAGGCACGGAAGGGATGTGTAACGAATGGTCGCCCATCAACCGACTGACCGCGGTAAGCGCAGCTTAACCTCGCAAATCGTATGATAAGCGCGGTTAGTAATTTGCCATGAGCATGATATTACTTTTCTCTTATAAGCCTTCTTTTATTTATAAATTACGGTGTACAGTTTCACAAGAAATGATTTCTGTATCTTACCTTTTCCCCTTTCTGCTGTGTATAAAAACACTCAGGGTCGTGTTCCTGTTTAACAACACAATCTTGAGAACAGAATGGCCAGCCGCACTTCTGACACAACACAGTCTTTTCTTCTTCTAGGAGCTTGTAGCAGCCGAGGCAGACTGGTGGCGTCACCTGGTTTCCACATAATAATAAAATTTTATTAAGAAGAAAAGGAAATGGAAAATATACTAACAACCAAATCGACGCTCGGCAGTGAAAACCTCGTCAATAAAATTTTCTTCAAAACCGTTTTATTTGTTCTTTAAATTGATAAACTCGTCATACACGTACTAGTTCAGCATACTTTCAATTCCAATGCTTCTAAGCTATCTATGACGTACGATGACAAACTTGTATTAACATTTGATCCGCCATTTTTTTTGCAGGAGACAGTTATTTCTATCTCTTTTAAAAAAATATATTTTACACATACGTGGTTTTCACTGCCAACCGACGAAATATTCAAACGTTACTCAGTTTTAAGTTTCCGTTAACTTCGTGCTGTCACTCTTACTTCGCCTTAGAGTGACAGTGACAGCACGAGACTTAACGGCAATAAAAAATTGAGTAGCGTTTGAGTATTTGGCCGTAAAGATATAAGCAAAGGTCACTTAAGTTCTGTTCAACCAAGGGCAGGTACAGGGGAGGTGGCAAAGTGGACTTGCCTTACCCTTCGAAACGGTAGGGTCCTGCGTTGAATCGTAGGATCGATTCCCGTACGGATCAGATATTTGTATAACTTACAAATAGTTGTACCGGGTCTGGGTGTTTGTGCATGTGAAGATTTTTGTCTGTAAATGCACCCACGATACAGACGAGATCTTAGTGTGGGGCAAAGTTATAATAAAAAATAAAAACATCTACCCTGAAAATCATGAGGCGAGGTCCGATCCCCCAAATTGAAATCCTGGATTCAGCCTTTTATTCAACCAGTAAAAAAAGCTCCATCCAGATGATATCCTTACCTGTGCAGGTCCAGTAATCAGAGGTTTCTCCTTCAACACAATATCACCAGCTTTGATGTCCCTGGTTGCTTCCAGGTACCTCCCAAACTGCTCGTTCTCCTTGACCCTGGCGGGGGTGCACTGGAATTTGTGCTGCTTCCAGTCCTGTTTCTGGTGGTCTTTGGAGCAGTAGTGAACGTTCTGGCAGCCCGAGCATTTCTGCATCGCCGGAGATAGGCAGACTATGCAGGAGCCTTGTTCAACCATACTGGAAAATAGATATACCATATGCTTGGAATAGTGTATGGAACTGTTTAAATGTTTTAATGTGCGTCGGTAGGTTACAAAATATAATATTTCAGTAAGATTTGAGTGCAGTGTTTTAGTATAAGCTTCGACGTATGCTATAGTGAAACACATCGTTGTATGGAATAGTTACGTTAGTACGAGAAGGAGTGTTGCTATACCAATGTTATCAGGCGCCAAAAATTGTGTTTTAATTATTATTACACATTAATTGAATTATTGGATTTCAATTTTTCTATAACCTATTCCTATTTGCTTTTAGTTACATCCACTGACTATTCTTGAATTAAAATGTGATAATTATTATTAAAAGCTAAAAATATCGTTCTATAAACATTCAATTGAGAAAGACTACGTTACAAAAAAATATAATATACTTACTTGAACGACTCAGTGTACTTTCATAAGTTAATTAATATTCACTAAAAAATCCACTGCAAGTATCTATAACATTTATTGAATAACACGATAATGTTCCCAAATATCTCACACGTGAAAAGAACCCGGCTGACTGACCGGCGCACGCGCTGCTACGCATGCGCGGTATAAAAATAAACCGCGCGATTTGACACTTGAAACTATATAGCCGTATTCCATTTAAACCATGTTGAGCATAATGAAAACTAATTGTATGTACTTTTTTATTTATTTTTGAACGCATTCTCAATAATATTATGCAATTTTAATTCAAATTCTATCCTAATTTTGCTGTGCCCGACAGGGTCCATATTGATCTTTGACTTATTATAACCATCTATGTAATACATTGGAATGCAATAAAGAATTGAGTATTGAGTATTGCAAAGCAGGCTTTCGCTCGGGGCTGATCTAACGAAGCTTAAAAGTTAAACTAAGTTTAAAATCGATTTGAGTAAGCGTTCATTAAAGGCTTGTTTGTTTCTTTTATTGCATCAAAGATATGTTACATTAATCATTTAATTCCGTTGCAAATATTGCTGCCCGGGGCATTTTATTTAGGAACATTGGTTTCTATCGGGGATTGGTTTGCGGTGAATGCAATAGCAAATCCCGCAATCCTCAGAGTAACACCGTGATGGTTTTACGGCCGAGATTAATAAATCGATCCAAAATCTATGGATTGAAGTAGGTTTTTGACATTACTTGTCTTGAATTTCTGTCAAAAGCCTACATCAAGCCGTTAGAATCCGACATTACCTTCCGCCTTCCCCAGGATGAACGGTATTCATAAGAATTTCCCCACATAAAAAAAGAAGGTTGGTTTGGTAGATAAGTTAAAGTTTTGCGTAAGTCTGATAGCAGTCATAATTATCAGAAACATGATTTCATAATATTTTATTTTATTTTACTTTATTGGGACATTTAACAGTTACATATTACAATAGGTATGACAGAATAAGTTTTAACTAAATAAACGTGTAACCCACACCAATGTCCACGAAATAATGATTAAAGAATAGTTAAATGAGTGCAGTAATATTACTGAAAATTAAGTAAGTACTCATAGGTATGTGATTTAGAGAATATAGGTATTAGATAGCTACTCTAAAGATTCAATAGCCATCCTTTTGAACTTAATTTAAATCAGATCAACGTATCTTGCCTCTTGGCATCTTGCTTTCTTGCTTCCCTTCCTTTTAACAGCAGTGATAGCCTGGTGGTGTGACCGTCGGACTGCCAAGTCATAGGTCTCGAGTTCGAACACAAGGCACGCACCTCTGACTTTTCGGATTCATGTGCGTATTGTATAATTATCACTTGCTTATAAACGGTGAAGGAAAACATCGTGAGGAAATCGGCATGCCTGAGAGATATTTCTCGACGGCATGTGAAGCCCATATACGGCATAAACTCTGACACCAGAGCTTCTCTTCCGGTCACAATAGGTTTTTCAAAGTTGTTTCCAGAGTTACGAAGAATTCAATGGATGAAGAAACACAAGTACTTAGGTACCTACGTACTTTTATAATTTCTTGGAACTGTCGAGGTCTTGGGATTTGAGGAAACTATTTGACAAATATGAAAATAATACACATCATAGTTCAAATAATTTATTTTAAATTAGTTGGAGAAGGTTAAACATTTCATTACAAAAATAATTCACACAATAATAATGTCTTTTAGTGGAAGGAATGAATAAATAAATGTTTCACAAAAATAAATAGTTCTTTTCCGATACGTTATCTAGAATGATGATAAATTATGAGTTATTAAGTATATCTAAATAATAGTTAAGTTATAAAAGTTAATAATGATAAAATAGTAAAATGATGCTGGAAACATTTAATTTGTGAAATAAACCATTTGTATTATAATATTATTATACATACATATTCTAACAAATAATATTTTAATGAGAACATTAAAGAATTAAACATATTCCAAATAAATAAAGAAACGTATTTACCTAAACAAGAGTTCGATTTAAAAACATAAATATTTTACGGTCGTATAATTTTTTACCAAAGGGATAATTAAATTTTTTATTAAAAGAGATTACACAATTTTTTTTAAATACCAAATAAAACAAACTAAACATCCAACAACGTTTTTTTTTAAGTCGAAAGCAAATAGAAAAGTGAATAGGTACCTACAATAAGGAACGTAGAAACAAATGAACAGTCCAAAGTTGCTTCAAAGGTATATCAATGCTTCAAAGTAATTTTTATTATTATACTGGTCACTATAAAACAATTATGAAATGCTATAACTCATTGTATAATTAAATTTAATATCGGATTTCGATGACTAGACCAAAAATTCTTAATAAGTACAAAAATTAATACATTCTTTACTAAAACCATTCTACATAGTTTTACGAATTATTTGAAAACTGAACAAATGTTTAGTTCAATTTCTAAATAGGTAGTCCATAAAATTAATTTCAATTTCAACCATTAACCATCTATCCAAATAATCTCCACACGGTCATGAACTTTTCTGGTCATCATGATATCTTGCCAATTATCTGTTCCCAAGTTTTGATCTTCTTGAGTGCGTCTCTTGCAGCTGCTGCCATCAGACCTTCGGAGGACTGAGTCGGTTCGAAGCCCAGAATCAGCGCTGACTCTGTTAGATATCTCACGATCTGGAAAATGAATATTTTTTCTAGAGCAACTGATCATCACTAACATACAGTTCGCAATACTAAGCTAGCAGTAATGTATTCAGAACTGTTTCCATGTAGTAATTAGTAACGTAGTAATATTTAAAAAAATCTGTACCGACGGATCTGCTAAAAACGGATCTGCTGTGTGAACGGGCTCTTAGATACACCAAAGCCTTCTTAAACTACGCCCTGATGCCAAACCGTAGGCTAATAGGCTTACATAATATATATTTTGAGATTAGCCAAAATACGGAAAAGTAGTCGTAAAGCAGTAAAACATTTTCAACTAGAGTTTAGAACAAGGTCTTAGGAAAAAAGAAAGGAAAGGAAATGAGGTCTTAAAAGAATTCCGTAATTTCAATATAATAAAGCAAGGTGGTAATCATTACCTCTTTAAGTCGGGTCCGTAAGTTGTCTTTAGTGATCGCTTTCTTCTCAAAGTCCCTCGTTGTGAGGATCATGAGAGGTGCGTGCAGTTCATACAGCGTTACACCTGGAACCAATCATATTTTAAGAATGTAGTGTATTTTACGGACACGGGAGGCGGAGGACTTCCACATCTGATGAGGCAGAATATATATTTATTCATTTAATATTAAATGCTTCAACATCAGCTCACCTCTTAACCTAGAATATCCCGGCTCAATAATATCGAACGCCTTCATCAAATCCCTGCAGATCTCAATCTTCCTATTCAGCTCAGCCTCCGGCATCTCGTGTATCATGTACTCGGCCACCTTCCCGTACAGCTGGCTGAGCGAGTGCTTGGCTGATAGACACAGGTAGTGCGTGTTGTGGATCACGTTGCGGTACTTGTGTAGGAAAGCCTCGTAGCCTCGGACGTCATTCACGTCTATCTGCTCGAAGTCGTCTGTGAGCCTGATGAATTATAAGCGAATATTAAAACAACCTATCAAAATTGTTGAGGAATAATGGAAAATTATTGGTGAGATAGGTTCCCAAATAGGTGAAAGCCAGCTTTTCCATTTTATATACCGTCTAACTGTGCACAGGTATGAAAAAAGCTAGTTGTTCTAGAATAGTGAAGGCAAGACTGCATTCAGATTAATCAGAAACTGCCGTTTAACATAATTATTTTGTTGAACCGGAGATATCAAATTATCAGGAAATGATCGTACGCTAAATAAGTAGGGATACGACGCAGAAGAAGAATAACAAATATTCACCTCACCTCTTCAGCAGTAGCTGTACTGAGGCAGCAGTCATGGCGTACGCACAGCCGTTGTCGATACAGTTCCAGGGCGCGGCGTGGTCCAGCGGCGCGGAGGGCAGCACGCGGCCGCAGCACTTGGGGCAGCGGAAGGCGCTGGCGAACGTGCCCAGCTCTGTGGGGTCGGAGCAGCGCGCGCAGCAGCAGTCGAAGAACTTGCTGTGCTTTATGTGCTCCCGGCGTTTAAGGGTACCCTGGAATACAAAAGTAAAGATGATAATTCCCGTAGTAATGCCAAATTCCCCTTTAAAAAAACATCGGCTCACAATCTACCTTTAGACCTACTTAAATGTGTACCAGAGAAGTATTTAACATGAATAGTACCTGTAGCGTGTATGCGTAACACAGCGATATCAGATCCCCAGCTTTGTGTGGTACTGAAGCTCTGATAGTTAATGGTCTGCCTGGGACTCTCTCAGCATCTGTGTGTGTGGTGGAAGGTGTGCAGTCGTGAGCGAGGAGGTATGCTCTGTCATACAGCGCTCGGGCGTTGGCACCGCTGCCGCCGACTTCAAATGCATTTACCTGGGAATAAGAACAATATTTGTATTGACTGTTTTACTTTTTATGATACACATCCATTTTAAGTCTTTTGGTATGTGAAAATAATCTACTGTAGTCTGACTCTGGAATCAATTAATAACTTGTTTTACGCCTGCCAAGGTTAGTACCCTAACACAACTTACGCTGACAAATCCAAGGAAACATGAAGATCTGTCCGGGTTGCGGTGCATGCAGTAGCGGATCCCGTGACCCCAACCATAGGTTAAAAGGAGAAACACCGTGGCTTTTTAGTCGGTAAGAGTCCGGTAGACCCCCTCGCCTTCCCCAGGCGACAGACAACCAGAAGGATTTTCCCACGTTAAAAAAAAAGGAACCATGAAGATAAATCAAAAGATTGTCCTTACCTCCAAAATCCCGCACACCGTATGAATCTCTTCATCATCGTACTTTAGCCCCCACTTCTTCATCCGCTGAACGACATTCTTTTCGTTCACTGGCCAGATGTCACCCCTAGCTCGACGCATCTCGTTGTGAGCCTCCATCGCGGATAGCGCCGTCCACTTCTCGGGGTCGGCTTTCTTTAGTAGTAGACATCTGGAATGATCAGTTGAAAGATTTATTTTCAAAAGTTTTTAACGAATACCTTTAAGTATGTAAAAAGAAGGTACTAAAAGTAATGTATTAAAGGCAAGTCGAGATTTGATTAAGATCTGGTTGATTTATAAATCATCATTTTACCCTCATATTACGTTAGTAAATTGACCTAGGAAGACACTTAGTACTTAGTCTTTAGAGGAAGCAATTATTAAGAATTAAACAGTTTTAGATAAAAATATATATATAGATGATGGCTTTAAACGTACCTCAAAGGCATCAGAGCCTGGTAGGAGTCCTTCAGGTCCTCAAGTTTGGAGTAGTCTGGAGGTATTCCCTTCAATGTTTCGCACTCGTACGTGGAGTGGCCCGTGTACTTCCCGCAGCCGGGACACGCACTGCTGCACATCGGCCATTTGCAACCTTGACATCTGCGGGTAAAGTGGAGTAATCTGTTGATTGGCATATACTATATCGGTAATCTCTACAAACATATTTATATCAGACTGCCTGTTCACAATGATCGATATTTAGCACACCTATATGTACAACTGCTTTAATGGGCTTCTTTGTTACGTATCGAATAATAAAATGGACGTTGAAAGTACTATACAATACTGTTCTAAACATAATATTTTCGATTAGTCAGTTGTCGTTATTGTGAGAATCGTAGACCGAACGAGATAATAAACCGAATCGGTTAACAATTTACTTATCGAAACGTAGTGAATCAGGGAGCTGGAACCCATAAAGGCTGGAAGGCTTTGATAATTGTTGTCAAAAATTATAATACATAACATATCACCACACCTGTATTCCCCGAAGGGTTGGGCAGAGATGTATAGTAACACCCTCATTTCGCCGTTATTTTTAAGTCCCAATTAATAGGGGGCGAGTCTATTGCCATCAACCAGGCACAAATCCAAACTCCGGGCTGCTACTGAGAAATTCCTGATGGAAAAACCCAATAACACTTTGCCCAACCTGGGAATCGCACCCAGGACCTCACGATCAGCAGTCGCCCTTGCCATCTCTAGACCAACGAGGCAGTGAAAAATTATAGCTTTATACATACTTAGTAAGACTCGTTTCGTCCAGTTCCCGGTAACATCCAAGGCAGATAAGGCCGCAGCCAGTACAGGGTCCCACGGCTATGGCTGGTTCTTCAACAATCACCTCACCGGATCTGATGTCTCGGTTTGCCACCAGGTATCTGAAACATTGACACAAGTCTTTGAAATTGGAGCTAACACCGTTTGAGACATCAGCGACAGCAGGGTGCAATAAAAGAACCTCCACGAGTGACGATGAGTATGTCCGGCACATCCTGGACAGTTAGCTTCACTACCAACCTTGCTAACTGGCTAGTCTTTTCACCACCGCATAATCTGTTCTCGTATAGCTCATGCTGACATGAGAGATGAAGAAGCAATAGCCACTAGCACTACCAGAGCAATGAAAATAGTGGAACTTAGTACAAGAAAAACAGTTTCTCTCTTGTTTTATGACCAGACTTTTACAAATAAATGTAAATTCCAAATAACTCAAATGCTTTTATCATTCAATGCTAAGTGCATTCACACGTTTAGTTCAGAAATCCCAATAGTGCATAAATAGAGATGGGCTGCTCGCCAAATTGTCTACTAACACCATAATACAACCCTGAGCTCTTCGATTTGCGCGGGAAATCACGACTGTGAACGTCACCCTAGTATTTTCCAAAGTATTTTGGAGTCGGCTTGCAGTTTAACTAGCTGCAGTTGTAAATCTGTGTTATATACGGAGCTACTGCCGACTGCCGACTGACCCAGAGGTCAGCCGGTGGATAACCCAACTTGTGAAGAACAAAGTTACTAAAAAAGTTTAAAAAATTACCTGCCCATCACATCTGACTCCCTTATTTCATAGCAAACATTCTTCTTCTCCACCTGGGGCTCAGGAGACTGCTCTTCATCTTTATCATCATGGACATCTTCGATGATATTCTCTTTGTTCCTCCCATCGCCTTTCCCCCGTTTCTTCTGCTACAAAACACAAACCAGGTCTCAATCACATTGCCAAAATTTATTTAGACATACGCAGACTGGAGTATTAGCAAAAAATATGTTCTTACACAGAAAATACATCGCAGCATTTGTCAGGTAAACAAACAACTTAAGAGACTGTGTTGAGACAATTTTTTATGAAAACAGGCGTTTTGGTATCAACAGGAGATATACATATGACGTTGGAATTATGAATGAATGTGGCTGAATGCTGGTAGGCGTTGTCTAGGTGTATTTTTGTACGCCACTTGACTTGGCCGTGCCAATGGCTCGATGTAAAAATCTGTTTCATAACCCTGTCAATGATTTATATGACCGTGAAATGGTTTGAGGTTGGCAGTCGATGGACGCGCGAATTATCAATCAGTGTAGCTTGCCTTCGTAAGTAGCAGATAAGTAGGATTCTGAACGACAGCTACTTTGCATGGATAATCTACTTTTTCCTTATAATCCCAGAGTACTTCTACACTGTTTATATCATCATGGTTTGCTTTTCCCCCTTTCAAATTGGTGGCACAGTCACTTGTAAAGTTACGGAGAGTTTAAAGTATAGTATTCATTACTGAAGTGCCTTGGATTATAAAATTGAAAAATATTATTATGTTTAGGATAGCATTAACACCTAATACTACAACCGCAATAACAATAAGTCTCCTTTAATGAACTCTTAAGTAAAGTATATCACTCAGCAGGTATAATAAAATGGAGCTAATATTGAACACATTAATAATCTTAAAGAGAATTCAGAATGAGGGAAAAAGCAAACATATAAATCGTTATTTATATTAACCCTACTGAACAGATTTTATGAGAGTTTATGATTTACGAAACCTGGTGAAAATTAATGCGACATAAGCTCAGCAGCTTATACGATGACACCTTGACAAAATCTTTAGATCGTGAGTACCATTCTCATTTAAATACTGCGAGGTTCCCTCTTACATTGATGGATTTGATTACTTTCACAAGCATGTACATGTAAATGTCAAGGCAGCCTTGAGGCAACCTTGAGGCCACACCATACATAGCCAGTAGGTACTCTTAAATCCCCATATCTTTCATTAGATACATCCTCAGATCCATTACGTCCACTTGTAATACCAGAGATTCATCAAAGTAGTTCAATCGAATGATGGACGCAATACCTTGGCATTGACTGATCAACAAGTGGAAACAGATATAATAAGAAATATGTTTTCTTTGACCAGCAATGACGTTCAAACTAGGTACCAAATTCTTCCCAAACGATAAACCTGGCATATGATATTGCTATCTCAATACAAGAATAATAAATGTCGTCACACAACAGTAGGCGACTGACAGATCACTAAGAGCCATTAGCCACCGGAAACATTCTTCACGAGATAATAGAAAACGTCTTAAAACTGTTGTGAACAAAACCTTAACGATTTACAATGTAATTATGGGGTAAAATATTGACGTTGCACGAAGCTCGGTTTTATGCAGAGGTATATTATGACAACTGCGTGTGCTTATTTGCATCTTCAAACTCAGAACGACAGACCAGATTTCGAGCAAATATTAGGCAAAAACTTGTGCGATTAGAAGCTGGGTCAGCGTTGCATGCAAAAACATCGCCTGGAGTTGCTGGTTACAACCATTTTCAGCGATGACTCGCTAGACCAAGGAGACGGCACACAGGAACCCTTCCGGGTGAAAGGTCCCACATACATGTCAAAGGGAGTGTACACCGTATGATCTACATAAACTCAATCCTTTGAATAATAATCGCATTATACCAAATTATGTGACAAAAAGGATCGTAGCATGTGGCGTTCTATAGTTTCTCCCTACAATGTGACAAAAGTCGTGGTAATTACAAAAACATGTAGTTTTTATGATACAGAGGGATACTGTTCTCCATCCACCAGATTTTTGTAAATTCCTTGAGTTAAGACCATAGGTAAAATCTTAACCGGGTGTCAGACGGCTAAAATGTTTACTTCAATCACACACATGGAACATGGAAGACATGACGATTTATGTTAAAAGCGATATTCTTTTATACGAATTCTAAATTATTTATGTAATCTCTCGCTCTCTATCCATTATATTATCTTGACAAAGATCGCTTCACCATTTTATATCGCGGCCATTTCCACTATATTCTTAACATTTCTCAATGGATTCTAATTCCATCCTAGTGACAATGTATTAATGTATATTTTATTTTCTGAGAAAATTATGTATACACGGAATTTCTATAAGCATCAATAAATATAATAAAGTGTGAAGAAATTGTGCAAATATCTTTTAAGAAACATTTTACTGTTGTGATAATTGAAATGAGAGCAATTTTGAGGATTGGGTAGTTCGCGTTTATCGCTTGGTTATTTATTCTTGCATAATCACTCGTCATCCCAAATCTATCTATCATTATCATCGTAGATTAAGATAAATATAGATTGGGTTGTATTGTACTGCTGATGGTGAGGTCCTGGGTTTGATTCTCAGGTCGGGCAACGTGTTATTGGGTTTTCCGTGTGAAATTCCTCAGTAGCAGCCAGGAGTTTGGATTTGTACCCGGTTGATGGCAATAGGCTCGCCCCTATTACATGGGACTTAAACATAGCAGTGAAATGAGGATGTTGCTATACACTTCTGCCCAACCCCTTTGAGGAATACAGGCGTGAAGTTATGGATTGTATTAACAGAGCCTCCACGAGTGACAATACTCAAGTGCATCAAGACACACAGCTACTTTGTTTTTGGTTTTTTTTTTTTTTTGCTTTTCTCTTACGATTTTTTTTGTCTGTTTGTCTGACTGTTTTCTTGCCAAATAAATTTCTTTCTTTCTTCTTTCTTTCATCCGGTGCACCCTGTCCAGTCAGACCCACTACCAACCTTGCCCACAGGCTATTCTTTTCACCACGGCGTAAGCTATTCCCAGAAAATCACTTTGGTGTGCTATCTAAAACTATTTTAAGTTTTTAGAAGCACTAACGTTTCCGGTTTTATCTTTCTTTGGCAGACGCAGTTCTCGCCAACCTACAGCGATTTGTCAGTAGGAAACTCAAATAAATGACGGTTGTCAACTAGGAGATTACTCAAGTGATTAGAAATATGACAAAACTAGTGTCGTACATAGATAAAAGTTATGTGGAATATAAATGTGAAGTTTGGAGTAATGAGAGCAATAATCTTTAACCGCACATAGAGCTAGGTTGTCACCTAGTAAACGACAGTTTTTGTTGCTTTACCCCTCTCAAAGATTCCGACAAAGGACTCATGCCCTCATAGCCTGCCAGACCTTTCTGGACAGTCCCTTATGAAGACATAAATAACTCAAAGCAATTATTTCAATTAGACCATTTACAGGCACTTCTGAATTGCTGCAAAGTTACTGCCGTGTTCCAAAGTGTAGATTTCTATGGAGAAGAACGCGCAATAAACTCCATGGTTAAGTACTCTGTTTAATCAATTCGTTATAAATAACAATATTAGTTACATTGTTTTCTTGACAAAAGAACAATGTAAGATAATGTCTAAATGCTACAAGAGTCTAGGTATACCTAATAAGACATTTGCCATGGCAGATAACAGTCATCACACCACTGCTTCCCAAGGTTTCCTCGTTCGGACTCTAGCCCATCTGTACTGCAGCAATTTACAAAGCTCATAGTTACCACTGCACTTTCTTTTTCAATCCAGCTTGGTAACAGTACAGAACTATTTACCAACACAATATTTAGAAGAGAAAAGAAAATTGAAACATTACAAGCGAACGTTTATTTGTGATATTGGTGCTATTATTCTTGGCAGAAGTTAAACCCGGGTAGAAATAACTGAGCCTAGCCGACTATTGTTCCGAACGACCGTTGGATACAGTTCAAATCGTAACTACTTTGTATGATATTGTAGCACTAGTTCTCAGTTCTGAGTATGCCCGCGAAATGATACAATTATGATATGCGAAAGAATTTGGGTTCATATGGATATAAACGACGCGAAATTTTCCTTAGAATTAATCGTTACGTACCTATTATGCTTCTTTGGCTATCTCACAAAAAGAAGGCTTAATAATCTTCCCTTTAGTAATTCATTTTCTTTATAAGTGTATGCAAATTTAAGGCGCAGTTGTAAGTTAAGTTTCTCCTTCTGTTCCGGAAATACATAGAACTTTATTCGAACTGGGAAAACACAAACAGTATTTACGAGAGCGTTTAATCAAAACGTTGACAAAACGTAAAACAAAACTGCGAAAATACGTGCCAAAAAACGCCAAATATAATTTTAATTGCCAAACGATGGCTCCTTGCCAACGACACAATAATTCTCATTACAACTCTTGTATATTGTGAACATTCTTTTATTATTTTCCACGCTTGGCTTAGCACCGAAGAAAATAAACATAAAGAAAATATACAGGAAGACTGTTTGTCTTGTAGCGCAAAATTTTACTGATGAAGAAAAAATGTATGTCGTGCAATTGCTATTGATGTTTGCAGTAGCTTATCCAACATGTTTATAGTAGGTCCTTCTCTCTCAAGCTAAACATAACATAACATCACGCCTTGTATTCCCCGAAAGGTTCGGCAGAGGTGTTTTTAGTACACCCTCGTTTCGCCAGTTATGGAAGGGAGCCTATTGCTACTAACCGGGCACAAATCCAGATTCCGGGCTGCTACTGAGAAATTCTTAATGGAAAAACCCAATAACACTTTGCCCGACCTGGAGATCGAACCCAGGACCCCATGCTCAGCAGTCGCGCTTGCGACCACTAGACCAACAAGGCAGTCTGCTCCATCTATTCGATAATAACTCATGCCGTGGTAAAGATATTTTCAGTCAGCGAGGTTGGTAATAGGGCCGACTGCCCAGGGTGCACCAGTCGTCACTAATGGAGGGTATGTTAATACCCTGTAACACTTTAGGGTGGCTTTAGGAGTCAACCACATGTGCAACAAGCATTTGCACATAAAAATTAGCAGGCGTGTACTTACGGGAGGATAAAGAATAAGACTTGTAACCGTACACTATATTTTAATAAGAATTACAAATAGATCAACAGGGCGTGGTTCGTAGCAATGCGAGGAGTCCAGGGTCTTCTTAAGCAGGTGTAGCACTTAACTTGGCAACTGCAGCGGCGCGGGAGGCCGATCTGCAGCGTGCCCGACACTTTATAGGCCCGGACCCCCGCCAGTCCGCCACCACCCGTCACAACCCTCCTAATAGTAGGTAACTGTAATGCAGGTTCTAGGACTTTTATACGCTTTCTGATGTATTCAAATGCGTTTATATGTAGAATGCATGATAGCACTGGGTGGAGACAAGGTAACATTTTTAGTTAACTAGCGACCCGCCCCGGCTTCGCACGGGTACAATGTAGATACTAATGTGGGGCATATGGTTTATATTTCTCTTGAATCACTCTATCTATTACTGAAAACTGCATTCAAATCCGTTGCGTAGTTTAAAAGATCTAAGCGGACAGCGGGAGCGACTTTGTTTTATACTATGTAAAGATTAACATAGTTGACATATTTAGATAAAAAAATTAATGACATTGTGATAAATGATTTTTTAGCTAAGTTGTTTTATATAGTTTAGCTTCCTTTTTAACTTTTGTAAATGAGAGAACTTTGTGGACCTGCATCTATAAGTTTGTAAATTACTGTTATTCATATACTTTTTATTTTATTTGTTAATTTTTGTACTACATTACTCATTGGTCTGTGGTCAGGACTCCATTGTTCTCTCACTATTCTAAATCATTGTACTCTGTAATTGTTAAAGATATTATTTTTAAAAGAATAACCATGAAGTTTCTTGCCGGCTCTTCTCCATAGGAAACGACTAATTGGAACCGTACATCTAAATTCGACTTTTCATAAGCACCTGTATTGGTTTGTGTTTTTTTTTTTGAATTGATTTGATTTGAACTCTTGCATCGATAGTTCACACACTGCGTCAGTTTCACACAGTACGAGTATCTCTACAAGCTATATTTCTCTCATTCGTAGACCAATATTTAACCAGCTTGTCCTACTTACCTCAATACATAACTGCGATACATTTATCACGCTATAAACTCCGAATCAAAAATCTCGTGATATTCTAATTGCAACATGATTTATGGAATCTTTTTAAAAATAGAAAGTGGTAGTGAAAATATATTTTTTTTACGTCATATAACCACAGAAAGTGAAGTTACAAAAGGTCTACCCGTAAGTGCCCGTTCACCAGCACTCATGTCTGTATTGCTAAACTACCATGTAGCTATATGTAGAGATACATAGATATAAATATAAAGAGTTCTTACGGGGAAGCACTACCTCCATTCTTATCAAGCAGCATTGCCGTGTTCCGGTTTGAAGAGTATGAGTGCCCGTGAAATTCCAGGCACATGACAGTTTCCAACTTTGTCTCTAGGGTTGGCAACGCATCAGCAATCCTGTTGGTACTTTATTCACAGTGGATCTTCTTTACTTTCCTATTTTGTGATGATAGCTGAAGATCTAAGAGTTATGATTTATAATGCACATAACGTTATATTATAGTACTAGTTCTTTGCTGTTCGTTGGTTGTTTATTATCATAAAAATAATGAAGATTATACCACGTTCAGATTATGACTGTACCTCACACGTCGATGTTAGTGTAAGATCGATGGATGACTGGAACTTTATTTTTGTGTGGGATAAGTTTTTAACTTCCACATTCCTCGTTTATGAGCTGACAGTAGATCCGGATTTCGTATACATTACTGTTCATAATTTTTTAAAGATTAATCATTTAGTGATTCAAAAAAAGCTCGACGCACGTCATAATGCAATCTGATCTAGGCTAGTCAAGGGCGTTCAGTTCGATGTATTTAAAAGATGCATTTAGAATGGAAAAAAGAAAATGTTTTTGTTATCACACAAAACAGTAAGCAATGGGTACCATCGACTCAGTTTAATGTCAGGTGGCAGTACGAGGTAGGTACTACCAAATAACGCTGAGTTTCAGCTGCTACCCACTTTTTCGCATAATTATGCCGGTTTAGAGAGACCCAATTGATCAATTGCAGGGGTAAACCTGCTGTTACCCATCAAGGTGGATGGTGTGAATTAATAGGTTCATGGGAGAACTTAGACTTTATCCAGGAGTAGACTATGTTGATGATCTCTTCGGTCACAGAACTTCCGCAAACAAACATTTCATTATCTATACAAAAATTTTCCATTCCTATGCAACTCTGCAAGTCTACCCAGTAACCTCTCTAAACATTTTTAATTTTGTTTAGCCAGGGGACTTGCCGTTTTCCGCGCAGCTGATGGGCTGTCATCGGCCGCCGGCGCCCATTGACAGACGCGTCTCGAACAGACGACTGTGCTAATTATACTTGTCACACCCGATATTGATGCTAACTACCCTAATTTATACATACATTAGTATAAGATCATCTTACTGATAGACCTGGAACGATGCGGAAGGAAAAATGGTATTCTTTCTGCCAATTTGAAATTCTTTTCCTTTCTTTTTTCTAATGTTTTTTTCAGTTTATAAAGATAACTAATGATCTTCGAGGCATGCTGAACGCCATTAAAAGGTCTTCTTCTAGCCTTTTTGGGTTAAAGAACCTCACTAGCAAGGGCTCTTTCAATTCTGCTTCATAATATCTGGGAGTTAAGGTGTCTAGCATCTGACCTTTGCAATATGAGTGGCTACTCATTACAATAACTGAATTGATGGGGTGTTCCTATTTTTAATCGAGGACCACAAGTCAACCGGAACTAGACTTAATTGAACGTCAGTCATATTGATGATTGTTTGACATTCGATGCATTAACGCTTTATCGGCAGTTCATGTCTTACATGACAAGTGACGTCAGCGCTTGTACATCATCTGGATAATCATGATAATTTTGTGTACTGTTTATAAACTTCCAGAACTGCTTGACTTTATCTCCCAGATTAAGTGCTTTTTACAGCTATTCTTGTCAAAAGTCCAAAGAAAATGGATTCTTAATGTTCGACGTATATTCTACGTATTAGTAAAACATGGCCGTGGCCTAATAAGTGACATCACGAAGCCATTAGACAAGACAAACAACACTGAAAACATATAACTTTAGTTGTGTTCTTTTCAAACACCCATTTTCTGGGAAAATCCTTTTTTTTTTTACTTTCTCCATTACCGTCAAGGCTATCTTCTTCTTTTTTCCGTGTGGTTAGTGAATAACCTGGTGTCAGAGTTTATGCCGCCCATGGGCCCCTGACTTCGCTTCACATGCCGTTGAGAAATATCTCTCAGGCTCGTCGGTTTCCTCACGATGTTTTCCTTCACTGTTTTTAAGCAAATTATAATTATACAATACGCAACAAGGCTATCATTTTAATCGAGTTCTATTTCCATGTGACGAGTCCGGTCTATTGTTTCTGTGCGACGCGACAGCGGACCGACGCGGCGTCATGTAGGACACACGAGCGGGAGCCTTGCCAACTGTCGCTTACTGACCGCTATGACGTGAATTATAGTGTGCACGATGCATTATGTTTTAATGGAGTAGTAAATACTGTTTGTTTTGGTTTAATAAATTATTATTACTGTCTTGTCTGTCATATTCATCTGTTGGTTGTAATCGTAGCATGTCTGGACTTATCAGGTTCTCTGCATTCCGTGTCCCGTCTAATTCATCTTCATCTGTCAGACGGTCGTTCCTGTTGACCATGTAGTTATTGTCAAGGAACGGCCTATGTTACTCTCTTCCTGTGGGTGGCGTATAAGTTGTATATGGGATATTGTCACGAAGATAGCAAGAGATGCAACTGTCAAGAGGGCAGCAATCTCTATGGCTGTCGAAATCACAAGCTACGAATATGTTTGTCTCCTCGGATTCATCATGTTTTGGCAGACATGGCCAGCCTACTGCCGCTTCAATTTCCTGGATCTTTTTGTTTAGATAGACAGATCACAATTCTCGACCATTACTCGCTCTGTACCTCGCTGACTACCCTATATCTATAAAAAGATGACGTGATACATAAAAACATAATCAGCATATCACTGTCCCACTGCTGGGTAAGAACCTCTTCTCAGAATGAGAAGGGTGTAGGCTGTAGTCCACCACGCTAGCGTGTTACAGGTTGGCAAACTACACATCCCACTGTGACGTGATAATTAACTAAAATTAAGTCCGTTGGGAAATGACGTCATGACAATATGGTGCCAATTCCTGACATTACCGCAAAGCAGTAAACACAATAGTTAAACCGTAACCTATAAAACGCCTAATTTAATACGAGATTTTTAACAGTTACGAGTCCATCAACTGGTCTGTGTCGTTGATCTAGTGGTGGCAAGCGTGACCGCTGGTCGTGAGTTCCTGGGTTCGATCCTCAGATCGGGCAAGTGTTATTGTGTTTTTCCGTGTGGAATTCCTTAGTAGCAGCCTGGAACTTGAATTTGTGCCCGGTTGATGGCAATATGCTCGCCCCCTGTTACATGGGACTTAAACATAACGGCGAAATGAGGGTGTTACTACACACCTCTGTCCAACCCTTCGGGGAATACAGGCGTGATGTTATGTTATGAGTTCGTCAAATTGCTACGAGAAACACATGTCGAGACTTGTAGAAGGTCCGTAGGTCAATGCCTACAGCGTAGATCAATTATCGATTCCGATTGTCATACGAATAGCTATGGTATTCGTCACAGAGATTCAGAAGCCCGATAATCTGACAACCAGTCTAATCATAAAATATAGTAGTACTCTTGTAGTGTAATTATGTGCATATTATAATACTCAATCGTTCGTCATAGCTCGTAGCTAAATATTTGTATAGAGACTATTAAGAACCATTTATATAAACGGAGCAACCGGAGTTTATGTGTGTGGCATATCGTACTGCGGTCACACACATGAGCGCCAACATTTGTATGGAAAATGTTCGCATAGTCATTACGAATATTAGTCCTACACTTGTGGGTTCGCGTATTCGTGCGAATGTGAGTGACCAGGGTTAGACTTGCTGATAGGTCAGACAATTGGGCGGTTACATGTGTTATGTTTAATTTCTCCAAAAATAGATGTTACGGAAATAAGATTTCAAACAAGATTAATTTTAACCTGTCATTTCAAAATCATTGTATGTACAATCTTTATGAAGTCTGACTGACGGACATTAGGTAAGTTTTCATCGCTCGTAAAATCCAAAAAATCAACACGGAAATCTGTGTCTGTATGTTTAATGTTTATTTGTTTCTTCTTGACGGAGAAATTAAATTTTCAGTTAAGAAACTCTATAAAATTGTGTTCTTAATATTTTAACTACCAAAACTCTGTTCAAAGAATATAAAAATGTTTTAGGAATAACTAACATACAGGGAGTTTCCGGAAATGTTTGGCCCGAAAACACTTGGACGATGATTCCATTTATTCATTTATAATACAGCCTTAGTTATATTTTTAAATATTTCAAAACACAAATAAAAACATTTAAAAATATAAAAAATAGTAGCCCACCGGCATCGAGAACAGGGTCCAAGCTACCGGTGGTCAGGGCCTCAGAGAGAGGAACTTCCTAACAATACGACGTGCCGTGTCCAGAAGTACCGCTTTCTGTATCAGGCCCTTGACCCAGCTGCCCAAGGAGAGCCTCATCAGATGTTGGTTGAGGCTCTTGGCTATTAAGTCATTGGCCGTAACAACTATCGGCACAATGACTGCCGAGTCAACCTCCCACATGTCGACAACCTCGTGTGCCAAGTCTTGATACTTAATTTCTTTATCTTTCTCGGCTTTCACAAGGTTCTCGTCATTTGGGACAGTGATATCAACAATCATTTTTAGACGCTCTGATCGATCTATCACCACTATGTCAGGCTTATTGGCAACAATAGTCCTGTCTGTGATGATAGATCGATCCCAGTACGATGTGATATGACCATTCTCGAGAACTGGGTCGGGCACATACTTGTAGTATGGTACTTCTACGTCCACAAGGTTGTATTTCAGAGCAAGTTGCTGGTGGATAATCCTAGCTACAAGGTTGTGTCTGTGCAAATACTCGACGTTAGCAAGACGAGAACAAGGACGATGATTATTATTAACAAGATAATAATTAGCTACGCGCTAGCTGATTCATTTGTAGCAGAGTAATAAACAGCACATTTTTGCTGTGCTCGACAGGATCTATAATGATCTCATTTTCTTACGTTTACCAGGTGGAACTTAGGTAAATTCACATTTGTGGAATGCAAAAAATAAGTAAGTATATTGAATATAATAATTATATATAGGTAGGTAGGTAGGTAACCTACCTATATAATTACCTTTACGAGCTAAATATTATGAAGGTGATGAATAAAGCGAAACGAACAATAATCCCTTAATAAAACGTTTTTATCTTGCAGTACCGCTGCAGCATCAGGATTTGAGGATTTAAGACTGAAAATATTATAAAGTTCTAAGTATTGTCATGGGAATTGAATTTGTGTGCGAAGTTTCAGGAGAATCGGTTAAGCAAAAGTAGTTGTAAAATCTGTCTGTTGAGGTCACGTTTGGTGCAGTGGCTGAGCGATTGGCTTCTGCGCTACGGGTCGTGGGTTCGATTCCCGCACGGAACAAATATTTGTATGGCCTACAGATAGTCGCGTTTAGATAGGGCGTTTGTGCATGTGAAGATTTGTGTCTATAAACGCACCCACGATACAGGAGAAATCCTAGTGTGGGGTGACGATTACTTAAAAAAAAAGATTTGAATCAAACAAACAAACAAATCTACGAAGTGAAGCTAATTATAAATCGGGAGGGTTAATTAATACGTGGAATCATTAACTTGGTTTCGTAAATAAATGCACTCGCAACAGATCATAAAATCATTTATCTACACGTTCACGAACTGCATTTTTTATGTAAAAATGAATATCGTGTTGCATTGGAGTGGCTGCCAACAGATATAGTTCATCTCGTTATCTTAAAACCTCAAGGGCTAATTGAACTTATGTTGCCAAAATTCGGGTATATTTAGATAGATTTACGTAATCACCGGAGTTAGCGAGTTTCCGAAATGATGATGAGCAATTATGAAATATTTTTACAAAAATAAGTGGTGACAGTCAATTGTTTTATTTTTTAAACTATAGAATATCATTGACCGATGATATTAAAAAAAAACAGCTAACAATGTCACATTTTCATCACACATTTTAAATATGAAATGTTGGACGCGTGATTTGTTAAAAGCCCGCTCCATCTGTATTGAACCTGTCCTCCATCTTTTTTATTTTTTTCGTATCGGCACGTGCTTTTATGAGAACTACTCATGCCATGGTGTAAAAATCAGCCAGACAAGATTGTTAGCAGGGCTGACTCCTCGGAGTGAGCTGGACGTACCTACTTAAGTATCATCACTCGTGAAGGGTCCTTGCACCCCAATCCTCCAATAGAAAATCCAAAATAGTTTCCCCTATGAAAGTATGAATAGTAAATATTGATTATCTATAGAATAATAAATTGTATTTCATCCACTCTCAGAGTTCTACACATAGACAAACGGTCCAAACACTTGATGGAAAATTATTTGCATCTCGACTCATCTCGATTAATTGACGGCTCGATTCCCTACATTCTGGTTCAAATAGATAGACGGACAGATGAACGAACTGAATGAAGGTGACAGGTGACAGATTAGACAGGATAGATTGGCGGGAACAGCATTTATTGTAGGACAGCTTGTATAACATGATGCAATGAATTAAAAGACTTTCACATATTATTGTTTTAAAGCTGAAAGTGTTTTAAACATTATCATTTGTGGTGAAGCCTATCAAAAACTTATAAATAATCTCATAACGATGATCCTCTAAACCAGCCCAGTCCTAATCTCAACAATATCAGCACGTTATCAATCAGTGCGCCTGTCGCGGTTGCCAGCGACGCCTCCGCGCATGTGCCAAGATGCCGATAGTGGCTGGCATGCCGCGCCCGCATGAGGGGCAAATTGCAAGCTGCTCGTGTGTGGTACTGACATTTGTTTTATTGATTTGAATTTCGAATTGTTTGTTTAGTAAGTGCTGGCTCTTGGAAACGAACTTTTAAAAAAAAATGTTTTAATCAATTTTGCTACAACAATATCCTAGCCATAAAACTTTTAAGTAGGTACAAAAAATAAAAACATCAAAAACTAACCTTTTTCTTATGAGACTTCTTATTCATGGTGTCCGGCTGTCTCCTGCAACAAACACATGCTCTGAATGTTTTGATTCCACAAATCAGATGTATTATAATGGGTCACAGCTGTTCAGCTCCCGACTCAGTTCGGAAATATTCGGTGTCGCAAACTTTAACAATAATAAGAGCAGGACTGGTGTAAATGAATCACATGAAGAGAGAAGATTTTAATTTTTAATAATGATTGCGTTACCTATGTCGATGTTTGGTATTCAGTCAAGCTGTAATGGGAGAGACAGAATATTTATATTCTCAATAAATACATATACTGTCAGTTAAGAAAATGAACTTAGAAAATAATAGAATTGTTAATAAATGTTTTCAAATTTTCGCGATTTGTACACATTATAAAAATAATAATTCGGGTCTAATGGCGTAGAAAAATAAGGTATTTTTCTGCCTTATAAATTTATTACGCGATTAGACCCGAATTAGTATTTTTAGAGTTGTTAATTTTTGTCGTCACTTTAAAATAATGAATGCATTGATATCATTTTCATATTTATAACCCCATCGCAAAAAGAAAGATGTTATAAATTTTAAGTCTAAGCTTTGTCTGTCTATCTGTCTGTGGGATCATAGCTCCCAAACGGAAGAATCGATTTCAATGCAGTTCTTATTCAATCATTTTCATGCTTACAGCAACTGCCATAACACAGCAGCCTAACAAAAGTCTACTGCTGTATTTCAGTCCACTTATTGACTAAATAAATAAGTAAAAAACAAAATAAACACGATTATATAAAGAATGGGATCGAAAATAGCGGATTTAGTATTTTCCTTTCAGACACAAAGAACGTGCCTGAGCGAGATGCAAATAACGGCAACAATAGAATCGCTGCTATTTTCAATCTCATTCTTTATGTAATCGAGTTGTAACTAGGTATGATGTGATTACTTGGCAGCCAGTTTGACGAGCGCAATTATATGACAGTAACAATGCAGACAGATGGATGCAGATGCCCCTCCGCCTAATATACTCGTAATTCTTTTATAACCCTATTATATTGAAGATCACAGTATATTGTATACATGTCGTGACAACTAACAGATGATCATCTCATAAATAACAACTTTATTGGAAATAAAAACGATGTATTCTAAAAATGATGAATTCGTTGTAATTTTAAAAGGTTTCCTTCAAAAAAATTCTTGATAAAAAATACACTACGACGAGTATCTTAAAGTTAAAAATTAAAATATCATAATCATCATCATCATCAGCCTGAAGACGTCCACTGCTGAACAAAGGCCTCCCCCTTAGACCGCCACATCGAACGACAATCCGCCATTTGCATCCATCGGTTGCCCGCGACTTTCACAATGTCGTCGGTCCACCTAGTGGGAGGCCTTTATTAATCAGAGGATTTTATTAATCAAACTCTTATTTAATTAGACAGGCCGGACTGCCTCTTACGCAACTTAATGTTTCATCCAAAAAATTAAATTTATTTAAATTCCTCCCACCTCTAAAACGCGACGAAATCAAACTCGTCGCGCAACACAAAACAAAATCGTTTTAAAATTAACTGCTGGAGCTTTTGTTAAAAGGCACGCTTACGCATTCCTTGGTCACAATTTAATTTAATGTGTCGTCCATTTTGACACGGAGTAATCGGCCCGTTCTGAAATCAACTGTGACTAATAAAATATGGGAATGAGATGAAATGGAAAGGAAGGATGGTGTTGTTTGTTTTCTTTCTTTTAAGTTAAGAGCTTTTGGCTATTCTAACGAGCGGTTATGATTGTTTACTAGAGGTTAAACAGCTGTTTTACGTTAAAATAATACCAGTCAGCAGAACTTCAAACAGTGCCATTGTTTACACATTCTATTTACGTCAGCTTTGTTTAGAAAGCATTATGAAGTTTTAAAAAAAAGCCAACACATTCAGTCTCTAAAAAAATTTAAATATTCCCTCAATTACAATAGATGTGACAGTATTGCCAGAAATAGGCGTATTCAGGGTGGGGCAGATAGACCGCTTGCCCTACCCTGGCATAGAAAAGAATAGGTAAATGGTCTAGATTCAGTCAACTTGCCACCCATGTCTACAGAACAATTACCCAAAATAGGCAGACCAATGCCCGACTCCGTCTATACTACTTGGACCTCAAAAATAAGGTTATGGGGCAAAATTGCTCCATAATCCCATTCTGCACTTCCGGATTTATTGAAAAGACAAATATTAACTGTCTGACTGAGTTTGCCCCTAGAGAAAATTGCCAAATGTTGCCAGACCTTTCACGTCAGTGACAGTGCTCCCGTCACCGTCAAAACATGAAAACCGAAAACATAATGCACTAATAAACGAAAAAACTATTTCAGTCACAACACTATGTGCCAAATGCGAACGCATACAATACAACTCATTATAACATGTCGCGGCCATGTTTTTTAAATTCTTTATTTATTTAAGAGGGTTTGGTCATAAATGATCACGACACCCCCAGTGATAACATAACATATTTTGTAAACAATATTACAATCTCCGTTTTAAACACAAATTAACTATTTTATATAACATTTTAGCTTCACCCGACAAAGGAGAAGCTAGTATACTATTCCACAGCCCAACACTACACAGATTTAAATTATTTTGTTCTACATAACTTGTTCTTTCTGTTTCGTTACGGACACATTCCACCAAAATATGATGGACGTCTTCCATGACGCCACATTCTGAACAGTTTGGCGAAGACGTTTTTTTCATTAAGTATCCAAAACTGTTTAGCGGAATGTGTCCGGAACGGAGCCTTAATGCTATAACGATGTCAGTTCTGCTCAGAGTAGTTTTATCAATCCAGGGGAATTGAGGGAGATTCGGTTGAATTGTGTGATACCATATACCTTTACTAAGCGACCTCTCGTCAAAATATTCCCTCCACATATTGCTACAATGTTTTTTAACTAAGTAAATTTGATCCGAATAAAGAGCAGAACATTCAAAGGGGATTCCATCAGTGATAGCCTGTTTAGCTAATGAATCAACCTCCTCATTTCCCCTTAATCCGATATGAGATGGGAGCCACTGCAAAACCACATATTTATTTTTTAGCTCTAAACTTTGAATGCATTTTATAATAGTGTATGCTATAGGAAAACCTCGAACACCTGATGTACAGCGACTTAAATGTTGAAGTGCACTCTTTGAATCGGTTAATATAACATAATTGCCAGCTTCAAAAGAATCAATGTACGAAATAGCTTCAGCAATTGCAATCAGTTCCGTGTACATTATTGAAATGTTTGTTTTTATTTTAAGTTTAACAAAAGAATTGGTCTGAGTATCAAAAAATGCAGCTCCCGAACCATTAATATCTTTAGACCCGTCCGTAAAAATCTTGTAAAAATTATAGTACGACCTAGTTATATAATCACAACATATTTTCCTTAAATTGGGTGTATGATAAAATCTTTTTGATTTAGTAACCACATCAATGTTTGGTTTCACAACATTACTTAAATCCACATTGCTAATCCACGTTTCTAAAGAAAAAATTTCTAATTCATGACTAGAATGTACAGGTGTGGCTTTGAAAGAGCTATGAACTGAAATCAATAATGGTTTTCTTTTATTTCTCCAGCGGCCATGTTTGTTTTTCCTTTAATCTTAAACAGTTTAAGATCAATAGTTCCTCTTTATGGCCATAAAATCAGCAACAGGCTGAATGTTCGTACATCATTACTCCGTTTAAAATTTTGACTTTTGGTGCGTTGTAAATAATGCTTAACGGGTTTCCGGTTTAAATGTTACGGTTTCGTTAAATCTTTAGAGATTTGCTTGGAACGAATTAAATTAAAGTTTGGTAATGTTAATTTTTTGTTATAAAACTAGCGGCCCGTCCTGGCTTCGCACAGGTGGACATTTTCCCCGTTTTTGGAACATTTTTCATTTATGCTCCGCTCCTATTGGTCGTAGCGTGATGTTATATAGCCTATAACCTTCCTCGATAAATGTACTATCCAACACAAAAATATTTTTTCAATTGCAACCAGTAGTTCCTGAGATTAGCGCGATCAAATAAACAAACAAACAAACTCTTCAGCTTTATAATATTAGTATAGATTGGCTTTCAGAAATTCATAGAATTAAATAAAGAACTTAATTGCTTGACTCCCACATAATGGTATGTAGGTACGCCATTAATCACGCCAAGAGCTCGCTATACTTACGATTTCAAGTGGATCATCAGTGTAGGTACCTCTCTAACGATATTTTGGATTATTTGTAAACCATTTGAGCGTTTCTGCTCGATCCATCTCACAATTGACTTTATCCCTCATTTAATAGGTTGGAAATTGAGCAGCTTTGAATTTCGGGAAAAAATTAGGTAGGTACATATCAAATCAAAAGTCAGGTGACTTATTATAAACAGTACAGTCTCTTGATCTCAATTAGGAATCGAAACAACAATAAAATAAAAACAAAAATGGACCGTTTTATATACACACCGCGTACGTTCAAGAAATCCAATCCCCATATTATCATAACCTTAGCCGTAATGTAAATCAAAATTTGGTGTTGAATGCTTGCCAATGCGTTTAAATAAACTGGCCACTGGGAATATGGTACTACATGGCCATTTGGCAGGCATCACAACGCACGCTTACCTACACTTTGATTGGTGTTTTCCCTTCCAAAAGTATAAACAAGTACGTGTTTCCGAAACGTTTTGATGTGTCAAACAAACAAAATTAATCACGGTATTAACGTATGGAGTGCAGTTACTGGTAACTGTTATGTGTTTCTCGGTTTGTGGGTTTAGAAGTACCTATTTGAAAGTATGTGTAATCTGGTAAAATGGGTTACGTCGGATCTACTTGTTGAGATGGTAGCACACTACTCTATAATCTGTAGCTAGCTAGCTAGTACTGTAGGAACGAATATTGATGTAACTAGATCAGATTAATTTGATGTAAAACCGGAGCTAAACGACAGAAAATTTACCTGTGTCACTATACGGTTTAGATGTGAAAAACGTCGTGCCATTTCGCCTCCAGAGTGAAACACAACAGAAAACCGGAGTGAATGTCAGTGAGAGACCGAACTGAAAACCGGGAACTGTCTTGCCTAACACTAAAGGTCAATTTCGCATAGCAACATTATTCTAGGTGTTTGACGCATTAGTTAGGGGGTGAGGTGTCTGTACATAGTACTATTAATTATTCGGTTCCAGAAGCTCGCTTTTATTGTTCTGCCTAGCTATTTCCCAACTATCTTGGGGTCAGCTTTCAATCTGACCAGATGCGGCTGAATACCAGTATTTTGCACGGAGCGACTGCCATCAGACCTCCACAACCCAGTTCCTGAATAATGCTGATACTCTAAGGTTAGACCAGTTGTTAAACTTTTGGATTTCTGACTTCCCGTAACGACAGCCATAGGTATTCGTATGACACCCGGGACCGACTGTTTAACGTGCTCTCCGAAGCACGGAGGGGTCTCGATGTGTAACGAACGGTCACCCATCCACGGACTCACCGCGGCAAGTGCAGCTTAACCTCGCAAATCGTATGTTCCGCGCGGTTTCAATTCATCAGTCGCCTATTAATACACCTACAGGACATGAGCCGCCACTTCTTATCGATATTTAAGATTTAATGTTGAGTCGTATAATACAGGCAGTAAACAGTAGTAAACACACAGTAAGTATTAATATTTGCGCGTATTATAATTTACGCTGACAGTTCTGTGTGAAGAGAAATAATTAATTTACGTCTTCCTCTGAAAAACTCAGATCACACATCTTTATACGCTAAAGCTATTTTAATAATTTTCCGTCGACCAGTTTTGTTTAAAAGAACATATCGACCAATGCTGACAACCTAGCAGTACGGTGAGTTCAAAATATTGGACGAATAGATCATAAAAGTGCAAGAACCATAGAGTTAGAATTTTTCGCTACGCTCTATGTCTATGGAAGGAACTTAACATCCACTCAAAAGAAAAAAGAAAACAGAAAGCTGACATAAAACTGGCCTCTTATGGCCGATTCCTATGATTTACCGAGTGTTATTGGTTAAAATTAAAACTCTTGTATCTTTACTAATAATGAAGCAAGGCCCCGTAGCTTTGCCTAGTAGACCCTCCCAACGATAGTAGCCATCACACGTAAAATAAGCTTACTAGTGTATTTATATGCTCAGTTTGGCAATAAAAAATGCTACCATTGGTAAGCAAAACGATTCGTTTTTAGCCATAGGAAACGAGCGTTTAATTGAAGGCTCGTCCTACATTTGCTTCGCGAGTTTTTTAATCGGAGATTTACGTAGATCTTTTATTAAAAAAAAACTCCAAGATTGATGGGTCAATGTGGAGATTGGATTTGCTGTCTAAAAAAGCAAGACGAACAGTACCGGTTTTCCTACATTTTCATATACAATATCTTATATCCAACACGTATAGTTAGTTGTAAAAGATCAAATAAGATCTCCAACTGATGTTAACTAAAGTTTATGTCAGTGTTTCCTGAAGCTGACGGCAAATTATGATGGAGAGTCGTTCAGTTCAAACGTAACGCGCAATCTGTCATCCGAGCGACGTCACGACTAAAGATGAGGCGAGTAGATAATAAATATGATTTGTATTTATGATGTACCTAGTTTGTTTTATCGTACATCTAGGATCAAAGGAAGATTGTATCAGTGCGTTTGCGTCGTATGAGAGAGACTTTCTTTGGTGTGGATAATTTTGAAGCTTGGTCTGGAAAATGCAGCGTTTTGGCGAAACTTGAGGACGGCTTATCTAGCAGAGGACTGAAGAAGGAAGAGAAGCGCTGCAGAATACTGATACTGTCTTTTTAACACATCATCATCAGCCTATAGTACTTAACTTTTTTTTTGGAAATTATCTATTTTTTGGAGGACTGTCATTTTGACGTGAACGATCCCCCCCCCCCCTCCTCGGACCGCCACTGGGCCCATTGTCACTTTTCTTGCTAGTCCCTAAACCTAAAACCTACTTTTGATCATAATTACTATCCATTATATTAATTACTTTTATGAACCTCTTGAATATGAATGAACCGTATGCCACTTAAGCCCGTATTAATATAGCTAGCTAGCTCTCATTTGGGAGCTTCCTCTTAAGTGTTGTTTTGATAAATAACCTCGCTCTACGTGAAGTACTATTATTTGCCTACATAATAAATCATACTGCACCGCACTTGGCTCTAGCAGCAATAGATATGCTTAAGCGCAACATTGCCGCTATGGATACGGTCTGCAGATAAATTTAAACAAATAGATATTTATCTAAATCTATACTAATATTACAAAGCTGAAGAGTTTGTTTGTTTGAACGCGCTAATCTCAGGAACTACTGGTTGGAATTGAAAAAATATTTTTGTGTTGGATAGTCCATTTATCAAAGAAGGTTATAGGCTAATAACATCACGCTACAACCAATAGGAGCGGAGCATAAATGAAAAATGTTGCAAAAACGGGAAAAATGTCCACTCGTGCGAAGCCGGGTCGGGCCACTAGTGTAACTATAAGCATTGAATGAAACATGGATTAGCAGGTATGGGGGATTTAACGATTTTTTTTAATTAACAGAGGATACAGGAAAATGTGTAGAGAAAATTGTTATGATTTCGAATGGTTTAAGTAGGTATTTGATATGTTCTATCTATCCTGAGCATGGCGTGAAAACGCTCACGCAAATGTGAAAAACAAATCCATGTGCAGTTTAAAAATATTTTTTATCTTATAACCAGTTCCGTATTATAATGATCTTGACCTGTGGAAACCTCGATAAGCTACGGCTACGACGTAGTCGCTAGTTTTTTTTTTTATAAAAACGCAGTATAATAAAATGAGTGCTACGTGCTACGCAAATATAGTTATGCGTAGCGCGTAGCACTTATATGGTCCTCTACGTTGTGGTTTTATTGAGTAATATTCAAGACTATTATTGAAAGAAAAAAGCTTGTAAAAACTGCTCATAGGTACTAAGTACTCATACGCGTTTTATTTCTATGAAACCAGCTCGCTCACTTGTTAATTAAAATAATAAATTACAGAAACTTTATTAGTTAAAATCGTGATCTAAGAATTAGCAAAATATTTTAAAAACTATATTGAGAGAAAACAAACATACGTCAGGTATATACACGACTTCGTATTGTTTATGTAATTAATTTTATGCAAACTCGTACCGTGTCGATATTTTTGAAGAAAAAGCAAATTTCCGTTTCGACGCGATTCATCTTCTTTTAATTAATATTACATTGGTATTGTTTATTTTCTTGTGTTATGTACGTATTATGTTGCATGTTCGACTGTGTGTTTGTTGAAGATAACGTTAATTTGCTGGCGTTACTCCGCTCATACCGAACGCAAATCTTATAAGTATCGGATTTGTGTTTGAAGTTCAGATTTGGATAGTAATATTTGGTCAATAAATTCAGTTTAATATTAGATTTGGCATATTCAGAAATCTAGTATAATCTGCTGAGTATTTATTCAGTTAGGTACGTCTGAATTTCTTAATATAGATTCTGTTATCCAAGATTTCAGATTTAAGTAAGATTTTATGCATTTTGAAAAGCGGTATCATACCTACTTAGATAGTCACACTCCTTGTTAAGCTTTTAGATATCACAAATTAAGTATTATTTATTCAGGATAATTAAATAAGAGGAGATAACAAGTAAAGTGCATCATCTAAACGTGCATCAGAAATTGCGATGACAAGATATACATTTTTTAATTAGACTTTATGGAAGACCTATTTTCAGCAGTCTAGGGCTTTATGATGTTTAATTATTTAATTTCAATTAAAATGAATAAATACAAATAATAATGTAGGCAGTAAATAAAACAAACCTTAATTATCCAATCACGCAAAAAAACACTGGCCACTATTACAATAAAACTTCAATTATTATTATTAATATCGTCTTTATAATCTGTCATTCACATCACTTAGAATTGGCGCCAAAACTATGGCGGGAAAAAGTTTAGGGTTAGCGCGCGCGACCGTTTACCCTGGCACAACGAACTGTTATGCCGGACTGAAGACTGACACAATAAAATTAAGCATTTACACTGTGTGTGAACCGATTCACGCGACGTTTTCGTAATAACCATAGCAGATTGCAATGTGTGGCCATTTATTGAGAGTTAATTTGGCAACTGTGCCATGCCATATGATTTTAATGAAGCGCGCACGTTGTGTGCTCCTCTAGCGGAGTGTAGCTAATGATGACAAAGAAGTAATTAGCTCATGGAGAACGGGCGATATGATTTTCTTTGATGTTGATTGTCGCTAAAATTGATAGTTAACGTCGTAACCTATTAAAATTAGGTCTATTTTAATGTCGCTATTATTCCACGTGAGTGTCATATTTGTGTTATTAAGGAAGCGAATTATCGTGGTCGGGTGTCTAAACCTTTGCATCATCATATCGTGTAGGTAGATACGTGGAAACATGCAGGGCAGAATATGCGCCCTCCAGTGGACCTCTATAATTCGGTCTGAGAGCAATACCACAAAACAGATAGGTACAGAAGTCAATCTACATACAAGTACGCTCGAGCAATGCACACATAGACACTGCTCATGGACACGATAATTCGGACTGTTTGGGACTAGAGTGCGAGTGAGTGCGAGCGCGAGTGCCATGCGCTTGAGAGAGATAGATATATAGATAGAGCGACCGCCGAGCGTAGGTATGAAAAGTGAAGTACCTACATACATGTGATTGACTTCTGTACCTATCTGTTTTGTGGCAATACTGCCAAAATCACCACGTCCAACAAGATAGGTGATTAAATCACCTACTTGCATACGTTGTTATTAGCGAGAATTAGGATGCTGCTACTTATAACATCACGCCTGTATTCTCCGAAGGGTTGGTCAGAGGTGTATGGTAACACTCTCTTTTCGCCGTTATGTTTAAGTCCCATGTATTAGGGGGTAACCTATTGCCATCAACCGGGACAAATCCAAACTCCGAACTGCTACTTAAGAATTCCACACGGTAATATCCAATAACACTTTACCCGACCTGGGGATCGACCCTAGGACATGACGATCAGCAGTCGCGCTTGCCACCACTAGACAAACGAGGCTGCTACTCATCTCCTTGAAATATTCCCTAAGGCCTTGTTTCCACGGCTTAAGTCACAACACAACATAATGCCGTGCCGAGCACCATATACCTATTTCTATGGACCGTTTACTATGAGTGTCGTATCGTATCGTATCGTGAGTCGTGAGAACGATAGGGTTCCCACCCTGACACAGAGAAGAATAAGTTAATATTCGAGATTTAGTCAACTCGACACACATGTCTACTAAAATACACTCCTATTACTTTAAAATGTTTGGAAAAACGTATACTTTTGCAATGTTTGTAAATATGTGAGCACCATGTATCTATCACATAATTAATTTGTCATTGCTTCATTTTAAATTCTTTTAACCTATTGTGGTATAGTAATTTTATTTTAGGAGCATTGTCTTCACATATAATTGTATAATTAATGTACTTACCTATACAAAATATTGTGAGACATTTTAAAAGAGTAACGGTGGAGTTTCTTGCCCATTCTTCTCCATAGGTAGGTACCTTTTGGAAGGGGCGACTAGAATCAATTCAATTACTTTTTTTGTAAATTTTAACGTTCAGAAGTGCCTTTTATGTGCCTAATTGAAATAAATACTTTGATTTTACAAACAGCGAGGTACCTATTTCCCACAAATGAACTATAAGCAATCTTTTTCGGGTAATGCGGTAGGTACCTACCTCATTCCAGTAAGTGGATGATCATTTGTTTAGCCGGGAGCTTGTGATTGTACTTGTTTATCAGCACGTGAGGCAGACACGTTTGATTCTCGGAAAGTTTCGTCAATCTCCCTCGGACTACTGTTAAATTTAGTTACGTTAACTCATTGTGTTGCACCACTTAATTTCAGTTAAACCTTCGTTAGTTCTCGGATGGATTTATGAATCATTATGATGGGTGGTAATGGAATTTCCGGAGAAAACATATGGGATCGTAGAAGTTTCCGGCGTAAGTACCTACCTAGTGCGTAGGGTACCGTTTCAGCTGTGTTAGTGTTCCCATATACATCATCATCATCTTCCTGCCCTGGTCCCAAGTTACTTGGGGTCGGCGCAATATGTTTTTCTCTTCCACTCTTCCCTGTCAGCCGTCTCATTATCATTTACTCCCTTATCTTTCATATCCTCCCCCACACAATCCATCCATCTTTTCTTAGGTCTCCCTCTCCCCCTCCATCCATTAACATTCATATTCATCACTCTCTTAGTCACATGTGTTTCATCCCTCCTCATCACATACATATATGGATATGTATGTGATGAGGAGAGGATATAGATATGTATAGGTATATGGATACCTATACATATCTAGCTAAATAAAGATTGTAATAACCACCCATATACCTACCGTCTACACGCTGTTTAGGTAGATATTTAACGACGGTTAAAATAAAAATCTAAGAATAAAATAGTTTTAATTTCGTAACTGTTGACTGCATGATAGGTACCCACCTATTAATTTTATGAAAATCAAACAATTAGGACGTCAGACACCATGACCGGCGGCGCGCATTCCGCTATCATATTTATTATCGTCTAATCCGGTCGCTCTCATAATAGATCTGTCTCTAGGAGGGTACAGGAAGAATAATAAACAAAGGAGGGTCATTAAAACGGCTATTTCGGAGCGTCTACGTGTCTGGTGCGCGACCAACTGGGCAGAGGCAACCGCTGCTACAGATCGGGCTTGGCGTAATGCAAGGGAGATACGCGATGTAGCAGTGATAGGTAGATATAATATTTTTATTCTCGCTTTAATTAATAACATAAGATACATAACATAACATCACGCCTGTATTCCCCGAAGGGTTGGGCAGAGGTGTATAATAACACCCTCATTTCGCCGTTATGTTTTAAGTCCCATGTATTATGGGGCGAGTTTATTGCCATCAACCGGGCACAAGTCCAAACTCCGAGCTACTACTGAGGAATTCCACACGGAAAATCCAATAACACTTTGCCCGGCCTGGGGATCGAACCCAGGACCTCACGGTTAGCAGTCGCGCTTGCCACCACTAGAGCGACAAGGAAGGTTAATTAATATACATAAATATAAATAAATAATACATATATATATATACATTAATAATATTGATGGTTTTGCCGCCATTATTAGGAGTAGATGTGCATCCCTGATGACTCGTGTTCGTGGCGGCACCAACAGTATTCTCAGCGTATTCGCAGATCGGTGGGATTCCCCGATGTTGTGGAGGTGGATGCGGCTTCACGTTGAAATTTAATTGTATATGTTTATGTGTCTGTAACTTACTAACACTAGAATTTAAGTAAAATTGTTACTAACCCTATGGACTCCGGTCTGAAATAAAATACTTCTATTCTATTCTATAAGCGAAGCTAATACTGAGTAAGGTATAAATTCATTTGTGGTGTAAAATGTAACTTTCTTTCGAAATATGTTCCAGAATTTTTCAGTAGCTAACCTATGAGTTCGCAAATTACTTAAACGGTAAGTTTTCGTGAGCTCGCTGAACTTAATGGTATTTGTCTCTTCTTCTTGTGGGTGTGAAAGAGAGATAGAGTTTAAAGAATTCACGATAACTATTGCCGTCCCTTTTTCGTAACTTGCAAAGTTGTACCAGCAGTATTAAGATATAGGAACACAGTCAGTCTGTCTGCGAAGTCATGGTACCTACCACGCGCACGCGACGTCAAGTATAGGTATTTACCCGTTGCCTGCCGGGCAGTCCTACCCATATAGTTGGAAGCTCTTCCTCTTTGGGATTTGTATTTGCTATTTGACTTTTTTTTTTTTTTTTTTTGTTTAAAAACACGTTGCTCCACACTAGGATTTCTCCTGTATCGTGCTTGCGTTTACAGACACAAATCTTCACATGCACAAACGCCCAGACCCGGAACAAGTATTTGTAGGCCATACAAATGTTTAATCTGTGCGGGAATTGAACCCACGAGCCGTAGCACAGTAGCCAATCGCTCAGCCACTGCTCCAAACGTGACTATAGCAGCCACTTGACGATCAAACTAAAATAGTTTCTTCAATAACTTGCACCAAACAATTTCTGGCACGACAGTGAGATCAATGCATGCGATGTATTTATATTTGAGAATACTTAAGCGTTATGTAAGTGCATCGCACGACGGGTATCTACTGGGTCGACAACCTAATAAGTTGAACGTGGAACGAGGTGTGGTGTTCCTCCAACGAGGCGGGAGGATCCCCCAACCAGACGGGTCTTACCTATGCCTGGCGGGCTACTGCCCAACGGTTGATGTTGGGAAGCTGTATATACCTACAGGCTGTAAACGAAATCATGTAATTCCTTCAAACCTCGTGATGTACTGCTGACATAGATTAATCCTACACGGGAAACATTTGGATTCGATAAACAAAAATTACAAGTAAACATGTGCTCTTAACGTGAGGCATTTTAGCGCCCCGAGTTAAAAGACCGTGCGGCGAGCGATAGGCGCGCAAAATGTACGCAAAACTGTCCTTTTCTGGGTTAATCTATGTCAGCAGTTCATCACGAGGTTTGAAGGAATTACATGATTTCGTTTACACCCTGTATAGGTACTATCTGCGTGTCAAATCTTGATATCGCGATGCAGGATTTTTGAAGTTCCATTTGACAGCTGTCATTGTTGTCGCTGTAGTCTGCTAGACAATGGTCGTGCTGCATAGTTCGCATTGGCGTGGTAGATGCCGCCACAAAGTAATTGCTGGCTAACCTTTGTGAGTTGATAATCAGTTCACTTATCCTCTAGTCTGGTAAACTTAGAAGTAGATGAGTTCCTTGTGAAAGAGTTTGTCCAGAGAAGTATACCTAGGTAGGTATCTATTCCCGCCGGGGTTGCGGTGCATACTTTTGCAAATCCCGCGACCCTGGCCGAACGGTCAGGAGGAGGAACACCGTTGGTTTTTACCCGGTAAGAGTCCCGCTGACCCCCTCGCCTTCTCCGGGCGAGGGATATACATGATGATTTTCCAACGATAAACAAAAGAAAATTGGTAGGTACCTATCTATTTCTGCCGCCAAGCAGCATTGCTGTTTCGATAAAATTGCAGCCAAGTGAGACTTTCGAACTTTGTCGCTAAAGTCGGCAACGCATCGGCAATCATCTTGGTGTTGGAGGTGTCCACTTTGTTGGTCTAGTGGTCGCAAGCGTGACTGCTGAGCATGAGGTCCTGGGTTCAATCCCCAAGACGGGCAGTGTTATTGGGTTTTCTATTAGGAATTTCTCAGTAGCAGCCCGGATTTGTGCCCGGTTAATGGCAATAGGCTCGCCCCCTATTACATGGGACTTAACATAACTGGCGAAACAAGGGTGTACTAATACATCTCTGCCGAACCCTTCGGAGAATACAAGGCGTGATGTTATGTATGTATGTTGTAGGTGTATAATGGGTGAACTTGAATTCGACGTAGATATAACTTTTAATTAAGGCGTGATAGTGTGTTTTATATAATACTAGCGACCCGCCCCGGCTTCGCACGGGTGCAATGTAGATACTAATGTGGGGCATATAAACCTTCCTCTTGAATCACTCCTTCTATCCATAAAATCCGTTGCGTAGTTTAAAAGGTCTAAGCGTACAGACAGCGGGAGTGACTGTTTTATACTATGTAAAGAAGATGCAACAAATTAGCATCCTATGCCGGAAGTCAGTAGTTTTTGAGTACTTACATAATTGCAATTTTATAACATTTTGAAAATTAGACAGGAATATTTATCAAAGATTATATTATACTTATCTTTAAAGTAAGGCACAAAATTGTGTTTTCAGATGCAAAGTGTACGATGTGTGGAGTCTCTAGTGTCCCATGTGTAGTCAGCCTAAAGAAATTCAGCATAGGTATATCTACAATGTTTGTATGTAAAAGTTATTAAAATAAAGCAAAGATTTAAAAACTATAAAACTTTTTATTTTCAATTTACAATAATTATTTTTACACATTACCTAGGTACTTGACTACTTATAAATCGTATCCATTGTACCAATTATTGTGTCATACAATATTATTTAGTACTTTTTAATGAAGCTTCAAAGAACATAGCAGTGTTTAATTTTCTTGAATTATTTTTACTGATATTTTTTTAATTTTATGCATAGCAGAGCAACTGAGCGACAGCAACGTGATCGTAACATCAAATTCATACAACTTTTGTGGCAATGCTGAAGAGTAGTTGACATACAATACAAAATGAACAAAGTTTTTTTTATCGTATCTCTTATAACTATACTAGCGACGGATATACAAGGCATAAGAGAGTTTAACTCCTGCAATTTCTAAGTAGCCATGGAAATATTAGCCTCATATTTACACAATATTAAAATTTTATTTTATTTTACATGATAACACTAAATTCGTATTCACGTGTTCAAATAACAAGTGCTTATAACTATTTATGAAATAAACATTTGGAAATCATCAATACTTAGATGAGCAACTGATTAATAAAATCTACTAATATAGTAGGAATTTCTTAAATAGCAACATCTGAATCATCTATTTATATTCTTACCAACTCTTAACAAAATAAGTAAGGCACGGTGTAGATGAGCTACAGCACTGCGTTTATTGTATATGTTACCATTTATACAGTATTTCTTTAATAATGGGTAACGGTTCCTCCATTCTTGGCATTCACAATTATCTTGGTGTCACAAGTCGTAGTTAAAATAGTTGTGCCTCCTCTCCAAATCTCTGATTTCCACAATATCAGCCTTCAATCTTAATTTTAGTATCTCCCTCCATATAGCTTCACGGTGTTCCTTATTTGTTATTCCCATGCGCAGCAGTGTGTTGTCATTTATTCGGACTAAAGCTCTGCCAGTTATGTCATGCTGAAACAAAAAACTTTTTTAGTATGAATCATAATTTACAAGCGTGATTTAAAATACTAGTAATAACCGCCTCAATTTTCTGGGACTGCAATACAACTAGTGTAGTTTTTTACTAAAACTATATAGTTTTTAAAACTAAAGATATGTTTCATTATTAATCATGTAGGAATACAAATGATATAAACATTCTGGATGAGTCATTGTATTTCACAACAGTAATGATCAGTGTTATTGTTTGTTGGCTTTACTTTAAACACATAAATGTAAGATAAGCCTGTCTTCAATTATGGAGATGTCTTTTAAGAGTAACAGGATCTGAACAGTACTTATGGAGTGCATTGGGTGCCTCTAATTAATGCAAAATATGCACATTGACGCCCAGCAGTGAAAACCTCATAAATCCATCTTTCTTCAAGCTTCAAATTTTATTTGTTCTTTAGATTGATAAACTAGTCATACACATATTATTTCAACAAACTTTCAATTCAAATAATTCTAAGCCATCTATGAAGTATGATGAAAATCTTGTATTAACATTTTGATCAGCAATTTTTATTTCAGAAGACAGTTATTTTACCTTCTTTAAAATTTTGTATTTTACACATATGTACATGGTTTCCACTGTTGACCGTTGATGTTTTAACTAAATCAGGGCTGTCTAGAGATTTACAGACCAATACAAAATTAAATTATGACACGGACTGGCGGGTCATAGAAATTAAATATTATAATATGATAATTGACTGATAATTAACAGTCTTCAGTTTATGGACAATAAAGAAATAGATTCTTAATCTTTAGTACTAAAGATAAAAAACTGCTTCGCGGACAGCACAAACATTTGTTGCGGGCTGTGGTTTGAACAGCCCTGAACTAGATGAAACAGCATGTTCGTCCGTGTGAAGTTCTTCACCTTCGTCGCCTACAAGGATGGAGAATACCTTACGTTTAGGTGTAGTGTTCCCGGACTGGTAGTATTAATAGACAGTATGTCATTGTAACCTACCTACTTATCTTAAAATTAGTATGTAAATAAAAGCAAAATAGTTACCTCATGGAACCTCTCCCAGTATAAACTATAATAGTCACTGCAGTGCCGTCGCAGCCATTTTTGAACGTCAGCCTCCGTCCATAAGTAAACCGCCTTTGGACGAGTTGTTTTTGTCTGAAAACACAATGGATATTTATTTTGAGAACGGTCATGAATAATGGACATGGACGGACCTAATCTTAATGTAGGTAACTTAATTCCTGAAAGGGTATATAAATACTAGCATGCATGAGATTCAAAATTAGTCATTTGTAATCCTAAATACACTTTTTCATTATTGTTTATTACCTTTGATTTGTTAGAATTCAAGCTCGAATCTTCCACCATTTTCGTCACATAAACCTATAGGTAATACTACAATTGATTATTGTTAATTGTTCACATCTATAACGCAGAAATGAACCCACAATTACAATAGTCGGTATTATTAAATTTCATACGGAACATCAAAAAAATAATTTCCAATAGTAACAGGCTAGCAGGTGGTTTTGACTTTTGATTTTGACAAATTTGACATTTTGTTTGTTTGCCAAGCAACAAAATTCGGTCACGAATTCACGATTGGATACACCGTGAAATGGGGAAATAGGGATACAGCACACAGTTTAGTACCTATGTAAAGTTTTATAAGGTATTTCCTTCCATTTTCATTTCATAGATTAGGTATTTTATACTGTCATATGAATACGGAATACCTATAACAGTCATTAGAAGTCAGAAGCCCAAGAGTCTGACAACCGGTCTAACCTTAGGATATCAGCATTGCCCAGTAACTAGTGTTGCCGATTGATAGGCTAATATCGATAGCAGTACGATAGTCTATCGACAGTTCAACGATAGTATGACTATCGATTATACTATCGATAGCTAAGAAGGTGGCAATAGTACTCTCAGAGTGCAATACTATCAATAGTATTGAAGTTCAAGTAAGCAATACTATCGATATTATCGATAGTATCAATACTATCGATAATAACGATACTATTGAAGCTTCCAAAAAACAATAGTATCGATACGATTGATAGTATTATCTTTAGGAGCTTCGATAGTATCGATATTATCGATACTATTGATGCATGTCAATAATATTGACGTGAACCATGCTATCGATAGTATCGATACTATCGATAGTCCTATCGATGGAGTAGCTGATTTTCAATTTAAACTATCGATAGTGAAACTATCGATTGTTCGGCAACACTACCAGTAACTGGGTTGCGGAGGTCTGATGGCAGTCGCTCCGTGTAAAATACTGGTATTCAGCCGCACTGGTTAGACTGGAAGTTGATTCCAACAAAGTTGGGAAAAAGCTAGGCTAATGACAATTTAACTCGTTTTGATTGGTTGTAATAAGCTCTGTGATATGGTCCTACGGTGGGTGGTGCGGCCAGCTATTTTCCTTTTGCGCTCGATTTCCTATTGATCTAAGTACCTACTAACTAAGCAATACTGTAAAATGACTGCTCCCAAACCTTTTAGCTTTTGCATTATGCGTTATCAACTATAGCATGTAAAATTAAAATTATTAAATAATATTTATAGTAGTAATATAGTCTTAAGTGTGTGTGCTGATGCAGGCATCGACTCTATTGAGTCGGCGCATGCATCAGCGCATAGCTAAGTTATACCTGCATGTCAAAATGATGCCTGCCGGTACATGCATCGACTTTATTGAGTCAATGCATGTACCACCAGTATCAACGAAATAATGTAAATGTGTATATTATAAGAAAAAAAAATCAATAATAATAATATTAAATAAGTAAACATATATATAATGTGATGGACTCGCATAGCTTAAGTAGAATAAGTAATATTTATAGTAATATAAATAATACATGTTGTATTTCCGATACAGGAGTATCAAATAAGTAAAATAAAATAAAAAGTAAACAATTAAATAACAGCAAAAAAGAGCGCGGACGAAATGTCTGCGGTGAATAAACTCATTTAAAAAAAAAAAAAACCTTTTAGCTTCCAGATGTTCGAATTGATTTTTTAAAATTATTAGTAGTACATAATTATATTTTTACTTAAGTATAAAGTTTTATATTAGTTAAATAAATAAAAGCTTTTTTATCTTTTTATGCTTGTTTTCTTTTTAATTTTTAGTACTCAATCAAGAAAAAATTCGTGTAAAGTTTTAGGTAGACATTCTTCCTCATACAAACTTTAAACTATTCTCAGTACTCAGTTTTGGCATGTTCATTTTATTGTCTCAGAAACATGTGGTCAGCAGTCAGAAAAACAAAACGTGTCGTCACTTGATACTAGCTTCGCCGGCCAGACGGACGAAGCTAGTAAACAAGCCAGGATAGTAAAATCAGTGGTGGGAGAAACCGTAGCCCGAAAATTAGAACCTCATCCTATTGGCGATGCAAAGATTCTAACTAGCGCCGCAAGTGTCAAAATTGTGAAGCTGTCTAAGAACGACACTTTGACAGTTTTCGATACAATTTACGTCACGGAAAAATTTATTTATCTATACTAATATTATAAAGAGGAAAGATTTGTATTTTTATTTGTTTGTATTTTTGTATGTAACGAAAAAACTTAAAAACTACTGGACCGATTTCAAAAATTATTTTGCCGTTAGAAAGCTACATTATCACTGAATAACATAGGCTACGGGCGGAGCCGTGAGGACACAGATAGTTAAATATAAATCAGACTTATGTGGTATTTTGCTGGACGAGACAAAAATTATGTTGTCAATAGTCGATGTAACTATAGCGTCTGCAGGATACACAAAACCAATGCGTTCTGGAGAAGAATTAAAATAATTATATTATCTTTATCAAAGCTTCTTTTACGAATATTCTGACACGGTACGACATTAGGAAACAATTTCTGTCTTTTAGAATTTGGAACAATAAACATAATCTCATTATCTGACGAGAAACTCGCCTTAGCCTAGAGTAAATAAATAACTTATAAAATACATGTGAATATAATATAAGTACAATAAAATAATTAAAACATAATTATACTTACTGTTTGGAAAATAGTTTGAACTCTCATTGCTGGTGAAATCGGGTTATTCCTTTTGTCCCCTAGTTCTTCGCCCCCACTGGGGGTGAACAGTTTTTTTTCCTGTTGTCCCCCACCACAATTTATTGGGGGTGAACGTAACTATAATTTCCTGTTGTCCCCTACTAACATTAAATGTTTAATTTTTCATTAAAATAACGATAGAGAGATAGTGGTTTTGATATCAACATTTAACATGAAAGATTAAGATTTTAAGATTATTATACATTATTACATCACAGTATGCTTATTTTGTTATTAATATTTAGGTAGGTACTACTTTTATTTTGTCCTAAGTAAGTATTCATTATAGCCTTTAATTACCTGTACCTAAAATACTACCTGCTATGTACCTATTATTTACCCCTTCCCATGACACAAAAGGGTTAGGAATGCAATGAGGTGAAATGTTATCGGTAATACAGTACATGCCATGGCTGAAATCGCTCTAAGTTGTAGTTCGGGACCTACCTCGTTAGACACAATTAATAAAAAAGGTGGCTTTTACCTAATCATAATATTTTAATGGGAACGAACAGGAATAGAAATTCCCGTTGACCCCACTGGGGGACAATAGGAAAAAAAGTCCTGTTCACCCCCAGTGGGGACGAAGAAATGAGGGTCAAAAGGAATAACCCGTAAAATCGGCTTGCCTATTCTTAAAGCAGTCTCAGATTTTGTCTTTTGGAAACAAATGAAAACTTATTCCCGAATCTCCGTAAGTACCACGTTGAGGAACGCAACAATATTTCTTATTTATGCTTTTATTAGCAACAGGTCTCTGTATGTAATCGTGATCCATCTGATTATGTCTAAACTTAACCCCAACTTTAAAGCAAAGTGTCTATCTTAGACAACTTTTAAATTTCGCCGCTAGAGGCGCGTGGATAATGTTTGCGTCGCCAATAAACTAGTCTAGCTGAAGACGCTAGCTTACTATCTTTCTCACTAGCTTACTAGTCTATATATGAAGCTTGCTGTATACACGAAGCCAGAGAGTTTTTGCTTACTGGCTTACTAGCACTAGCGATAGCAAGCTAGTGCTGGTAAGCTTAAAAAACTAGCTTCGTGTATCCCGATCATAAATGATCTTGAATCTAAAATTATAATTTTGGTAGTGTTTTTAAATTCTGATATTTATATAGCAACATTAACCGCTGTCAGCTGTCAATGATGGTAGAATTTGTTCTCTTGTCATATCCAGAAAAAATAAAACGATTCACAGTATAAAATTCCAAGCCAAGAATAATAAAATGTCAATGTAAAATTACCACAATGGCACAAAATTTACAGAAAAAGCCCTCTAAGGGCATACTGAAAACTTCGCGGAGCATTGACGGGCACGATACATCGGACTGCGGAACGGCATCCACGAGCAAGCGAGCGAAAGAGCAAAGATTCGACGAGATGAATATTATCGAAACTTTTCATCCGGCGAATAAAGATTATGGACATATGAAGGTGGACGAACCTAAGACCCCATATTCGGAATCTGCGGACGGTGATTTGGAGCCGACCGACGAATTAGACGCGAACATTCTGGCCGCGAAGCTGGCAGCCAGTATGAATAAGCCGCCGAAATGTGTGGAAGCGGAGGCGTGCGTGAGTGATGAGGACATGGAGGAGCCTGAGGAGGTACGCCGGAAGCGGATCGAGTTTGAGAAGAGACGGAAAATGCACTACAATGAGTTCCAGGTCAGTTGACACATAAGTGCATTTTGTGGGTGTGAACTAGCGATTAGGTCACCATTTGCATTATTAGAATAATTCTGAAATTCGTATGCATCTGTATTTGGGATAGACGTGGCAGTTAAATTGTTAATTGACATCAATATTGCAGAAATTTACATTGTAACCTGTAATCAGTCTTATCTAATTTGGTATTCAAAATTTGTCATTCTACAATACCATATTCAGACAGATTTTTTGAATGAATAACAGCAACACACTAATGAAGTCTACCGCTAATTCCCAGTAAGTCATATATGAGTGATTATGCCCAAGCCATAAATAGCCGCATGGCATTGTAAGTAAACCTATTAATATGCTAGTCATGACCCACAGTGTACACAGTTATTATTGCACTCATTTACTGCATTCTTGAACACTCATCTACAGGTGTTATAATTGTAAAATACACACGGTTCTAGAAAATTTTCATAATTATTTAGGGTATGTAAAACTAAATGCTGGCTTAAATCAATTTGAAAAAAGGTAAACAATGTGAGTCCAGAAACTGCTAATTAAAAATTAAGATATTATTTAAATCAAGGGTAATTAGTTTGAATTGTATTCTAACTTTGTAGTTTTTTTTATTAATATATTATTATGTGACTATTTTAAAATACTTTTTTTTTTAAATATATCAACATAAGAAGTTTGCTGTTTTTCACATTGGTTTGGGTCAGACTATACAACCCAAGTTTACTTATATTCTTTACATTAATAACTTTATACATTTACATTGTTGTCTCTTATTGTTATAATAAAAATAAAACAAAAAAAAGGCTAATTGCACACTAATTAACATTTAATGAAATGTTGGATGTTGCCTCTAATTAGTTAAACGACTTTCAAATCAATTCTAAAACATTGATTATGAATGTAGTGGGTGAAAATGAATGAATTATACAACATGTAACATAAATATAGTAGTTGGAAAGTTGATATATTTGTAGTATAACATGATAGTTTAGCTACCTCACTATCTACTTGAACAGGAGTGACCCTTCCCATGCTCCCTGATAAGCAACTTATACAAACGTTGTAAATTTCTATATCACACAACGTGGTATCAAAACATTTGTATTAGCAGTACTTGAAAATGCTCATAACATAGAGAAATTATGTGTTTTTCTTGTACACATAAAAACTGAGGTGGTCACGTAAGTGTGCGTGAGTGAAGGATGCATGTAAATTGAAGAAGCAAATAAGTGTGAAAAGATTGTAACATTACATTCTGTAGTAACTGCCTACTGCCACAGATAAAGGTGTGATTGTAATTTAAGAACATAGTAAAATATGAAGTACTATTCATTCCAAACGCTGTTAGGATACCTTTTGTTTGAGGTCTACTTAATGTTAAATTCACCCAATTGTTTTGTCTGACACTACATGTAATCACTGCCACATAACGCAGTTCCATAAAGTCTTATCCTAACAGCATTTGGAACGGATACTATGTACATACTTCACATTCTACTAATAACACTAGCGTAGAATCAGACTGAAGAGATTACTGTATCATGATGCTTTAGCGTGTCAAAGATAAGCAAGCCATTATGGAAGCTATTTTAAGTGGGGTTAGAGTTTAAGTAGCTTGCTCTTGATATACTTACCTACATATATTTTTATGTTATTTAAACATCTTGACATTTTTTATTAAACAACATTGCTGACCCTAGTTCCCTACTCTTAAGGTTGAGTCTAGCTGTGTAATGATTATTCTTTTTTCATAGTGTTTTGATGGCAATCTAAATCGTGTCAGTCCAGAACTTAGCTACAAACACTGTATTTTCAGTAGTGTCCATAAGATCCTTTAGCGTGCAGGTGTCAGGGCATGCAGGGTTTGCGGAACAGCAGCATTATTATTTGACTTTGGCGAATTTATTTCACATTGTAGCTAAAAGATGATATTATTTATCATTTGAAAGGAGTATCTTGGTGGATCTCCTCCATTAGACCAACTTTTTGGAACAGTGCTACTAAATTCATAACATTTTTAAGTTCTTGCAAGTAAATGCCTGCTCAAAATAAATAACTTTAGACTGGAACTTGTTGATTAGCAAAGTTATGTTTCCAGTTAGATTTTATTTAATTTTCTTTAAACAAATTGTAACATGTACTGTGCTTATAAGGCGAAACACACACTGCCCCGCGCTATGCTGCGGGGTGCGTGGCGACGGAGTCACAACAATGCGCGTGAATGCGTTTTCTGTGTTGCACTACGCGTGTTTTCTATACAAACACAGATACTTGCAAACAATGTAAGAACACGCACTCCCGCGCTACGCTGCGTGATGCGGTGCAGTGTGCGAATCGCCTAACATTGTAATTCTGGTACTGAAATTCAAATTAAGGAAACAATTATAATTTTTAGTAAAAATTGTTAATTTAAAACAAAAGTAGGTTTTATTCTAATTACGTTCACCAAGAACTTGCAAAACTATGTCCACATAAAGTATTATTAATACATACAATACAATACATTACATACAACCATAATCTTTGTTTAGACTGTCTATATAGGTACACTTTACTAAGGTAAAGGAAACATTTTAACAATGGTATGTGGTCACTATCTAAAAATAGGACTGGTCCCCCACTTCCCATTGTAGTTTTAAAATGCTATTTATAGATTCCTTCAGGTGGATAAACCAGCCTCTTCCTTTATACTGATAACATCTTACTGAGATCACTCTGCCAGCCAAATGTTGTGAGTGTCGTGAATGTCGTGATTATAGCATTAAGGTCTATTCACATTACGTTGACGACGAGGGGCCGCAAGTCCGTCTCGTCGGTCCAGTGCTCGTCGTTGACGCGCTCTCGTATTCTATTCTCTACCTGTATTGGAATAAGTTTTATTTTGCGTTGAACTTGTTGCACTTGCTTTACCCATGCCGTTGTAATGTGAATAGTTCCTTAGCATTCTATTGCAAACTAGGAAAGTATATACCTAAAACTTATAGTTAAATAAGTAAGAGAGTTTTGTTAGAACATGATATAAATGTCGTTTCATATACGTTTTTGTATATTAGCTATATTGTACTCAAATAAGGAGGGAGTCGCTGAACAGGAATAAATGTTGTATCTTATAGTGCCAAATAATATAACTCTTAGCGCGTGACTAAATTGGATGATTAGCTGTAGTACACATCTTGTTAAGATCTTATTACAACTGGAGATTGATTTATGGGTGTGAACTTTTGACCTATGATGCTGCTAATGCAAGATATCAAGTGATCCAGTGCTAGAGCCTAAACCATTTGTGTAATGTGATGTGACGCGTAGATGGAGCCATATTATAGCTGGTGAATGTCCACTATTAATTTGAATAATGACAGTCACACTGTCGTTTTGGAATCGCGTTTCAGGACTCCTTAAAAAAGTCAGAATTATTATGGTAGCAATAGTATTTGTTGTAAGATATTGAACATTTGTATTAAATACTAGCGGCCCGTCCCGGCTTCGCACGGGTGGACATATTTCCCGCTTTTGCAACATTTTTCATTTATGCTCTGCTCCTATTGGTCATAGCGTGATGTTATATAGCCTATAACCTTTCTCGATAAATGGACTATCCAACACAAAAATAATTTTTCAATTCCAACCAGTAGTTCCTGAGATTAGCGCGTTCAAACAAACAAACTCTTCAGCTTTATAATATTACCTAGTATAGATTGACAACAGAAAGGTTATAATTACCTTCAGTATTTTTCAGGATTTAACTTACATAATCAAGGAAAATAAGTCATTTTATCATATTTATTTTTAAATTAGGTAACTTCCTCATTTACATGAACGTACTTACATAGATTGGGTCTGGATGGGCGGAAACCCACACTATGTTTGTTCGCGGTCTCGACTCGCCTCTCACAACGATCGGCCCTAGTCAGTCCACTTCAGCTTGCTTATTCTGCGAGTGTGAGCCAACTAAATATATAAATTTTAAATGTAATTAATAAACCAATATCTTTTCCAGGCACTACAAATAGCGAGGAAGCTGATGGCACAAGAAGAAGATGAAGACGAAGAGGATCAGCCCGAGCAGAGACAAACCTGACTGCAGCACACGCAAGCACTTGTACATAACATGCACCAAGGCTTCGAGCGAGCATCGACTACGTAGACCAAGGAGGACCAGCTCCCGAGTTAAACCAGGAACACATTAACGACACCCCATGCTTGATCATTGGTAACAAGTGTTTGGTCATCCAGTGATCAAGCACGCTTGTGATGGCATGTGGTCTCTTTAATGTGGCCCTGCCTTTATTTGCGTCTTTCAAAAGTATTAGATATCTTTATTCAGGGTTAATAACGGTTTTGGTGGAGTGTTGTGTAGTGTCTTAACAATATTTTGCCTTTAGAATGTGATCGATTTTTGCGAGCGATCGTTTAAGTGTATATCTGATTGTTGTAACAAAGTTATGCACAGATGGTATCGTATTTGTGAAAGTACAGTCGAAATGTAAATAATTTGAGAAGACTCTTGGTGGCTTAACATAATTTTAATACAAAAATAAGAGCAATAATATTTATGTTGTACAACTCTGTTACATACAGAATGGGATTGAAAATGTTGGCGCTTCTATTGTTGTCGTTATTTGCATCTCGCTTACGCACATTGTCTCTGAGTGAAATTCAGATAGTAAATCCGCCATTTTCGATCCAATTCTTTAAGTAATCGTGTTGTAATATGTTTTGTAACAACGCACTGTGGCATTGCAAGGTATTGAACATTTTACAAGGCACTTGTATCGGAGGTCGACGTCTCTTTGAAATTGAGAGTACGTAAAATTGGAAGTAGTCAATATTTTTTTATATTCTGGCAATCTACCAGAATTATTCAGATACATTTGATGATTAAAATGTTTGATCACCAACCGGAAGAAAACTGTAGGCTTCCAAACCGTTAAAGTATAACCCTCCAGCATGCCGATAATGGGACACTATAGGTTATCTGAAGGATCCATATAAATTGAGGATTCGCTCTAACAAAAAAACTTCTTTCTGTAATATAATTATGATTTAGCTTAGCTAAATGCTCGTAGGTACTTAACCAACCACTTTTCGATCAAATATTTGTTAGTCGAAAAAGTGCTACTTACACTATGCTGTGATGATCCAAAACACTATGTTCTTCCTACATCATTGTATACCTATGCGTCTACGCAGTGCCAATATAATTATATTGTTCTATTTTAAATCCGGGTAGCACTTTGCTTAACATTGAAAGTCAATAGGAATGGTTTTTAAACTTGAGGCAAGTTTATAAAGCCAAATTATCCCTGAATAACACTGACTACAACCCGATTATATGAAGAATGGCATTGAAAATGGCGACGCTGCTACTGTTGTTATTTGCCTCTCGCTCATGCACGTTCTCTGTGAACGAAACGCAAATAGTGGATCTTTCATTTCTAATCCCATTCTTTAAGTAATTGGGTTGTATGTCCAGACGATTATAAACATAACCTTTACATGATCGTTTTCGAGGATTATGTATGATACTGACTGTTCTACAATCACTTACAGTTACAAGAACTGTTTGCTTAACCCACAGCAGCGCAACTTGTCTTAAATTTTTAATCCCACTACAAGATAATAGAACGGTCGTGTTTGGATGTCAACAAGTAAAAAAAAAATGCAATATTTTCCTAAAAGAGTAAATAATAATATGTATTCAGTGAAATATTTTTATTGTTATACAATTTATTAAAAGGCAGCACAATGTGTTCTACAATTACGCCATGGGCATCGCATGTTTCTTTATTCGACTGTTTGAATGAATATTGGATGTGCTAACTCAAATCAAGGTTGTAACTAAAGCGAATTATTAAAGGCGTACTAAAAATGTTTCACGAAGCCCTGTCTGCTGAATAAAGTGTTTTTAATCACGATTTCACGGAGACAAATAAACAGTCCAAATGAAAAATAATACCACACGATTTCGAGGCCATCCATTAGGGTTGACACGAAATTGTGGCATATAAATGCGTCATTTATATGGCGCGGTCAGAAGGACGTAGAATCAACACGGTTGTCAATGTTTACGGATCACCAAATTGCGCGCAAAATTGTTGTTAAAACAAAGTTTGAGAATCCTCTTCAATGAGTTGAAGCTAAATTTGGAAAAATAATGTTAGCTTGAAGCCAAACACCGTTGTATTTACCAATGCTTGAGTTTTTAAGATATTTCGCTGCAATTTATTTTTACGAATATTTAATTTTATAAGTTAGGACAGTGTTTTTTTATTTTATGGTACATTTTATGAAGGCCATTTAAGTCCTCGCAAATTCTCACTTTAACATGTCATTATTTTGTTTCCATATTTATCTTTGTACAGCTCGACTTGAAAATTGAAATAATCACCAGTTTTTTTTACTAAACCGGATGTTTGAATGATCCCCAATGTTTGTAACCTAATAGGGTATATGACTACTTTAAATATGAACAAGAATTTAGTATTCAAGAAACTATAGAAAGAACAGGATTGGTGAAAAAAATATTGAAATCTATAAAATAAATTGAACATGCTTTTCATAGTTTCGTAGTTTTTGGAGGGGGCATTTTCTGTTCTTGTCGGTCGAAACCGACTTTACGCAGTGGTGTGAAATTACTATGAAGTTTTGAGGTATGACGTCATCGCTCAATAGTGCTGTGTCTGTGTAGTGAATCGCTTATAACTTGGGCATTTTATTATATATTTCATTGGTTTTTTTCACTTTTGCCTGCTTTATGTAGATTTCTTATGAAGCAAAATTAGTCATGTACCCTATTATAACGTAAGTAGGTACCTAAAATAATGCGATGTATGTGTTCTTTTTTTGTAAATAAATTTCCATTATAATTTTCATCAAAGTCGACGTATTGTTTTTAAAGAACATGAATATAGGAGGATTATTACAAGTCTGGCTGTAGATAAAACATGACCACTTAGTTTTATTAGAAATACAGTCTTCAATCACTTTTAGAAAACTAAATAATTAAGTAATTAAAGTCATTTTACAGAGTATATGAAATAGAAAAATATATATTTATATTGAAAGTATATCTTTACGTCATATTGTAGAAATGAAAGTAAAAATATAAGTTACCTACTGTCGTTATGTATAGTATGGCAGATTGGAAACGCGTTTACATTTAAATGTATTTTTTTTATTATATGTTCTTTTCATTATAAAGCTATGTGCCAAGAAAATGTTATATTTTGCACATAAAATATGTAAATTTAAGAATCTGCTTCTGTCTCGACAAATATTAATGAAGTTTCTTATGTGTTTTTCTTTGCTGTTTCTGTTTGACTTTAGACATGATTATAGTGTGTAGAGTCAGACCAAGCTAACTCTGCAGGGGAATTATGACAACAGTGCAAACAATTACTGTAAAAATCTTTGCAGTGTCATCATTATTCCAATCAGAGTTGACTTTACCGTATCCATACCTACTTACCTAGCCCGGCAGAGCAAACTTTGCATTGGGAAATGTTGATTTTAGTAAAGATTTTAGTTGTTCTTTGCAATGCTGCCATTACAATTCTAAAGCCGGATACAGACTTACGAAATGTAACATGCAATGTAACACGCAATGAAAGAATTTGCCGTCCACATTGTCGCAATGTATCATGTAATGTAACAGAATTACCATAGTGTGGACGCCTTGCGCGCACGAACCGTGCACACTACGCGTGCGTACTACGTACCTTTCATGTTACATTACATATTACGTTACAGCAGTCTGTACTCGCCTTAATGCAGAGTTAGTTTGGCGTGACTCTAAAAGTCAGTGAATACGTTATAAATATTATACTATATTTTTATGTATGTAATCATAATATACACGCCTCAAATACTAAGCGCTACTAACTTAGCAAGTAATACGATGTCTAAATTATTTATTAAATAAATTGTGACTAGTCTATTAGACTGCTGTCTCTGTGACGTAATATTAGTTGTGAGTACCTAAGTCTGGACATAATTATTTTTATCAAATAAATTATCGCGATTATTAGATAGATATGAAAACGAAATAATAAAATTAGATGTACTTATGGATTAACGTACAGCGTACGAAGTTGCATATAGACTTGTGATGGCGTCAGATGTGGATCTTGTATATTATTATTATGACGTATAGAAATATGAAACCTGCAATCAAATGTAACAATAAAATATGTTTTAAAAATACATACAGTACAGCAATATAGATAGTATTTTATTTAAATAATGAACTCTGAGTATCTGTGGTTTAAATCGACAACCTTTTCCAAAAAGTGATGTTTTTCCCAAGTCTATATGTCTTCGACATTAGAAAATACAATATGTTAAAAAATAGACGCTTTGTTAAATTATAAATAACAGGGCTTGTAGAAAATTAAAGACAGTTATATGCCGGGGCCACACTAGCGCATAACGTCATTAATTAACACATTAAGTGACAAGGATACAATTTGTACAAATTTGTACAGCGTTTATTAATGGCGTTAGGCGGTAATGTGGCCGCGGCATTAGAATATATTTTTTAATGCGTGAATTGAGTATTTTCGATAATAGATTAGTGAGACAGAGTGAAAGAAAAAATGTTGTTGCCAGTTTCATGAAAATAAGATGATGATTTTAATTCGCACTGATAAAAGGCAGTTTTTACAGTGTTTTGTGAGGTGGTCATTCTAAATCGTTATGGCGACGGCTATCAAACCTTACTTTTAAGAAATGGGATTATTACTGTTATCTCAGTCCCGATCCAGCTTACACCATTGTCACTGACGCATTAGATAAAATGTTAAAAGCCCACCGAATTTACATATTCTTATTGCGTTTCGTGTTTGTTTACACTTCAAGCGGCGGGCCGGCGAGCTGGCTTTTTCATACTTCGATTCACTTCCTTCACATCGTTTGAGTCGCTGAAGTAGCTAGACTCGGTAAAACGTCGCTCGCTCGCTAGCTGCCGGTGTAGCCTACGCTTTAGGCCGCAAATTCGAAACAGGCACCGGCGCGTGAAATCGTTGGGTTGTACTGAGCATCAATGTATTACTATACTCTATGGCGTGCATTGTCGCGTGCACTGCACGCAACTAGTTTTCGCTGGAGCGGGGCGTTCATTGTATTGACCAACTACAGACAGCCATTCAAGGACAAGTATCATTGTTTTTAAAAACAGTTTTCTACTATAATCTTCCCATTCCATTATTGATTTATAATCACGTTAAGTGAAACAGCTTGCACGCTATCTACAAGGTCCCGCTCTATCGCTGGTCGAGACGCTTACGCTGTAAACGCTATTTCCACAGGCAATTTCAAAGACACTTCAATACTTGTCTGTAACTATACCTTAAGTAGCGCAGTGTGCACGCTCTTAACACTCCGCTGCCTGCATGCCCCTTCCGAATACGGCCTTACTTTTTAGTAAATATGGTATAGCAGCACTGTTTGCAGTACAACACAACTAAGATGTCGTATCGGAAAAGTTGTTCAAACAATCAATGGCAGCCGCTCATTTACGCGCCACTCGCACTTATGGTGTCAGTATAAAGATCATATTTGACTGCAGTACTAATAAACATTCGTCGTTTTGAAGTCGCGCTCAGTTCGGCAGTGATCGGTTTTACGAAGTTTGCCGATGCGACCATTTAGTTGTCGTACTTACCTGAAAAGTGGAATATTGTTTTGTTTTCACTTAAAATTCTACTGGTCTTATGAATGTCGATGCAGGTACCTACAGTGTTCGTGCTTGAAGGTCGGTGCTGATGACATGCACAATAAATAATATATATTGTGTTCACTTTCAATGTAATAATTATTGGTTTAATGCGCGTTCAGCTGATTTCAAATATTTTAAAACATCTAGACGTCGTTCTTTTAGTAATACTTTCAATCTTTGTCGCTGTCTTTAAAATAGCTTCATGTTTTTAACGTGCATTTAATATTTTACCTTTACGTTGTATCGTGTTTAACGTCAGTTTAGCATTTTTTGCTCGTTGGCTACCTTGCAATTTCGTCTACTGGCCAATAATAAACAAATCGCCTTGTGTTTCGCGTGTGTATGTCGAATAGTTTTGTGTATTTTTATTACAATAATATACAATGCAATATAAAATATTGTATTATTCGTTCCCGCATACCGTACATTGGCCTTATTCGAAATTAAGTTGTTGCATTATTAGAGATTGTACAGAAACGGCTTTTCCTAAAATGTATGTGTAAATAGTAAATAAAAATATAATACTTTATTGAGTTTTATTTCATTTCATGAATCCTGTAAGCCCTACAATTTGAATCTCAGAGTATCCATTACCGATACGTAGTATTATTTCCTATATTGCCTCAATGTTTCAGCCCATTTTAACTACATCCACGGAGAGGTGGATTATGATAAAATTGTCCCAAGCTATTTATCGAAACTGGTCAAGTGGTCGCTGGTTCTGATTGTTCCGACTGGTCACTACTGACGACTAGGCTACTGCAGAGTCTTCTTGCACTTTCCGTTGAACAAAGTAGCGGGATTAGGTTTTATCGGGCACTAGTCCCCGCTCTGAAAAACTACAGAAGTCTTCTGTAGTTTTTCAGAGCGGGGACTAGTGCCCAATGAAGGGTGATAAACTGACCTTAAAAGCAGTCATCATTGGTAAACTGATGATGTGTTTACGACAGTAGCTTACTTCTACTTACATCCCTTCTGAAAGGTGTGAAGGTTGCGTTATGTTTAGGCACATCGTAATGTTTATCTTAATTAGATGAAAAATGTGAAATCTGTGCTTCTTATTGAGTAAGAATATCTTTCGCCGACCTAGTAGGTAACCTTTAAAAAAAACAAATCGTTATGAATAAAATAATATGCACCGTTTGTTTTAACGAAATATCTTGAATAAATAATTAAGTATAGTCATTTCAATAAATAAATACGGCTTATAATTTTAAACTGTAATGATACGAAACTTAAAGTTACAATAAACTTAAAAAAATGCTTAGAAATAAAAACTATCAACATCTTTTTCAACTAACGAAACGAAACGCAACTTTTTAAATGGCGTTTGTATTTTGTTTGAATGACTGAAACGTACGTCGTCTTGACAACGAATTTGGTGGCTTTTTTTTATGAATTATTCGATTGATTTTAATATGAATTTATTAAATTATGGATGATCCCCACAAGTCTCCTCCACATACGTCTGAAATAAAGGTACGTAATAGACAAGAAATTGATTTAGTAATTCGAAATCAATCTCGCGTCAAGATATTTATAATACGTTATAAATAGTTTGGAGATGCATAGCTGCAACACCTTACCTGTCTCAACTTAATTTACCTGCGATCTATCTGTATCCTTGATCATTACTACTTAGTTTTCCATTCAGGAATTCCTTTAAACTTCTACCTTCACCACGACCACGACCACAAATTTCTACATCGTTTATTTATATTTTTTATTTATTTTTAGAACATTCTTCCGGATGTCGTGCATTCTCAACAGATACCCACTATAGGAAGTGTTACAAACGAATCCGAGACAGGTACAGTGGCGAGTCAAAATACAGAAGAAAACCAAATTTCACATGATGTCGACGACAGCAAGACTGAGTCTATATCGGAACATATTCCCTCCAAACTCGAATATTCTACAGATTCTGACCATGCTAGTAAAACACAGAGCCTTCTTAAAGTTGAGCCTGAGCCGGAGAAAGCTTCTAAAAATAGTTCCGTAAACATTCCATTCCCGCACTCCCCTGTTAGTGATAACCCAAGCACACAAGATCCTAGTAAAGTGAGCTTATCCTTGCCTCTTGATGTTAATGCTGTTTCTGACATTCACCTTTTGAGTGAAGAGAGCCCTGTTAATTTAGCGTTGTTGTCAGATTTATCTAAAGAAACTCATGAGAAATTACATTCGGATGAAAAGATAGAACCAAGTGAACAAGACACACCGAACTTATCTCCTAGAAGTGACAAGTATCTGGACTCGTTAAATGAAGAATCTAGCCATAAATCACATTTATCAATAGAGGGTTCTGCTGAGAATTCAGATAAAATAGACTCTCCAGATAAATTAAGTTCTGGGTCTGAGGAGATAATCAAGCTTGATATAAGAGGTCAAGGTGCTCCAAAATTTCCCTTTTCATCTGCTAAAATAATTTTTGGGCCACCACCTGAGGGTGGAACTGTTATAGACTCCATTGTTGAACCAATTCCAGTGTTTCCAAATTTGTTATCACCCTTTCTTGTTGGGGCTGGAGACAACATCAAAGTTGAAGAAGTATTTGATGACCAAGAGTCCAAAGAGCCATCTCCGGATAAATCACTACAAATGTCGCCTGAGAGAGAAAATTTGTCCAGTGATAAATCATTGGCATTGTCGCCTGAGAAACAAAGTTCATCCAGTGACAATTCCTTACAAATGTCACCAGACAAGCATAGTCTATCAAGTGATAAGATTGAGGCAGATTTGTTAGTCGAAGAAATTACTGTTGAAGATGAATTGAAAGAAAAGGACTGTGAGAAGCAAGAGGAGAATTCTATGCCAAGGTCAATCCTGCCAGAAGAGACTATGTCCTTTAGTACATTGACAGATTATAAGACGATATGTGAAGAGTATCACGTAAAGGTACTTGTTGTAATACATGGGTTCTGCTTCTGTGTGTGCCTCTGTCTGACATTACTGTGCTTCCTAATCCTGCTTCTCACTTCAATGGCATGCTATGTACTAATATTTTACAATATACACTTCTTGATTTATGAGAACATATCGAAATATTATGTTCATGGATAAGTTTGATCTTGAAAAAGAGCTTGATTTAAGTTTTTTTTATTCTGTTTAAATAAATAATTTATTTGTCTGGCTGCTTTTAAATGAGTAGAACTTGAATAGATATTTATGTGGTCTGCTGCCACAACATTGTATTATGGCACTAAACTTGTGATGTTTATGGGCAATTTTACAATTTTATTGCATGCTTTTTCATTTGTGAAGAGGGAAAAATATTCAAAGCAAAATAGAAGCTTGTAAAAAGGATTTATTAAAGCTATACTGCCTGCAAATAAACTCTATCAAGTGTAGTTGACAGCATGAAGTTTTTAAGTATGCAAAATTATTCTGCTTTATTTTCTGTATTGATAGAATTAACAGACATTTGTCAGATTGATGGACTTTTATTTTGATTTTTTATATCTGCAATGTTTTCTGTAAGCATCACATAATAAAAATCATTGGTTCATTGGGTTTTATTTGAGTGTCTGCAACTTTGCAACACTTTATTTTTATTGGTTTTATTCAGTTTTATTCAAAAGTATGACATGAAAAACCTTTAACAACAGGCTACATGTTTATTATTGTTTGTTGTGTTAAAAAAGCCTGCTTATTTCTGCTTTCATGTGTATGTGATTGTATTGAACGCTTTCTGTCCTTTCAGCTTGTGCATTTGGAAGACGCTATAACGCAGCGTGACGAATTAATTGAAGAACTGACCATCTCATTACAGCGTTCGGTCTGCGAACGAGATGACCTTAGACATGAGAATGACCACCTTACAAACGAAGTCCAGAATCTCCAACACCAGATCGCAGAGAGATCCTATTCTGACCATGACACCATTAAGGCACAGCTTTCGGACTTCGTGAAGTACCAAAGTCTTATCAAAGATGAAAGTACGAAGTTCTACTCAGCTATAATGAGCGGAGGGTCCTCGATTCAAAGTTCCAACGGCGAAAAAGACATGGACAGAGAAGAAATTGTAGTCAATTACTCCAAATCTGACTTAAGATCTTCAGACGTGTCTGATGAATTCCAAACAGGTTTCGAAAGTAAATTGGCGACTATAATAAATAAGTTTGACAGTTACATCGAGGAGAATCTTAGGAATAAGCTAAGGGAGAGTTTGATACAAGTTTTGTGTGAGGAAATTGGTAAAATGAGGATTGATAATGACACTGAGATCAAGGAGTTGGAATCTCAGATGCAGCAAGACAAACAGGCTTATACAGTAGAAACTAGGCAGTTGAGGGAACTCTTGGCTGCTGTGAAGGCGGGTAATGCAGATATTGAGGCGTTAAGACATGAGCTGGATGTTAAACATGAGAAAGAAATGGAAAATTTGAGGACTTACTTTGAGAAGAAGTGTTCAGATATGGAAAGAAGGTGAGATTATTATTTTACTGAATACAATAGAGAATCTGTGATTGTTCATCAATTTTTTATATTAACGGGCTTAGTAGGTATTGAGTTATACAGGTGTAAACGAAATCATGTAATTCCTTCCAACCTCGTGATGTCCTGCTGATATAGATTAACCCTGCACGGGTTACATTTGGATTCAATAAAAAAAAACACGAGGCATTTTAGCGCCCCAAACGAATAGCGCGGCGAGCGATAGCCGCGCGGTCATTTAACTCGGAGCACTAGAATGCCTCATGTTTTTTTATTGGATCCAAAAGAATCCCGTGCAGGGTTAATCTATACCAGCACTACATCACGAGGTTTGAAAGAATTACATGATTTCGTTTACACCCTGTAGATAAAAGAAAACCTGCTTTTTAATCAGTCTCATAGTTGCTAAATAGAATCATACGAGTCATACAAATACCTATGACAGTTGTTACGGGTAGTCAGAAGCTTGAAATTCTGACAACCGGTCTAAGCTTAGGATATCTGTATTGCCCAGTTACTGGGTTGCGGACATCTGATGGCAGTTGCTCTGTTTAAAATACTGGTGTTCAGCCGCATCTGGTTAGACTGGAAGCTGTCCCCAACATTGTTGAGAAAAAGCTAGGTAGAACTGTTGCTAAGTATTAAGTTATGGCACAGAACCCTGTGTGCGCAATCCTGACTCACTCTTGACAGATTTTTAAAATACTTCTTTCAACCATGCTCCATGAAAGGAGCTTCAAAAGTAAGAATTTGGATCTTGAATATTTTTTTTGTTACTTTACGCACGCGCACGTACACAAAACAGGCGCGCGCGCAGCCACTCATTCTTGTATTGGACATTTATTAATTTTGTTCTAATTTTTGATAATAATTATGTAACAGTCTAAGCAATATTTTTGTCCTATTTTCGGGAAATGAGGGCTGATTGTCCTTAATACAGGCTACTAAGTAACCTAGCTAGGTCTTCAGATCGTAAACTAGTATTGTTACCTACTCATCTCAGATGTAAACTATTCCTAAAGTTGTCATCCTACCTTGTAAAAGACTGTACCTCCTTTTTAAGAAATTAATTATACTTATACTTAATTAACATGCCACCTATACACCATTCGCATTTGTGAAATTGTCCTTGGCAATCAAGGAATATTAATTGTTAATTGTTCAGACTTTAATTAAGTATTTATTATTTGATTAGTCTGCGGTACTAGACCAAGGTTACTATAAATTACTAATGAAATGCTATCTTTGTTGCAAACAAGGCCAAAGCGAAGGTGAGTCGTAATCTTTACTAATTTTGCATTTAATTTGTATTTATTGTGGTTTTATTTTTTATTTAACACTTGTGTTATGACTTAAATATTTACAAAAGTGTAATTTTTTATAGTGTCAGTAGCTAGAATACTTGCTTCATACTTTTTGTTCTTCTTCTTCTTCTTCTTCCTGCCCTTATCCCACATTAGGTGGGGTCGGCACAACATGTATTTCATAAATCCATGTTGTTAGAGGTTTTGGCTTATTGTTTTATGACCGGCCGCCTGCCCGACATCAACCCTCCTTCGGAATACTCGTTGCGCCGTCGCGCGGATGACCCAATGTGCTTGCTAGTATTATGCACTGAGTCCCAAAATGAAATAGAAATACTTTTTGTTATAGTGTTCTATTTATTTTTACGTAATATGATCTGTAAAATGGCTTTAACGTTCAAAATCACTGGCAATATGAAAGATTTATTTCAGAAATGTTATTCTTAAGAGTCGCAAGAGATAACTTGCATTATAGATGTAGACTTGTATAGGTGACGCAATTTGACCTACTTTGCGTGCCACCAGTAGGAGCAATGCTCCTAATTTTTGTGCTGCTACTTCAGTTCCCTCTTGACCGTTGCCGTTTCTGCAAGCGCAAATGGTTGACGGCGTTACGTAAGGTAGTTGAAGCAAAAAATCCAATTTGACTGCGGTATCTATTCTAAATCTATGCTTGAATCATATAATTACTTGGAAGATAAACACTTAAGTTTATTTTTTTTCAATAATATCGTTCTGCAAAACAATCTACTATCATGTATGGTTACTATAGGAACCGGATACAAAGGCGTTAAGTTTATCAACTCTTTCCAACTTGTGACACTGTTATCCTTTCCTCCCTGTCACACTTAGGCTTGATTTTACCAACGTCGGATAGCGTTTATCCAAGGAATAAGACAGACGTGTTAACAGAATTTCTATACGAAAGCTGTCAAAACGTCAAATTTATTCCTCGATTAAAGTTATTCGACGTTGGTAAAATCGAGCCTTAGTTTGTCTGGATATCCTACGTGTATTTCAATTATTTCCAAACGTTGCAGCTACTCGGAGGAGGTGTGGCGCGACAAGGCGTGTGCGTCGCCGTGCGGTTCGGTGACGTCACTCGAAGCCCCCACTGATGCCGCCGGCGACTGCGCCCGCAGACGCACGCGTAGTGTTCAACTGCCATCATTGAGCCTGGAGGTAATATAATTAACATCGCAGTTCATTAAAGGATCAAGAGATTGTAAAAATACATCCCAAAGTTGTTTTCTTGACAAGTTTTTTTTTCTTTTTTGTTTCTATTCGGATGCTTGTACAATGTACGTGGTCTTACGGACCGTTTCGACGAAACTGGGCTGTTATTGGCGAGACCTGAAGGGTCCAACCAATTTCTTGACAAGTCTACCACTGCGAGATTTTATATTGAGGCCTTTGAGGCGCACTACCTCCTTTGTTTTTCAAGTACCGTTGGTCCACCTTGTATCAGAAGTAGGTTAGTGCCAGCCAGAGACCACCAACATCTAATTTTATATTGAGGCCTTTGAGGCGCACTACCTCCTTTATTTTTCAAGTACCATTGGTCCACCCTGTATACGAAGTAGGTTAATGCCAACCAGACACCAACATCTAATTTCCCGCAGCGTGTTGTCTGAAGCTGAACACTTTTCTTATGGACTTGTTATCTTCCAGTCAACGCAACTGGAACAGTCGCTGAAGCACACTTGCAAGAAGTATGAACAACAACTGGACGAGCTGAAGGCGGAGCACGTCGCGTACGTGACTGAGCTGCAAGCCACGCATAGGGAGGCGGTCACTTCACTCGACGAACAGGTGAGGATGCAAGTCATTAGGTACTTAGATAGCCTAACTAAAACAATCATTGAAGCAATGCAAGATGAAGCCAATGTGAGATTTATTCGTCGTACGCGCATCACCCTGTTATCTTAAGAAAGCTGTGAAAGAAAAATCTGTCCTGCTTTTAAATAATCTATCTGCCAGTCTGTGTATTATCTATACTTCTATACTAATATTATAAAGAGGAAAGATTTGTATTTTTGTATGTAACGAATAAACTTAAAAACTACTGGACCGATTTCAAAAAATATTTTGCCGTTAGAAAGCTAGTTATCACTGAGTAACATAGGCTACGGGCGGAGCCGTGAAGACACAGCTAGTATTAAATAAATTTACCGATAATATTGAATGCAGTCAAAAATTTACGTACCCCACGATCACAAATAAATTGTTAATTGCATTGAGTATTATCAATTAGCAGTGATAAACTAGTGGTGTGACCGTCGGACTGCCAAGTCATAGGTGTCGAGTTCGAACCTAAAGCACGCACCTCTGACTTTTCGGATTCTTGTGCGTATTGTATAATTATCACTTGCTTAAAAACGGTGAAGGAAAACATCGTGGGGAAATCGGCATGCCTGAGAAATATTTCTCGACGGCATGTGAAGCCAAGTCAGAGGCCCATGGGCGGCATAAACTCTGACACCAGGTTAGTCACTAACCACACGAACAGAAGATTATCAATTAATTTCCGTTTGCTATGTAACAAGATAGTAATTTCCAGTCTTAAATAAAATATGCGTTTACTATGTAAAACAAAGATAACCAACATTGCCTCACACTAGAATTTCTCGTCTATCGGGGCATTAGATTTAAATCTTAACATACAGAAACACCTAGACCCGAAACAATAATTATCTGTATGCCATATAAATATTTGTTTCATGCAGGAATCGAAACCGCGACCTGAAACACAGGAAGCTAATCGCTCAGCCACTGCGCCAAAGTTACTAACGTGTCTAACGTATGAACAATATCTATAAAAAAAACCGGCCTAGTGCGAGTCGGACTCGCGCACGAAGGGTTCCGTACTATTATCTATAAAAACGGCAAAAAAATCATGTCTGTTGTATGGGAGCCCCTTTAAATTTTTATTTTATTCTGTTTTTTAGTATGTGTTGTTATAGCGGCAACAGAAATACATCATCTGTGAAAATTTCAACTGTCTAACTATCGGTTCATGAGATACAGCCTGGTGACAGACCGACGGACGGACAGCGGAGTCCTAAGACTCATTATTACTAATAATAGGGTCCCGTTTTACCCTTTGGGTACGGAACCCTAAAAAACGAAACTAATTTGACGCTTTTTACAGATAACGCAGTTGAAAGCGCACATACAAACAGCAGAGAATACTGAAGCCAATGTGTCGGTATACCAGCAGGACATTGACTTGGAACTGGAAAAGGTTAGACTTATCTTCTATAATTATATCCTAATATATTTGTCGCTGAATGTCGTGCTGTGTGGTACTCAATAATTGATGTTGTGAATCTAACATGGTGTTGCTTTAATAACTGGAAAGCAAAAGACTTCACAGAAAAAAAAGAAAAAAAAACTAAAAAAAAATCTTTCGTCAAATTTTCGCTTAGAGAAGTTAGAGAATTATTTTGGCTACGAATTTTACACACAGTATTAATGACAACGTTTCTGAAAACAAGGTTATTTCACAAGCTTTTTGTATCTGTGTATTAGTTTATTGACGTTAAGAAAAGTGGCTTCACGTTAAATCGCTTGAAACTGATCTTCATTGGTCAAAAACTTGTCCAAATGATATGGTTCTTATCCCATGTCAAAGCGTTTTAAAACCTTTTTTTTGTATGGTGCATACATCTGGATACTGCTTGAAACCGCCACTGTATTTACTAATAACTGTTGTGTATATAAGATCCAACCAAAATACCTGGACAAACTTTTACACAGTGTTCAATACGTTTAACTAAACATATCTAGCGCAAAAAAACGAGATCCAAGTGTTTTTTTCTAACCAAAAATGTTTTCATCATTAATATTAATTTAATTATTTTTTTTTTAACATTTTTCATTTCGCCTATTAGGTAAAACACAGCGTGGAAGTAGAGCGCGCCCCGGCGACACGGTCGATGCATACAAAATGGATGAGTTTATTCTTAGAGAGTACAAGCAATTTAAAACGTTATTATTTTTTGGTCAGAAGAAATTCACTTATATCTCGTTTTTTTTTTGCATACATGTTTATTTAAACGTACTGAACACTGTGTAAAAGTTTGTCCAGGTATTTTGGTTGGACCTTATATAATCGCATGCAGGGGAAAGACAAACAAGCTTACGGTAGCCTGAGGTAATCTGTCCTATGGCTGTAAAACCTTCCTTCTGGCTATGACGAACTAGTCTCTAAAGTCTTCCTCAGACTATCACTTCACTAGCGTGTGCTTTCTTCAACCGTGTGATGAGGGCCTAAAGTCGCATGAACGACGAGGCGATTCTGCGATGCGCACGCGCCTATCACACGTTCGAATAACGCGCACGTTCGCGAAGCGCTAGTGTGGGGGATGCCTAAGATCAGACAAATGATCACGGAAAGAATAAACACATCCCTTACGCACACTGGAAACTTGTAAATATCACAATTAAATTAATATCACTTCTATATGAACAGCAAAAAGGTCTAATTTTCTTTAGCACAAAATGTATTTCTGGGGTTGAATAGCAAATGTAGGGTGAATGAATATGTATTCCCGATAGCTAACTTTGTTTACTAACAGTTATTTGAAGAGTGCACCTCACCCTGTTTTGGATTAAAATATAAGTGAAAGTATGTTTAGTGTTCTTGAGAGTGACCTGACATATATTTTAGAAGCATTTTTAATAAATCAATTTTGAAAAGAATGGTCGTCGATAACTAAATCTCAATAATATTAAGATAACATAATTCTAATTAGTGTAAAAGTCAACTCAGTCATCTGGCTATGGAAATTTCATAAGTTCAACTTAATTTATCATTTATTGTACTTACTTTTAAAATCTTTAAACCCATTATAACACCACACCATCCGTCAGTACATTTTTACTTATTCCAAAAAGTATAAAAAATCTCAACCCCTCAACATTCACCCTATTCGCCTCAGTTGTTATTCAACCACTTATTAAACTCATTCTGTCTCTCTCCTGCATGCTTGGAATGCCACTAACACGCTCGTGTGTGACTAAACGGCGCGTGACGTCATCACGGTAGAAGATGGAGGTGCAACTGGAAGAGAGACTGGAGGAAGTAAGAGATGAGGTCAGACAGGAGGTCGTGAGTCATCTACAGGAGCAACTACAGGTATGTTGAATCAACTTCTTCGTATAGTCCAGTCATTAAAAATTGTATAAAAAGGTAAACAAACCTTTAATCGAAAAACATTCAGCATTTCTCTTGAGAATCCATTAAACATCACATTTTTTAAAAAAACCTTACCACTTATTCTTCAATTGTTTTATTTTTCTAATAATATGTTCTTAAAGAACACTGGTTTTTTTATAATCAAAAGTTTGTTTACCTTTTATACAAAATTTAAAGGGCTGGACTATAGCTTTTTTCCCAAGCCAGCCTAGCTTAGTACTTCTTTAAATGATCCCTGGGTTAGATATATATTCGACGGGTCCTACGTATACTGGTACAACCCGCAAAAATGCGAAATCCACTTTTCTACACCAATCACCTTCAAATCACCGACAGTTTACTCAATTTTTTTTTAAATGTAGCTAGTTTCGTGGTTACAAATTTGCGAACGATTGGAAATAACAGTATTATTTTATACGGGATATAATAAATATTTAAGATCTTTCAACCGCTCTTCTATAAAGTTGTGTTTTTACACTTGCACCATTATACGTAGGACCCGTTGTATTGGTGTCAGCTTGAAGGTTCTTGTGTAAGGCACGCAGTGAAATATGGCTCAATTTAATGGCTAAATGTTGTCACTACATTATTTCATTATTTATGTTGACATCACACAATATGCGTATGATCTGCCAGACAGTCAGTCGCCGACCTATTAATACTCCGTATTCGACCGAAAACACTGCAAGCATTCACGCTAACGTATGCTTGAGTGTTTGTCATTAGCGAAATTCAAAGCCTCCTTTTATTAGTTATTATGTTATTTTTATTCTTCTTTATTGTGAGCTATAGCTTTTACTGACCGCTCCCTACATGTGGATAAAAAGCTCTAATAATTCCAATTTTAAATGATTAATTTTAATCAAATCTGCCTATCATCAGTAGACAATAGCCCGTTTCAAACTTGGTATAAACGCACATAAAAATCTATCCCTCTTATTCCGAGAGATGGTTTAAACCAAGAATAAGAATATACTCATCACTTTTAACGTCATAGAACAAGAAGTGAAGGGGTTCTACTTAGACCGTCTCTCGTAATAAGAGGCAATAAGCTGGTACCACTTTTGCGTGAAAAGTCCCATTTTGTAGCACATGATATTTTCATGAAAGCGACTATTCTCAAATCACAAGCGAAAACTATAAAATACAACTAATTTAATGTAAATAGAACTTGGCCATCAGCAGTGCTTGTTACTACCATCAAAGGAAGAATATGTATGTTCTGTAAATAATGTAAACTATACTTATTATGCTTTTTACTTTACGCATACGTCACATTACCCGCAATACGCCTTGCAATCGATTAAAATGTACAAACACTCGCTTTTATATAAATAGACTAACAAAAATACTCATAAACATTTAATGGAGTCTAAACTAACTGGAATAAGTACAGCGCTATGATTCACTTAACCTATATTTTGTATTTAATGGTACGAAAGACTTCTCAGAAGTAATTTGGGTGATTATTTTTGTGTACTCTTCTCGACGTCGATTTTACACTGATTTACTTTTGCTTGCAAAGCTTTCTGTTTGGTTGTGGTATCATAATATTGATGTGTACGTGGGGATCGATATGAACAGAGATACACAAATAACATAATTATTTAACTTTGTAAACGAGAGGCTAGATACATTGGTGTCGATTCTGTTGCGCAATTTCTTTTTCAATAGAAAAAGAAAGTGACAGTTACGTTTACTCTAGTAGGTACTGTCAAAATGTCCAACAGAATCGACACCATTGTCTCTCGGAAACAGACGAAAGTGTAACACACCACCATAAGTTTTAGTTCAGCATTCGAAACAATAATGTTATCGTAGAACGATTCATCAGTTACAATAATCTTCAAAATGATAAATAACATTATTTAAATATGATTTACGGCAACGATCATTTTAGAATTCGACGATAGTTCAGGACTTTTCTTATATTTATTGGAACACTATTACTAGGATTGTGAACGTTGTGTAAAGATATTCCGCGAGGCGGCCACATTTACTATGATAAGGCGCGCGTTTAAAATTTTAAGAGGTTTTTAATGCACTCCTGGGAATCCAGAAGTGTTTTTAAACCTACCTGTTACTCCTCAGATAATCCCTAAAATAATTTTATAACAAAACTCCTGTAGTAAGCCGTAGTACATATTGTATCTGCCCTCTGCTCAAGCATTGGCCTGCTGCCATCTCGGTACACCATTAATAAATACGCGGGCGACGCACTAGCAACGTGGGCCATCTATGCTGGCTCAAATAGAGCAAGGCTCTTCCCTCAGTTGGCGGGAACACGCTACATTGACTACGTTACTGTATAAAAAATATAAACAAGCACTTTTTCATATTTATCAGTGAATGCTTAGATTTATCCGGTTAATTCATGAAGTGACTGAAGAAAAATGTGACAGTTAATTAAGGTTTTTGGTATAGTGACGTCAAATGGTGATATTTTTGAAGGGATAGTGACTTCGACATTGAAGTTATAAATATTTAAATTACTTTAGTTTTTCTTTTTGTGTTTTTGAACTGGTTATAATGTGAAATGCCTGATCGAAACTATTTGCCATTTTACAAACGACGTGTAAGTTGCTTTATATTGCTTTTTTGTAACTTTTTATTCAAAGAACTTCAATAATCTTCTGCCTTGCGCAAGAGAGTACAAAAAAACTGTTTTTGCTATGCGTACCTACTCTAACTTAGCTAAAATATTATTTCTAATAAGTATAATCCGCCCATTACTGTCCCACTGCTGGGCGCGGGCCTTTTAGAATGACAAGGGTGTACTTTTTAGCCCACCACGCTGGCCTGGTGCGGGTTGGTGGAATATACTCACCATCAATAACAACTTTATGTAGTCCTTTAGTATGCAGGTTTCCTCACGATGTTCTCCTTAACAGTTAACGCAAGTGATAATCAAATTCCTTTGATATTGCTTAGAGACCTCCTTTTTCTGAAAGGTAAAGTATGAACGCAATACTCGATGCGTCCTCTTACGTACAAATATTATTATGTACAACAATATCGGTTCAGAACCACGTGTCCCTTATTATCATATCATTTTCGCGTATGGCAATATTATGCGGCCGCGTAAATCCACTAGTCTTCTTCTTCTTTTTCTTCCTGCCCTTATCCCACACTAGGTGGGGTCGGCACAACATGTATTTCATAAATCCATGTTGTTAAAGGTTTTGGCTTATTGTTTTATGACCGGCCGCCTGCCTGACATCAACCCTCCTTGGGAATCTAAATCCACTAGTACCTAAGTTAAATTGCGCAAGTTGACTGCAACCGACTTTCGCCGTGGAAACACCCGCAGCAAGTCGAGCTCTGGGAGTTCTACCGACTAACCAATCACTTGCTTCAATAACTTGCGCAATTTATCTTGATAGTAGATTCAGCGCTAAACAGTGTTGCGTAAGTGAATCTTATACTTCTTCGTGTTTCTTAAGCCATGTTCGTCTCTTTAGATATTGATCTAATTCTTACGATCTGATTTTGAGTTATGCTTATTGGTATTCAACCTAGGCTTCTAGGCCTATATTTCCTTTTCCATTTTAGAATTTTTACTATATCTCTCATCAGTACAAATTCAATGTAAATCATAAGCTAATATAATTTGTTATCAATCACATATAGTTAGGTATTTGTAAAGCATTATTAGCTTACGTGGTACAGACAGGTGTTTATGGGATGAGCCACAGCTTATAAATTCTTCACTGACGTCTTGACCCAATTCCCATTGATTTATTCCACGGAGTTTACGTATATAAACAGCGACTGCATTTATTATTTTATTAAGAATTTTCAATGAAAGCTTCAAGATAAACAAGATTGTGGATTCTTTTTGGTTTTGTTGACATATATATTTAGAAGCCTTTGTAACCGCATTGCAGTTAGGATAGTCTCTTTCATGCTATTGTATCAGGCTATAGCTGTCTTGGGATAAATAGGCAAAAGTCTCTACTGACAGTCTCGTATAGCTTAACTAAGTTTACCTAAATACGTATAAGGAGTAGTCAACTACAAACAATGTTCGACAAAGTTCTTTAGTCATGTTAGAAGTATTCTATTCGACGTGACTTTCTTCTTCAGATAGGGGAGTAATCATTTTCTGAACAGTTTAATTGCCACGCTACATTAAAGACGGGGGTGCATTAGCCCTTTATAAGGCAAAGGGAATTATATTTCCCACCAAATTTTTTGGAAGATGTCGCGAAAGCCTCGTAGTATTTTTAAACCTAGCAATATTTTTTTACTGTTTTCTGTAATAGTTAATAAAAACAAAGAGGCAACTACATAAATTACCAACTATATTTTTATGATTTATGAAAAAATGCCAAATTGTTTGTTATTTTCTTTTCTTAAAACTTTCTGCCCGTTAAAGGGGTAGAAGAGCCTTCACGAGTGACGGTACTTAGGCTGGTTTTACCGTGCCGCTTTCGCCAGCGCAGTTAGTAAGCGTCGCGGGCCACGAGCTTTGAGTGTCTTGAAGCGTTTTAGAATAATCAGCGCGTGCGGTGGTCAACGCTGACGGGGAAGTCATACGGTCAGCGTGACTCTAAAACCAGCCTTAAGTACTTTCAGCGCACCCTGGGCAGTCAGCCACGCTACCAGCCATGCTGATTGGCTAAAAATATCATATCTCATAGCAACACTACTTTCACCCCCATCCAAAACAAAAATACAAGTAATAAAAAAATTACTCACATGTTCTAAATATATTTGCGCATGTACAGTCATCGTCTCGCTCGCAGTTCATCGCCATTTACAAATATTGTCAATCCGTCTCTGGCACGTTTCCAGACGATAGGCGACATTTTTCGCGGTTCTGACCTCATTTTTTAGCTCCACGCTGTCTCGGTTCTGAAGTTTTTTTTCTTCCTATTTGGGTCAACGATCTGGTGGGAAAGTTTGTTTTTGGTTTGAAAATTGTAGTTTTTTAGTCTTATTAATCAGCCACAATTATAACACGCTAATTGGTCACAATAGTTTAGTAATAATATTATGAAATACTGATAAGGGATGTGGGTCGCATTTTATGTTTGAAATTATTTAATACATTTATGCGCATAAATCTTTATAAAAATACGTAAAATATTCTCAAGGCAGGTCCTTTATACAGGGTGTAAACGAAATCATGTAATTCCTTCAAACCTCGTGATGTACTGCTGACATAGATTAACCCTGCACGGGATACTTTTGGATTAAAAAATAATTACAAGAAATAAACATGTGTTCTTAACGCGAGGCATTTTAGCGCCCCAAGTTAAATGACCGGGCGGCGAGCGACAACCGCGCAATTCGCTCGGGGCCCTTAATTCCTCACATTAAGAACACACGTTTATTTCTTGTAATTATTTTTTTATAGAATCCGGAATATCCCGTGCAGGGTTAATCTATGTCAGCAGTACATCATGAGGTTTGAAGGAATTGCATGATTTCGTTTACACCCTGTATACAAGGTGTAAAAAAATAACGCCACCTGGAGGGAAAGTCCCTTAAATAATAAATATACGAAACTTAATTTAAATTTTAATAAAAGGGACGAAACTGCATTCTTTGATTAAAAAAAAGGTGCTTACATTTTTGGGAATCGAACTGACATAACTGCAAAAAGCAACACTCCGTATCTAATGGCACCGATCGATAGGATATTAATAAGAATTAAATCTCATTAATAAACAGTAATTAAAAGTAAATGCATCCTTTGTATAGGCCAATAAACTGTATTAAAATATATCACTGAATTAAGTTGATAACATAATTATAGTGGATTCTAATGGAATTTGCCAATAACTTAAACAAACAATATTATAAGAGTCTTTAGCCTATTATGCGTCCTGTTCTAAGGAAACAATAATCATAAAGTATTTTAATAACAGTATTATATAATTAACTAATCACTTGAAAACATCATTACTCCCTTCGTTTAGACAAGTAGTCTTTGGGCTATCAATCTCGGTGATAAGGGGTCAAACATGGCACAGTACCAGTCATATATTTTCCTTATACGAGTGCAGTCAGATTTCTAGTGATATTATTGGAATATTTTGTTGTGTTTGTGTAATTATTGAAGTGCTTTGGAGATTTTAAACCGCATTTGGAGTTATTTGACTGTATTTAATCGTTTTTGCTAAGAAACATGGGTGATTTATATGTAAGTTCATAATTAATTTTATGCATAAGAAAAGCAGTCGAGTATGGTTGAATTAAAAGCGTCAACTGAGGGAGATGCATTCGTTCTATAATTGTCCTAGTAGGTATAGTCCAACCATTTTAACTTGGTATAAAAGGTAAACAAATCTTTGATCGTGAAACATTCATTTTGCTTTAGAAACAGACACATTTTTTTGTTTTCTAAAAATGCGTATTTTAATGGATTCTTATAGAAAATTAAACGTGGCACGTCACGATTAAAGATTTGTTTACCTTTTATACAAAATTTTAATGGCCGGACTATAGTTTACAATTTGTCCAAACTTCTACTTAACTGTAACCTATATGCCATAAAAACATAATAGGTACAACACAAATAGTGCCGAGAACTTAAATGTTCAATCGAATCAAAATTAAATGGCGGAGACAACAATTCAAAATCACATTCTAGAAACCTACTACTTACCTTAAAATATAAGATGATGATGGACCAAGTTTGACCGCGTCGTCTGTTGTTAGGTGCTTCTGTCCGACCCTGACGCGGAGGTGTCGAGCTGGCCGCTGGAGCTGGTCGCCTTGAGGGACAAGATACATGGAGACGCCGTCAAAGCACAGGGCGAGAAAGAGGTAAGGATTTTGTGCCTGTTTTCTAATGCGAAAAATTCTATGTCATACGCTGATAATATCTTGAAAAGCTGCAAAGCAATGCAGTATTGTGAAGCCCGTCCGAAAGTCTACATACACCATAGACTCTAGGAAATTAGCATTACTTGGTTATGTGATCGATTATAACTTATCTTCTCTCCTTCATCTTTTCGTGTGGTTAGTGTCTAACCTGGTGTCACAGTTTATGCCGCCCATGGGCCTCTGACTTGGCTTCACATGCCGTCGAGAAATATCTCTCTGGCATGCCGGTTTCCTCACGATGTTTTCCTTCACCGTTTTTAAGCAAGTGATAATTATACAATACGCACATGAATCCGAAAAGTCAGAGGTGCGTGTCTTGGGTTCTAACTCGAGACCTATGACTGGGCAGTCCAACGGTCACATCAGTAGGTTATCCTATTCTATCGTACTTGTTGTTCCTCTGTAGTTAATGTCGGGTGATTTTTCGGGTGACGATTATAAACTTAATATGTAATTTCGCTAGTATTACTACACTTACGATTCAAGAATGTTCTAATAACTTCAGATTTCATATATTGCCTGGCTGGTTATTGGATTAGTCTATAAAAGGATCGTAAGACGAACTATGCATTGTATATTGACAGCACTACGCATACTCGTAATTTATTTATTTAAACTTTATGCAACAAAAAAAAGTACAAAGGCGGACTTAATGCCTTAGGCATTCTCTACCAGTCAACCAAAGGTGGTGAAGCGATAACATGGCAGGTGCAAATTATTGTTCAAGAATAAAATAAGAAAAAATTGAGGTTAAAAAAATAAAAAAAAGAACTCAAGGCGTAAATAAAACTATAAATGTAAGTACAAAATAATTAAAATTCTCAATACTTATAAATGTATAATTTACTATATAAAATCCTATACATATAACACATACCTACATAATATATTTACCGTCTCCGCTTCTATAAACAGACGCAGGGTACTATCCTGTGACCCACTTAGACGGGCCCTTTGTCGGGTACACGACTACAGACATGATTGTTAACTTTACCTATACGCTAGTTACTTACGCACTAAAATAAACTGATTTTATGAGCTGTTGACGGAAAAGGGTACAATGCCTTTGTGAATAGATGACAAGTTATTTACCGCCATATTGTTTGAAATTATGCTGTTATAAGGATTTTAATCTTTAAAGATTTAAGTCAAAGGTATTTTTATATAGTACTAGCGACCCGCCCCGGCTTCGCACGGGGGCAATGTAGATACTAATGTGGGGCATATAAACCTTCCTCTTGAATCACTCTATCTATTGCTGAAAATTGCATTAAAATTCGTTGCGTAGTTTATAAGATCTAAGCGTACAGACAGCGGGCGCGACTTTGTTTTATACTATGTAAAGAAGATGTACGTTTAGTCGGGGAATATAAACGTGATTTTGTTATTAGTGTGTCCAGATAGAGTGCATCGGTACCGAAATTACCCAAAGTCACATGTGAGAACGTAGGTTAAAGATCAACTGATATATTTATAGACAAACAATAATCCTTATCTTTTATACTAGCTGTTGGCCATGGTTTCACTCGAATCCTGGGGAACTACTTCATTTACTCGGAGAAAAAGTATCCTCTGTGTTAATTACCAGGACATGATCTATATGTGTGCCAAATTTCATGCAAATCCGTTCAGTAATTTATGCTTGATTGAGTACCATATATCCAAACGCACAAACTTGACATCTATACTAATATTATAAAGCTGAAGAGTTTGTTTGTTTGAACGCGCTAATCTCAGGAACTACTGGTTGGAATTGAAAAATTATTTTTGTGTTGGATAGTCCATTTATCGAGGAAGGTTATAGGCTATATAACATCACGCTACGACCAAGAGGAGCGGAGCATAAATGAAAAATGATGGAAAAACGGGAAAAATGTCCACCCGTGCGAAGCCGGGACGGGCCGCTAGTTTAAAATATTAGTGTGGTTGGCATCAACTAAAACACGATGTCTAGGTGCTCGTACAGACATCAGCATCAAAGAGATTCGTATGACTAAACCCAATTAATAAAATTATAACAGCAACAACTTATAAATATCAGTACTCCGCTTCTACAATTAGGCTACCAACTCACTATAATCTTTTTACGTCCAGTCATCGTCGCTCTATAAATCCCTTGCACGACCAATAAATACCCATGCACTTAGACAACATGCTCTATAAATACGAGCCACCCTCGGATTCCCCTCCCATGACTGGCACTGCCACACCAATCGTAAATCTGAGCCAACGTCTTGGTCTACAATACCATTTTTTATTCTTTTTCCTGGTAATGGTTAATTAAAGTAACGTAAACGTGTGCGTTTTGGTTTGTTTGATTGTGAAAATACGGTGTGTTATTAGAACGTGTGGTCTTAAGCTAAGAATAGTCACCCTATCTTTGTCTGGTTGTCGTAAACGTTGGCTATAGTATTTTGTCAGGATAGGCAGTAACATCTATCTGTGTATAATTCGCCCATTTTAGAATGGTATAAAAAGTAAACAAAACTATAGTTAGTGGCGCCACACACGTGAATATTAATACATTTTGTTTAATCGGTTATACCTTTAACTACGTTGGTCTAGTGGTGGTAAACGACTGCTGATCTTGAGGTCCTGAGTTCGATCCCCAGTTTGAGCAGTGTTATTGGGTTTTCCGTGTGAAATTCCTCAGTAGCAGCCCAGAGTTTGGATTTGTTCCCGATTGATGGCAATAGGCTCGTCCCCTACTATACTGGCCTGCAAAAATAAGTATCACACTTTTAAAATTTCAATTTTTTCTAAACTATAGAAGTTAGAGATTTAAAATAAAAAACGTTTTATAGCAATTTTTATCAGCTTTCTTTGAAACTATAGTAACAAAGTTAAACTCTTTTTTGAGTCCTTTTTGTTTCGAAAATATATCTTGTGTACTTAAAAAGTTATTGCAATTTTAAAAGTGTGATACTTATTTTTGCAGGCCAGTGTACATGGGACTTAATCATAACGGTGAAATGAGGGTGTTACTATACACCTCACCTGTGATGTTATGTTATGTGTCAATCGCTTGTGTGTAGCAGTTCCCGTCGCTGCTAAGTGTAGCCTCAACCTGAGTGGTGTCTTGTGACCAAATATTTATGTTGTACCACCGCTACTTGTCACAGGTGGCGGCAACCGTCTGATCTCTAAACACATTTCGGTTTTATTTGAAGCCGCTGTATCTATTTAAACTACGCAGAATACGCGACGCGTAGACTAAAGACTGCGGTAGTGCATAGTGCAAAAATAGTGAGAGCATACCGCCTCGTGTGCAGTGACATAATGACCCATATTGCTGGAGTGTTCAGAGTAGAGAAATTAACATTATCGATAACTAGCTGTTCTCCCGCGGCTGTGCCCGCGTAAATAATTTGACTACAGCGCCATCTATCGGATCCCAGCATAGCTACGAACCATTGTCTCGACAAAACAATAATATTTTGTAAATATGACCTCAATCGGTAAAGTCGTTCTTAATTTAAGGCGTGACCAAGGGAAATAGGGATTCATTTTTATATAATCCGTAACGTAGTCCATATGGTAATAGTAGTTCATAGAATTGCTCTGAAAAATTGTGAAATTGTTTTCATGCCCTGTAATCCTTTTTGCATCCAGCCTCCTGATTAAGAACCTTTTCGATAAGCAGGTGCCAATCGATTTGGTTTTACATCTCGTTTCATCTACGATTCTCGCAACGAGAGAGAAAAAGAGACAACTAATCGAATCGTTCGATGACTGACTAATCGAATCGTTCTGAATTAGGGGGCAGTTCTGTGAAGAGGATGAATATTTGATGGATCTGTTGGGTATAAGTTTTTGGTCCAGTAGTGAAAAATAGTAACTTAGTTTCTTGCTGGCTCATCTCCATAGAACCAACTTTTTGGAACCGTGCAACTAAATTCTTGACGTTTCTTAAGAGTATGTACCATAGGCGTATTCAGGTTGGGGCAGATGAGGCGCTTGCCTCATCTTGGCAAAGGAAAGAATAGGTAAATGGTCTAGATTCGGTCAACAGTGGACATGTCTACAGAACAATTACCAAAAATAGGCAGACCAATGTCCGACTTCGTCTATACTTATTTGGACCTCAAAAATAAGGTTATGGGGCAAAATTGCCCCATAATACCATTCTGCACTTCCAGATTTATCGAAAAGACAAATATTTACTGTCTGGCTGTGTTTGCCCCACCCTGGAGAAGATTCTGGCTACGCCTATGACATGTACTGTGCTTATTTGAAATAAAAACTTTTGAATCGTCAATGCATCTCCTTTCGTATCGAACGAGCTATTTGAAAAAAGCTCCCCCCGTGGTGAGAAGGTTTGCAAGTCAGCAAAGTTAGTAGAGGGACTGATTGCCCAGGGTGGGCCGAACGTACTTATGTATAGTCACTCGTAGAGGCTCTTTTTATGCACCCCATATCTTCAATTAAATAAACTTTCTTTTTTTGTGATGAAACAATACAATATTTTTCTTCCGTTCAAAGCCTGGAATCAATAGTGTACTCTATCATGCTGTAATTTTGTAGACTTCTTGCTATCCTCAACAAAATGTGGGAGTAAGACAGTGTAAAAGTACTTGACGCTTTGGGAAATTATTTGCGAGAGTTCGTCTACACAGAACCGCTACGCCCGAAACCGTTCTAGCGGTTTCAGTTTGCGTTAACGCAAACGTTACGAAACAAAGTGCATCCTCAAATATTATGTAGTATGCGTTTATCTAATAACTGGTCAAAAAATTACAGTCCTAGTTGCACTGTGCACCGCTGATGAATTGGGAGCGATGCGCTGAGTTGACTGAACCGCCATTCTAATTTTACCGTTTAACATTTATTTACTATGCGCCTGCGCGCTGCCGAATCAAATGTCACGTGAGATTGCATTATACTATTGACGTCAACTTTTATGATGGGTAAAGCTCTTGTTTTGATAGATACATCTTCCTCTTCTCTGTGCCAATCTTCGGCACAAGGTTGGCGTGATGATTGCTACATTTGGAATCTGGACTTGAATCTTAACGATCGCGATGCGATTTGAATTGATACATCCATAGTACATACAATAACCCACCTTCTGTTCTGCCTAGCTTTTACCCAACTAGGATGGCGTTAGCTTCCAGTTTAACTAGATGCGGCTGAATACTAGTATTCTACACGAAGCGACTGCCATCAGACCTCCACAACCCAGTTACTGGGCAATGCCGATATCCTTAGGTTAGGACCAGTTGACAGACTTTCGGGCTTCTGACTTCCCGTAACGACTGTCATAGATATTCGTATGACACCCCGGACCGACTGTTTAACATGCTCTCCGAGATACGGAGGGGTCTCATACAATAACCCACTTAAGTTTCTTAAATATAAGATAGCGCTAAGAATTTCCAGGTTTCATTGCTGATACTACTTACAAATAATATTAATTAGGTATATTTTTATAATTCTGCTGTAAATGTTAAGTATATAGTTGATACTAAGCTGGTTGATGTCAAAAACCATTACCAAGTACTCGAAGAACTAAAATCTTCGGTTTTAGGCTGCAGCTAGATGAGTTAGTTGGACCTTATTACTGCAAATTTGATTTTTCACCTTACAATCTCCCTAATGTAGCAGGTGGCACTGCCCGTAAGGCGCGTCATCAAAGGATTTTCCAATCGCTCATAGTGCACCAAGCAAATATTCATAAGTTTCAAGAGGACAAAACCGTCAAGAATGCGGCATTACTCTTCTCACATAAACACTGCAGTAAACATGCCTCATAACCCTTTTACTACGCCTAACTAGTGCATCTACGTTCCACTATCAAAGAAATATCGACCTTATTCCTCGAGGTGTAAGGTGGAAGTTGGGTTGTATATAGAGATCTTATTTGTAGTACCTAGTTAAAATTTGTTACGTTTTGTGCAAGATCGGATTGTTTCCGTTTGGCGTATATTTCAAAGGCATAATGTGATCTGTAATTCATGTTAACGTTATTGGATTACCGGGAATTTTTAAAAAATTGACATGAGATTTTTTCCGAAATCCATGACTAATCTTTTGACGTCTTCCTTACCTCACCAATACCTAGGATCTTTGCATGTTTTGCATCCTATCCCATGAGTATAGTGAAAGTCATATCAATACCATGCGTATAGTGAATCCTGCCCCCCCCCCCCACAAATAAAGGGAAGAGGAGGGGGAAGAGGAGGGAAGGGAGGGGGAAGAGCCCCCTCAAAATCAGTGGTTAGCGTGGCAATATAATCACAACTAACAACATTCGTTCTGTTAAATACCAGTATTTCACACGGAGCGATAGCCATCAGGCTTCGCAACCCACTGGGCAAAACCGATATCCTAAGGTTAGACTGGTTGTCATGCATTCGGGCTTGTAACTACCCGTAACGATTGCCATATGTATTAGTATGACACCCGGGACCGACGGTTTAACGTGGTCACCGAGGCACCAGATCCAAATATCCAGATTCAACGATGGCGTCAAAACACATTGCTTATTAGGCCATAGTTGGGCAGCTATCGTCCGTTGACCCAAATAATTACAGTCATGTTATTTATTACTTATTGGTGTTATATTACCGGACGCAGCGGTCAGCACAAATATAACATGCGCATACGCATCCTGGGTCGGCTTCCCTTTTTCATTAATTTGTGGTCCTTCCTATAACGAGTAAGAGAGGAGCTAGTGTTTGATACCACACGGGTTAGAAGATGAAGGTATGAAGAGAAAAGTGAAGCAAGGCAGTTATAAAAAAAAAACTCGAAGTAGATAGAAGCTCCTTTAATTAGGCATCAGAAGAAGCGAACTCAGGACATTACAGCCAAATATAAAGTGCTCGCATATTTTATAGGTTCAAGACTTAAAAATACATATTTTAGAAAATATTTTCGCAAATCTACACCATTTCTTATCTTATCATTTGGTCATCAATCTCAACTGCAGAGCGATGACTTCGGTCTTATTTGCTTTTCACATGAATTGCATTTTCTGAGAACTAGGATAGAGAATATCTTTCTTAAACTTTCTTGGAATCTGTAAGCATCGAACAGTTAAAAGACAACAGCCAAACGGGGAATTTAGGCGTGATGTTAAGTTATATTATATTTAACTCCATACCATCACGCGTTATTGCCATTTTAAGACACGCTTAGAATGTATAATTAATCATCTAGGTTTTTATTTCCTCCGTTTGGTTTACGCTTGACCGTTAACTAAACATAGTGTTGAATTTTTATACTTGACTAGCTTTTGCCCGCAGCTTCGCTTGCGTGATTTTTTTTCACCCCCTTAGGGGTTGAATTTCGAGAAATCCCTTCTTAGTGGATGTTTACGTCACAAAATGAACCTACTGTCAAAATTTCAAGTTTCGAACCCTAGCCGTTTAGGCTGTGCGTTGATAGATCAGTCAGTCAGTCAGCTTCTCCTTTTATAAGTATAGTTGTATGACATTAGCATCAACGTGTACGTCTATTCAATTTTACGGGAACAACATTGCTTTACCATCACCAAGTGAATCGATGAGACGCAACGATTTGCACCATGCAGAAATTTTACTACGCCCTTATTCTGTAGTACCTACCGCGACTTTCCACAATGTAGGAAAGATAAAAGCTCAGTGATGTACTATGCGTGCCAACTAAGAATAGGATCGCGCTTGCTACAACTTCACACGATAGCTGTCAAATTAGTACAGCCAGCAAAAAAAAAACTATGAAAAAAAATGTTTTTTTTTTTTTTTTTCATAGATTTCATTATTATTTATATTCATTTTTATAAAATGTTATTTTTTGAATTCCATAAATAGATAATTTTGAATAAATTAATAATATTTGAAAACAGTATTAATTAAAGAAATGAACCAATATAAATGGTTAACTTCACGAAATGCTACTGGTCACCCTAATATGTCGCAATAATAATAATATAATTACTGTGTAATTAATTTGACGTAAATTGATTACAAATACCAAAAAAGTGAACTAAAAATAATTAAACTGAGTATCATTTCTTTATTTATTTTTTTGCACACCTTACGCTTTGGTAATGAAGTTCACGAGTATTGCGGAACAAAATGGCGTCTTGACAGTACTATTCTTATTTGGCACGCATAGTATTGGTTGCTGATTAGTAGATACTTTTGTAATGTCAGGCGCGGCCGTAGCCAAAGATGGGGGGGGGGGGGGGGTGTCATATTGAACAGTAAAATAAGTTGAGTCAATATGACGTGTACGATTTTGGGGGAGTTCATGACCTCTACGACTTTGGTTGCCAAGTGTCCGGCTTTTTTCAGTCGTGTCCGGCCAACTATATACAAGCACGACCTGTCCGGCTTTTTTTAGGCTTTTGGTCAACCTCGCCCCGCCAAAAGATGCCGAACGAAAGCGCGCGAGCGACTCACGTGGACACTCATGACTAGCGTCATCATCAACATTGTTTTTTCCTTAAAAACTAGTGTGTCAGGCTTTTAGGGCAAAATGTCCTGCATCTGAATCTGTGTACAGCTTTTCTATCCCTAGACCCTGGCAACCCTATCTACGACCCCCCGCCACTGTGTAGTATTAGGACTGTTTGAGATGAGGCAATGTGTAGGTGCCTTACGATGACTGAACGCAGTACAACTTGTTTCTTATCGAAAATATTTTAATATAGCTTCACCTATTACATAACACTTGCCCACCACATCTGCACCATTTCCCCATACCTTCCATTCCTGTGTAAAACCCTACTGGTATAAGTATTAGCCCTACAGAATTTCATAATGTATGTAGCTCATTCGCTAATGTTCAGTGCAGTACACTTGAGATAACGACGCAAATGTAAACTCTCTCGCAACCTAGAGTGCTCTCGTCATTACTGACCTATTAATCTTCGTGAATCTCTTTCGCGTTATCACTGTTATAGTAAGAATAGGAATGGATTTAAACATTACGTGTGCTAATTTTTTAATGTACCTACTTTTATCAATAGATTTAGGCCAGTATAAATATTAATAACTGCCTCGTTGATCTAGTGGTGGCAAGTGCGACTGCTGATCGTAAGGTCCTGGGTTCGATCCCCAGGTCGGGCAAAGTGTTATTGGGTTTTTTCGTGTCGAATTCCTCAGTAGCAGCCCGGAGTTTGGATTTCTACCCGGTTGATGGCAACAGGCTCGCACCCTATTACATGGGACTTGGCGAAATGAGGGTGTTACTATACACCTCTGCCCAACCCTTCGGGGAATACAGGCGTGATGTTATGTTTATGTTAAATATTAGTCCGGAAATCGAATCTACGACTCGTAAGTCCAGGATGTTTACGCTCGACGTGGACTAGGAATAAAAGCAAAGCGTAGCGCAAATGTAATCATCCTATCACGCAGATATCAAGCTGTTTAAGTATCACGTGCAAGTGCAAGTCTTAACAAAGAGAATTGTCATAGTTGACGTGATAGATATAAGTAACGTGCAATGTGATCCACCGACCTGTCTTGTGCATTACTTGTGTTTTTGGAAGAGGTCTTTTTAGGTCAAGCAGTGGATTACAATAGCGTTGAATAGAACTTATATTGACTGCACATGGGCCACTCAGTTCCTGGAGGCACAGTTGATCGTAATTTGTTCGTAGCTGCAGTTAACAATGCTCTATAGCCTGCTGCTAACAACCAATAGCGATCAACTGTATCTCGGGTAACTGAGTGGTCCATATGAGGTCAGCGTTAAGTTTAAAAAAAACTAAAAAAAATATTTAAGTAGGTAATTAACAAAGTTACACCTGTGTTCCCCGAAGAGTTGGGCAGAGTTGTATAGACACCCTCATTTCGCTGTCATGTTTAAGTCCCATGTAATAGGGGGCGAGCCTATTACCATCAACCAGGCACAAATCAAAACTCCGGGGTACTACTGAGGAATTCTACACGGAAAATCCCAATAACATTTTGCCGACCTTGGGATCGAATCCAGGATCTCACGGTCAGCAGTCGCGCTTGCCAGCACTGGACCAATGAGGCAGTTGGTAATTATGGCTTTATAAAAATTTTACTCATAGAGGGGTCTGTGAGTAAGATTTTTAAACCAATGAAGCATCTTATTCTTATGCAAATCATAAGGCAGCTAACGCACAGGCAACCAGAATGCGACATCCCTATCAACCATGTGCACTGTGTTATGTACCGACAATTCATTGATTGTTCATTTCCTAAAACCATCATTAAGTAATTAAATATTTTCCCATAGTTACTTTCATTGGTCAGAGAAATTTAAAAATACTGAATGTCGAATTTATGACCAGAAGCAATTATCCATTTAAAAACTTTTGTCTTTTCAATACACAGTTGACTCCATTGTTTAACTGACATGTTTCGAGTGTATACCTAACATTGTCGTGTCCGTGGTTTTGCCAGCTAACGCTTGTGGTTGTACGTCTAAGAAAATTCCTGTGTAATACCGTGAACCAGTACATAATAGTTATACCTATATAGTTGCATAAAGGTTACCTATATATGTTTGCGACACATCACAGTGGGTATAAGAGCCTACAGACAGCTAAACGCAAACAATCTGGGCCGTACTACAAAAGTTTAGACTCTATTAAACCTCCAAGTCTAGCATAACGTAACATCACACCTGGATTCCCGGTTATGTTTAAGTACCATGTCATAGGGGGCGAGCCTTGCAATCAATCGGGCACAAATCCAAACTACGGGCTGCTACTAAGGAATTCCACACGGAAAAACCGAATAACACTTTGCCCGACCTGGGGATCGAACCCAGGACCTCACGATCCGCACTCGCGCTTGCCACCACTAGACCAACAAGGCAGTTCAACTCCCCAGTTTAAACAACTGTTAAACACGATTATCTCGTTAAGCAGTTCTAGTTTTGTAGAATTTAACGGAATTATTTGTTCTGTGTTATGTAAAGTCGAAGTTGAACGATCCCTGCTAATCGGGACATCTGTTATCGATTTTAGGAGACCAGCCCCTGATTTATAGCTTTTTGATAAGTCAGTTGTTGAAAGATGTGGTTTGTTATCTCGTTTTCTCTCTGTCGACAACTGACTCAAGAAAACGTTCGGAATCGATGCTGTCTTGAATACGTGCTTAGTACACTCCAATTTTGAGACCTCATACGAACCTTTCTTTCTAAACAATTTAATTTATACTCCTCGTAAAACCTTCATACGTCTCTGTCTTTGACGCCGAATATCACAACATTAACATCACAAGTTACCTAATATAAACAAACACAGTGTTACGATCATACATGCAACACCACCCGGGATCACGGAAGAAACGCTGCCCTTTACCGGCTGCCTTTGATAGAATTCTACCTTTAATATTTGTGTATCATAAAATTTGTATCGTTCATGGAAGCTGATGTTTCCTTTAATATAGTCATAATCATTATAAACATGTTTTTTACGACACATATATTCTCTAACAGCTCAGCGCCAATCGCAAAAAGGGGAACACAGTTTAGGTTTCAAATACTGAGTCAAGCTGAGAGTGCAGACTAGCAGTCCTCACTGAGATGTGTCTGGAACATTCTGGAATCACCACGAAAATAAGTTTTGAAACGTGCTTGAGTATAAAAAGAAAACTGAACCAAATACTAACATAGGCGCCGACTGAAGCACCCCCCTTTCTTTCCAAGATTAGCAAAAAACAAAAGATTGAGACCACACCGCAAGCTTGTTTCACGGCGTACTCCCTCCCTTATCCTGTCGCTATAAAACAGCAGTATCTAAAAATAAATTGGTGACATCCTGCGTCTTCATATGGACTTTTTTCTTAATTTTAGACATAATTACTTCTAATAAAGGCGGTGTGTAGGCCGTAGGTTGACTTCTAAGAGATTCGTTAGTGACCGTTGGATTTGAATTGGAAGACAGGTTTATTGCTGTTGGGATGACCGTTAGAGCAGATGAATTAGAATTAGACGTAGGACAATGTCCTACAGTAGTTGTGTTAATCATATTAACAGTAATGGCTGCTACAGACTCTCTAATGGTGTTATCAATCGACCTTATTATGTGTTAAACGTTGCGGGGATACGTTTTAACAGATTACAGATACATTTTAGCTTTATTATTGCCTAGATTGAAGCCCCCATCTTCGTCTGTGGTCCTGTTTTATTTATTTCATAATTTATCTTCGTCTTTTTCATCTTTAAAATTCTCTATCTTAATATTGTTCATAAAAATATGATTTTAATACTTTTGCCGCTCTTTGTTTGCCTCACATAATTATGAAACTTGCCCTGATTACTTTGTTTTATGTACCGTTTATCCTTAATATTTTGCTACACGTTTTTATAACAACATTTCATTTAGTTTTATAGTTCTGATTTTCTTTTTATGCACATGATCCAAGTTCTTCAAAGATTTTGGTTTATTCTTATTAAATTAATCAAGATCGACAGCTGTAATTGTGTATGGTTTGAAGAGCCTGCAAATCTGACGCTTGATACGAATCGATCTCATGCGTATCAAGTTCTGGTAGGTATAAGGGGATTAACATCAATTCTAAGTAGGACTCCTAATGGCCTTGGGTTTTCTATGGAGAGCTGGCGTTTTCTGCAAGTGCTTGAAACGCTACATGAGGATACTTCACGCGTTTATTAATTTCATATCTAAGGGTCCTTAGCAGGATTCCCCTTGTTTTGTTTTTCCGGAATCTTATCTGTTTTTTTGCGAACGCCCAAACGAAATGTGAAGGGTTCTTCAAGGAGCCTCGCTTAATTTTAGCAGACGAAACTTTCAAAAATGTTCTGGGATATGACCGCATACTTTACTTACGTTATTGATTCTTACAGTGCAGATTAAATAAGCAGTATTTGGTGCACTTTGTCATTCAACTCCATCCCCTTCATAGAAATGTAAGAAGATGCAACTCTGGATTACTTTAATACCTCACACATCGCCCTAATAGATAAATATTGACAGTTTTACAGCTCAATCAACCGCAAATTCTAAATCTCGTAGCCATAAAACAGCCACGCGCTATAAACAAACAAGTGTTTTCAGTGCAGCGTCGGACGCTTGTTGGTACGGACGTCGGGACGTCTCTTGCGTACGCGCCGTACATGACGCCATTTACGCGGGAGAATAACGTGCACGCGAATATAAACTTAACTGTGACACAATAAGGTTGACTTCAGTCTAAATTCAGTGTTGTTTTAGACATGTGAGATGTAATTGACCGTTAGACTGTGACCGTTTTTAATTTGTGCATCGAATTAGAGAAAATGTGATTTACTTGGGGTGCAGTTAATGTTCTTAGAATTGTTGGAGGAAACAGTATGCAATTGTTGAAAATAGAATGATGTGTAACGACTTTATCGGTCTGTGGTTTATGTGTGGTATTGTTTTGGTCATATACAAGGAAATTACGAAAGAACTAGTAATACATAGGCATTGTTGTTAGCGCGCTGAAAGTCACTGAATATTTTATAGATACAGTTCATTCTACGACTGTGAAAACATGAATCAAAATTTGCCTTTGTATATGTTTGTACACAAAGTTTCAGGAGATAGTAGAGACTTTAGAAAACATTAAGGCATTCTAAACAGCATACACTAAATATCCCACATTTAACGAAGTCGTATTGGAGATAAGTCTTATCTTAAATCCTATCACATTCAAGTCCGGTCCCAAGCAGTTTACTGTATTGTGTTTTTGTGAGAGCCAGAGGGGTGTAGGGGAATTTCTTTACATGTCTTTTACTTGGATTCGTGTGCTCCTTCTTAGACATTGTCTGCGCTTACCATGATATGCGATTATAGGATAACACGCAACAAAGTCAATAAAAAAAGTACCCAAAATTAGATCATATAAACAGATAGCCAGTTATTAATAAAAGCTTTTTCTACTTTATATAAAACTAGCGACCCACCCCGGCTTCGCACGGGTGCAATGTAGATACTAATGTGAGGCATATAAACCTTCCTCTTGAATCACTCTGTCTATTGCTGAAAACTGCATTAAAATCCGTTGCGCAGTTTAAAAGATCTAAGCGTACAGACAGCGGGATCGATTTTGTTTTATACTATGTAAAGATTGGAAGATGTTACATTTGTTTCTGTATAAAACCATACCGATCTCTCACCATCTCTATCCAAGTATGCCAAACATTTTCTTATACTAGAATCTGTGTCCCATTTTGAGCTTTCTACACTTGGTTATTTAAAAACACCATATTCCCCTTGTGTTTCGTCCTATTTTCGTGCTACCAAATGTTAACACTAAGCATATCGACACACTTCGCGAAGTATTGAAAGCTATTTTGCTTGCAAATAAACACGTACGTTTTGTGTAGGATGGACATAATTTTGTGTGAGCATTCACCTTTGTTTTTCGAAAATATTAAAAGAACTGCTCATTCAGTGAGATGAACGACTTTCTTCTTCTTATTCTTCTTCTTCCTGTCCTTATCCCACATAAGGTGGGGTCGGCACAACATGTATTTCATAAATCCAAGTTGTTAGAGGTTTTGGATTATTGATTTATGACCGGCCGCCTGCCTAACATCAACCCTCTGTGGGAATACTCGTTACACCGTCGCGCGGAAGACCCAATGTGCTTGTTGATAATTATTATGCACTGGGTCCCAAAATGATATGCATGTCAATGTCAATCTTATTGCCTTCTACTAAGCAGACTATGTTCTTCTTGGTGGAGTATACCCACTCATTCAGTTTTGCTAGGGACTTTGGTTCTGACACATCGTAAATTGTACCACCGTTAGCTTTTCTGTAAAAACTTGATGTCAATGTTCTGTATCGCTCCTATCCCTCTGCCCGACTTTAACACCGTTCTCGTCTATGACTTCACATTTGTATTCAACTCCGATTCTAGCTGGGAATGATGGATTGTAGTCTCCCGTTGTGAACGCTGGGATTATGCCGGATTTACCCACACCGCACTCGCCAATAAAATAATTTACAATTTATCAATGTAAAAAAATAAGCGAAAAATAAATCTTAGATGAATGACTTGCTATTCCTCTGTTAATCATGTTGGATCTAGCGACGTGATATTTGTAGTTGTCATAATTTGGGAAGACACGTTCCCTGTGTGACAGTTGGTTGTCATCTCACAAAAGCCGTAAATGTCAGAGCAGATTATCACGCTTGAGGGTGTCCAGAAACGTCTGGCTATCAGTCTGTCACTTATCCTAATGAAATTAGCGTTGCTTATTAGCTTTGTGACTTCCCTGTTTTTGTTTTTCCCGTTCTCGATCCACAAGGCGTGAGACGTCACTTCACAGGATTTGATTTGAGGGTTAAACTCCAGGATCGGTATACGAAGCTACATTTTCTAGCTTTGAACTGCCTCGATGGTCTAGTAGTGGCAAGCGCGACTGCTGATCGTGAGGTCTTGAGTTCGATCCCTAGGTCGGGCAAAGTGCTATTGGGTTTTCCGTATGGAATTCCTCAGTAGCAGCCCGGAGATTGGATTTGTGCCCGGTTGATGGCAATAGGCTCACCCCCTATTACATGGGACTTAAACATAACTGGCGAAATTAGGGTGTTACTATACACCTCTGCCCAACCCTTCGGGGAATACAAGCGTGATGTTATGTTATGAATAACTCGTTCCGGAGAAATGACAATACGTGAAACTGCCACAGCTATTAAAATCAATTTCGACTCCACCGACCATCAACAAATTTCCCCTAACCTTTACACAATAGAATCTCTCTCCCGCGCCATTAAGCACATCATAAAGATATTATACAATCGATGCCTCCACACGATGGACCATTGACTGCCACTTGAAATCTCAGTGTTTACATCGTACATCGTGATGCATTATGGAAGAAATTAATGAGGAGCATTGAACTTGACATTTTAATGTACCCCTTGTGTCGCCAGATGGTTGATTTTAATGTGCCGTACTTGAATTAGATGTAATGGTTGGGGTACCAGATGTCCGTCCACTGTAGTTATTTCTAAGTGTTTAAATTTTTAATTTAAAGTATACATATGCAAGTTTTCTGTCAATTTAGGGACAGGGTTGCTATAGTTTCTTTTTGAGTTTTTGTTGGCGATTTTTGTCAAATGTTGGTCATGTCAAATAGCCAAAAATAGTAATCCTATCTATAAACAACAGTATAATGGTTTTTTAAACTTTCAAGATGATCTGAAAGTCTCATCATATCATCCTCCTGCCCTTATCCCAACTTATTTGGAGTCGGCGCAGTATGTCTTCTTCCATACATCTCTATTAGCCGTCATCTCAGTAGTCACCTCCTTTATAGCTATATCATCTTTCACACTATCCATCCATCGTTTCTTTGGTCTTCCTCTACACTTATAACCATCCACATTCATATTCAAAATTTTCCTCACGACATGTTCCTCATTCCTCCTCTGATCTGAGACTATATTTAAAGAAATGGATTAGAAGATATTCGTGCCTTCGTGGCCAGCTTTTGTCTAATGTTATGAAGTATAATCTATACTAATATTATAAAGAGGAAAGATTTGTATTTTTGTATGTAACGAATAAACTTAAAAACTACTGAACCGATTTCAATAAATTCTTTTGATGTTAGAAAGCTACATTATCACTGAGTAACAGGCTACGGGGGGAGCCGTGAGGATACAGCTAGTACAGTATAAAGCTAGGTTGAGGTGCCACTCGTCTGCTTGAATTACCTTTAAACCACGCATATTGTAGGAGCTGCTATGTAAACACAGTTGTAAAGTCTCGTCTAGTCCGTCATCTGAAATAAACTTTCTGCCTTGACATTGTCTATAATTAGAAGTGTGAAACATGTGTTTTAATTAGTGTCTAATTAGTTTCCCAACTGGCATACTTTTTATTTCATTGTATGCAGAAGTTAGCACATCACACGAATCAATTTCGTATATTTAAACAATGATCACGTCCTAACACCCAGTTACAACAAAGTTCCCTCGTTTATTGCCCCTTCATTATCCATCGGTAACAATAAGCAAACACTGCAACTTAGCACCATCAGTTGTTCTGCTTTATAACAATAACATACCAAAATAGACCTTATTGTCCTTACAATAAAGGTGTTGACGTGTTGTATTGAACACGTGCATCCGTTTGCCCACACATGGCTATCTTTTTTCTTGGCGTTATTTTTGTACGCAGCTGGGTTTGTTTTGTGAGGGTAGTATTATATTTTTGTGATTGTTTAGTCTCTCATGTCGATGTAAGTGGTACTTTTTTCTTAGTTTTAAATAAGTGTATGACGTAAAGATGTAATAAATTTTATTTCTATTGAGGTCGACTCCCAATTTCAGCCTTGGTGATCTAATTCTGACGTTTTAAGCGAATTTAGTCTGTACTGATACTAATATTTGAGAGAAAATATATTATGAATTTTGAGTTTATTTTGTTATTTATTTACATTACTGAGACGTATTGACGTAAAGATTCACAGTTTATGTTTCATATTGACGCAAGGAATTTTGAATAATGAATCCGTTTGAAGATTCATCTTATTGGATGAATAGTGAATACAAATATATGCTTAACTTTCGTCGTTCCGTCAGTGTTTTACATACTCAAACACTGTTGTTCTAATACTATCGAATATTACAATATATTTTTAACACTTTTTATTGTTCTGTTAAAATAGACTTCATAATATAAGGGCCAAGCCACATCTGACGAAAGATACGTCGCCGATCTTCCGCCGGTACACATAATTCCATATATATAAACATCGCACATAATACACATTTGACCAGAGGTGCGTTACTAAGGTCCGTATTACAGAACATTCCTCAGGTCCAGTTTGATCTTTAATCAGTTGATCACTGTTTAAGTATAGAATCAGTACTTCAGGAACGGTCTTATTCCAGAACAGCAATTAATCTATACTCAGATGAAACGAGACTCAAACCGAGCCGATCGATTGGTTGATTACAGATCAAATCACTACTATACTGGGGTCGAATCTATGAACTGAGTAACGATCTAGAAGAAAGCCACACTCACCTGAACTATGATCAATGTATCTATGTTTGAGGAATGTTCTAAAATTAAACTTCGACTCAAAACTAGTTTTAAACACAGATTAATGCTTGAGTTTCGTTCTGTAATACGGACCTAAGAGTAAATTATGCAACGGATGATCGGCGACGTATCTTCTGTCATGTGGCTTGGCCCTAACGTGACTATCTACCCGTACTTTTTATACATCAATGAAAACTTAGACGGTAGTACACAAAAAAGAACAAGAATTTACATACGGTGACTTTATACATTAATGAAAGGATGTTCAATGAAACTTGTTCCAATAAATTCCAGCTCATATCAGTGATTTTCATGCTAATGTAGGTACTTCAGAACCGAATTCCTTGGAATTGTTGCTATAAAATTTTCCGCATACGATTATCTAACTATTTAACTGTGCTCCACAATTTTCAGACGTAAGTTGAACAATTTACAGTTTAATATAGATTGACTCAAACAAAGTGCATAATGTGTGAACTGACGAGTTGTATTATAAAGGTGTTACTAATAAAGTTGGAGTTATTCAATGAACTGAAGACATAGTGTTAGTGCAGTTGACAATGTGACTTCACAATGGTGATTTTGAGAAGGTTTATGGTATGTTTTGTGTGAAAAAGATTTAATATTTAATGGAATCAAAGTGTATCTTCTAGAACACTTTTTGCTATGGGCAAGTTGAAACCTTCAACTGGCGTTATTGTGAAGCTTGTACTCTAAAGATAACTGATCTATGATTTGTAAAATGTTTAAAGTTCAACAAGTTATTGCTTAGTGTACTTTAAAGTTAAGACTGGCGTTGCACTGGTCTCAAAGAAAGAAATAACAAAGACCACCTTATTAGTCTAAAATCAGGTTTCGATAGGATCCAAGTGTCTAAAAAGCCAGAACACGAGAGGGATTATGTTTTGATTGCAAGCCGTCTGCAAGGACCGCTTATGGGCTACTAAGATGCTCGAGACAGTTGATCGCCATTTGTTTTTAAGCGGGCCATACATCAACCGGGGCTGCGGTGCATGCTTTTGCGAACCCCGCGACCCCGGCCGACGGTCAGGAGGAAGAACACCGTTGGTTTGTAGCCGGTAAGAGTCCGGTAGACCCTCTCGCCTTCCCCGGGCGAGGGACATCCATGAGGATAACGGTATCTGCAGCTACAAACAAATAGCGATCAACTGTGTCTCGAGCTACTTAGTGCCCGGTGGATGAGTGGTCAGCCTCAGAATGCACTTCTAGTATGCCGCATTCGGATCGGATGCAATCAAAATTTAATCCGTCTGCGTTCACTCTTAACTTCTTTATCATCTTGTCCGTCTTCCCTTCACAAGCAGAGGCGGACTGTCATTAAGGCCAAATAGGCTCAGACGAAGGGCGGCCAGAAAATAGAAATATCTTAGTTCAGTAATGCAGCTGAGAAGGAGGCGGCTGGTAGTACACGGCCTAGGGCGGCCAAGACTGCTAGTCCGCATCTGTGAAGCCACAAGTGGCTTCGTATAGTAATTAACCGCTTTGTCAACAGTGTTCAAGTCTTCGCGACGAGCTATCCGTTGGCGAGGACAAGTGGAAGCAAAAACGGAACGTCAGCTTCGACCAGAACAGACAACTGGAGGAGGTCACCAGAGAGAGGTGAGGATTGATATTTAATAGTAACGTACTAGATATATTTAACATTTGAGCAACTATTGATTCTTCTTCTTTTTCGTGTAGTTAGTGACAAACCTGGTGTCAGAGTTTATGCCGCTCATGGGCCTCTGACTTGGCTTTACATGCCGTCGAAAATATCTCTCAGGCATGCCGGTTTCCTCACGATGTTTTTCTTCATCGGTTTTAAGCAAGTGATAATTATACAATACGAACATGAATCCGAAAGTCAGAGGTGCGTGCCTTGGGTTCGAAGAGACCTATAACTTGGAAGTCCAACGGTCACACCATTAGGCAATGACTAGCTATTGATAATGACCTAGAAATTGTTGCGGCATCTATCGCGCCACATGCGAACTATCCTGCATCAGAGTTTGACACGCAGATAGTATATATACAAGTTCCCAACATCAACCGTTGGGCAGTGGCCCGCCAGGCACAAGACTCCGCCTGGTAGGAGGATCCTCCTTTTCATAGGCGGAACACCATATCTCGTTCCCCTACAAAATGAAAGAATAAGTGGGACTGGCTATATTTGTGTCAGCTGTTAATTATCCTGTGATTCCTGTGTAAAGCTTGAAAGCCGACAAGGACAAGGATTTAAATGTTGTATAAAAGGTAAACCAAGCGAAATGAATGTTTTGCCAGCAAAGGTTTGTTTTCCTTTTATAATGTTAATGGGCTGCTATAATAATGTTAGCAACAGACCAGTCTAATCTAATAATATCGTTATCCCCCAGTAATTGGGTTACTTACGAGTAGATCGGGTGGCGCCAGCCGAATCAGCTAGAAGCAGATACTAACATAGTTGGAAAAAGCTAGTCTAATAATTATATAATTAAGTATATATTCTTGTAAACCTAGAACTAAAGGTATTTTTTTTAAACATAGACACTGAATCACAATCGGTTAAGTTATCACATCTTGGCGACACGTTTGGTGCAGTGGCTGAGCGATTGGCTTCTGCGCTACGGGTCGTGGGTTCGATTCCCGCACGGAACAAATATTTGTATGGCCCACAGATAGTTGTTTCGGGTCTGGGCATTTGTGCGTGTGAAAATTTGTGTCTGTAAACGCATCCACGATACAGGAGAAATCGTAGTGTGGGGCAACGATTAAAAAAAAAAAGAAAATAATAAAACTGAATTTTAACATGAAAGGAAGAATAGCAAATTATATCCGACGTTCCTCAATGGCAGTTTTAACTTACTACCTCAGAGCGCATGCGCGTGCCGCTCTTATTAACCTGTGACTATTACGCGCTTTTCCAATGTTGCCAAGAATATATATTTCGCCTTATCCGCTAAGGGATTTCAATCGTGATTATGTATGTGGGAACAAATCAGACATAATTTATTTGATTGAATAATGCGGCAGTAGGCTAGGGGCCAGGGCGCCTACTTCCTCTTCTATTAGAATCTGGTTTAAATGTTTTTTCCTTGAAACATATTGACTGAACGGCTTAAGACTGCCTCATTGATCTTGTAGTCGAAAGAGTGCGTGTCAGAGCGTCTAGTCCTGGGTTCTATTGCCAAGTAGTGTGTTCCGCCTAGCCTTTTCCCAACTATGTTGAGGTCAGCTTCCAGTCTAACCAGATGTGGCTGAATACCAGTATTTTACACAGAGCGACTGCCATCAGATCTCCGCAACTCAGACACAGGGCAATGTCGATACCCTATGGTTAGACCGGTTGTCAGACTTTCGGGCTTTTGACTTCGCGTAACGGCTATCATAGGTATTCGTATGACACCCGAGACCAATTGTTTAACAGTGCCGTATTGTAATACGTGGAACTTGAAACTGCCACTGGCAAACTGTAAGGCCCTAATTAATAAACCATTAACATTGTGGCCTGGAAGCAGCATTCCAAGTGGAGCTGCCAAAACTTAAACGTCATCTGAATTTCATACAGTTGACAACATATATTATGTTTTACCATCTCAAGTGATATTAAAACGACTCGTAGGAGAAAGCTGTCCAATGAGATATTAATATGGATACATACATAACCTCACGCCTTTTTCAGGTAGGCAGAAACTATAGAACGCCATATGCTACGACCCTTACATACCCCTTTCGCTTCATCCACATTCATACATCTTGTGATACAAGCACGACGGTTAAGAGTACTACGCACCTGACCTTTGTGAAGAACATCACCAATAACATCGATGTATGTCCTTCTAGGACGCCCTCTACCGGCGTTTCCATTGACATCCGCCTTATAAATTCCTTTTGTTAATTGCCTTTCACTCATTCTCTTAACATGACCAAACCACATAAGCATACTCCTTTAAATTTTTGTCACTACATGATCTTTTAAACCGCAACTTTGTCTAATCTCATCATTTCTCAATCTATCATTAATATGGATCTAAGTTAAAAACAATACACCTCTCCTTAAACCTTAACAAAATATAGGCGGTAAGTTATGTTTGCACAGATAAAGAGATTAAGAACGTACTACGTCTGGGAACGATTCGATTCTGGGTTAAAGTGTAACATGTGTTGTTCCGGGTTACGTCACGTTCGCGCCGATCATCAGAAACGTTGCAGCCGATACAAACAAACAGTCAAACTGACTTGTAATTCATTTATAACCCACAATGTTTATGATACAAGTCGTTTTAACTATATTGTTACTATTGTACATTTTGATCACCTTTTTAGAAACAGTCTGTAGACAGTTTTTTTTAATGTAAAAAAAATTGTAGGACATAATTGTTTTTTTGTCAGGATCTCGTTTCTGTACAATTTCGTCTACATGCACTGTTAGAAATTAATTCAACAACAACTTTATCTTATAAGACAGATATCCTCTAGAAACATTTAATGTAACTGAAAATATTATTATTATTCAGCCATGGTCATCCCACTGCAGGGCAAAGGCCTCCCTACCCTCCTTCCACACCTCTCAGTTTAAGCTTCTCTGCGGCCAGTCCTTCCAATAAGTGTAGTTCTTCACGCTATCTCCTTCTGGGCCTGCCGCGACGTCGTTTGACGTTGTGTGGGCTCCACTCAGTGATAAGTTATGCCCGCGACTCGCCCGAAAATACCCTTTTAAATATATTATAGAAACTAGTTATAACTATGCTAACTTATCTTCAATTTTCCTTTCTAGGGATGACCTAAAGCGCGTGGCGGTGAGCCTGCACCGCGTGGTGGGTCAGCTGGTGGCGTACTGCGCCAGCGCGGAGGACGAGCTCAACCGCACCGTGCTCGCGCAGCTGCTGGCCAGGCTGGTGCCCGGAGAACACGAGTGAGTATACCATTTAAATATATTTAAGTTTATTGTAGGCGAGTGCAGGATAAAGGCCTATTCCAAGGAGGTCATAATACCTTAAAAATTAATACCTTCTTAGGAGAAGTCTATCTTACTTATTTATCCAATGACTACGGATAAGTGAACAGGTGTAAAGACCGCAGTGTTACTCCGTTAACACCAGTGCAGCGCCTGACTACTCCGGTCTGAAGTATTTCTGCCGACAAGATGGGATTTTGCAATCTCTCAGTCATTAGAGCTCCATCAGTTAGCATCAGAGTTTACCCAGTGTCGCTTAGCGCAGGATACGTATAATAGTGTGAAATCATATCTTCGCATAGATAGTAATCCTGTTCTCATGAGTAGTCGCATTGAAAGAACAGTAAACAATATCCACTTACATTATTCTGCGATGGTCAATCCGCCCCGAACGAACAAGTTCAACGCAACTAAAGCCAGATCTACTGCGACAAAAATCTAACAAAACATATTTAGTGTACACTCGGACTAATTACAAAACAGTAAACAGGCCACGCCCCAATTTTGTTAGAACAACATTTTAGGGGGTATTTCTAACAAAACTGCTCGACAGCTGAGCATGCGGTCCTTGGTTCGATCCTCAGGTCGGACAAAGTGTTATTGGATTTTTCCATTAGGAATTTCTCAATAGCAGCCTGGAGTCTAGATTTGTGCCCGGTTAATGGCAATAGGCTCGTCCCCTATAAGCGCGAAACAAGGGTGATCGAATACACCTCTGCCGAACCCTTTAGGGAGTACAAGGCGTGATGTTATGTTTTGTTCTAACAAAAATATAGTTGCAGTAGATGGCTTGAGTCGTCGTTTTAGCTAATACTGTTGCGGCATTGACAAAACAACTGTTTGGTCGGTCTACGCGACGTACGCCTTGTTTTGTGGCTCTTGAAACAGTGCCTTTGATCTATCAGCATTGTATGTGATGAATTTAGTTCAGCTGGATAGGTTACTAGGAATATTAGTCATGTATTTGTTTGCAGCTCACGGTCCGTTCTAGCGAGAATAAAAAGAAATTGAGTACGTTCAATTCGATTCTACGTCGAAACGTCGAGTTTGGGATTGACGTAAGCTTTCCTGAAGCTAATCTTAGTAATGACTGACTTTTTGGAATATTGATTTTGTATCAGCGCATCTGTTACAAAAATAATGGAAGTCACGTTATTTATGCATGTGAATTTGAGAATAAAGCCACGAATTCCCGAACGACGTAATTACATTTTCGCAATTTTTCAGAAGAAGGGTAAAATCTGCTGATATTTCTCCGTAATTTTGCAAAAATTGAGCCGATTCCCCACCGACACTCACGTCCTCTATCGAAAACTACTGTTATGAACACATTCTGTTGTTTTTCTCTAAACAGAACTTACGCAACGGAAACATGTGACATCAATATATCAATTGCGACTTTTTTGTAATTACGTCATTGTTCTATTAGATGTGCGAAATGTTGAGCATCATTTCTTTTTTTTTTTTTTTATCTCTTAAAAAAAACGTTGCCCCACACTAGGATTTCTCCTGTGTCGTGGGTGCGTTTACAAACACAAATCTTCACACGCACAAACATCCAGACCCGGAACAACTATCTGTAGGCCATACAAATATTTGTTCCGTGCGGGAATCGAACCCACGACCCGTAGCGCAGAAGCCGATCGCTCAGCCACTGCACCAAACGTGTCGTCAAAATCATTTGCTCAACATTGTTGATAGCAACTTCAAATACAATATTTACATACCACACAGTCAGTCTGGCAACTTGTCATGAAGCTGCCAGCAACACAGAAACACGAAGCTGCAACAATGTTGCAAAACATTTGTTTATCACGAATATGAGCCTCAAAAGGTGTCTATAAACTTTATAGGCCACAGAAATAATATAGTTCCACTTTGGTTGGAAAAGAAGACAACCTGTTTAAGCCCTCTAACAAGGGTAAACCATATTACGTCATTTCGCAAAACGTAATTATTACTTTTGGCAGTGATAGCCTAGTGGTGTGACCGTCGGACTGCCAAGTCATAGGTCTCGAGTTCGAACCCAAGGCACGTCTGACTTTTCGGATTCATGTGCGTATTGTATAATTATCACTTGCTTAAAAACGGTGAAGGAAAACATCGTGAGGAAACCGGCATGCCTGAGAGATATTTCTCGACGGCATGTAAATCCAAGTCAGTGGCCCATGGGCGGTATAAACTGTAACACCAGGTTAGTCACTAACCACACGAAAAAAATAAGACTTTTGGCAGACTTCTAAAGTAAATGTTACTACCGTAGCAACATTGGTATTCCTTTAGCGCCTCTTGGTGGCTATAAAAAACGATGTGGTAGTCTACTAAAACCCGGAAGAATATTTGTTTAGTCCTTATTACCTTGATATAGTGACTAAAATCCAATACCTTTGTTACAGTAGTCGTAAGTCTGGACTGGACCATCTAATTGTAAGCAACAAAGAGTAATACGGTGATTAACAGAAATTAGTGTACATAAATCGGTACAGTGATGTGAGTGTGCTAGCGGAAGCCGCGATTTAATGGTAACGCTGCCGGTGCTAAAGTAAGCGCTTCTGACGCTCTCTTGCGGTATACCTGTAAGGTTGACACTAAGAGATAAAGGTGAGATTAAAATTGTCCGAAGATGCGAGTTTCAGGCAGTTTAATATCAAACACACGACGACACGTTTGGTGCAGTGGCTGAGCGATTGGCTTCTGCGATACGGGTTGTGGGTTCGATTCCCGCACGGATCAAATATTTGTATGGCCTACAAGTACTTGTTCCGGGTCTGGGCGTTTGTGCATGTAAAGATTTGTGTCTGTAAACGTAACAACGATACTGGAGAAATATGAAGTGGGGCAGTGTTTAAAAAAAACACCTATCCTTGACGTCAGGTAGTAAGTAAGACTGAATTTGCGTCGTTCTATTCAACGTCATATACCAAATGCGGATTTATTGAGTGATTTTCTTTAGTTCTTATTTTGAGAAACCACTCTCCAGGAACCTTATGAATATTTCTAACAATCCTCACAAATTCAAATTATCCAAATATTTACATATAATAGAAGCCGTCTCTTGTGTGCGGCACTAGCTGTTTTTCTATGATGAATCATTATGTTAATTAATAACGCAACAAAATACTTACCATATAAAATAAAATTAGGGCTCTCTCGTTAGTGTGAACCCTAACAAAGCCGCGTGTTTATAATCACTAGGTGTTAAGATTCGTGCAAAATTATTATCTCCGCGGAGACGCAGTCCCGTTGGCGACGCGCCAAATTGTGGCACTTCCACTAATATTGATGTATTAAATCGATTTGTTAGCGGGTGGGATCTCATCTAAACGAGTGACGCATTTATACTTTCGCACAAAGTTTGTACTGAGGCGGTTTTAATGCCTTAAGTTAGGGTTGCCATCTCTAAAATTTGACAACCAGGACACGACGCGTGAAAACCCCGGATTTTAGAGCCCAGAACCCGGACATGTCAACAGGTTTTTTTAAACATAGTCAGTGTAATAAAAAAACACTTGAAAATGTTGCGGCGTGCGGGCACAGTGCGTGTGTCGCCGGCGGCCTAAAACTTAAAAATTTTAAACCCGGACTACAAATGAAGCCCCGCCCGGACGCTCCCCGGATGCCCTCTAAACTAGGACAAATCCGGGGAATCCCGGACGGATGGCAACCCTACCTTAAGTATATAGGCTTTTTTGGTTTGGCTGGGCATGTAGCATCACATTAGAGTATTTCTTATTCGCTTACAATATTAGAACATCATCATCGGAATTGCAGTCAATAATAAACCAATTTGGCGTCAATTTTGTATTCAAAAGTCCGAACTGAAATAATTCCAATGCCCATCGATCGGGATTATTTTCAAGGGTGACCCTACCCTCTTAAGTGTAGGCTGAGCAGTTAATAAAGCGGTATCAGTACCAGACCCCTAAGAACACATAACATAACATCACGCCTGTATTCCCCGAAGGGTTGAGCAGAGGTGTATAGTAACACCCTCATTTCGCCGTTATGTTTAAGTCTCATATAATAGGGGGCGAGCCTACTGCGATCAACCGGGCACAAATCCAAATTCCCGGCTGTTACTGAGGAATTCCACACGGAAAAACCCAATAACATATTGCCCGACCTGGATCTCGAACCCAGGACCTCACGATCAGCAGCCGCGCTTGCCACCATTATACCAACGAGGCGAAGAGACCCCTAAGAAGTGTATTTAAACTATCCTTGCCACGTCATGATCTCACGGTCTATTCTATATTCCAAGTCCTCAACCTGTTGACCGTTCAGCTAGTTACACACGAAATTAGTACTTAAAGTACTAGATACGTTGGCGTGAAGCCCAGTTATATGCTTTTTGTACTTAATTACACTTGTCTCGATGTAGAATGGATTTGGACGACAGAAGTCGTGCTTAATTCCTATCACATAATTATGTTAATACTATGTGTAAAGAACAGGGTAGTCTAAGGCTGGTTTCCACCACGAATAATTCTCTGGTTAAAGCACAGTTTACTCGAAAAATGTACTAGAATGTTTGGTAAACGGTTGTTTAACCTGAGAATTAATGTTCGTGATTAAAGTAAGACTATTACCATTAAATCTTATATTACTCCGTCGTCAGTCGGTTTCCGCGTGTAATAAATAGAATTGCAAAGTTTATGAGACCTACACAACACCGCACGCGTGGTATACGAGACGAGGCTATTATGAGTAGTTGAATGTGTATAAGCAGGACTTTAATTCAAAAATCGGAAAATCGACGGGAACTACCTGTCGACGTTATAAGTATTTAGTATCACTAGCCTAGGAACCTTATCACAGTGGAGTACTTATTTTGAGAGTTTAAAAGTAAACCTTAAGGTGGGTTTGCGTTACGATAGAGACCGAAGACAGCGACAGGTGACCGAGACCGCTCCTTACTTTAGGCTTTCACATCGCGGTCTCCTGTCTCTTTCTCGCACGCGAACTGAACACAGTACGAAAGCGTAACGTCAAATAACGGTCTCGATCTCTTCTGTCCCACGTCGCGGCCTCTTGTCACGGCGCCACGAAACGCCACCTTTAGATAGAACAGCGCTCTGAACATGATCGATGGAAATAAAATGTCTGGTCCTATTTTCTCCTTGTAACTTTTTACTCTTAGAAGTTGAAATATACATGATCCTGTATGTATCTGGCAGTTCTGGCGGTGCGCCAGCGTGTATGCCCTTTCCATGTTACTGGTGCACTCGCCTCGTACGTGGGTGGTACGCTAAATGTGACGGGAGTACATGCACGAGCTATAGCGTATCATGTCACATTTAGAAAAGGATTAAACTAAATAGCAAATTCTTGCGTTCACGTCCTTTACATGTTTCTGGGGGATAAGCATGAGAAATGTTGTGTCATGCGATGTTCAAAAGAGAAAATAAAGTTCCTTTAGAAAATACCAGTAGAATTTCAAAGGAAGAATAAACACGACGGGAGAAGACTATACAAATATACAATAACAATATTTTGTGTAATTCTGCCAAACAGTCGATCAAGCCTGAATGCAGTATTCAGCACCGTCCTCCCGCCCGTAAATATATGCAAATCTCTTGAATCACTATCTATTGCTGAAAACTGCATTAAAATCCGTTGCGTAATTTAAAAGATCTAAGCGTACAGACAGCGGGAGCGACTTTGTTTTATACTATGTAAAGATATAATACTGCTGCATACTGCATTCAGGCTTGATCAATTGTTTGGCATTGGAATTAACACTAAATATTGTATATTGGTATGTCCTCAAAGTAACGTCTGATTCCATTATTTATCTTGGGAGAAGACCAGGCAAACTTAACTAAAATAACCGTGCAATTCCGTAATCCAAAGAAAAACATCCGACTTCGTCATTTCTAAGACAAGGTCAAAGGCTTCCAACCTTTCCAAATGTGGCCAAACATCAGTATTTCACAAAGCGGCTGTCATTCCAAGTGGCGTCTACCCAAACCAATCAGTAATCAAATATTTATCTGTTCTATTCCAGTACGTTCGTGGAAGAAGACTCGCGTCCAACCACACCGAACCTGTCGGGCGAGTTAAACCAGAGCGTTGTGTCGCGGAGTGGGAAACATGTACACTTCGCACCTGATCTCAATGCTTTACTGACGGATTTGGATGAGGTGAGCATTAATTACATACATACATAAACTCACGCCTTTCTCCCATGGGGGTAGGTAGAAACTATAGAACGCCACATGCTACGACTCTTACATACCCCTTTCGCTTCTTCCACATTCATACATCTTGTCATACACGCACGCCGGTTGAGAGTACTACGCACCTGACCTTTGTGAAGAACATCACCAATAACATCGATGTATGTCCTTCTAGGACGTCCTCTGCCGGCGTTCCCATTAACATCCGCCTTTTAAATTCCTTTTGTTAATCGCCGTTCACTCATTCTCTCAACATGGCCAAACCACCTAAGCATACTCTTTTAAATTTTTGTCACTACATCATCTTATAAACCGCAACTTTGTCTAATCTCTTCATTTCTCAATCTGTCATTCAAAGTTACACCGCACATACTTCGCAAGGAACGCATTTCAACGGCATTTATTCTACTTTCATGCCTCTTCTGCCACGACCAACATTCACTTCCATACATAAGCGTAGGTACCAACACACCATTATGGACAGCCAGCATTAATTACGGAGTTGAAATATGTCTTAATGTATAAGCTGATTCGGTGAAGACACAATTGTCAATTGTTTAGATGTGGTGGAAGGGAGACAGACTTGTTATCTTCCTTCCGAAATTCCAGAGATTTCGATATCAAACTGCCTCATTGGTCTAGTGGAGGCAAGTGCGACTGCTGAGCATAGGGTCCTGAGTTCGATCCCCAGGTGGGGCAAAGTGATATTGGGTTTTTTCCATTAGGAATTACTCAGTAGTAGCTCGGAGTTTGGATTTGTGCGCGGTTAATGACAATAGGTTTGTCCCCTATTACATGGGACTTAAACATAATGGCGAAATGAGGGTGTTAAAATACACCTCTGCCCTGCCTTCGGGGAATGCAGGCGTGATGTTATGTGTTCGATATCAAATTATTGTTCAACATACTTGGAAGAAGCTTATAAGTTTAAGGTGTTAATAACACATCATAAATCGCCGCTGGTTCATCACCTGATTATAGAGCAGTAACATAACTCACGATTAAAGGCAGATCTATTTATTCTGTTGTTAAATCTCATGACGACAAATCTGATAGGCGAACAAAATACTAACAACCAATCACAACACTTGACATGAGATTTAGCATCGGCTTAGTAAATTTTTGCGTTGATCTGCATTTCAAAAACCGAGGGTAAGGGTCAAATTGAAATTTCCACGATGCTACAATCTTACTTTTTGGTGTTAGATTCTGAAGGCGATGATAATTAAAACAATCGACTTCACTTGAATATAAACTATAATTCTATAAAAATACAAAGAGTAAAAAAGGCGTCGTTCTGATATGGCGTTAGTTCGGTAATAATGATGGTGGGGGCCCGTACAGCCGCGCGGCGCCGATGCACTTCCCGCCACCTCAGCCCGCGGAAACCTTCTCGTATGTTCACGCGTGGACAATTCTCTTATTTTTTGGTCTCACACAATAAGATACATTACAGCTAATGTCTGCAAAATGAATATTCGTATAAACGTATTCTTGTCTTCTTCTCCAGGAGGGTTTAGTAAACTTCCTACAACAGCAACGTGACCTGAGCGCGGACATCAAGAAGGAACTGGAACACTCGCTGCGACGATTGCGACATGAAGCCCACTCACTGCTGGACCTGTCCGCTAAACTTGCTCCCAGTAAGTATATAGGGTGTAAATGAAATCATGTAATTCCTTCAAACCTCTTGATGTACTGCTGACATAGATTAACACTGCACGGGAATCTTTTGGATTCAATAAAAAATAAATTGCAAGAAGTAAACATGTGTTCTTAACGTGAGGCATTTAAGCGCCCCGAGTTAAATAACGGCGTGGCGCAATTCGCTCGAGGCGCTAAAATGCCTCACGTTAAGAACTCATGTTTAGTTCTAGTATTTTTTTTATTAAATCCAACAGTATCCCGTGCAAAGTTAATCTATGTCAGCAGTACATCACGAGGTTTAAAGGAATTACATGATATTGTTTACACCCTTTATCATCATCTTCCTGCCCTGGTCCCAAGTTACTTGTGGTCGGCGTCAATATGTTTTCCTCTTCCACTCTTCCCTGTCAGCCGTCTCATTATCATTTACTCCCTTATCTTTCATATCCTCCCTCACACAATCCATCCATCTTTTCTTAGGTCTCCCTCTCCCCCTCCATCCATCAACATTCATATTCATCACTCTCTTAGTCACATGTGTTTCATCCCTCCTCATCACTTACCAAGACAAACGCTTTCCTTTCAACTTTTCTGTCACTGGTGCCACTTTCAAACTCCCTCTAATATACTTATGTTTACACCCTGTATGCGAAAGATAAATAATTCATCATCATAATTAGTCCGTAATTACCTAAGATGAACACAAACCTCTTTAGACGACATCAATGAACTCTCCAAAGGAAAGGATTCGGAAGGCCATAGTAACTACTCTTAGCAGACTGGTTGGTGATCGCAGTATGTTATCCCAACATCACCCGTTGTGCAGTAGCCCGCCAGGCATAAGCCCCGCCTGGTTTAAGGATCCTCCCGCCTCGTTAGAGGAGACCATACCTCGTTCCTTCACATTCCCATCCTCTTAAAATGACGTCTTAGACTAGAAGAAATGGAGTTCTCTACCGGGAACCACACTGCCTCTGTTAATATTCATTATGACGTTTTTTTTTGTTGCACAGGAGTTCCTATGGAGAGTAACATGCTGGAATCCAGTATACAGATCACCGAGCTAGTGCAGGACTTGGACTCAAAACAGAACTGCGACAACTGCGAACTACATCGAAAGGTAAAAAAAACAATCTATTTTTTATTTTCTAGATATATCAGAGCATGCCTTGTTGGTCTAGTGGTCGCAAGCATGACTGCTGAGCATAGGGTCCTGGGTTCGATCCCCAGGTCGGGCAAAGTGATATTGGGTTTTTCCATTAGGAATTTCTCAGAGCAGCCGGGAGTCTAGATTCGTGCCAGGTTAATGGTAATAGGCTCGCCCCCTATTACCTGGGACAAAGGGTGCTACTAAAACACCTCTGCCTAACCCTTCGGGGAATACAAGGCGTGATGTTGTTATGTGTTTTGTGTCAGAGCGTAATAAGGGATTTATTTATGAGAAGCGACTTTGCTCTATGTTAAATACGCATTTTTGAGGCTACTTCTTTAAGGCTGTAATAATTCTTGTTTTAGAGCATGGAAGAAGCGATGGCGGAGTGTCTACAGCGGGAGAACTTACTGCGATCTGACTTGGAGGCTGCCATGATCAAGATCGCGCAGCTTATGACTAGCGGGGAAGTTATAGCTGAGGGGTGAGTTGATACTGTACTCGTTGATCTAGAATTAGGATATTTAGGCCCGATTTTAACAACGTTGGATAGCAATAATCCAAGGAATAAGTTAGACGTTTTGACAGCTTTTGTACAGAAATTTTGTCATAATGTCTAACTTATTCCTGTGATGAAGGCTATCCGACGTTGGTAAAATCGAGCCTTAGTTGAAGTTTCTGGAGGTGTTATTTGAATCTTATTGTCGGATTAATTTTATCAGTTTGTCTATCAGGCAGTCGATGTATCGGGATATGTGATATTTTGTTCATTTCGAGATGAGCGGAGTTGCTACGTCAATGTTAATTTTGACCCAGTTCGTCTCGTCTCTATTTCGTGTCGTCTTTATAGAGTTTCGGCCTTAACGACGAAGCACATGCCTAGAATGGTAACTAATGTTGCCTCTCCAGAGTACCTATACCTGAGCTTAATACCACGTGGATAACATTATCGTGTTCCCCCCAGTTACGGCACGGGCCCCCAGCTGGGCTCGCTGCCCCCCCGCGCCGCGCGCCCCGCCCCGCCCGCCCCGCACGCCCCGCACGCCCCGCACGCCCCGCACTCGCTGGACGGCAGCTGTTCCCCGCGCGTGCAGCGACTGGCACATGACATAGACTCGCTGCAGAAGGAGAGAGATGATCTGCATCAACAGGTTAGTACTACATTACTTTTTTATGACTATGTTAAGGTGGCCGCTTCAGTCGGCCAATATTTGAAAAATGAATTTCGCAGAACGACCGATGGATCTGCCTTAAGGGTTCTGTGTAATAAAACAAAGGCGATATCACTGAATCTACTCTTCTTTTTCTCGTGTACAAGTGACACTAATCACGATTTTATCATCTGTCAGTTAAATGACCGCGCAGCGAGTAATAACCACGCAATTCGCTCGGAGAGTGAAAATGCCTCACATTAATAACACATGTTTACTTCTTTTTTTTATTGAATCCAAAAGTATCCCTTTCAAAGTTAATCTGTCAGCAATAATACATCACGAAGTTTAAAGGAATTACACGATTTCCTTTACACCCTGTATATCAATATTAGCGTGGAATATATTCTTCTGTCAGTTCTAGCTTCTTCCGCTTTTTATGCTGTCCTATCGTTGACTCGAGATTACATACAAACAAAATAAATGCAAAATATGCAGAAGAAAACCAGCGTTTAGTTCATACTACTTAATGATTCCAGTCTTGACGACAAATCTACCTACACTGAAAAAAATACACAAAATGCACTTAATATTATGTAGACCAGGGGTGGCCAACTTGATTTGACCCAAGATCTCCTGTTTCCTGAGTAGACTCTGTGCGATCTACCAATTACATAATCAGTACCTCTTCATTAAACTTATATTTTTCTTTGCCTTGCCATGATCGACTGGATTAAGAGTCGCGTTGGACTGGTTGGCCACCCCTGATGTAGACTATACTAATATTTTTCATAACCTATACAAATAAATGTAGTCTGTCGATTAAATGTATTTAAATGGAGGTTACATAATAAAGATTTATTCTTGAGGTCTGGCAACATAGTTTGTCAAATAATTATAATTCCCTTAATTTTTTTATGTAAAAACATTTAGTCGACAAACTATATACCTATCAACAATATATTTATGTATATTATCAAAAATAACATGTAATTATTTTGCACCGACGCACGCGCAGGTCAAAAGGATGACAGACTCACCCGTACATAAGATATGTTGCGAGAAGGTAAACGCACACTATGACGCTTACATATATGTTTTTATTAATGTATTTATCATTATTGTAGCCTGTATACTCTATGGTTCATGTTGAACAGCCTTTAAGGTCCATTGGTGTATCCTTAACTTCTTAATCTAGACTTAAATGAAGCTCTAATGGCGCAAATTCTGTTGGTCACCGACTAAACTGAACTAAAAATATGGCTATCTTTTACTAACAGTCAAAACAAGAAAGAGACAAAAGAAGCTCTAATTTACTTCCGTCTCTTATTTTATCTGATAGTAAGACTTTAGTCGATGCACTGCAGAACCGGGCTCTATATAATTGCTGGATACAAACACACACACTAAGGGTCAGTCTCCATCAAACGGAAAAATAATCGCAGATGCTCGAGCACATTTTGAATTTCACTGAATAAGTAACTCTATCAATATTGGCTTTAAGCATAAAATTCAATGTAGACATCAAGCGTTTCGTCGCGCATGCCCGAGTATACCCGAGCGTCGAATTTTATATTTAAAGGCAATACTGATACAGTGCTTTATTCAGTGACATTAAAAAAGTGCGCGAGGATTTTTCCGATTGGTGGAAACTTATAAAATATTAATCAATATTTTTTGCTAAGAGCAGTGGTTACAGGTATTTATCGCGATTGGCACGATTACCAAGTGACATTCGATGCAATAATTCACCTAGGGTGTCCAACATTAGCCATATTGTACATGATATTTTGTTAAATAATTTAAATGCAATATGCTGTGCTCGTAACTTTATGACCTCGAGCGATTATGGCCGCTTAACGGTGCAAATTGGTCTTTGTATTGGTATTTAACTAAATGTAAACAATTTTGAAGCTAACAGCGTAACAAAACTGTTATCTGAAAAGAGTTTTAGTTAGCATCAAAACATATGGAGTATTGATAGGTTATTCTTAGCTTAAAATGTTTTGCGGCCATTTAATTTTTGTTCAGTTAAAGTATTGAATTTATAGCATCCAGCATGGCTTTTATAGCTTTTTGCAGAGTCAAGTGAAGCATCACGTATAAGTCATCCGTCGCATGTATTTTTATTCGTATTTGTCCATTTTAGACTAACTGGATCGTACTTCATTGCATTTTTGAGTATTGACCAGACAGTCCAAATTCTTATAAGATATACTTGAACGTTATTAAGCACTATATTTATTAAGTGGTGGTTAAAATTGAACCCAAAAACCATAAGCCCGAACGTAATCTAGACAAATATAGTCGGGCATTTTATTTTTATATTATGCGCTTTTTATTCAAGCCACTTCGAAAAAAAATATACCGCTATGCGTTCGCGCTCTTATTATATATGGGTTCGGTCATTCATTAACATTCGGTTCGGTTTTCTTTTGTGTTCCACTCCGGAGGCGCAGTGGTGGAGTATCACAAGCCTGTTAATACCTTAATCTGTACCATATAATGTTGTATACAGTTGGAAGCCGCAAACCGTCAGCTCCGTTCGACTCGTCAGTTCGTAGAGGAGCAGGCGAGCGAGCGGGAGGCCGAGCGCGATGAGTTCGCTAGGAGACTTGCCGACCTGAGGGACGAGAACGGGCGGCTCGTGACCAGACTGCAGAATAACGCGAGGATACTGAACGAGGTGAGTGGACTGCTGGTGATCATGTGTGTTGGAACACTGTCATTGTTTGTAAAGACACACACATGTCTGGTGAATTGTACACGAATGTTAAGTGGTGTTGCTACTTACCTCTATTTTATTACCTTTTCACCGCCAACGAACACAGAACGCGATGCCGCGCCAGTGCCAAGCTATAAATGTATATCGAAATATATTGTAAACAGTAGTGATGAGCTGATGACCTGTTAAATACAGTAAACTTATTTTTATAACATAGTTAAAATGAAGAGCTTCTAATGAAGTTGGCGCTGTAAGCACGTAAATCTGGAACTTCTATTGAATTCCGTGGCGGTGAAAAGGTTAACTTGGTTTTATTGTGTAACAAATTACTAAAATGTGGGAAAAGGATCCTAATTTTTTAATACTGTATGCAATAATAAGTTTTATTTACAAAGGTGCCTGCTGATTTTCTTGATTCATGATCGACATGCTGTCCATTCACATTAGCTCAATTTTCTGCGATCAACAATTTCGAGCAAATTTGTGGGCACCTTCACTTAATCTCACAGCTACTTTTCTGTTTATTTTAGCTTCTTCGCACTATAAAATAACTAATTTTATTGTCAAACCAATACGACATACATAAAAATATACGCAAAACAACTAATAATGTTCGTAAAACTAATAAAACAAGACCTACACTACGGGTATACAATATATACAAACGTACCTAGACTACGGGTAATACAGGTTTTACCTACATCAAACACCAGTCTCTATTTTAAATGTTACTTTGACTCTGTACTGTGTTTGTGATGATGTACAATAAATATTGTACTGTAAGGGAATGAAAATGTTATACACCCTAAGGTCTACTTTTCCTTGCACAGTGCAAGTAAACAAACAATTTTACCGACTACGTTTTGCCAACGTTATAGAAATGAAATTAAAAGTATTTTTTGACACGATATTATGGTGATATAGTGACAGACACATGTTATGTCAATATATTTAACCATCGATTTGATTGATGTCATGGTTTTTACAAAAAAAATCCTTAAATCAAAGACATTAAATGGCACTACTACGTCATATAGAGGCAAAAGGCAATTTTGATCTTTGCTACCAAATAATTAAACATAATTTTCCATGCCTTGGCTTGTTTCGTTCAACAGTTTGAAAAAGTAACATGTGCCCGGGATGTGGGAAAGTAATGAAATTGAAAACTGACGAAGCTTTTCATTCCCCTACTGTACATTGTACAATATGGGAATAAACAGACCAATGCATGGAAAATTATGTTTAATTATTTGGTAGCGAAGATCAAAATTGCCTTTGGCCCTATAATGTCTTTGATGTGATTTAAGGAGTTTTTTTCGTAAAAACCATAATATCAATCAATTCGATGATTACATAAATTGACATTACTAGTGGTTGTCATCATGTCACCATTATAATTTTTAATATCCTGTCAAAAAATATTTGTATTTTCATTTCTATAATGTTGGCAATATGCAGTCGGTAAAATAGGTAGTTTCTTGCACTGTGCAAGCAAAAATAGACCTTAAGGTGTATTACATTTCTGATCCCCAACTGTACTACGGCGAAATTAAACAAGAAGAGTACCTACACTCGTTTGTTCATAGCAACAAACAGTCGTTCTTCGTGCAATGAAATGACCCGAAATTTGGTTGCCTTCTATTATACTCTCCTAAAACACCTCCTTAATATGAGCAGAAAATGTAGTCGTATTGGTTCGTCTGTACTAACCCCATCCCTCGCACTATCTATCTACAGATGCACTGCCTTCGTCTCGCGTATTGCAACTGTCGTGAACACGACGCGCACGTAAGTTTGCTTCCTGTGTTGTATCGCAATTTATGTCAGAATAAGTGTTCACAGGACTTTGTAGCTGTGTACGGGATTAGGTATACCACTTAAGAGTGCGCATGCCGCTGAGACGAACTCGCCAGTGGGCGTGGGCAAAAAGTTTGCCACTTACAAGCAGCCGAAAAGAAAAAAACAATCCCGTATTGTATTGCGATGTCAGATAAGGCACACAGTCACACAAAAGGGAAAACGAGCGCGTTAAAAAATGTTAACAGTCCATTGTGAAAAGGGTTCTTATTAGAAAACCACTGAATGTTTCTATGCAAAATAAAGCTATTTCAACTTTCGATTAAATAAACTTTGTCTATTGCTAAATTATTTTGAGGTTTTCATATTCTTAATAACATTCATTGACGTCCAAAGTTGCGACAAAATAAGGGTTAAAATATGTATCTTTGGAGGCTCGTAACATCTAAATCAATATTTAGTTTACTGTTCTATTTAGCAATAAACTTAACGAGGCTAATCCATATCATGCTTAGTTTAGGGTGTTTATCATCAAATAGTGAAGTTTATTACTTTCTTCGTTTGTATGGAGAAATAAGCGACTTGCGCACCCTTAACTGCTACCCAGGCCTGTCCAAAATGAGGTAATAGTCACCTCAATAGCCAAGCAGATGTTGATTAAGACAGCCGTCTCCTTAATATAGACTTGTTTCTTTTTAAGGTATTTATTCTGGCTTGAATGATAAATGTTGTAGGTATATTGTTATCAAGTCTTTTCTGTAATGGTAGTGTAATGACGGCCTTATGTGGAGTTCTTTAAGTTTATTTTGCACTTAACAGCATGTTGAACACCTACTTTTTTCAATACCGACTATCCATACTTGTCTATTCTCTTTAACTTAAAGAAACTTTAAAATAATTTTAATCAGTTCACATATAATTTAGAGTCGTTGACGAATAACCTTATTTTCTAATTTCTGATTCTCTATCTCAATTAAACTTTTCTCATTTTCTAGACCATTTTGCGCACTAACGCACGCAGATGCAAAAGTACGTCAGTATCTTAACTATCAATACATCAATTCTATTCATCTCCCTCACATCTAACTTTCATTCACAAAACAGGTGGAACTACTAGAAGCCCAAACCCGCGAGATGAACCAAATCATAACCGAACTAGAAACACGAAAGGCCGCCACAGACGACGAGCTAAAAGCGTCAGAAGAAAAAATAATCATTCTCCGAGACATCATAGCTAACTTAGAAAGCCAACTCGAACAGAAGACTGCCCACGAAACAGAGATATTGGAACAGTTGGAACAGATGAAGAAGACGATAGAAGATAGAGATAGCAAGATGAGGACGTTGTTAGGTGAACTGGACTCCTTGAAGAGTGAGAGAGTGGAACAGAGTGATGTCACGTGTGTAAAATGTGGGCAGGAGGAGGAGAAGGCTGCGGAACTGTTGGAGAGGGTTAAGGAGCAGGTTGGTTGTTTGTTTTTATGCGATTTAGACATGTTTTGTTTTTTTCTATTATATGTTTAATAGGTTATGCTAGTTTGTATGTAATTTGTGTATCTATGTATTGTAATATATCTGTAAATACATTTCTCATGCTTCATCTTCTTACTTACGTTGTTTATGATTCAATTTTTTTAAAAGACACCAGTATCTTTTACATTCTTTGCGCCCGTAATATACTTTTGCAGAACAAGGACTTTCCCACAAGACTATTAACGGCCGATATTATAATAACCGATGTCGATCCAAAATCTCTACATTGATGTAGGTTTTTAACAAACATTCAATAGGAGTAATGTCAGAAACCTACTATAATCCATAGATTTTGGATTAAGATTAGTTATTAATATCGCTCGTAAGTCTAGAACTAGTATTAATTAAATAAAATGTTAAATACTATGAATCATATCAAATATTGATCAATAAAAATAATTCACCTGTTTCTCCCACAGTGCCACTACCTGGAAGAAATGATCCATCGGCGCACGCGCAAGATGGAGCGTATACACGAAGTGTGCTCCACCAGCTGTAGTGAGCCCAGCGAGGATGTGTCGCTTAGAGATCAGCGGCATAGGCATTTAGAGGTAAACTTTTTATTTCTATTATTGTATGGTATAATATGAAAGGCTTTTTAAAAGGAGTTATTGGGTTCTTCCGTTAGGAATTTCTCAGTAGTAGCTTGGAGTCTGGATTTGTGCCCGTTTAATGGCAATAGGCTCGCCCCCTATTACACGGGACTTAAACATAGCTGGCGAAACGAGGGTGTACTAAAACACCTCTGCCGAACCCTTCGGGGAATGTGAGGCGTGTTGTCATGTGTTTTTAAGACTGCGAAACATCTGCTTAGAATTTGGATAAGTGTATTTGACAACTCCAGCCTATAATGCTAGTACAAAAGTAGTTGTTGCATATCTACTTAATAATCTCTAACTAGCTGACTCGCGCAACTTCGTCTGTGTTTTTCCCGTTTTTGCAACATTTTTCATTTATGGTATCTACGGCGCACCTACCTACCCTACCTGCCTACCCTACCTGCCTACCCTACCTGCCTACCCTACCCTACCTACCCTACCCTACCTACCTTACCCTACCTACCCTACCCTACCTACCCTACCCTACCTACCCTACCCTACCTACCCTACCCTACCTACCCTACCTACCCTACCCTACCTACCCTACCCTACCTACCCTACCTACCCTACCCTACCCTACCTACCCTACCTACCCTACCTACCCTACCTACCTACCCTACCTACCCTACCTACCTACCCTACCTACCTAATCAATCAATCAATCAATCAATGTAATGCTAGATTGCATTTAGGGTGTAATTTTACACCCTACCTTTTGGTCGAAAGTTTTGTTCAACGTAGTGGAAGAATATGTCACCCCTATAGATTATACCGTTTCAGCAATACAGAACGGACATAGCTTTTGTACCTATCAACTTCATAAGAATTCACAGTTTCATTAATTTTATTAGTTACATTAAAACGTGGTAAAAAAAGGAAACATTACATACGGAAACTTGGAATTTTAACAGTAGGATCCTGTTACAACTGTTGATTAGAAATAAAGACTATGTATATTAGAATAATTGGGAAATAAATCCGTAAGGTGCCTAGGCGGAACAAAGCGGGATGAATAATTATGCCTTAAGCCTTGATTAAAAAAAACACCGTATATTTTTGTAAATGTTTATTTAATATAATTTATCCTCTTCGTGATAATGCAACGAACCTATATAACTGTGATTATAATATGGTGACCAGGTGTCTTCACTGCAGTTGTTTTGGACAAATTTTAACCATTTTTTCATGGCTTGGTCCTGGAAAATGGAAACCTGTAATGGACAAAACGCCACAAATTGCAATAATTATTTCATTACAAAAGACACTTACACACACCATCAATTTTATTAACAAAAACATCCATATCAGCGTAGAAAACAGATTATGATTTTCCGCTTTAACAAGAACCGTCGGCTAATTCTACCTACATTCACTTCTAATTGTTTTAGTCTATGTAGAATGACGCAACATGGCGTCTGATAAATATGGGGTTCATAATTAATTTAAAACGATCATATATTATTACTTACCGATAGAAAGTTATTCCTTTGCACTTCGCCGTATTCCTCGTATTATTAGTGCAATATCTAAACACACACCACGGCATATTTAAATGAGTTGATAACTTTTTTTTGTTTAAAAACAGTCCCTAATCATATACGCACAAGAGTTAGCAAGCGACTGAATCAACTGCAGCGATGTCACTGCAGTTGGGCGGAACGCAGTAGCGATGAGTGGTGTCTCCTCTAGTACGTTAGTACATTATATCTCAATGACAATATGTGATGATTTTCATGACCGGTCAAATCTTCAGTTAAATATTCAATTACTTTTACCTGTTGTTCAGCTAGGACAAAAGTATAATATTTTACCCATAAACTGGTGTTCTCTAGGTTAAATCCCCCGAGACGGACACCACACCTCGCAACGAGCGCATGTCTGAGTTGGTTGGCGTTTGGGACTGCTTCGAGACTCACGCGAGAGCTGAAGACGCCGTGCTCAAGAGGGTGGCTGATCTTGAGATGCAGAGGTCGCAGCTGAAGGATATTGCACAGGTTAGTGGCCGCGTGGGGAACTTTAGTGCGAATCTGGCTACAGGTGTGGATAGCTTGAATCAAATGGTGCCAACACATCGGGAAACGCGTGACAACCGCGAATGTTTTCCGGGAAGTAACTAGATATGGAGTTGCCAATAAGCACTTTACAGTAAGCGGCCAAGAATGTGGTAAATCGATTCATGGCTGATTCCTATGTTTTACTGAGCGTTATCGGTAAAAAATAAGACACTTTAACGGCCCCTACGTATACTATCGAAACTACAAAATCTCAGTTTTTATTTTATTTGCTTAAAATGTGTGAAATTATGTTATCTTAAAGGTTATAATTTTTTTATGGGACCAAATGGCAACTATTCCTCATCAAACTAAAGAAGAATCACGTAAATCGGATCGTAAATCTCAGCGTAATCAGTGTACATCTATACTTATAAAAGGAGAAGCTGACTGACCGACTGATCTATCAACGCACAGCCAAAACGGCTGTGGTTAGAAACTTGAAATTTTGACAGTAGGTTCATTTTGTGACGTAAACATCCACTAAGAAGGGATTTCTCGAAATTCAACTCCTAAGGGGGTGAAAAAATAGATGGTTAGATAGTATACGTAGGGACCGTCGACTTGTGTCTTTATCAATAATGAAGCAAAGACCTACAAGTAGTAAGCTTTGCATCCTATACGTTAGTAGTTATCACAGGTAAAATTAAATTAGCGAACGTACCCATACTACGTGACCCATTTTTTACAATTTTTTACCCCCCCCTTGGTGACCACTCGTGGTATATGACCAAGTGCCCCTATGACCAAGCGTGGTACTTTGAAGAGCCCCTCCCCCCCTGAAAGGGTCTCGTAGTATGGGTACGTTCCCTTATGAGTATATTTATTATATGCCTAATTTGGCAATAAAAATGCTATCATTGGTAAGCAATACGAATCGTTTTCGGCCATAGGAACCGGGGAAAAATATACAAAAAACAGCTTTACTCAATTTGAAAAGACGTGCTAAAACTCGTGCTCTTACATTTAAGGGGTATTTTGAAGTGAGTTTTTTTAAGTGCAATAAAATTTATATTCGTACACATAAACTGTAAAAGATTTCATACGACGGAGTGAGTCAACGACATAAGAATTTGTTGTATCAGCTATACATATATCTTCACTTACGTGGGTAGAGATTATTAGCAATAGATTACTTACGCACACCATAAAATGTCAATGAGAATAATACGAGTAGAGATAGTTCATGATTCTCAGTATAATTTAATGCAGACTAGCAGTGCCCGCGACTTCGTATGCGTAGAAGTCGGATGGTTTTTAATTTTTTTGAGCGGAACTCTAATATTTTTCTTTTTCTAAAATAAAAGTAGCCTAAGTTACTCCTCATAACACCTGTTATCTGCCAGTGAAAGTTCATTCAAAATCGGTTGTGCCGTTTCGGAGATTAGCCGGAACAAACAAACAGACAGACAGAAAGACAAATAAATAGTTTTTTTGTTATAAGTACCATATTAATTTCTTATTCATCAACATAAGTTATTTGTCAGTGAAAGTCCCTTCAAAATTGATCCAACCGTTTCGGAGATTAGCCAGAACAAACGGAGAGACAAAATTTTTAAAAATTGTTTTTTTTTTGTTATTAGTACCGTATATACTTTCATATGCATTTAGTAAAAAGCTGTTATTTTGACATAACAAACAATACAATTTTATTTATTTGTATATACAAAGACGCACGTTCCGTAGCAATCCCAGTAGCATTATTAATGCTTTGATGGATGTTTGTTAGTCCATCACGTCGTAACGTCAGAACAGATTCCGATCTTCTTAGTACAGAATTATAGAGGAATCATGTGTCCTGGAATAGCTCACTTTCCTTGCTAGAAATCCAAGAAGTTCTCGCGTGAACTGTCTTCGGGCGCAGCTAGCATTTTATAAATGCAAATGTTTTATTGTCATTAACTGCAGAAGTACAATATATCTTGGATAAACACAAGTACATTTTCATCTAATAAATTAGACTGTAGTGAAAAGGATAATAGATGTAGAAGAAACGAGTTGGTCTAGTGGTGGCAAGCGCGACCGCTGATCGTGAGGTCCTGGGTTCAATCCCCAGGTCGGGCAAAAAGTGTTATTGGGTTTTTCCGTGTGGAATTCCTTAGTAGCAGCCCGGAGTTTGGATTTGTGCCCGGTTGATGGCAATAGGCTCGCCCCCTACATGGGACTTAAACATAACGGCGAAATGAAGGTGTTAATACACCTCTGCCTAACCCTTCGGGAAATACAGGCATGAACTATGTATGTATATAAATCAGATTGACGTATAAAACTGCGGAACAAATCAAGTCTTCTCATAAATTCGTTACGCAACAGTAGTGTCATAGTCAACATCGAGTACACAATATTTCCTGGATAAAGCACGTTGTACAAGCAGAGACCTTGGTGCCGCTCCATTGATGGCTGGCGGGCCGCCAACGATTTATTTTGATAGCGCACCGCTCTTTCACAATGACTGGCCAACACTAGCGAAATGTCAACTTCGCGGTTCAAAGTCGCGCTTGGATAAAGTTTGAATTTGGAATATTATTTTTTTCTATTGGTGTAGGCTGTGTATGAGAAATGTAGTTGTAGGGAAAACACATTAAACGTGTTCATCCGTGAGGGTTTCGAAAAATTATAACCCCCCGGTCCCCTATTCGCGTAAGTATCGTAAAGGCGACTATCTAGTGCTTTTTAGTCGCCTATTTAATCATTTGAATAAATTAAGATGTTGATAATGTTGATTTTTGATTGATTAATTATTTTAAATCACAGCATAATCTTGTGTGCTTTTATCAACATATTGCAATTACCAATCTGACGCGTAATGATTATGGTCATATTTTCTTGTGACCTTACTAATTGTAGATATTTATTCTGAGACCCATGAAAGCAGTAGACACTTATTGGGAGAAATTATAAAAATGCAATTTGTTGCCGTGAAAGATCCGTGTCTGCCGTGAAAAACGGTTCTGAAAATGTTTCAGTAATAAGAATAGCTGGCGACCTGACTGCGATTAACGTGCCTAACGTAGTTTCAAGTAGTGCCTTGGCACTGGCAAGTCTGATTAATCCCTCAGAGAATATAATTGTATCTGTGTTCTAGGAAAAAAGAATGACGTAGAGTATAGTTGGAAGACTTACGCGCAAAACGACGTGTAGTAATAATGAGATAAATATCAGTGGATACTTACTACTTCATCATACATGTATGTACAGTGGGGGAATGAAAATGGTATGCACGTTAGGTCTATTTTTGCTTGCACAGAGCAAGAAACGAACAATTTTACCGACTACGTATTGCCAACATAATAGAAATGAAAATACAAGTATTTTTTGATAGAATATTATGGTGACAAAATGTCAATTTATTTAATCATCGATTTGATTGATGTCGTGTTTTTTTTACAACATAACTCTTTAAATCAAATCGAGAATATTACATAGCGCTACTATGTCATTATGGTGGCAAAAAGCAATTTTGTTCTTTGCTACCAAATAATTAAACATAAATTTCCATGCATTTGTCTGTTCCATTCAACAGTTTGAAAAGGTAACATATGCCCACAATGTAGGAAAAGAAAGAGTATGAAAACTAACGAAGCTTTTCAATTCGCTACTGTACGTTCAGCGTTCTACACAGAGGCGGTGATAGTTTTGATTTGTGCCGGCCGGTGCATGCTGCGTGTGTATTTATAAAACTGCATACACAATTTATTTGTAGCTCCCATCTGTTAAGGGATATTTGAAGCTTTCACGAGACGGGCTGTTTGGTTTACTACATAGAAAATAATACCATTAGATGCAAGAATAAGGATTGATTGAAGGAAAGACATCTGCTCATTACAGAGAAATATGATCATAAATGTATTTAATCACCAAAACATAAAACTACCACTAGAATTTCCCACACATAAACCCGTACGAAAAATAGCATCTCAATCGCATGACATCATGCTAAAAAGCATTATGCACGTTATCATACAATCACCCTCTATTTCTGTTCAAATCTTTCGCTCCACGACAAGCCACACGTACGCCACAAATAAACAATGAATAAGCTGGGAATTAGAGCCAATAGATGAATGATGTACACCAGAGATTCTTTAAAAATAACGTTCAAGTTCAATGATAAGTGTTTTCTTTTAGTTGTTTGGTTTACATTAAGTGTCTGATATATTGGTAATTAAGATGTTAGTACGTTAGCGGATGTTTTAGTTAGAAGTATTCTTTTGAATTCGGATGTCTAATAATAAACCAGGAATTTAAAAGGTTGTTCAACTTTTTGTAGTTCGCAAGTTTTTACAAAGTGGTTTTTTTTAAATTGTTTGTTTAATCTACCTCCTCGTTGCTGTTGTACTATTAGGCACTCTTGTTGTAGGTACTCGTCAGCTGAGCAAGATTTACTTGGTATGCTGTTGTACTATTAGGCACTCTTGTTGTAGGTACTCGTCAGCTGAGCAAGATTTACTTGGTATGCTGTTGTACTATTAGGCACTCTTGTTGTAGGTACTCGTCAGCTGAGCAAGATTTACTTGGTATGCTGTTGTACTATTAGGCACTCTTGTTGTAGGTACTCGTCAGCTGAGCAAGATTTACTTGGTATGCTGTTGTACTATTAGGCACTCTTGTTGTAGGTACTCGTCAGCTGAGCAAGATTTACTTGGTATGCTGTTGTACTATTAGGCACTCTTGTTGTAGGTACTCGTCAGCTGAGCAAGATTTACTTGGTATGCTGTTGTACTATTAGGCACTCTTGTTGTAGGTACTCGTCAGCTGAGCAAGATTTACTTGGTATGCTGTTGTACTATTAGGCACTCTTGTTGTAGGTACTCGTCAGCTGAGCAAGATTTACTTGGTATGCTGTTGTACTATTAGGCACTCTTGTTGTAGGTACTCGTCAGCTGAGCAAGATTTACTTGGTATGCTGTTGTACTATTAGGCACTCTTGTTGTAGGTACTCGTCAGCTGAGCAAGATTTACTTGGTATGCTGTTGTACTATTAGGCACTCTTGTTGTAGGTACTCATCAGCTGAGCAAGATTTACTTGGTATGCTGTTGTACTATTAGGCACTCTTGTTGTAGGTACTCGTCAGCTGAGCAAGATTTACTTGGTATGCTGTTGTACTATTAGGCACTCTTGTTGTAGGTACTCGTCAGCTGAGCAAGATTTACTTGGTATGCTGTTGTACTATTAGGCACTCTTGTTGTAGGTACTCATCAGCTGAGCAAGATTTACTTGGTATGCTGTTGTACTATTAGGCACTCTTGTTGTAGGTACTCGTCAGCTGAGCAAGATTTACTTGGTATGCTGTTGTACTATTAGGCACTCTTGTTGTAGGTACTCATCAGCTGAGCAAGATTTACTTGGTATGCTGTTGTACTATTAGGCACTCTTGTTGTAGGTACTCGTCAGCTGAGCAAGATTTACTTGGTATGCTGTTGTACTATTAGGCACTCTTGTTGTAGGTACTCGTCAGCTGAGCAAGATTTACTTGGTATGCTGTTGTACTATTAGGCACTCTTGTTGTAGGTACTCGTCAGCTGAGCAAGATTTACTTGGTATGCTGTTGTACTATTAGGCACTCTTGTTGTAGGTACTCGTCAGCTGAGCAAGATTTACTTGGTATGCTGTTGTACTATTAGGCACTCTTGTTGTAGGTACTCGTCAGCTGAGCAAGATTTACTTGGTATGCTGTTGTACTATTAGGCACTCTTGTTGTAGGTACTCGTCAGCTGAGCAAGATTTACTTGGTATGCTGTTGTACTATTAGGCACTCTTGTTGTAGGTACTCGTCAGCTGAGCAAGATTTACTTGGTATGCTGTTGTACTATTAGGCACTCTTGTTGTAGGTACTCGTCAGCTGAGCAAGATTTACTTGGTATGCTGTTGTACTATTAGGCACTCTTGTTGTAGGTACTCGTCAGCTGAGCAAGATTTACTTGGTATGCTGTTGTACTATTAGGCACTCTTGTTGTAGGTACTCATCAGCTGAGCAAGATTTACTTGGTATGCTGTTGTACTATTAGGCACTCTTGTTGTAGGTACTCATCAGCTGAGCAAGATTTACTTGGTATGCTGTTGTACTATTAGGCACTCTTGTTGTAGGTACTCGTCAGCTGAGCAAGATTTACTTGTATAAGTTTTCTGCAATAGTCAATTGAATTTTGATAACTCTTACCATTTCTCTAGCCAATGGGCTGCTTTTATTAACAGTTTGCTTTATACAGGGTGTAAACGAAATCATGTAATTCCTTCAAACCTCGTGATGTACTGCTGACATGGATTAACGCCGCACGGGGTACTATTGGATTCAATAAAAAAGATATTATAAGAAGTAAACATGTGTTCCTAACGTGAGGCATTTTAGCGTCCCGAGCGAATTGCGCGGCTATCGTTCGTCGCGCGGTCATTTAACTCGGGGCGCTAAAATACCTCACTTTAAGAACACATGTTTACTTATTGTACATTTTTTTTATCGCATCCAAAAGTACTTCGTGCGGGGTTAATCCGTGTCAGCAGTACATCACAAGGTTTGAAGGAATTATATGATTTCGTTTACACCCTGTATATTTATACAGATTAAACAGGAATGCGTTTTATAATTTCTGACATTTACGCGAATCCATATCCATAGGCTGGAAATAACTTTAATGGAATATCTTGTTTCATTTATTTATGTTAGCAAAATCTATACTAATATTATAAAGCTAAAGAATTTGTTTGTTTGTTTGAACGCGCTAATCTCAGGAACTACTTTTTGGAATTGAAAAAATATTTTTGTGTTGGATTGTCCATTTGTCGAAGAAGGTTACAGGCTATATAACATCACGCTACGACCAATAGGAGCGGAGCATAAATGAAAAATGTTGCAAAAACGGGAAAAATGTCCACCCGTGCGAAGCCGAGACGGGCCGCTAGTATTTTATAAACATGACAGGTACAGAGGCATTCGCACATTTTCCCTATAGACAAATATTAATCCTAGCATATCGAGTGTTTACATGACTTCTGCGCGCTGATCCGTTTGTTTTGACTCTAGCTGCGATTTGTGATCGATACATCAAAGTTTACTTCGGTCGGCTTCACGCTAATACTGCAACAGTTAGCCTGATTCCTGACAGTTTGCGGCACTACGGTTAAATGGATTAAACACGTATTCTCACTATAACTTCGTCTGCTAATGGGTTGACCTAGTTTAAACGGAAATGCATTGTAGATGATCGGAAAGATATGTTATTCCTTTGAAGAATTCAACTCAGAACAGCCAACCTAATGAGATTGGACATGTAACTGTGTGTTCTCATCTTAAATAGCTTAAGGTTTGGTAAGGATATTATGAGTATGCCTCGTTGGTCTGGTGGTGGTAAGTGCGACTGCTGATCGTGAGATCCTGGGTTCGATCCCCAGGTCAGGCAAAGTGTTATTGGATTTTTCCGTGTGGAACTCCTTAGTAGCAACCCGGAGTTTGGATCTGTTCCCGGTTGATGGCAATTGGCTCGCACTCTATTACATGGGACTTAATAACGGCAATATGAGGGTGTTACTATACACCTCTGCCCAACCCCTCGGGGAATACAGGCGTGATTTTTGTTTATTATGAGTAAAACATGTTAAGTGTGTAGGAAGACAATTCATTTCTTAATCATAGTTGTAAAAGTTGATGCCCACTTGGCCCGTTTTTTGACCTTACACAACCCACGGGATCCCCGTACCATTTCCCTATTCACCTATTAGTCACCGTCGTCCTACACTCCTATTAAGTGTACTTGTACATAGGTTCGTCATTTGCAGTAATTTGCCCGACCCTAATATGCGGGATGGACTCTCACCGCTCTCTCAATTTGTATTATGAAGTTTTATTGGCTATTTGCACAGGGTTGCCAGTGCGATAAGAACTGTGTGCGAAACAATTAAATTATTATTTTTCTACTGCAATTATTTAGCTATGTGGGTAATAAAAAAGCTCTCATGAAAAAAGATACCTGGAGCATTATTGATATCATATTTTAATGATTTGACTGAGTTAAAGGGAGTTCTATTATGCTCTATTTCGATGCATGTAAAAATATGCAATACGTCAGTATATACCGTTACTACCTAATACCACATTAATCGTAACTTAAAAGCTGTAGGCGTCTGTAATCCAACACTAAACCCACTTTACTCCACACAGGCCTCACTAAACCCAAAATAAACATTACTCGAAATTCAATCCTCCCTTTTCCACACTAGTGATAAAATAAGCTGATGTTGTTCAACAATAAACGCTCGTAGCCGTTGTAACCCATTTACTAGTTCGCTATTAACCCTCCGTTACACAAGCAGGAAGATAAACACTGAACAGAAATAGATGCCAACCCTACGTGTCGTACGCGCACACATACACACGTCATGCGTTGGTGTGAGTTAAATATAGGTGCTGGAAGGAATGAGGAAAATATGTGGATGTGGTATTATCGGATAGGGATTAGTTACTTTAACGCGATTGTATTGGGAATTTTATTGAGTGCTGATTGCTTATATTGAAATTGAAAACGTAAACTCTTATTTTTACTGTGACTTTTGCAATATTATAACTGTTATTCCGTATTAAATTGTTAAATGCAAAACAGTCAAAAGTTAGGTTCAGTCTACAGATTATAAAAAAAAGACAAAAAGTAAATGTTTAAAATAAAATTCACGGTGTGCCATATCCAACATTTCGCGCATCCATGTCTCCCTCCACCCGCGCATCCAAACGTCTGACTTCAGTCTCTCCCGATGCTTCAGAGCGTGTTCTGCTGCCGTAAGGTCTCTCCCTCATCCCCGATCAGCCATCAACGCACGTCATCCATTGCACTCTCTCATCAAAATGTGATGTGTCACCATGCAATCGGCCCGCAATGTAACAGTGAATTAGTTTAGTGTCGAGTTACTATCACCTCGATGTCGTGATATATGTGTGATGTTTGTTTGGAGTTACTTTAAGCAGTACGTTAGGATGGGGTTGCCGGATTTTACGGTGAGTGGCATTTTATCGAGGTTTATTATTGTGGACTATTTCGAGCGAGAAAAGTGTTTTCAGAATGCTTTGTTGATGGAAACATTGTTATATTCGGGATGTATATCATTTATTGTAATTGTTTTGATGTGTCTGATATATTGGGTTTATGATTTTCCGAAAAGTATTTACAATTACTTTAATTTAATTCATATTTTAGATACGACAAACAAACCAATATTAACTATAATAAATAACAACATAGTCCAGTGGGCTGTGGAGGTCTGATGGCAGTCGCTCTGTGTAAAATAATGGTATTCAGCCGCATCTGGTTAGACTGGAAGCTGACCTCAACATAATTGGGAAAAGGCTAGGAGAAAGAGAGAAATAACAACATAGTACCACCCTAATTATGCCTAAAAGGCAACATCTATACTAATATTATAAAGCTAAAGAGTTTGTTTGTTTGTTTGAACGCGCTAATCTCAGAAACTACTGGTTGGAATTTATAAATTATTTTTGTGTTGGATAGTCCATTTATCGAGGAAGGTTATAGGCTATATAACATCACGCTACGACCAATTAGGTGCGGAGCATAAATGAAAAATGTTGCAAAACGGGAAAAATATCCACCCGTGCGAAGCCGGGACGGGGCGCTAGTTCTATAATAAGGAAAATGCGCTTGTGATATCTACTCATCATCTTCCTGCCCTAGTACCAAGTTACTTGAGGTCGGCGCAATACGTTTTTCTCGTCCATTCTTCCCTGTCAGCTACAAATGATTGTAAATAAATACATTTCATTGTTATTTAACACAATAAACAAAACAAATAAAGCTAAATATCATGTAATCATGTAAATAAAATCACTGTCTGGTGCGTCAGACGCTGCCAACTGCGTATCACGGACGTTTTGTACGTCGCAATGTCAACGAGAAAACTGTGTCGGAAATATGAGATATGTTAATAGCATGTTCGTATTTCATGGCGCTTTGTATGAGAAACTAAACTGATATTTTTATTGTTGAATTTCTGTTCGTATACATCGTAAACTTCATTGCTGAACGTAGTATTGTATTGTAACATAACATCACGCCTGTATTCCCCGAAGGGTTGGGCAGACACCCTCATTTCGCCGTTATGTTTAACTCCCATGTAATAGAGGGCGAACCTATTGCCATCAACCGGGCACAAATCAAAACTCCGGGCTGATACTGAGGAATTCCATACGGAAAAACCAAATAACACTGCCCTACCTGGGGATCGAATTCAGGACCTCACGATCAGCAATCGCGCTTGCCAGACAGTTGTATTGTATTATACTAAATAAATGTAATCCACTACAATGGATCAGCAGTGATAGCCTAACAGTTGAAAGCTTGTTTTCTATGTAGGAGGGTTTGAGATCCATCCCGGCCCGCACTTCTGGCTTTTCGAATTTTTGTGCGGATCAGAACTGATTGTGTAGTCTGAGAAGATCTAAACCCTTCCCATTCTGAGAAGAGGCCTGTGCCCTGCAGTGGGACAGTAATGGGCTGTTAATGTATGTTACGTATGTACAATGGATTAAGTTGACAACTTACAACACTACATTTAACAATAGAGAAGTTTATAAAGTACGATACGAACAGAAATCTCTGTTAAACTTGCAGCTTTAACAGTTCAGCTACTCACGCAAAAAAGAGCCTCACATCGGTGACTTCTGGTTTAATTTCTTTGTTATATGTTGGGTGTATACGTGCGGTTGAATTTGTTGACCTATGCGTCAACTATACTGGCCTGCAAAAATAAGTATCACACTTTTAAAATTGCAATAACTTTTTAAGTACACAAGATATATTTTCGAAACAAAAAGGACTCAAAAAAGAGTTTAACTTTGTTACTATAGTTTCAAAGAAAGCTGATAAAAATTGCTATAAAACGTTTTTTTATTTTAAATCTCTAACTTCTATAGTTTAGAAAAAATAAAATTTTTAAAAGTGTGATACTTATTTTTGTATATCAGTTACGTAATAGGATTAGTTTAATAGTAAATAAAAAATATTAAAAAAGTTCAGACTCTAGTGTTGTTCATACCGGAGCCTTTAAAATAAAACTCAACTGTCTACAAAGAGAATAAATATATGTAACTACATTTAAATGCCTTTGACTGTCTATTAAATAGAAAGTAAAATAAACTCTATTTTCTGACTAGTCTCATAAAATAATTGTAAAACCACTAAATCTTGAGTTCAATTTCACAATTTGGAATCCACCATTTGATAGACAAAAGTTCTGTGATAACTTGCGCCTGAAAACAAGGCTTCGATATATTCTACATGTTACTTTATTTATAACCATATTCACGACATGTAGGTACTGAATACTTCAGTAGGTACGCTAAATTGTTCAATGTACTGTCGTGTTGTAGCATCATTTGTCACTTTTATTACATCAATTGACATTGGCAACGTTATTGTCATACGTTTATGTTCATGTGTGATGTCTGCGTATGAAGTCTTTTATTGTATACTTGCGTTTGGGGACCATAGGCTGCTCATAGGGTTGGTAACTGTCGAAACGACCACATGGCGAGTGAGCAGCGATTTGCGAGCGACGACGGATGCGTAAAATTTTTGAAAAACCGGAGAAGTTATTGTACCCCGGGAGGTCAACCATTATTATCGGAGTCTTCCGGGCAATCCGGGAGGGTTGGGAACCCTAGCTGCTCATTTTCTTCGATTTTCGTGGTATCCAAACACCAAGTTGAATAATGTATTTCAGCTACATTCTGGCACCGTCAAATCCAGGCTGTGTTAATTATAATATACCAAGCAGACTTTATATTTTAAGGTGAAGATTATACATAACATCACGCCTGTATTCCCCAAAGGGTTAGGCAGAGGTATATACAAGGCTAGGGGTATTAAGCCGCGGGCCACTTAATGTATTACTGATGATTGCTTCAAACACAGTGTCAAAGTTTCAAAATTCGTTAAAAAAAACCATACAAAATGATTTTTATTTTAGTTTTTTCGAAAATTCTTCGTCCCTGCTTTAGTTGCGGATTCAGAAAATGGAGCTTCTAATCCGTGAGCCCAAATATGACCTAAAATGTAAACACAGCTGATCATAGCTGAGGATAGATATAATTTAACGTATTTTTTATGAAATCTATGATCAGCTATTTCACTTTAACTAACGAGTTTTGGGGAAAGTTGTAGAACAAAACTTATCCATTATTATGGGTACTTTAACACCCTTTCGGCTTAGTACCCCCTTTCCGACTAACCTTATATAATAACACCCCCATTTCGCCGTTATGTTTAAGTCCCATGTAATAGGGCGAGCCTATTGCCGTCAACCTGACACAAATCTAAACTTCGGGCTATTACGGAGGAATTCCTCACGGAAAACCTAATAACACTGCCCGACCTGGGGATCGAACCCAGGACCTCACGATCAGCAGTCGCGCTTGCCATCACTACACCAACGAGGTAGTGGAGATTAATAATTAAGATGTATCAAGACAAAATTTCACAAAAAAAAATGTTATCACATATATATAAAAAAATATATATAAAAAAATGTTATAAGTCACATTATATTTCACAAAGATCTGAGAGTGGAAACAAAACAGTTTAAGTTTAAAAATGACGAGTCGGGTCAACGAACGTAAGCGGTGGGTTTAAACTCAATAACAAAAGCGCTACCAACACTTTGTGTAACGCCGCCTGCCGCCTGAAAGCTTCTCTTAATTCTTTATCTCCTAATGGCTTATTCACATTAGCGTACAATGGTCGATAGGGACACAACTTCCGGCATGCGGAAGAACGAATAATTTGAACGATTGTTGGTTGCCAAACAACATCTATTGTCTCCAAATGCGTGTTGATCAACTCTATCAACTGGTGATAACACGTTATTATACAATACAATACAATACTCTTTATTGTACACAAAACAAACAAGAAACATTACTATAAAAATAGAGATGTACAATGGGCGGTCTTATCGCACTAGGCGATTTCTTCCAGACAACCTTTGGATGGACATGAAGTGCAAGAAAAAAAAGAGAGAGGTAGTTCTCAGTGTAACAATTAATTAGGAGACATTAAATTATGTACTTTAAATAAACCTAAAAACACAAATAAATAAATATTATATACAATAAATATGAAATAAATATATATATAAGGTCTAACCAAAATACCTGGACAAACTTTTACACAGCGTTCAATACGTTTAACTAATCACATCTATGTAAAAAAAACCGAGATCCAAGTGTTTTTTCTAACTAAAAAATAATAATGTTTAAAATTGCCTGTACTCTCTAAGAATAAACTCATCCATTTCTTATGCATCGACCGCCCTTGGGGTGCGTGCTAATTCCGCGCCGTGTTTTACCTAAACAGCGAAGTGAAAAATGTAAAAAAAATAAGTTAAATTAAAGTTGAAAAAAAAAATTGGTTAGACAAAAAAACACTTGGATATGGTTTTTTTTGCATAGATATATTCAGTTAGACTTACTGAACACTGTGTAAAAGTTTGTCCAGATATTTTGGTTGGACCTTATATAGTGTAATGTGTATGTAATACATAATATAAACAGACAATAAATAACTATACGTAAAGATGCAAACTTAACTATATTGATAGGTATTATGTCAAACGTAGTATGACGACTTATTAGTACTAGTTGAATTATCAAAGGAAATCGTAAGATTCAATCGCAAGGTAATCATTAGATTGCTAGAGCAATAAATCTATCTTATCTTGAAGTCTTATCGACAGTGTTGCCTTTTTTAAAAATTATATCGTTGCATTTGTCTACAGAAAAATAAGCATAGATAACCTCTAAGGTTGAAGTGGGCTCGCGTTCAATGTAACCTTATCAGCAAGTCCTCTTTGTAAGACTGTTGCCGGGTTTGGTCAGGCCACCCCTTGGAAGATCACACTAGTGATGACATCTTTAAAACTTGTACTTAAACACTTTATATTATTTTCTCCTTTTTTATTTCTTGACTCGGTCGATTTTGATCCTAGTCGCACTTAATGGTAAACGTAGACAGGGTCTAAGATGGAGCACACGAATCCAAGTAACAAAGATATAGAAGTATTCCCCTATACCCCTCTGGCTCTCACATACACACGACGGAACACAGTAAACTGCTTGGCGCTGGACTTTAATGTGAGGGTGATAGCTAGCTAGGCGGATCGTATAGATCGTACTACCAAGCGTGCTGGAATTTGTTGAATCTTACAACACGCGTCTATTCCCAGCGTGCGGTGAGGAAGTTTTATGTTCTAGCCCGTCCTCATATTTGATAAATCTAAATATCTCCTAAATCAGCATACCTATAAAACTGATATTAGTCAACACGTTCTGGGTCAACTGCCTCGTTGGTCTAGTGGTGGCAAGCGCGACTGCTGATCGTGAGGTCCTGGATTCGATCGACGGCAAAGTGTTTTTGGGTTTTTCCGTATGAGATTCCTCAGTAGCAGCCCGAAGTTTGGATTTGTGCCCGGTTGTTGGCAATAGGCTTGCCCCCTTGTTACATGGGACTTAAACATAATGGCGAAATGAAGGTGTTACTATACACCTCTGCCCAACCCAAAATACAGGCTCGATATTCTTCTTCTTCCTGCCCTTATCCCACACTAGGTGGGGTCGGCACAACATGTATTTATGAAATCCATGTTGTTAGAGGTTTTGGCTTATCGTTTTATGACCGGCCGCCTGCCTGACATCAACCCTCCTTGGGAATACTCGTTGCGCTGTCGCGCGGGTGACCCAATGTGCTTGCTGATGTTATGCACTGGGTCCCAAAATGATATGCTTGTCAATCTTGTTGCCGACAACTAAGCAAACTATGTTCTTCTTGGTGGAGTATACTTGAAGTTGCTCGACCCACTCATTCAGTTTTGCTAGGGATATTATGTGTATTATTATGTATTTCTGGGTCGTCCATTGATTAAACAACTCAATCCGACCTAATGATCTTTGCAGGCCCGGTTTCGTGGTCTCGGAACTGTGTCGCGATGTAAATATAGCACTTGATGACTAATGGCGCTGAACTGTGCGTTGAGATCTTGACAGGCGTTTATTTAGCTGCTAGGTGCAAGGGACGGATTAGTTTTATCCGGTGGACTGGGATGACCACCTGGTGTCACAATAGTAGCTTTCATAATTCTAAATGTCAATTGTCACACGACGCGTTAAGTCGCTAATATTAGACAACCTAAGGCTGAATTGCACCAACTAAAACACCCTTAACGAAGCCGAAGTCTACGCATACTGTACATCAAACTAAGTAACATACAGCAAAAATAATTGCTGGAAAACGACTTTTAGTTTTGGTATTAAAAAACAGCTTTTAATTTAGCGCGGAATGTAAGCGCGTGCGCAGCAGACCGTGCCTACATTTCGAAAATGTTGATAATGTTTGTATAGAAGAATGTTTACTAATAACATTTAAACTTTATCTCCATAACCAGTCGGTTCCCAGGTATGTCCCAATACCAAAAAATCTTCGTAATGATGAGAAGAATTCGCGGCTCTCGGCTTCGTTAAGGGTAAATACACCCGATATAACCGTAACTACACCAAAATTTCTTTCAAATCAGTACAAATTTGACATAAATATGGCAAGTTAACAGTCTTAGTTACTTGGTGCAACTGAGCCTTAGTTGCTTGTCTGTTTATTTGTGGAGACATGACATAGAGTTCTGGAACTGTTCAAATTATGTCACAAGTTTCCCTACACTCTTTTTAGCAATTAGCACATAAACATGACTGAAACGTAAATATCAACGACACGGTCCACAGTCATAAATAACGTTTGTTTTAACCACATCCAAGCATTCATATTAATGCTGCACTTCTGACAACGTTCGTCTTATTTTCATCTCACACACTAACATCCCACTTACAAACATATTTTTGTTTGACGCAGGAGGTTCGCGCAGAACGCGATGTCCTTCAGGCACGGATGTCGGAGCAGGCGCTCAAGATATCCTCACTGTCAGCAAGGTTGCAGCAGCAGCGGAACGATGCAGATGCACTGTCGCACCAAGCTACCAGCCAGCTCAGTGTGCAACTACACGATGCACTCGCTGAGGTAACTTTTCACCTCCGATCGTAGTCAAAATATTGAAATCAAGCCTGTTTGTACCACCGTCAAAGTACCTAATACGGAAGAACATACTAGGCACTTACCTATATCGTCGCTGTGCATTGAAAACCTCGTAATTGCAATGAACGTAATTTTACAGGAGAAGATAACTGCCTGTTAAAAAAAAAGTATGAAGTGTAGATGTAAGGTTCTTCTGTTTTATTATCAATTCATCAATCTATTTCATCTTTGAGCTGTGCACGTTCGTTCTAAATATGAATTACAAGGTGTTTTACCCAAGAAACACATAAGAAAAAATAAAAATGAATTTGTGCGTTACGAGGTTTTCACTGCCCAGCGACGATATGTGAAATAACACGATGTTTTAGTTAAAGATCTATAGTCCGGCCGTTTCAATTTTATATAAAAGGTAAACAAAATTTTGATCGTGAAACCTTAATTTTGTTTTAATACATTTTAAGAAAAACCTTAAAACTTATTCTTCAATAAATAGCATCTGTTTTCTAAAAAGGTTTGTTTGCCTTTTATTTAAAATTTTACCGGCCGAGCTATAGATTAGTGATAGGATGATGACTACGTCGGTTTAATACCTTCAAATCGTCATCATCTCAGCCTGCTGCTGTTATATTCTCTGCTTCGATGACCTACAATCTAAGTAATCATATTCACATTTAGGAGGTACAGAACTCTTCTATAATTGAAGCTTTTTAAACTTATGTTCCATCTACAGGTGCAACGGTTGAAAGAAGAGTTGGAGTCGAAGGAGAAGCAGTTAACACGAGTAAGGCAGAACCTAGAGGAGAGAGAGAAACTTAATGACGAGCATCACTCCTTGTATGGGAACTCATGTAAGTGTTATTGTTAACTAGCGACCCGCCCCGGCTTCGCACGGTTGAAATGTAGATAATAATGTGGGGCATATAAACCTTCCTCTTGAATCACTCTACCTATTGCTGAACACTGCATTAAAATCCGTTGCGTAGTTTAAAAGATCTAAGCATACAGACAGCGGGAGAGACTTTGTTTTATACTGTGTAAAGATATCCTCCGAGGGTTAGGTACTTTAGGTAGAGGTCTACTATCATTAGCAGTGATAGCCTAGTGGTGTGACCGTCGGACTGCCAAGTCATAGGTCTCGAGTTCGAACCCAATGCACGCACCTCTGACTTTTCGGATTCATGTGTGTATTGTATAATTATCACTTGCTTAAAAACGGTGAAGGGAAACATCGTGAGAAAACGCCTGAGAGATATTTCTCGACGGCATGTGAAGCCAAGTCAGAGGCCCATGGGCGGCATAAACTCTGACACCAGGTTAGTCACTAACCAAACGAAAAAGATAGATTATACTCCCGTAGTTTGTCGATAACAGTAAAAGGTACCATGTTAGAGTTTGCTAACCCTATTGCACTGGGCCAGACCTGAACCGAGTCCAGTATCTGAATCTCCCAATTGCGTTTATTATCATTTGACCGATGAGGCGATTTCTACAATTTGTATTCCAAATGGACCGAGTCACCTTGATAAATGTATTCTTTTATTGATGATTCAACGCAAATGCGATGAACAATAATGTAGTCTGTTATTTACTATTAGATACTAAAACATACCATCTCGCTCATGATTCACATTATATCTTGCCACTTTTCCATTTTCTTCTAAGATTTCTAGAATTTCATAAATAGGAATTCACGCGTTTCTAACTTTTCTGAAATCTTATGCAATGCTAAGGTTGATATCCGGTCTGGTTCACATTAAACTACACCTACATCACATTGGCCTAACTTCGTAATAACTGCTGCTGCTACTAATGTTTGCAATGGCAGTATGTACATATTAAAAATTCTAAGGGTTATCTATCCAAAACTATACGCGCGTTAAACATGTGAGCCTACCCGTGTTGCTCAAATATTGTATTTTTAACAACATAATATACAAGGTTAGTCGGAAAGCGGGTACTAAGCCGAAAGGGTGTTAAAGTACCATAATAATGGATAACTTTTGTTCTACAACTTTCCCCAAGTCATAACTTTAAAAGAAATACATGTTCAAAGATTTCGTAAAAAATACGCTAAATTCTATCTATCCTCGGCTATGATCCGCTATATTTGCTACATTTTAGGTCATATATGTGGTCACGGATTTTAGCTCCATTTCCTGAATTCGTAGCTAAAGCAGGGAAGAAGAATTTTTGAAAAAACTAAAATAAAAAGAAATTTTGCATGGTTTTACTATCGAATTGTTAAATTTTAACACTTTCTTTAAAACAATCATCAGTGATACATTAAGTGGCCCGCGGCTTAAAACCACCTTTCCGACTAACCTTGTATAACGAACCTATATCTTGTAATATTATTGCATTTTGATAGACTACAATATTTTCCATCTATCAGGTAATCCGAAAGACAAAGTGATAATCCTGGAACGTGAGCTATCAGCCGCTCAGTCGCGTATCGGTCAACTAGAGAGCTTAGCGCGAAGCTTGGAGAAGGATAAGGAAGAACTGACGGCCGCCGTCCGGGATCACCAGAGGGCGCTGGCGGAGAAGGAGGACCAGCTACAAGAGTTACTGGGTGAGTTAATGGCAGGACATGCGTATACTGTGACGGGTGGATTCTTTATCTTCTATACTATACTATAATATTATAAAGAGGAAAGATTTGTATTTTTGTATGTAACGAATACACCTAAAAACTACTGGACCGATTTCAAAAATTCTTTTGCCGTTACAAAGCTCCATTATCACTGAGTAACATAGGCTACGGGCGGAGCCGCGAGGACACAGCTAGTATTTAATATAGAATCTGACGCAAGTCAACCGTGAATGGCAAAGGATTGCGTACATGAAATATTAAGGTTTAGCTTTCCGGCAAAAGAGTTCATATAAATACTTATGGTTAACTTATGTGTAAGCTTATGTGAAACATAACATCACGCCTGTGTTCCCCGAAGGGTTGGCAGAGGTGTATAGTAACACCCTCACTTCACCGTTATGTTTAAGTACCATGTAATAGGGGGCGGGCCTATTGCCATCAACCGGGCACAAATACAAACTCAGGGCTTCTACTAAGGAATTCCACACGGAAAAACCCAATAACACTGTCCATTCTGGGGATCGAACCCAGGACCTGACGATCAGCAGTCGCGCAATTTGTGAAACAGCGACAAATAATTATCGTATAAAAGTCTAAAATTGTATTATCGAAGTAGAATAAGTAAAATGTCATTAATTTTTATCTGCACTAGTTGCAATATCAAATTACTGCACTTGTTTCACTTCAGTTGTTATGTTCAAATAGTTATTGGCTTAACTGATTTTATAGCCTCTTCGTTTCGCACGAGTATAAGCGAAAGACGTGCGTACCTAAATAGTCATGAAGACTGTTTGTATTGAGGCTAACGTGGAGCAAATCCATTAGTGAAGGAGAAACATTATATCAATATATTGTGTCTGCCTGTCAGAATAAAAGGAGCATGTATTTTACCGTAAATTTTCGCTCCATCAAGACCAATCCAACGACAAACATTTATAAACAATCTCTGTTGTTTATATAGTTTGTAAGCTTCGAAGCTTGCCAAAAACTGGACTTCGTAAAATATAAGCGTATACAAGCATGATTTTAGTTCGTAAAACAGTTCCATTTCGCTCCAATGATTCATGTAGTCTGTTTTCCAGTTTCGTTTTAGGACTTTACATCAGTCTAGACTAATTACACATAGATTTGGATTTATTCCAACTTCCTTGCTATTATTTAGGTTGACGGTGAAAGATCTGTCTAGCTAACTTGCGCAGTTAAATATGATTCATTGCTCATTTCACAGCGCTAAAATTGGACGAAGAAAACCAAAAGGAGGAGAGTGGCGATGTTCTAGAAGGCAAAGCTTCCGCGAGAACTTTGAGCGACATCGTGTCTATATCTGAGTTCGACGAACAAGATCTGCAAATGCGTAGGGCCGAACTAAAAGGACAGAACGTCAGTTTAATGGGCGCGCTTTACGACACGACAAAAGAAAAAACTCTAAACAGGACATTACCCCCCGAACTCGATAAAGCCCACATGAGTTCCTTAAACATTGAATTTATTGACCATTTCGGTTTACCTGGCTACACACCTAGAGCTGATTCCTTACCAGTTCATTTAACGTCCACACAGAACAAGGATATACTCAAACCGTACAAGAGAAACATTAACGAAACCACAATGTTCGGCATTGAAATGCAACATGCTCAAATTATTCAAGACAATTGCTCAATGTACCCCAACAGAGACGCGAACGAAAATAAAGACGTAAGCGTCGAACCGAAGAAAATTAACTTCTCTCTGGAAGCTACCGACAATAAAACACACGAAGAATTCACCTCGTTAGGCGAACTAGGAATAACTTTAGACGTAAAACAAGAAAACTTCCCAGACATACTGACCCAATTGAAACATGAGATTAAAAAATCTAGGACAGAGTTAGAAAACTGTAAATCTGCACTGAAAAACGCAGAAGAACAGCTCTGTGAATTTCCCGCTTTGAAAGAAGAGGTAGAAGAACTCAAAGGTCTTCTTGAAAATACTATGGCAACTATGGAGCATGACAAGAAATTCTACGAGAATCAATTGGATAATTTCTCCTCAAACAAGAAGTTGCTTGACCAAAGACTCGGGGAGTTGACACAGGAAGTCAATGATAAGTCAAAAGACTTGCATTTACTCAAAGAAGATATACTGAGGCGAGAAAATATGATACTGGAACTTGCTAAAGAGAAACGTAACTTGACAAACAAAATGACTGAACTAGAAGTTAAGATTGACGAGCTACAAAGCAGGAACAACGCTTTGGAAAAATATGAAAATGAAAATCATCAAATGAGAGAGAAAGTAAATGAATTACAGAAGTTACAGCAACTTGTTTCTGAAAAGAACCAGCAAATTGACAGTTTAAACCAACATTTGGATAGACTGGATGACTTGCAAAGAAGTCTTAATGACAAAACGGAGGAATTAGATAATCTCAAAGAAGCATTTGAAGAGAAATCCAACGAAGTGTTCCATCTACAAGACACGGTCGAAGCGCTAAACCGAGACGTATCAAAACTTAACGAAGATAATGACAAACTAAACTCTCACAACAAAGACTTAAAGTTGAAATTGACAAAACTGGAAAAAGAACAAGAGAATGCATCACTGAAATTGCAAAGCAACGAAAGTGAATTAGAAAGAGTAAATTCTCTCAACAACGAATTGACAACAAAGATAGATGAACTTAAACTATTGACAGACAAGCTTAAAGACAAAGAAACAGAGATAGAGATCTTACACGAAGACATTAACTCTTTCCACGAAGAGATTGCTTCTCTAAAGGAACAGTTGAAGATGGTGTCCAGAAGTCCTTCTCCCCGTAGTAAGAGTGGAGATGAGAGGAGATCGCTAGACCGGCAGGCGAGTAATGATAAGAAGCAGTTAGTGAAGATCAGGAAACAGATCTCACTACTGCAGCACGAGCTTGACTTTAATAAGAAGGACTTGAATGATAAGGTAAGATTTACACATTTTGTAAGACGCTAAGTTTTTCGGGCGGTTGGTAAGTTGCGTAATTTAATCACAATTTTTATTAATTATTTTAAATAAGTGAATTGTTTGCCTTTTCAATAAGGCCTTTTAGGGTAATCAAAAGATGTATGAAAATGCACAAATGGAGTAAAAATATTTGTTAAAGCGTAATGCATGTGATTTGTTTTTTTAATGACACTTATTACTGTAAGAAACCTAGTTTAAGGTTACAGGTATGAAGCATTTTTTATTACATGTATTGCGTTCAGCTATTTTTTATACATTATAACGTTCATGAAATTTCTAGGCATTTGAACTAGCAAAAGCGAAGTTAGACGTAACGGAACTAAGGAACAATCTCAGCCAGGCTAACAAACAGACCGGGGACAGAGACGCGGATAACGCCGAGCTAAGAAAACAAGCTGACAGTCTGCACCACGAGATAGAACAGCTTCTGGCTGAAAAGGAGCAGTTAGGGCAACAGCTTGACGCTGTCGTTGATAGGTGAGGATATACAGAAGAAAGTTTACTGAAAATCCTGGCAATAAGTCGGGACATCATTAGAAAAAAAAAAAGAAAATGAGCGTGATATATTTTTTTTAATTATAGAATGCGAGAAGAGTCAAATTTGGGTGAGTTGAAGAATAAGCTACGCCAGAAGGTGGAAAGGTGTCAAGAATTAGAGGTGGAACTAGAAAACTTAAGGGAACTTGTGGACAGGTAATTATGTAAAAAAAACCTACACATTATATAGCAAAGGCCTTCTCCCGTTCTTCCGGGGGTTATGGGGACCCCCGGTGGTTTTCTCTCCCTCACTTTATATATGTGTGGTTATTATAGTATTGTTTCCCCCCTCAGGCTCCGCGTATCCCCCGGCCGGTCGGGCCCGCAGTCGGCGCGGGAGCAGCGCGCACTGGCGGTGCGCTCGCCCACGGCCGAGCTGGAGCGGGCCCTGAGGGACCAACTGGACTACTCGCATACACTCGACGAAGATATTATGGAACAGGTAACTAATGTTAACGTTCAACTGTAAACTCTTTTGGTATTGTGTTTTATACTGTAAGCCTTTGAGTTTATAATAGGATGCTTTATTGAAATTACAATAAAAAAATGGTCGAAAGCAAATTTGACATTCATAAATACTTTATTTCACAGATACTGTCGGCAAGCAGTGACGAAAGAGAAGACATACCGCGCCTAGCTTTAAATACGTCTAAGTAAGTATAAAACCTTTCTCTAAACGCAATCTTCATCTTCCCTTATATTTGATCGTCCCATATTTATTACTTATGTTTCTATGATTATTCTAGAGCAAAAAATCAAAAGCAATAATTCTGTACTCTTTATCTTTACATAGTATAAAACAAAGTCGCTCCCGCTGTCCGTCTGTCCTTATGTATGCTTAGATCTTTAAAATTACGCAATGGATTTTGATGCGGTTTTTTTTAATAGATAGAGTGATTCAAGCGGAAGGTTTATTATATGCCCCACATTAGTCTACATTGCACCCGTGCGAAGCCGGGGCGGGTCGCTAGTTTGTTTTATAATTTTCGTTAATACCTTAACATGATCTACTTCTACTTACCTTCGTAAAGGTAACGTTAATCTCAATACTAACAATACTTTTTTAAATCTAGGTCGTCAAGCTCAATCCACTCGTCGTCATCGGACCGCATCACCAGACTGCGGTCAGACAACGACAAGCTGCTGATGCAGGTCAACAACCTTGAGTCCAGGCTTAAGGACAAAGACGCACTTATTACTGAACTTAACAGGTCAGAAAATAACCTTAATTATGAATACAATTCTATATTTTTTTTGTAGTAGGAAGCTTAGTTAAATATTGTGTTCGGAGACGTACTTCCACCATACTAATATCTACCGCCAAGCGGCATTGCTGAGTTCTGGATTAGTGTGCCGGTGAAATTGTAGGCTGTCTCGTTAGTGGTGGTGGCATAGCTCATAGTTTAACATTTATTACCAACATTTTATATTTTTCTTAAAAAGTAATAAGAAAAATTATAATTTTATTTAAGAAGTAGCTATCATAAACAAAATCGATATTTGTATTTTTATTTTATTTTTTCTGCTCTCATATTTCAAGAGAAAAATACATTTCAATTTTGAAATTGATCAAAGTAACTCCTGTTTCCGGTACTTATTTTCATACAAATGTGTTGACATGTAGTAACTTTCACTAGGGTTCGTGACAAACTACTCCAAGACTGGCAGACGAGCAAGCTGCGGTTTGAGGCAGAACACGACAACTGCGGACGGCTGCAGCTACTGCTGGACACGCACAAGCAGACTGCTGAGAGCTTACAGGTAAATATACAACGGAGGATGATGATTAGAAGGTTAACGCGCGCAACGTTAATCTCGGCTTAACACGGTGCACACTGCTGCGTCCCTCCTAGCTCCTGACGCTAAAGAGGAGGCAACACAATCATTTAACTTACATGTTTAATTAGTGTAATAACTAGTCTACGGACAGTTTACTGATCACTTTTCGCCGCTTGACTAACATTGTGATTATAGATAACAGTCGTTTTAGGAGAGGCAAAGGTGACCATACAGCTCAAAGTCTAATACAAGAAATATTTTAAGCAGCATACTTTTTAATCATCCGTAAATTTTCTCCAACAGAACCAAGACTCAAACATGATCCAAATCTTGAAGAAACGCTTAGAAGCGGCCATGCAGTCGGAACTAGAGTTGCAACAACGAGAACAACAGGCTAGAGCTCGCCTGGCGCAGTTGGAGAGACAACTGTTGGACTCCGCACAACACAATGATCCAATGAAGTCACAGCTGCATCACGAAGTAACTATCTTCTTATTTCACTGTTTATATGAACGTGGCAGGAAGATACAGTAGCTGCTGGTCATCGAGTTCGCGTCACCACGCTGAACAACCATGATTTGTTGATTTTTTTAATAAGTAAAAGCAATAATCTCGCATGTAAAGCAGCTTGTACAAACTGCCTCGTTGGTCTAGTGGTGGCAAGCGTGACTGCTGATTGGAGGTCCTGGGTTCGATCCTCAGATCGAGCAAAGTGTTATTCGGTTTTTCCGTGTGGAATTCCTCGGTAGCAGCCCGGAGTTTGGATTTGTACCCAGTTGATGGCAATATGCTCGCCCCCTATTACATGGGGCTTATACATAACGGCGAAATGAGGGTGTATAGTAACACCTCTATCTAACCCTTCGAGGAATACAGGCGTGATGTTATGTGATGTTATTGCACGATAAACGATACATCGTCCTAATTTAATATTATTAAAAAAAACCCTGCCCTTTTTCCCAACAGATGGAAAACAGCGAGCGATTGAAAGGCGAGGTCTCCCTTCTAAAATCCAAGTTGGAAGTAGAACGTACAAGATACATGGACCTGCAGGCGATGCTGGACCACACTCGGCTGCAAGCTGACCGTGAGATGAACGCCAAGAATGAGCAGTGCACGGCGCTCAAGAATGAACTCGCTGAGTTGAAGAGGTAAGAAGCTTATTGCAGTCTTCTGGTGTACTAAAGCGTTTTCCGAAAAGGCAGGTTATGACCATAGAGTTAATACTGTTATTTGACCACCATTGGGTGCTTATGCTGCCAAATACTATGGCTGTGCAACCCACACCTTGTACCGCCGGGTTCGGGGGTCTCTACAAAACAAAACAATTATTAAACATTATTTCTTAACCATGATTAATAAAAAACACGTTAGTGATTGGAGTCTTCTTGTAGTTAAAAATAAAAAAAATAATGTGTGTGGTTGTACATGTTAAAATGTAATTTAGATAAATAAATAATAATAATAACAATATTCAGGTGTTTGTGTATATGTAAATGGGGATGAGGTTGGGTTTGTGTGTTTTGTGAGTGTCTGTGTTGAGAGAAGCGAGTGAGTTAATTTATGTGTTGCAGTAGTGTCTGGTTTAGCTCAGCGTGTGCGCATCATGTGCGACATAAAGTGGACACATTAAACAAATGACGATGTACTACAGTGTTTTTAGAGACGCGTTTTTCCGTGGCAGTACGCGGCGGGTCCAACGTCTACCTACACTTTGTCTGACCCTTGTCGTATGCAGGGAAGGTTGAACTTGGGTAAACTAGTTGTCCAACTATCTCACCACAATATCACAAGTAATTTTAGGCAGTATAGTGTCTTAAATACTCAATTCATTTGGAGATCTGGTCATATAAAGTGTATGTTTTGTTGCAGACTGAAGCACGACGCTGGCGTTCAGCTGCTTCGCTCTAAAGAACTGATCAACACACAGAGTAGTACGATATCAGAACTGGAAAGAAAACTGACGTCTACCGCACACCACAGGCCTGTCGTTGATGCACTGGTATGTTTACTGTTTATATTGTCTTGCTGTTTCTGGTTTTTTTAGGGAATTCCCAATGACATTTCTCGCCCGTCATTGGTCTAGTTGTGGCAAACGCGACTGTCAAAGTGTTATTGGGTTTTACCATTACGAATTTCTCAGTAGCAGCCCGGGATCTATATTTGTGCCCGGTTAATGGCAATAGGCTTGCCCTCTATTACATGGGACTTAAACATAACTGGCGAAATGAGGGTGTACGAAAACGCCTCTGGCGAATCCTTCAGAGAATTTCTCGCCCTTTTCTTCATCTTTGTTTCTTTTATTTACTTCATATAACCTCAGAGTTGTTTTTTACCATCCCTGTAGGAAGAGGTTTTATTCCGTCTTAAGATACTTCAAATAAATAATCATTAAATAGAAATCAACAGCATGACCTTGTTCAAACTAACTTTGTAAATATATTCTTCAAATATCATTTGCTCTACAGACTGAAATCGAAAGCACCAAGACTGAACTAGCCCGTGAGCTCGCCACCCTCAAGAAGTGCCTGATCGACACGGCCAGCCCCGAGCTGCTGGCCCTGCGCGCCGACAAGCTGCAGCTGACGGGCCAGCTGGAGCGGCTCCAGCGGGAGCTGCACGCGCGGGGCCAGCCGCACGCGCAGCCCGACGAGAAGGACCAGGCTGTGAGTCACTGCCTCATTAAATGGTTTACTTGTTCTGTGCCGTTTTTTTGTTTATAGACTATAAGTGTATTTATACAGTATGTGTTTTAGGATATTTTCTCGGCCTTCCTTTTCAGATATTGGTGTAGCGACACACCGTGCCCAACTTACGCTTATGAACTCAGCGGCTAATCTTACGTCACGACGTATTCGGTAGCAATGACACATCAACGTAAGGGTCAAGTCATATTTGACGGAAGATACGTCGCCGATCTTCCGCCGGTACATAATTCCATATAAACATCTCATACCGTACACATTTGCCCGAAGATACGTTACTAAATTTCCTCGAGTAATTTATGTAACAGAAGATCTGCATGTTGGCCCTAACTTACGTTTTCGTGGAATAGATGTAAATATTTTGGATTCAGTCGTTGAAGTTTCGGTTGCGTAGTGGTGTGCCGCTTCCCATTCAAAATACATAGCGCTGCTGCCTCACGGCACGGCCACGGGCGGGCCGGCGCGCGGGAGGGGGGGCTGGGGGGGGGGGGGGCACGCCACGGCTGTAGCGTTTGCCGCCGCGACCAGTATACACCAAGAGCAAGGTGTCTTTTTATCAAAGTTGTCTCGACATCATTTGCAGAGTACCTAGCAGTTTTTTTATTCAAGATATTATAATGTTTGGAAGAGATTGTGTTGTGGAGTTCATGATTTGAATAAAAATCGAGGCATAGACGGAGAATTCCACAAGAAATACGAGCAATTCAGATTATATCCACAATTTTTTTTTTAATAGTTTACCAGAATCAGTGTCGAACCTTCGATTATATTCTTGTAAATATTTATGTTGTGGATGACTAGACTTCCAAATAACTGGTCTAGCTAATATTTCTGCAATAAAAATTTCGGCGTTCATTATTTCGCGGCCAATTTAACTGTTTTGGCTGTTACACTATTCGCCGCGTCTGCCGCTTGACACCGTACTGTGTCGTACATTAGTTTGAGTCGCCCGCCACACCGCCCGACGCTCGTGCGATTCGCTCGGCAAGTTTCGCCGGTCGTACCACCGACAACCGCTACGCATGGCACGCCCAGTTCTTTTCCATACATTTGTTTTAGTCGCAATACGTTCCGCTGTTCGCACCGCGCGAATTTTCGCTACAACGAATGTCCCGTGTCCAAGCCGTAACTTCCGCCGATCAATATAACGACAAGTCGCAATGTAGTTTCAGCCTAGTGGGTCGAGGGTAATATAATAAGACTCTCCAAGCATATTCACGCCGAAGTTCAGCTGCGTTATTTCCGCGTAGTGTGTCTCTATACTTTTAAAGTTTTGTTATTACAAACCATTTTAACGTCAGCGTGGCGCTTAGTACTATGACGGAACATTTTACTGTTAAACATATTGCAATAACAACATAAGTCCACATTTAGTTACCAACATTCGGTCAGGACAGAACTTACTGCCATCATCGTCTCAGCGTTTACCCCTCCCTCACTGCATCTTCTGCTATGCCACTATCCGTACAATTATTATGGTTTCCATATTCAAACAACTAGATACACAAAAAATAACAACTACATCATGGGTTTTGATTATATATTTGTTTATATCTGATGTTGTGAACATTTATAGCAAATGACTAAAATTCCGCGTCCTAACACTAGTACATACATTACGGCGGTACATACATTACGGTACATGTACATTACGGCTTGATACAAGAATTTGTTTTGATATCATCTTCGTAGTTGGTTATTTTGGGCTCCATGTCGAGGACGCTCCGCTTGACTTCGACGTCCGTGCACAGCGGCTCGATGGACCACAGCACCACGGCGTACACGGCGTACAGCCCGAAGTACAGCGCGTACAGCAGCCCCGTCACGCACGCCAGCGCCGCCGGGTACACGCGCTGGTTCAGCTCGCTCTCGCCGCGCCACGACTCTTCGGTCCATGTTCGGAAGAATTGGCTGCATTTTCTGGAATGCAACTATTTCAGTTTAGAATACAGTTTATCTGGAATCTTCAAGGGATCTTGTATTTTTCACGAACGGAGCGCCAGTCGAGTTTGTGAAGGCACAACACACTCGGAAACACTTACATGTCTGCTTGCTTGCTTGCATGTATTGTATGTCTATATGCAGGGCCGTAGATTATCTACATGTTCGGGGCCTCCTACGGCCTATCTACATCATTGGAAATCTTAGAAAGGGTTAAGATTTAAAACCTAATAAGGCTAGCAGAACGTTTTTTTTAATGACTTTTGACACTGTAGGGTAATTTGCGTGCTATGTGTGCTACGAAATATCATTTCTTAAGCAGAAAACTAAAAGATAATTACCAACATCTACTTGTGTATTAATTCAACATACTGTGATCTGTGACGATTTTGATTTTGGGAGTCGGACACGGGCATCAGCATCACCGATTCGGTAAGGGTTGGCTTTACGGCCAAGACCCCATATGGTAACGGTGACTACAGGCACTTACTCCGTCCAGAAGAGATCCAGGTCCAGCTGTATACTGCGAAATGCTAAGAAAGTAGATCGCAGCGAATCGTCTGTTAGTAACCATGTCCTGACCGGCTGAACAAGCAGACGAAACGTGCACGTGCATTTGGCTCGCGAACGAACCCCGGTCTGGACACGGCTATATAACAGGAACGCTGTGAACGTATGTGTTCAGCAGTAGGATATAACAGAATAGATTTAATGTGACTCACCTGAGAGCCGGTAGCGCCCGCTCCAGTACGCTCACAAGGCAGTGCAGCATATGCGTAAGCACCAACACCAGCACCCACACGCACAGCAGGTACGGTGGCCAGCGGAAACTGCCCAAGGCGGCTGCCGGAAACACAGGCGACACAGGCGTTGAGCACATCATAGCCCCTTGTACGGAATCGGAAAAGATAATATAAAAGCCTCTTATTATGGCCGCGAATGCTAGGGTTTAGACATGTGCAAGTTTAAGCCTTTCTTGCTACATATCCAAGATATGACAACTCAATCTGGGATAGGTATGGTTCCCGACTAACTATATCTGGCTACCATTTTTACACATCAGTGCCTCGGAACGCACGTTAGGGCTAGCGCCTATGCTATAAGTATCGTGTCTTCGTTGGCCCTTTCGCCGTCGGTTTCGGTCGTCATACCAAAACTGGACAACGAAGCTTTTGTATTGTAAACTTTAAGAGAGGGAAGGACCTGAGAGTCTTAATCAGATTAGGTTAAGATTTTGGCATCTCTTCCCGTTATGTTGGTAAGAGACTACCAAGAAATGATAACGGGGACACATACGCAACTTATGGCAATATACCCAAGATAATTTACTGTGGCAGTCTGCAAAAGTAAAAACAAAAGAGTTTGCTATTTCAAATATACTCCAAAAATTCGTGCTAGTGTTCTTGATCCTTTCCAATAGCGACATTCAATTCAAGATACAGCATGATTAAATGCATATGTTTGTTCCACCAAATATTTCACTTCTAAAGTGTACTAAAACCATAAGGGAGGGGGACTAATTTGATGCTCGCGCGCCTCGCCTAGTTTCTCGTTCTGTATTCGTTTGGTTTCAACACACTTATATTCTCTGTCCATTGCTCGAAAGTACCCCTTAAAGTAGGTTTAATTTATAAAGAGTAGGATGAGAGGTAGTGACCTTGTACGAGCGCGCGGTTTCCGGAGCCAGCCACTTCGACGTCGGGTCTCTGCACCACCTCTAGCGAGCGCACACGGCGGCGCGCCTCAGTCAGGCGCAGCGTGTGCTCCGACGTGGCACGCGTGCGGGTGTCCGACGTACGGTCCGAGCGGGATGTCTGCTCCGACATTGTATTTCAATCAGACCCCATAAAATTAATTCCAAAACTCTCTTATTATACATCCTCATTTACGCATCCATCCAATTACTATGTGCTCCACACAATAATCGGATTATGAGATAAATTATAATGTACCCAAGGAAAGCCTTTCTTGGTTTGTCAGTTAAGAAACCGCAAATAAATCAATTGGTAGTTAATTCAATAGATATACAAAACCAAAGTGTTAACTGTGTATTAGTTCGAGAATAGCTCATGCCGTGGTGAAAAGATTAGCCAGTCTGCAAGGTTGGTAGCGGGGCTGACGACCGTGCGTGCTCAGCAAGGTCGGTAGCGTGGCTGGCTGCCCAGGGAGCGCCGGGCATACTTAGGTATCGTCACTCGTGCGGGCTTCTGTTTATGCACCCCAATCGTAGCAGTAAACAATATTGTCTACATACCGTAGGTGTAATCTTGACGTAAGACATGCTTTTGTCTTTAGCCTTCTCCTTGTCTTTTTCATCCATATTCTCTGTTTTGACGTTGAGCTCCGTCTTTGTAAAAGACGAATGGTCACCGCACATGCTGTAATGAAATATACCTACTTTAATATCAAGACAGCTTTTTTTATCAGGCTAACGGCCAATATTAACCGATCTCAATCCAAAATTTTAAGATAGACGTAGGTATTGTAGGTTTTTGGCAGAAATTCAATAGAAGAAATGTCAAAACCTACATCAATCCATAAATTTTGGATTGAGATCGACTATTAATATCGGCTGTTAGTCAATATTATGTTTCCATTCGGATTAGACTATTGCAGTCTTTTCTGGAATAAAGGGAATCAAGCACAGGCTTTTGTCACTCCACAGTTTAGGTATGAAAACATGCCTTCGCGCCGCTGCACCTCCGAAGTGCGCCTTGACGCTTTAGTTAGGGAGTGAGGTTTCTGTACGTAGTACTATTTATTGTTTTGTGCTAAGCATAGTAACCTTTCCTTGTCCTCGTTTCTATATTCGTTGGTCATGGTTGTGAAGTCGTTCAGTTGTGGTAGTACCTAAGAGATAGTACTTACACCATATCGGACATATTCGGCGCATCGCTCTTTGTTGGCTCCATATTTACGCGGGGCTTATACCCTAGTGCGTTTTCATTATAAAACAACGGAATTTTTATATTAATATAAAATAAAATGTGCGCGGACTATATATTTTTATGTCAAATTACAGTGACAGTTGGCACGTCATAATATGACGTTCTATTTTTAATTTCGGTGCGATTACGGTCTTGTTTTTTAATTGGTAAAAAGTTTTTCTACATTTTGTGGGCGGAATGATAAGTTTTTTTGAGTCGCTACAAGCGAATGTGCGACAGAGATGTGTCGCTTGGGAGTTTGTTGCGCCGCTTCTAACACTAGGACGCGTTGGAGGGCGGGGGTTTTTGGAAGCTATCTTTTATTGTTTGACATTCAAAAAACAGTAATTGATTTACAGAACTGCCGCAATAACTTGGCCGCCCTGATAAGGTGGTTGGGCAATGAATTTTTAGGAACAAATGGCTAATAATTAACTTAAAATTATCTTTGGACTGGCCATATTTTAAGCAGTTTCTTTGATATTTTTTACAGTAAGTAACTGTTTACTTCCTGAGTTAACATGCGCGAAAGTTCGAAGAGCCTATGTTCAGGGGGGCCAAGTGTGTGAAACTTTGAGGTCCTGTGAACATAAATAATAATTTCTCCCATATTCACAATAATTGACGTCCAAATCAAAACAATATTTTTATTCCCCAGATACGTTACCTGCACGGCCGCTGCCTCCGTTTGGAGAGCTGTCGCAAGGCGCTGGTGTGGCAAAAGAGGTACCTACAGCGGGTGTTAGCCGGATATACAGAGCTTGAGAAGAATCTGCGACTACCCTCGTCCAGAGTGCCTGAGGTCAGCAGGGGAAAGAAGCGGTTCAAGTAAGATAATGTTTCATTAATCATATTAATGTTTTGTATTAGATGCCATTGTTTGTAGCCTTAATACTCGTATATATCACTTCTATCTAATGTGCCTTTTCGATAATCTCTGACTATGATCACTTCTTTTTATTCAGAGAAAAATAGCATAATGATGATGATGACCGATTTGTCAGTGCGATAGATCAGATAAATACGTCGAACCGCTTATAAAATCTTACTCTATCCTTACCCAGCTGACTTAAGTTATAGCATCTTGGTGATAGGCAATTAACATCGTCAGATCCAATCAGACTTGTGACGTCAGCACTGCGGCCCATAGACCTCGCCTATACATTTCCAAGATGTACACAATATAGTCGTTTGTGTCGTGCAGGTGTATAGCGACGGTAGTGGTGATAGTGCTCCGCATGGATTTCCTGGTGCGCCGTCGTCAGCACGTGCGCGCGCTGTCCGCTAACTGCATCCTGCGCACGTCGCGGGACACCAACGTCGTCAGGAATACGCCGTGAGTATACCAATAGCACAGTCTAATAATCTATACAGTCGTTCGACGAAGACGTCTAGACTGGTCAATCGTGCGGGGGGCAAGGGGGCGAGACGCGGGAAGAGCGAGCCCGAGTTACACACGCCATTTTGTTAGTAACTCGGGACATATTTTTAGGGGTTGTCGCGCGCATGTTTTGATGTTTGTAGTTATGTTATTTTATATTATTCGAGTAGGCAAAAATAACCAAGGTAAACAAAATGGCGGGCGTAAGATATAGGCCTAGTAAGAATTTAAGAAATGTATTACTCTATGGAAGTGTAATTTTAATCCATGCAATAATTTAATTAATAATTTATGAATTGTTAATAATATCTTTGAAACGGTGAGTCATACATCAAAAATAACCAAAATTTTGGTCTCCTTTAAGAAACCCCCGACATGGGCTCCCTAAGCTGATCTCTCGGTCACCCATCCATAAAATGACCTCGATGTCAATTGCTTTACTTTTAGCTTATGAAAATAGTCCTGGTGAATCTGCAACGCGTGATTATGGAGACATGGGCTCCCTAAGCTGATCTCTCGGTCACCCATCCATAAAATGACCGCGATGTCAATTGTATTACTTTTAGTTTACGAAAATAGTCCTGGTGAATCTGAAACGCGTGATTATGGACAAGTGGACTGTTGAGTGTCGGTATTGAAACCCAAGATGGCGGGCATTATTTTTGAAGTGAAACTTCTTAGACGGCGTCCGATTTTTATGGGAGAGTAGACAAGGATGAGAGTTCAAAATTGATCTAACATACTTAAATAAATGATTATTACTATATTATTGACTATTATTGAGTTGTGACAACCCTAGCCTTTATACCCTTCCGCGACATTGTCTAGACGTTTTCGGCTTTTACTACAAGATCAACGGCGTCGCACTACTGTACTTCTTTATACTGTGCCAATAGCCTGTTTCTTATGATATCAAAACATGGAACATCGGAAAAAAGTGGATAATTCTGTGCAGTTATTATAGCTCGGGAATAGGTCATCCTTCTCAACTTCTTAGTCGTTCAATTGAATTAATTAGTTGTTTAGCAGTTCAATAATTATATTGGCATGATAAAACCACAGTTTCCGACTAAGCATTTTAAGATGCATCTCCTCCATCACAGAAGGTAATATGAGACATTATCTGTCAGAACCGTCCGTCAGTCCTCTACGCGCATTAGGACTAGCTTTTAAAGCCATTGTTTGCAAATTGAATGCATTACAACGACATTTTTAATTGCAGAACAAGTCAGGTGTACGGCACATCTCCTCCGTCCCGCTCTTGTCCCACAGCGTCAGTAGGGCCGCGCTCGTCCGCCGACACGCTCGCCCGACGCGTGCTCAAACACGAGATGAGGCTCAACCTGCCGGCCTCGCCTGGACGTGAGTTATATGATGTTTTACCTTACTTTAAGCTCCACGACTTTTTCTCCAACAATTTGATATAATGTAAGGTCAAGACACTGTTTAATTCATACGTAAACAGTGTACAAATCCAAACACCGGGCTGCTACTAAGAAATTCCACACGGAAAAACCCAATAACGCTTTGCCCGACCTGGGGATCGAACCCAGGACCTCAGATCAGTAGTCGCGTTTGCCACCACTAGACCAACGGCTCGCCCCCTATTATATGGGACAAACATAATGGCGTAGTGAGGGTGTTACTATACACCTCTGCCCAACCCTTCGGGGAATACAGGCGTGATGTTATGCTATGTATGTAAACAGTATAAAATGTTACTGCTGTCGCAGTAGAGTCTAAAAGTCGTTGGTCCTGCTTCTAAACTGTATTTGCTAGACAGATGCAGTATCTGCAGTCTACACAGATATCTTTAGCTTAACTTGACAATCAAAATATTTGTGAATGTCCGTATAACGGTTTCCTTCCACTGTTTACAGTTGGTGATTTTGTCAGAAGATCGCCGTACGCAACAAACTCACCACACGATGACTCATTTATCCTAAGGTAAGTTATTTTACTTTTAACGTCAAAAATTTTTAAAGCCGAAGTTACATAGTTTATTTAAACTTCACAGTTCACCTCGCGGCGAAGTAGCAGCCGCGTATCTAAACAAGTTAGAGCTAGTGAGTCGCTGCCTTAACCACGCGATGGATGCCTCGCGAGACGTGCCTTGACGTGACTTGTGACTTCACACGCGCCTTTACACTCTTCAGACTGACATTATGTCTTAGGCTTTGTTCTAACTGAGTAGCGCGTTACATTGAAGCAGCGAATTGCGTAAATATTAGCATATCCACCGCGCATAGTGTGTCTATTACACTTTCATCCCACGCCAAGTGATTTTTTTTATAGAGACGCAAATTATCGCAGCGCAATGCAACGCGCGGCCCAGGTGGGACGATGAGTTTTATACTGACATGTTAAGTTTGAATTTTCCGGGTTTTTGACGAATTTTTGAGAGAAAGAAAGCTTTGGGTGAATGTCAATGTTTGTATTAATTTGATTTTTATTGGGTAAACTTAATTTCGACATCGTTAGAACGTCGGTTTAAATTATTACTGACTGAGAAGAAATCTATAAAAAGTTAACTCAGTCTGAAAATTGACTAGACTCTGTCTACATAAATTGATCTGCAAGAGAATGAAACGGATCCATTCTTAATATCTCATGACAAATTAAATCTTAAAGTGATTAAATATTCGAATTTTGTAAAGCATTTCAATATTTCACAATGCATTTCGTGGCCAGGTTAGTGATAAGTATTAGATTAGTGCCAAATTCATTAGTTTGTGTTACTTAATTTATTTTTTAGTATTAATTATGTAAATTGACTCCGTTCATTGGGGTGTGGCTGTTAACTACAAAATATTTAACGGAAGCAATATAATAGAAATTATGTATAGAAAACAATTTAATGTCGTGTTCAAACATGAATTTAATTGACAACCTCAAAGAAAGAAATAGGTATTTATAATACATCGGCCACATCGCAACGAGCGGAGTTATTTGGAGGACCTAATTCCATGTGTTTCGGTTGTTACCACTCCGCCTATTTGTTTTCCTCACGTTTGGTATGTGTGAGTAAGAGGGAGGAGTGTATGTCATGCCTCGAGTCGAGCCCTTGCCTTACACAAAGTAATAACCGTAGTAACCTTCAGTCCAATAGACTTGTAAATAGATCTTTAGATGTATGTATTTTTGACACGAATAAATTATTGGGTAAATTGATGTATTACTAGGGTTATTTTTCTATATATAGATAGAATTAAAAGGATGATTATATTGTGCAATTACCAGCCTTTTAGTTACATTAACGGAAATGGCCCTTATAATATAAATTAAGTATTTTCGAACGTCCTCGAACAATTTGTATCATATTTTTGTAAATGTAAAGTTGTTTGTTGATTCTGATATTATAAAGTTACTGAAGCTGGTCTCAACTTTATCACACGGCAAGTGACTTACATGATGTGGATGTGTTTAAATATAATGTTTTACGTATAAATGTGTTGTGTGATAAATATGATGTTAGCTTAAAATAATTACTTTTTTCGAGGTTGCCTTGATTTGAGCAAATCTAAAATCACATACATAATCAGAGATAGTGCCTTATGCAATTCAGTTCACTTCGCTTCGAGGCACACTTACCACGAGGCAGCCTCGAACAGAGCAACTTAACCCTACCATAAGGCTATGCCAGCCAGCACAAATTCATGCCATCTATAAATAATGTTTAGAATAATATTTTAGTTTAACGTTTGACGTAAATCCTTAGTTTATAAATACGAACGCACAGTACAAGCTAGTTTAAGTTAGTTTAACGCGACACGAAGTCACGACCGATACGAACGTTCCGTCTAAATGTTTTGATAGCTCATTTGTGCGCGCGAGAATTTTACGCTTTGATAAAAGTAATGTTTTTGTTTATTTAGTTTTTGATTAAATTATGTCCCCCTATGTTTTTTTTCGTTTGGAATATAACTTCTAAATCTCCTACACTCTTTGTTGCTCTCTAAGAAAATTCGACAAACATCGTTTGTGTTATAAACATTCCTATTATTTTCTGAAGTTGTAAATCTCGTGCAAGCAAGAAACGAGTGGGAGGGTAGAGGAGCTGTCAAGAATAATGTTATTTGATTGTAAAACAATTGCTATTGTGGAAGCGCACTACTCGACATTAACAATTCAAGAAATATTATATCATGTAATTTTAGAAGTGACAAACCGAATGGCTGCTACCTTGAAACATATTCAATCGATACCTTTCGAGATTAATCCCCAATCATATAAACGAAGAAACTAGACATACCTTTATTTATTAAACAGTATTGATATATTTTGACGTGAAACAATAGCATTTGTTAAAACGCTAGACAATATTTTGTAAGCCAAAGCAAACGAGAGTATTACGATAGCTGTGTTTATATGCGATTCCAATGTATGAGAGAGCAAAGTACATTATATTGTTAGTTCGAGTTGTTTATATTCACTGTTAGAGTATACCACTGTTACATTTGACCGCTAATAAAAGAATATACAGAAGAACATGAATTTAAACATTTTTAATTTCAACTTTTCAGATGTCTCACACGAGTAGTTGTGTTGTTGGGTATGCAAGTATGGATTCGGTTTATGTTCTGTTGAAAGAGATAACGTTATCCGATTGGATAATTCTGTCTCTCTCTGTTTCTCTCAATGTAATGAGAGATTTGGTTACGTTGGGTATTATGTCTATTAGCCGTCAAGTGTAACAGTGTAATCACAAATCCTGCACATAGGTCACCAAACTCCAACACCTTATAAATGTATCATAAGATGATTGTAATATTTTTGAAAATTATTGAAATACATGTCTACACTCATTGCGACCAAAGATTTAAATTAAGCTCTAGTATAGTTTCAAAATTATTATATTTTAAGTAAAAAACACTGTTTACGACCGAAACAAGCTTTACTACATTTCACTTACAATTTGAGACCACCAATTTTCTAGTCACACTCGAATAACATCACACACGTGCCATAAAAGCTCTCTAAAGAGACCTAGTACACATTTACGACTTAGCTGTGCGTTTTTGCGACAAAACCGTCGCAATTGAATTAATGCAAAAGTATTTGTAATTTGGATAATTATGTTTATTTTAAAGCAGTCATTCAAACGCACACCTAAGTCGCAAATGTGTGACAGTTCTGCAAATAGATAAAACACATTCTAAAGTTATTGATAATTATGATAATAAAAACTAAATATTTTCTAAAAACGTCGTTTCATTTCGTCCCCGTCTGCGGTGCACATCGACAGGTATCTTTCGTGCAAGGTATTACCACGATCGGGGGCAGGAAAAAAGTTGGCTGAAAAAAGTATTATGTTAATATTATGGTATAGGTCAGGAAAAACATTTAACCTTTTAACCGCTTGAGTCGCATTTCTGCGACAAATATTTCCGTGCCCCTACCGCGCGTGTCGTATTTCTGCGGCAGAGAACATGTATGGTTTTGGTCCTATGAACTACGTGGTACAACTAAAACGATTATTCAATAGAGATATGATTTACAACAATTACTTAAAATTGTTTCATAGCTCTAAGTATTGTATTTATTGTAGGTATTATTTTATCGATTCGTAGTCGCGTGCTAGGGGCACGACAATTGATATTAAGCCACGCGCTTAAAAGGTTAAAGAAGCATGACCACTTTTATCCACCTCCAAATTCCTCCTCTGCAGCCCATTAGCTGGTGCAGCTCTCTTGTAGTCAGTGTCTTCTCGTTTCTCAGTCTTAGGTTTAGACGGCCCCGGCTGCAATAAAAAATATCAAAACTATACTGCTTTGTGTTTTGGATGGTATTGGGTGTGGGTCCCGAGTTACCATACTGCACCTTGGGACAAGAAATTCGAGCAAGTTTTGATCATGACTGACTAGCGGCCCGTCCCGGCTTCGTACGGGTGGACATTTTTTTCGTTTTTGCAACATTTTTCATTTATGCTCCGCTCCTATTGGTCGTAGCGTGATCTATACTAATATTATAAAGAGGAAAGATTTTTAGATTTTTGTATGTAACGAATAAACTTAAAACTACTAGACCGATTTCAAAAATTCTTTCGCCATTAGAAAGCTACACTATCACTGAGTAATATAGGCTACGGGCAGAGCCGTGAAGACACAGCTAGTGTTATATAACCTATAACCTTCCTCTATAAATGGACTATCCAACACAAAAATATTTTTTTCAATTCCAACCAGTAGTTCCTGAGATTAGCGCGTTCAAACAAACAAACTCTTCAGCTTTATAATATTAGTATAGATTGAGACCTTTTTCTTTATTTTTATCACATGACACTGAGAATGTCAAATGTCTGTAACAAACCTTCGCGATGGCTTGCAATCCATCCTTCCTGTCAGTCCCGGGCGCGTCCTCCAGCGCGTTGTGGTGAGTGCGCGGCGGCGGCGGCTCGGTGTAGCCCTTGTCGGGGCGCGACCCGTCGACCGGCGCGTACCTTTTGAAGTGCTCCTGCATCGATTTTGGCAAGTCCGGCATCGGGTACAGGCGGTATAGCTTGCAGTATGCCTGGCGAATTAATAATGGACATACATTTTTGATCCGGAGACATAGATATAATTTTTTGTAGGATCTTTCAAAACCAAGCACAGGTTAAGAGGAAACGCGGGCTGCATATTATTAATAATTTCAATAGGTTTTTAAGCGATCTATTTCCGTCCCACCCCTCACGCAAACCTTCCCAATTGAGCACGAAAGAGACAACTGCATCTCGGACCGATTTCTCCTGTGCAATATTAGCGAAATCGTACTTTTGTATTTCCCTGTTTCCTTCGTCAAATCTAGACCGATTTTAATATTTGTTTCTGTAATAATTGAAGAAAGACTTTGATTATGTCTGTATGTTTTTCTTTTATTTTTTATATTTGTAAAATTTGTTTGCCAGATGTTTGAAAACGATGGTAAAACCGGTCGATTTGTGTAACATTTAAAAGTTTCTTGACAAAAACAAAACATAGGGACATAGTGGTGGTAGATATACATCATATGGTAAACAATATTTGCTCTAGTGACATTATCCAAGGAGGAAACTGAGGAATACGCTTGTATGAAAAAATGCCGACCGCATTTCCTTTTAAGATGTAGTTTGTTTGACTTTGAAAGAAAGAAGTATATAAGTAAGATATTAACGAGCGATACATGAAGAAGAAAACCTCTATTCTGCAATTATTTCATGGGAATGGCGGTACGAAAAAAGCTAAAGATTGTAAGTAACATTAACGGCACTTTAGAGAACAGTTTAGAAACGGTCGAATTTGGAAGCAACAAATGACATAGAAAGAGATTAAAAATTTAAAAAACCCCCGACGCAAACAAAAACGAACTTTTAAAAAGCCAAAAATAATAGTATCGTTGAGCCATCAAATTCGATTGAGTAACACCTATTTAAGGTCTAACGTTATTAATCCGAAATATTTAAGGAGGTGAATCTATAGGTTTGAAACATGCCTTGTAGTAAATAGTAATATAATAATTTAAAAAAATTACACCTTTGCTAAATTTAATTTTAATAATGTTGGTTTCACTTGGCATGAAACGTTTCCTCAATGAATGAATGCGCGCGGGGGCGGGCTCTAGTGCTTGTCGTCCGAGTTCTGAGTCTCCCTCTCTCTCTCTTACTCTGTTGTCAAGTGGCGGGCGGCACTGGTGCATCGTCGTACCGCCGAAACTCCGGTTCCCGCGCAAAAATATCAAACGCTCTGCGTAGGTCATTAATTCAGATCAGCTGCGTCGGAGTACGTACCATTGATAGATCTTATCAGAAATCCTAATTCTAAAATTGATAGTTCGACTGATTAATTAGTTACCTACTCACTCATTAGCCTACCTAAGTACATATTGCCGCCCAAACTCCGGTTCCCGCGCAAAAAAATCAAACACTGCGTAGGTCATTGACTCAGATCAGCTGATTCGGAGTACGTACCATTGATAGATCTTATCAGAAATCCTATTTCTAAAATTGATAATTCGACTGATTAATTAGTTACCTACTCACTCATTACCATTGATAGATCTTATCAGAAATCCTATTTCTAAAATTGATAATTCGACTGATTAATTAGTTACCTACTCACTCATTAGCCTACCTAAGTAAGTACATACGTACGTACTCAACATAATAGCGGCATAGTAGGTACAGTGGCTTGGCGCGACTAGGGCGGTCGCAATTGTCTATCTACTGTACCCCTGACTGTATCCCTTAGTACCTACTTATGATTTAGCTACTAAACGTCCTACTGTCTGATTCAAATTCTCCATCACACTTTATCAGGCTTTGGACTGACAAATTATTGACACAATAATTTGATTTAGATACCTACCTACCTGTCGTGTTTATTTGTACCTACCTACTTTGCATAGGTAGGTACTTAGTTATAATTTTTTCACGAGCAGGATAAAGAGTTCACGGTAGCTTAGCGGTTAAATCGACTGGTGTTCTGAACCAAGTCGCAGGTTCAAAACCGGCTCGTGAGAGATTTTTTTTTCCCCAATTTAACTTTAGAGTTCGCCTCGCTTGGGTTGTCCTAGGTTAGCAATGGAAATAGACAAGTCGCGACGCGACACAATGCACAACTGATTGCCGCGATGTCAATAAGTAGGTAGTGCGTTTTTATTGTAACAATGGTTAAGAAGGTACAGAGCCCCTAGCATGAGTTTTTGCCAAATCGTGTAGTTAACGTTATCGTTTCGTTATCGACAAATTTTGTATGACAATTTTACTAGCGCCACGTGTGCGTATTTGGAACTAAGCAATCGGTAGCACAGGTTTTTGACAACCGTTTTCGAATAGTTATCGAAAAGTAAACGTCACGTTATCGCACCAAATGTATGAGAATCGGTAGCACGAGTTTTCATTTTGACATTTAGTTTCGAGTTTCTCGATAGCTGGGTCGAAACCAATACGATAACTATCTCACTGACTTTTTCTTAGTGAGAAACCTAACCTACAAGAATGTTTTTTGAAATTATAAGGTTTTAAAGTGTAATAATGGCACAAAGAGGAAGACACGCAGGGTATTATTATTTTGCCTTCCGTTTAATTGATGACGCTAGAAGAAGAAGTGAAATGAGGTTAGTAAAACTTACCTATTTTTTGTTTATAAACACAATAAATTTCTTTTGATAAACCATTTTTGTAACTTATTGTAACTCTTATTACAGCTTGATAAAACAACAGATTCGTCTTCGAAATATGATGGATCCATTAAATATTAGTGAGAATGAATTTAAAAATAGGTACAGGCTAAACAAAGAAGCTTAAATTCCTGTGTAACGAGGTACGTTGCAAAAGTGGTCTCAAGTCGACCCAGAGAATAACTATGGAGCACAAGGTACCTACCAAATTATATTTTATTATAAAACAGCAATAGAATTATTGCAATGTACCAAAATCAAATCATGTACACCTTTTTTATTGCCGAAAGCATTTTCATTCCCTGAATTTGCAAATTGTAAGTTTATAATGTTTCCAAGATTGTTCTTGGCTATATCCGCAATAATCAAGGATTTAAAATATATATTCTTCAACAGGTTTGTGATAGTGATTGCAACATATTAAATGTCAATACAAAATATGGTGGAGCCACATGGTGCATTTATCTGGGAAAACAGCCAGGTCAATAGATATATGCAGCAGTTGTATAATAACAATGAGCATGTGTGGTTACTGGGTATGTAATATTTGATGTTATGTACATTTACTGAAATATTGTAATTTCACTGAAAACTAGATTAAATAAGGTTTATTTGTTACAGGTGATTCTGGATACCCACAAAGACCTTGGATGATGACTCCTATTCTAAATGCAATTGAGGGAAGCCCTGAAGCCAATTATACAACTATTCACAGCAAGGCCCGGGTAGTCATTGAAAATACTTTTGGCAGATTAAAAAACAGGTGGAGATGTTTAAACAAAGACCGAGCTCTGCACTACACACCTGAGAAATGTGCAAATATAATAATAGCTTGTTGTGTGTTACAAGATGCAAGATGTTGGTGGTGATGACCTAATGAGAGGTCAAGCACTGAGGACCTTACTCATTAGTAGGATTAGAATTAGATTTTTTCTGTTGTTTAAGTTATAGATTTTCAGTTGTACCATGTTTTTAAATTGATGTTCAAAAAGAACTAAATAATTCTAGTCTATTTTGAATAAATGAGTTTTGAGTTTATCCCTATCAAAATGTAAGTTATTATTAGTATATTTTTTTACCCTAACCTGCATTGTTCTCAAATAATTTTAAGTGACTACATTGTAACAATACCTGATTGTACTTACATGAAATTATTTTAAGAGATAAATAAATAAATTAAAATAAAGAGTAAATAATTTATTTATTTTACTATAATTAAAACAGTCTTATACCAATTACAATCATTGATATGATAAGATTGTACATAATAAAAAAACACCAATGATTTAAAAATAACATTTATTTAACACACATCATCACAGCTCCCCGAAGGGTTAGGCAGAGGTGACTATTTATTTTTAAGTCTCATTTAATAGGGGGTGAGCCTTTTACCAGGCTGAAATCCAGACTCTGGGCTGTGACTTAAAAATCGCCCATCCTGTCATCCATGCTGTCTTGCCCTCTCCTTCACTGTTTAAGACGGTAGTGAGCTCCTTCCACCGTTCATTGCACCACTGGCGCTCTCGGGGCCCACCAGAGGGTTTTGACAAATCTTGTTTGCCCTTTTTCTTTCTATCAATGTACAATAAAGTATATCTATTATTGAATAGTTAATAGTAAACATGATTCTTGATTTCATTTCACTTCATTCCTTCCTTCCGTGATGTATTTACTTTTCCATAAATTCCACCATTAGGAGGAATTGGGTGTGTGTGACTCGTCCTTGTCGACATTTTATGTTAATAACAACAAACACAAAAGTATTCTAATTTTCAAAACTTTTGATTTAACAAGCGTCAAACGTCAAACCATTGACGGGAGCGTTCGAAAAATCAAAACTGAACAAAAATTTATGTTTTTTTTTACGTTTTGATATTTTTATAAACATTTTTATCAGGTTTCCGAACGCACCATTCACTCCAAACCATTCCATTCGCTATTGGATTCTTGGCCTATAATAACTATAGTTAAGTTATAGTATCGAGTTAACGTAAGACGTTTATAAGAACTCGTGCTGCCGAAATACTTTACTATAGTATCGAAATCGTTTTCGTCTGGTATACACGTTACGATAACTACTCGATTTTGCTATAAACTCGTGCTAGGGGCTCTGTTTTCAAGCGTTGTTATTAGAACACAATAAAATTATACTTTACCACTTCGTGTACGCATAACGTTGCGTAAAAAACAACCCGCATTATTAATTAGACGACTCGACAACGTAGGCCACGTGTAGTAACATCTACTTTTTGATATTTCATTTGTTTCGCACTGTGTCGAGTCGCGTCGTATCGTTTCGCGTTGCCGCATTTGTCGCTCACTCACGTCGCGGCGTCGGACAATACGTCAAAGGGTTAAAACAATAATAAATAGGTACTTGCGTTGTCACACATTTTTACGAAGTCGTAAAAAATTATAATTGTTATAGGTTTTTACTGCATTGTAGGTAGGTAGACAGGTTAAATAGGCTTACAAATTATTACAACAATGATTTTGGCGTGTTTAAAAATTTGAATCAGTCTTATTTAATTTACAATGATTTAAATGTACATACCTAACAACTATTTTATTTACACTAATTGCTGCACATATCCGCCTTGCTGTTGGACACAGAGGGCGGCACGCTTTATGACATGTTCTTGCACGCGCACTGAAGTGTCTCTGTCACTACTCATCACTGCGAAAGCATTCACAATCCGATTTCTTAGTTCCTCGGCACTAGATATTGTATGGCTATCATTACCATAAACTAGGTCTTTAGCCCTACCTCACACGTGAAAATCTAATGGCGTTAGATCAGGCGAGCGAGCTGGCCAGGCAACAGGGCCGCCTCGACCTATCCAACGATCTCCGTACTCGTTTGTTAGGTAGTCCCTGACGCGCCTATCATAATGTGCCATCATGTCGGAAGTACATTCGTTGCAGGCAGTCGTACGTCGCCGTGCTGTGCGTCGCGCTCAAAACCTAGAAACACGTGCGCTTGCGTGGGCGCCTGCGGGGGGACTATTGCCGCCGCGTCGCTAGCGTTTGATTTTCGGCTACGATCAATCAAAATAGGTAAACAGCGCGCGCGCGCCGCCGCCGCGCCGCCGCCGCGCCGCCGCTTCAATGGCGTGTAGGTACTACGTAGTAACTGGCGTGGATGGATGTAAAAAATAATAAAGAGCCAGTAAATTTATCGTTATTCAAGTCATTTAAAATTTATTTATTTATTAACAATTAAATGGATAAATAAGAAATTTGATGTTTGATATGAGTTCCTTAGCATTCATAGATGTAGGTACGTCTTAAAATATTTCGGATTAATAATGTTGGACGTTATATATTTTAATTACAGAAATTGATGGATGGCACGATAAGGTTTGCTCGTTGAAATGGCGATATAATATCGCGTCGGGGTACCGCTAAAGTAAGTCAGCCCTTCATTTAATTGACCATTTATTAATTTACTAGCTAGCTAATTTACTTAGCGGTACCCCGACGTGATATTATATCGCCATTTCAACGAGCAAACCTTATCGCGCCATCCATCAATTTCTGTAATTAAAATATATAGGTGTTACTCAATCGAATTTGATGACTCAACGATACTATTATTTTTGACTTTTTAAAAGTTCGTTTTTTTTTACGTCGGGGGTTTTTTAAATTTTTAATTTAATTTTTATTTTAAACTTTTTAAACTTAGTATTAGGTTAAAAAATTTAAGCTTACTTTTGGCAATAAAGTAATACACATTATGCGTCTAAGAACCCTACCGCAGCTAACAAAACAGCTGATAACCTTGAAATGGCTGAACCGATTTTAATAAAACACCAACACAAGTCTAAGATCACTCGCTAGAAAACCAGCTTTCAAATAAAAAAAACCGCACTCAAATCGGTTCACCCGTTTAAGACCTACGGTGCCACAGACAGACACACACGCAGACAGATAGACACACATAGCGGTCCAACTTATAACACCCCTCTTTTTGCGTCGGGGGTTAAAAAGGCACTGCCATAGTAATTGGACTCACCTCGATGGCTCTGTGCAGCGCGTAGTCAGGCCGGCCGTGCTCGTGGGCCTCCTGCAACAGACCGGCGGCGTGAGACAGCAGCTTGTTGTCAGCATCCCTTAGTTTCTGCTCAGCTAACTCTCCGTAGAAGTAGCGAGACTCTGCGAGCTCCCTAGCCTCGCGATCTTCACGTTCTTTCTGGAAGTAATTTTTAAAACCTGTTGAAACTAAACTTTAGTTAACAAAAGAACGGAGGGTTTTAACTGGAACACAAAAAGTAAACTTAACACGACCGACGTCCGGCCTGCTATGACTAGTTTCGAGAAATGTGGCTGTTATGTACTTACCCACAATCTTAGAATTTCTTCTCTGTACTCTTTAATCTTGCGTTCTTTCTCCTTTCGAAGTTTCTCCTGGAAGTCTTCGTACAGTTCCGCGTTCTTGAATCTGATAGGAGAATGATAATGTTTATGTTCACCCAGAAACTCAAGTCAACTCATTAATTGAATAAAACTATCTTGACGACATTGACGCAGCGCAGCGTGAGTTCCCTTACGCGGTTCGGGCGAGTCCCCTCATTTTAAAATGATTTGCCTGATACAGAAGTGTCAAAATCTTACCGTTACTACCTATGCCATTAGTAACATGGTCAATGCGAGAGGAGGGAGGGTCCACTAATAGAGCCTCCACGAGTAACGATACTTAAGCTTGTAAATCTGGCGCACCCTGGACAGTCAGCCTCGCTACCAACCTTGCTGACTAATCTTTTTACCACTGCATAAGCTATTCTCGCACAGCTGGTGCTGAGACGAGAGAAGAAGGGGTAAAAGTGTACACAACCATCAGCTTTACAAACGTCAACATTGCCCGCACGTCCTTCACCCTGGGTATGGATGGATGGTAATTCTGTCAATAACCATCCCGACTCTGCAGACTACACGTTAAACCCGCGATCGTGGGTAGCAACGTCATGGAACATCTTCAAGAAACGGTCTGCCATGTCAAACTGCGTGGCACTTCATTACTTGTCTTTAAGAGGAAATGCGGTCGGCATTTAGTCCATACAAACGTATTCCTCAGTTTCTTTCTTGGATAATGTCACTAGAGCAAATTTTTTTTACTATATGATATACCTATATATCTACCACCGCTATGTCCCTATGTTTGATTTTTGTCAATAAATTAATTATTAAAAGAACTAGAAGCGTTTAAATTTTACAAAAATCGACCGGTTTTACCACCGTTTTCAGACATCTGGCAAATAAATTTGACGAATGTAAAAAATAAAAGAAAAACAAAGACAACCAAAGTCTTTCTTAAATTATTACAGAAAAATATATTAAAATCGGTCCAGATTTGAAGAAGGAAACAGGGAAACACGAAAGTACGATTTCGCTAATATTGCACAGGAGAAATCAGTCTGAGATGCAACTGTCTCTTTCGTGTTCAATTGGGAAGGTTTGCGGGAGTAATGGGATGGAAATAGATCGCAAAAACCTATTCAAATTATTAATATTTTGCAGCCCGCGTTTCCTCTTAATACAAGGCAGAAGTGGGTACAAAAGCCTATAGTCAATAGTTGAGACCTGTTCATGATCTCCCACTGGCGCGTGGTGTTAAACTCGTGCAGTTTTTGTTGTTGGTCGCGCAGGTATTGTTCGTGGCTTTTCTTCCTGTCTTGTCTGACTTGCTCTATCTTCTTACGTTGATTTTCACGACGGGCCTCGGCCCTGCAATATACCAATACAATAAGGAAGTTAATATCAGAGAATACACCCCCTGTAGGGGAACGAGATATTGTGTTTCGCCTACGAAAAGGAGGATCCTCCTACCAGGCGGAGTTTTGTGCCTGGCGGGCCACTGCCCAACGGTGGATGTTGGGAACTTGTATATATACTATCTGCGTGTCAAACTCTGATATCGCGATGCAGGATAGTTCGCATGTGGCGTGATAGATGCCGACACAACCCTATTAGTACCTCTTTCCTTCTAACCTTTTCTGACATAGTTGAGAAAAGAGTAGGAGGAAAGAGGTACCAGAGGTAGGTCGACTACCAGTCTAACCAGATGCGGCTGAATAGCAGTATTTACCCGGAGCGACTGGTTGCCAGACTTTCGGGCTTTAGACTACCCGTAACCACTGTCATAGGTATTCGCACGACACCCGGGACTGATGGTTGAACGTGCTCTCTAAGGTAGGTACGGAGGAGTCTCTATCTGGGTATGTACCTACATATTATAATACTTTGCTGGTCTTTGTTGAAGAAGAAGAAGATGAAAATTATTTATTCTGGACTCACACAGGCAGTTACAGAAACAAACACAATATAAAAAAAGAAAGGATAAAAAAGACTACCTGCACGAGGCTAAAAAGGGCTCCTATCTCAGAATAATGCTGCGACATTTACAAAAAAAATGTCGTAACGCTGGTTTTTAGATAGGACCATAGTGATGCCACGGGCAATAACGACACAAATAAATAAATAAATATGTTATGAACAATATTAAATTAGAATGCTACTAAATAAAAGCAATAAATGGTTAATTATAAACTTATATGTTGCGTTGTTGGACTTCCTCTAAAATCTGGCGCCGGTGTAGCGGTCAAAAACGCCGTTCTGTCTGGGGCGACTGGTATACTCACACAGCATTCTTCTCTTTACTGGCCTTTTCAAGCATGGCCTGATCGTTGGCTTCGCGCTTCGCATCACCAGTCTCCAACCTCTGGCTGATCTTCTCCAACACACGAAGCTTCTCGTTCTTCATCTGATAACAAATGACAAAGCTATAAATATCTTTGTTGGGTCTTAGATCAGTCAAAACAGTCCGTAATCATCCACTGCAGGACTTTACTTTCTCCAAGACTCGCATGGAAACTACTAAAGGGAAGGATTTAAGATCACGGTATGAATGTATGATTTCATTTCTCTTTTGACTCTCACGATACCCTACCTACTGATCAGTATCTTCATTTACGTGAAAACGAAATTCATTATAATAAGTATCTTTTAAACTAGGTACATATATACATACAATATTATCGCAACTAAATAAACAAACACTCCAAAGTCATGACAAAGTCACACATCTTGCAGCGCTGCTACCGACAGGTGCGAGTAAGTATCTTCTTTTTCCTGCCTATCCCACACTAGGTGAGGTCGGCACAACATGTATTTCGTAAATCCATGATGTTAACAGGTTTTGGCTTATTGTTTTATGACCGGCCGCCTGCCTGTCATCAACCCTCCTTGGGAATACTCGTTGCACCATCGCGCGGGTGACCTAATGTGCTTGCTGATATTATGCTTGTCAATCTTACTGCCGACAACTAAGCTAAGTTCTATGCGAGTAAGTATAATCTACTAGATATATTTTGCCTTCACGATTTGAGCAAATCGCAAGTGATGCAAACTCCAGGATACGTAGTGGTAAGATAAGCAAGGTTTAAGTGAGTTTGTGGCTGAACTGCGTTGTCTGCGCAACCGCAGCCCTCGTATACGTTTAGGCTTCGGCTTTGGTTTTTTCGATCTGGCTCGGGATCTAAGAATGATCCCTATGTGGTGGACGTGCTTGCGGTTACATGTACCTTGAAAACGCTTCCAATTTAAGCAGACGACAGATATCTTAATCTGATTTCCTTCCTGCTTTCTCTTCCTCTCGTTCCTGGCATAGGAACAAAACAAACTTCGACCGTCTCATCTTGTTTGCCGCATACATTTTAGCTATTCTAATCTACCAGGAGTAATTAAATAGAGTGAAAGATGACACAAGTTTTACTTACGTCAGCTTCAGTCTGAGCTCGCTTCTTCTCTATCCTGCACCTTGATTTGACCAGTACGTCTATCAGACGGTCATCCATTCTGTTGCGCGCTTCATGTTCGCGTTTCCTCGCCCTCGACTCCTCTCGGAAACGGTCAATGTCCCTGAAGATGCGGGCTTTGCCCTCTGCTCTCTGGAGAACATTTAAGAACGTGAAAAACGTTGAAGGTATAACAAATAAAGTTGGTTGTAAAAGACAAATTCTTCTATTACTCACTAGAACATGAGTTTTTTTCTTAGAGAAACCATAATTACAGCATTGTCTTGTTTACTCATGATAAAAAAGGTTGTTCTGTCAAATATTTTCCTAACTATGTTGGGGTCAGCTTCCAGTCTAACCAAATACGGCTAAATACCAGTATTTTACACGGAGTGACTGCCATCTGACCTCCGCAACCCAGTTAGATGGCAATGCCGATATCCTACGGTTAGACCGGTTGTCAGACTTTCGGGCTTCTGATTTCCCGTAAGGACTGTCATATGTATTCGTATGACACCCGGGACCGACTGCTTAACGTGCTCTCCGAAGCACGGAGGGGTCTGGATTCATAAAGAACGGTCACCCATCCACGGACCAACGGCGGCAAGCGCAGCTTAACCTCGCAAATCGTATGACCCGCGCGGTTGGTAATTAGCCATGAGCCCCTCATGATAAAACCTAAGTACCTTTTTTTTCTTGATTTAAACGGTGCTGTACCTAAACAAGAAGGAAGTGAAGACACAGTCAATATAAACTTATGAAAGTTTTGAAGCATCTCGAGTTCGAACCCAAGGCATGAACCTCTGACTTTTCGGATTCATATGCGTATTGTATAATTATCACTTGCTTAAAAAACGGTGAAGGAAAACATCGTGAGGAAACGCCTGAGAAGAAAATGCCTGAGAGATATTTCTCGACGGCATGTGAATCCAAATCAGAGGCCCATGGGCGGCATAAACTCTGACACCAGGCTAGTCACTAACTACAAAAAAGAAGAAGAACTTACGAACTGTGCTTCAAATTCTTTAATGGCCTCCATCTGTGCAGTTGCCTCCATGTTGTCTTTTTTTTGCAGTTCCAGTTCAGTCTCGTATTCATTGCGATTACGATCTGCCACCTCGTGTGCCCTGGATGTAACAACCTTGGTGTAAAATTTACAACTAAGTACTACTACTTCTTTACATAGTATAAAACAAAGTTGCTCCCGCTGTCTGTACGCTTAGATCTTTTAAACTACGCAACGGATTTTAATGCAGTTTTCAGCAATAGATAGTGTGATTCAAGAGGAAGGTTCATATGCCCCATACTAGTATCTACATTGCACCTGTGCGAAGCCGGGGCGGGTCGCTAGTTTACATTATAAGTAAGTATATACTTAGATGGAACAGGTCACAGGAACAACATGAGACCCACGGATGCCCCTCAGTTAAAGAGCAAAATTGACAAATCCGTTATTAAGACCTGTCGTTCTATACAAATTGGAATTGGAAGAAGACGGATAAAAGTACATTGCATGTAGCGAGAAGAGAATTTTAAGATGAATGAGTGGAGTGACGAGAATAGAAATACGTATATTAGAGGGACTTTGTCGATGGATGGAGGGGGAGAGGGACACCAAAGAAAAGATGGGTGGATTGTGTAGGAGTAAATGATAAGGTGACGGCTGACAGAGAGAGTACAAGCTTTAGCAAGGCTTATTCTACTTGGGCGATATTTCTTAGGGCTCCGGTTGGAAAAAAATTAAACGATGAAGCCAGCAGATGACTATGTATCATAATGCCTTTCACACATGAGGTAACGGCAACGCAACCTAAACCAACCAATGTTCTCACACGGCGCGTTGCAAACTGTAACGATTTCAGTCATATTTCACGGTATCGTTCACCGAGCACACGTCCGTAAATACGTGTCCTGACATGACGACATTTGAAATACATATAATACGAAAAGGTGCATTGGCAACGCGCAGGCGATCAGCACTGCGAGTCACGCGAGACGGGACGCATCGCCGCGCGCGCCGTTGAAAATTAGTTTTCGACAAATTGCGCCATTACAATATATGGGTCAACGCGATTGGTTGCGTTGGCGTTGAAAACTGTGATTTTTTTATGTTGCCCCATGTCAGAATCAGTTTATTGTTTGATACTACCACGAAATAAAAGAAGTCCTCTGCTTGATTAGTCCAAAAAACGAATACCTACTTATCGCCAAAGATGTTCTTAACCCGTAATTGAACGGTCTCAAAACAAGAAAAGTACTCACTGATCAACAATATCCTTTTGATGTTGCTTGTTAACCTCGAACCTTTTTTGTTTCTTCAACTCCATGAGCTCGTGCCACTCGTTAGCCTTCCTCACGATATCGTCATCAGTTTCCTTCTTGCGCGCCGCCTCCTCCTGACGCCGCTCTTTCAAGAATTTGAGCTGTTCTATCCGTTCTTTTTGAATTGCTGTTTCTATTACCGCACTGAAATAGGAGTTTGGGTCATGCTTATTGTATCATATTTTACAATGAGCTTATTATAATAATAATTTTTAATAGATAACAATGATCCATGTGACCACAAAAGACTTAAAACTATGTTAGTAAGTTAGTGTGATTTAAGTAGCCTTTGATACAAGCAGCCAGTCCGGTGTAGTGTGAAATCACTTCTGCCTAACTAACACCTGCATGAAGTGATTCAGGATTGGCGAATCAAATTTATCCAAGAACATCTTCAAAATGCTTTTGGGACTTGACCGCGTTCTCTGCAAAAGCGAGGCCGTCTTAATCCTGACCATGGCGTAGAAGTCGTGAACGCGCGCCTGCGCGAACATGCTTGAGGCACTACAAAAACGTGGCAGCCCCAAAAGCATTTTGAAGCTGTTATTGTATTGAACTCTCAGGGCATTCAGTGTTTTCGGCGTGTATCTGGCCCACAAGCTGCTTGTGTAGTAGGTTTGGCAGTAAGCTTTACTGCCAAACCTTCTACACAAGCAGCTTGTACAACAACAACAACAACAGCTTGTAGCAACAAGCAAACCTGCGCACCAACATATTGCTTCTTACAGCAAGAGCTCTACGCTCGCGATAGATGTCCTCATGGTCTTTAAGGTCCTCTGTAGTGTAGCCCTAAGTACCTCAATTGGTTAACCCTTTGTAGGGGCTGGCCATTGAGGGTGATAATTGGTTCGTATGTAAGTTTCCTACCGGGAGCCCTGTCTAAGTAAACGCGTTTTACAAGTTCGACCCTATCAATGAACTGAAGTTCCGATAGAACCACAACTGTGGGCTATCAAAATTTTAGCTAATAATCTGACGTCGTCAGAGCTTCCAAATTATTTTTTTTAATCCGAATCTCTTTGCTCTACTTCACCTACTTCATATCGTTGCTAAGACATAATTTCTTCTCGGCGTTTCGGCCTCGAAACTGAAACGTGATGTCATAGGTAATACAAACAATTATGCTCTTCTCGCTGTTCTAGTTCTTTGAATTTCTTTGATTTTAAGATTAATTATCTGTCGTTCTAATAGTAGGCATCAGAGATGGAGACAAGGGCGTCGCCAACCGATGGCTCAAGGGGGGGCAAGTTGATATAAATTGAGAATGGGAAAAGTATGAATTGTAGGTACCTACAGATGAAGCTTTACACTTGTAGTGCGAGTGTTACCTCTACGGCGATTGTAATAAGAACGATACAAAGTCCAATGTGTAATGAGTTTCAAGTGAGTGGGCCTTTGGTCTCTTGGCATTTAGTTACATTTTTTTAATCTCTGGAATTTAAATTAATCCCTGCCGCCCCTTGACGACGCCCTTGGGTGGAGAGACTATCACGCTCGGTGTTTTAAGGTAAGCGTCCACAGGTCCGCATTGCATTCGCAGTCCGATTGCATTAAACAGATTTCAGTGCTCTTTATATGGTTAGTCTTAGAATTTCGCTAAACGGTAACGGACGGACCGCGCCCACCAGATAATCGTCAATGCCGCGCGTACCGATGACGTCATTCGGACTTAGGATTGCCGAATGACATTGTCAAAATGTGTATTGCTTATAGGTGTCACGTCGGCCACCTGAGTGCTGCGAATGCAGTGGCCACACTTTGCTTTACGGATCCGTTTGATATGATCCGTTCAGTGCTGTGGAACTGTGAACGCTTAGATACGGTAGTTATAGTTGACATAAACGTCCTCGACTCGAGATTCTTCCTCAGTTGAGGTAAGGAATCATCTGTCAAACTCAAGGTATCTCGGAACCTACCTTAAGGAAGGAAATGTCAAAGTTCGTATGTAACAAAAATGAATTCCGAAGACTTTATCGAATATGCTTACGATAATCCTTACAACTATTTATCGCGGCGTTATTTGTGCGATGCAAATAATTCAAATTACGACGTAATGACTCCGTCGAGAAACCTCAAAGTTCACTCGAAATTGCGATGAAGAATACAATTTTGAAGGTGGTTTCGAGGCCGTTCTGAATCGAGTATGAGTTGAGTAAGTTTTGGAGGAACGTCTTAGAATATGGGTGTTCATCTTACCTGAGCAACAACTTCGGCGCATCCTTATTCTTGAAGACTATATCCCGGGCGGAATACATAAGACGCTCTTGTTCTTCCTTCTGTTTCTTTAGGTAGCGGTTGTAGAACTTTGTGTTTGTTTGCTCTGCCATCCTAATACGCGCTTGACGTAGCTCTTCGTTACGTTTGTTCACGTTCTGGAATGATATTGGTAAAAGAAAGTAGGTATGATTTAGGCTTGTATGTCTACTGCTAAACATGAATCTTCTCTACCTAATAGATTGCTGCAATAAAGTACAGTTGCTAAACAAGTAAAGATATTTGTGATAGCATACGTAATTTCTTACATGGATTCACGTTACGCGATTTTCGCAAATAGTATTAAATGTTATCAATATATTTATTTCCATCAGGGGGTTATTGACTGCTTTTACCTGATTATTATTTTTGAAGTGCTCTAAGGTTTCTTATGCATCTGTGTTTACTCTCAAAGCGACAACTGCGGTATGAACGGCCAGGGCCCTTATCTATACTAATATTATAAAGCTGAAGAGTTTGTTTGTTTGTTTGAACGCGCTAATCTCAGGAAGTACTGGTTGGAATTTGAAAAATTATTTTTGTGTTGGATAGTCCATTTATCGAGGAAGGTTATAGGCTATAATTAACATCACGCTACGACCAATAGGAGCGGAGCATAAATGACAAATGTTGTAAAATCGGGAAAAATGTCCACCCGTGCGAAGCCGGGACGGGCCGCTAAGTAATTCTAAATATGACGTGACCGCGTTAGAATCATATTTTTGCAGTTCATGGTATTACTGCTTGCAAAGGCCATTTGGCAATAGTATGTCAACTACAGCGTATTTTAAACTAAAACCTTATTTTTTGGATTACACATTTGGGTGGTAATGCGGCCGTGTTATTTGCGTGTAACGTTTTGATGTGTCATAAATAGACAAGGCCTCTGATGTAAGGCGGGAAACAAGGCAAAAATACTTTAAAATAATAGGTTATGGGCCTACCTCCACAGAGTTTGGCCAGGACTTGGTCATCACCCGGCTGGTGGTGTTCAGGTACTGGATGTACTCACGCCGTCGCACCGTCTCCGGATCTTCTCGGTCCAGCTTCGTCCATTCGCGGATCCGCTCCCATTCATTCTTGCTTATTGCAATCGGCATTATTGCTAGGTGTTTTGATTCTGATAAAAGGAGATCTTTATTTTTTTTTTATCTCTATTCAATTCCTACTAAGCTATTTTTAGTAGATTTTAAACAGATCAAAATACTTACTTGCTTTTAACAAAATCTCCTTGTTGCGTAGTTACATAGGATATGTTGCGTTAATTTTCTCAATACCTAGGATGCGAGGTGTTCGTGGGTGTCGTGCAGAGTTTAATGTCGAATCTCCAGCACACATTGGTTTGACTCACCCTGTATAATCTAAAGAAGCAATTTAAATAGGTAAGTAGTTCTTTGTTTTCTATTCTAATAATGATTACTTATGTACCTAGGTATTTAAGTAAATAATTTGGTACGCACCTCAGTTTGTCTAATATTTGTAATGTAAAATGTAAATGATGTTAGTATTTTACAAAATTTTAATATCCACAATAAATACAGTTTTGTTTGTCTCCTTTGACAATATTTATTTTGAAAGATGATTGTTTCTTCTTCTACCTACTCTTGAAAGAAGTTGAGATGACCAGAATTTATTTTATTAAAAAAAATATAATTTTTCTCTAAGTAAATTTTGCCAGAAATAATAAAATAAAATAAACTTTGATGAAATATTATTTTGGTTGCTATAGGGACAGATTGTTTTATCTATTTGTAAAGCTTCGTTTAAAAGTAAAATTAGGTATATATATTATTACTTATACACACATACTTATATTAGAGTAATTTTTGAGATTTTTATACGCTTTTTTCTTTTTTTTTATCAAAATATTTTTGTAAAGCCTAAGAACGTTCAAATACCTACTCTGCATTTTCCAAATGACGTGTCGCCTTCTTGAGGTTTCCGAACGTACTGTCACTTGATGATCTGTCAAATCAAATTGAGAATATTTACGTCAGCCACGTTGGAAGTGCCAAGTTGGTGTTTTTATGGTAAATATAGTATTTTTTAATTGAAACCGTTTGATTTCGGCTAGATAAAATAATTTTAGTTAACATCAGACCTTATCCCACGGTAGTAGTACAGGTTCTGATTGTCAATCGGCAGTGGGAAGCGTTCCAATTCTGTGACATAATTTGGTAAATAAAACAGTTTTTCGGTGGGTTTTAGTGTTGGTTGGTGTTTGTTTTAGTGAGCCAGTGTCGTCAAAATGAAAGTGAAGGAGCTGAAGAGGACGGTGAACGTGTGCTGGTCGCCCGCGGATCACTACCCGGTGATGATCGCGGCCGGCTCGGCGGCGCAGCAGGTTGACTCTTCGTTCAGCTCTAGTTCCCACTTAGAGCTGTATGCCTTGAATTTGGAAGACCCTGGACTCGATTTAGAGCTTAAATCCAGCTTGCAGACAGAGCACAAGTGAGTAAAGCCAAATATGTGAGTAGGATTAAGAGATTAGTAATCCATAGTACCTTTGTCTATGAATGTCTAATGAAATATTTTGTAATATGAATGGAATACATTTTAGGTTTATTTTGTCGACTCTGGAATCAGCTAGCTGTGAAACAAGATGATAACTTTAGCTATGCAGTAGTTTATAGGGAAGACCTCACAAAAATAATATTTACTTAATTGTTGTTATGGTGGTACATGTAATGTATTACAGCACAGTACAGCCATCCTTATGAAGAGTACAATACGGTTTTTTTTTTCAAATTAGGTTTTCGTCAAGTCATCTGCATGCCTACACTAGTTTTTAATATAAATTTTGAAGAAAACTCAATGATATAACTGCACTCTACACGAGGGTGTCAAGAACATGTTTACTTAAACTTTCACTTACAATAAGATAAATTCTGTTTTTATTTTGTTATTTTATCAGTGCAGTGTTTTTGTTAATTACATAACATAACATCACGCCTTGTATTCCCCAAAGAGTTCGGCAGAGGTGTTTTTAGTACGCCCTAGTTTCGCCAGTTATGTTTTTGACCCATGTAATAGGGGGCGAGCCTATTGCCATTAACCGGGCACAAATCCAGACTCCGGGCTGATTGATATAGTTCTTACAATTCACAAGCATGCATGAAACAGTTGAATTTGAACCCTATGACATTTTACATAAAAGTCACACCACGCACGCTCATGAAATGTAAGAACTATACAGCTTTCTTATACTGGTACTGACCAGTATAAGAAAGCTGTATAGTTTAATCTTTACTAATATTATAAAGAGGAAAGATTTCTAATTAATAAACTTAAAAAATATTGGACCAGAAAACAATTCTTTTGCCATTAGACAGCTACATTATCACTGAGTAACATAGGCTATTATTACTGGAATAAAACTTCTTACATGGGCGGAGCCGTGAGGACACAGCTAATTATTAATATACGTATAAATAATTTATAAACATTGAAAATATCTGTTATTTAAATATATGAAGTAAGTTTACCAAATCATGTATTACTGTTGTTTTTATATAGCATACCATAGTTTGTAGTGTTACTGTAAACACAACATATTTATAATTAAAATAAAACTTCTTACTAAAAAAGTTAAGTTATGAATTAATTATAATTTTGTTCTAGATTTCAAAAGGTAGTGTGGTCCGGAGCAGGTGTATTAGTTGGAGGTTGTGATGGTGGGCTCCTTCAGTTCTACAGTGCCGACAAACTGCTCAATAATGCCACTGACGCACTACTTGGTAGCAGCACCAAACACAATGGTAAGTATATGACAATATTCTATGCTGCATTGTGGTAAAGTCAAATAAATACATATAATAAGTACAAATAAATAAAATTGAAGTGTCTGTTTGTAATGTTAAAATAACAGCCTTTTACTAAATGCATATGAAAGTATATGGTACTTAAAACAAAAAAATCGATTTTTAAATTTTTTGTATGTCTGTTTCGGCTAATCTACGAAATGGCTGGATCGATTTTGACGGGACTTTCATTGGCAGATAGAGCTGATGTTATAAGGAGTAACTTAAGCTACTTTAATATTAGAAAAAGAATGCTCTGCACAAAAACAATTAAAACCCATCCGACTTTTATGCAGACGAAGTCGCGTGCACAGCTAGTATTGAATAAAAAGTTATCAATCTCTTTGATTCTTGCTATCTAAAACTGTTATTAAAAGTCGTCATATCAAATTTATTTCCTATTGTATTCTAAGTTTGTAGTTTAAAAAATGTGACTAGTATTTTTGAAATACTTATTATTTTTAAAAAATCACCAAAAGACTGTTTAGCTTTTTTACAAATTGGTTTGGGCCAGACGCTAGCTAGAAAATTCCTCAAGGGGGTATGATTTATTTTTCAATTTTCCAAGTTACCAATCAGCTTTTTGGGAGCTTTTTGGCTAGCAAAGTTATTATTATTCCCAAATGTTTAAAAGAAAATACAATTTAAATGTAAATCAAGGTTGCAGCTCTGCGGAGGAGATTTTATCACAATTTTTTAACATAAAAAAATTTGATAACTGAAGATGAGCTTGTATACTTTTTCTCCTCTCTAATACAATATTGCAGGATGCTGCATAAACTTATTTAAATTACTTATCAAAATTTATTTGGTAGCCAACTGAGGGAAATGGGTCATTCATGTTCAATGTTTTGATACATTAGCAATAAACACTTTATCATCCATAGTATTATCGTAGTCCGTAATGAAGCAATCAATTGATAGTAGGGTAGTAGGTATATTTTTGACAAGCTACTTAATTTTATGGGGCCTTGGAATCATATAAACTAACGGCCCATCCCTACTTCGCACGTGTGGACATTTTCCCCGTTTTTGCAACATTTTTCATTTATGCTCCGCTTCTATTGGTTGTAGCGTGATGTTATATAGCCTATAACCTTCCTCGATAAATGGACTATCCAAAACAAAAAGAATTTTACAATTCCAACAAGTAGTAGTAGTAGTAGATTAGCGCGTTCAAACAAACAAACAAACTCTTCAGCTTTATAATATTAGTGTAGATTGGTTTTTCAGGATTTTATGTTTTTGGTTGGAGACCTTCAGGTCTCGCCAATAACTAACCGGTTACTAAAATAAACAGTAATAGAAAAAAAATTGATGCATTGTAGACCTAATGCCTAACCAGTCGATAGCTAAAGGCGGCAGCTCCGCCACTGCCCATTTAAGGTCATGTACATGTTCTCTCTAAGTTGTGTCAGAGCTCTGAATGTACTGCATTGATAATAATTAGGTCAAACATAACAGTCAATTTAATAGATCGTAAACATTCGGCTGTTGTCGACATATTTACTTGACTTGAGACGTTCTTTTGTTACACTGGAGTAATTCAAAAAGATCTTAAATTAATTACTCACATTTTGCTTACTTAAATAACTTGAAAAATTATGCATAAAAAGTACATTTGATACCAGAGTTCTTTGCTCTTACGCATGCGTTATCTGAGCGCTACTGACTGTAATTAATAACTGTTTAAAACTTCATGATAACGCATTATCTATGGTCACTGTTTTGCTGTTCATTATTAAGCATGTGTATGACATCATGTTGACGGACAGACAATATGTAAGATTATAAGATGATCAGAAACTAATAGGTCGAGTTGTGTTATGCAATAATGTGTCAACCCACAAAAATATGAATTCTGTGATAACGCCATCTAGTTATTGTGGTAGGTCTACTCAACGCTTGAAAAAAATGCAAGCTGCATTAAGAATTTTTTGATAGACGGCGCTCCATTAAATTTACTACAGTTCTGGGCATTTTTACATGTGATGAGTAGAGCTACCACCAGAACTAGATGACGTTAACACAAAATTCTTATTTTTGTGGGTTGACACATTATTGCATAACACGTCCCTTTTAATGGTCTATCCTGTTTCGACCTTCGAAACCATTGAATAGGGTTGAATTTTATATCATTGGAACAACATATAGTTTATAGTCTTTATGCTTCATTCCACTAGGCAATGTATCAGCGTTAGACATCAACCCTTACCAGAAAAACTTGCTCGCATCCGGAGCGTCAGAGAGCGAGATCTTCATATGGGATCTGAACAACACCAGCCAGCCTATGGCTCCTGGCAACAGGAACCAACCTTACGACCATGTGCAAGGACTGGCGTGGAACCAACAGGTAAGATCCCACCAACAACATCTATAGTATGAATCTCGTCAGTACAACCTGCACACAGCACTGCGGTACAACTAGGGTTCCCAACCCTCCCGGATTGCCCGGGAGACTCCGGTAATAATGGTTGACCTCCCGACCTCCCGGGGTACAATAATTACAATAATTTCTCCGGTTTTTCAAAAATTATGCTCATTCGTCGTCGCTCGCAAGTCGCTATTCGCTCGCCAACTAGCACCCCCCCCTTAGCTTTCTTATATTCTCCCGGGTTGGTCCTTTCGACAGTTGACAACCCTAGGTCCAATCTGTGGTGGAAGAACCTTAGTTTTTTTTACTAAATTGATGCTTAATAATATAATTGATGTTTAAAAGTGGGATAAACAGCTAATTTGACTAACATCGCAAAGCGCGTTTCGGAAATTGATCACAAGTGATTATCTATAAGATAACACAGATGTCAGTATAAGAGTCAGTTTCCACCAGACGGAAAAATCTTCGCGCACTTTTTTGATGCGATTGAATAAAGAACTGTATCAGTATTGCTTTTAAGTAGAAAATCCGATGCTCTGGTATGCTCGGGCATGCGCGAGGAAACGCTTGATGTCTGCGTCGGATTTTATACTTAAAGGCATTACTGATACAGTTCTTTATTCAGTGACATCAAAAAAGTGCACGAGCATTTTTCCGTTTGGTGAAAACTGACCTTAATATCAATTTGTCTGAGTCAGTAGTAAGGGCTTCATATAATAATGATCATTTTATAAGAAGCTTCTATGGAATGTTTATGAATGTAAAAGTTAATTCTTTAACAGGTCCAACACATACTCGGATCCACATTTGCAACCAAGTGCGTCGTATGGGACTTGAGGAAGAATGAACCAATCATGAAACTCAGGTAAGATGTGTTGATCTATAGGTAAATTGTTTCTCCATTAAATTACAGGCACATGAGACTTTCCAACTTTATGTCTAAGGTTGGCAACGCGTCAGCAGTCCTCTTTGTCGTCTAGGCGTAATCGTCGCTGTGCAGTGAAAACCAATTGCAAAAATTGCAATGATCGAATGTTACAGGAGGAGGTAATGATTGCCTGTTAAAAAAAGTATGATGTATAGATGTAAGGTTCTTCTGTTTTATTATCTATTCATCAATCTATTTCATCTAAGAACTGTGCACGTTCGTTCTTAATATGCATTACAAGATTTTTTACCCAACAAATGAATCACAAAAAAATAAAAATGAATTTGTGTTTTACGAGGTTTTCACTGCCCAGCGATGATATAGGCGGCGTTATCTACTTTCCATTAGGTGGACCGTCGATTTGTTAGCCAAACTATTACAAATCCTACACAAATATATCTTACATAATTAATTGTATTCTAGTGACTCTCAGTCCCGCACACGATGGCGCTCGCTAGCGTGGCACCCTTCAGTCGCCACTCAAGTGTGCATAGCGTCTGAAGACGACCAGGTCCCCGTTGTGCAGCTATGGGATTTGAGGTAAGTTTCAAGAACAAATAAGATTCATCAAATGTTTTAAATTTAGTAAGGCAGGCTTTTAACCGACTTCCAAAAAAAGGGGGAGGTTAAAAACTCGGCTGTATTTTTTGTTACCTCACTACACCGTCAGTTATAAACCGATTTGGTAAATTCTTTTTTTGTACGAAAAAGTATTCTTTAGAAGTGGTCCCATTTAAATGATGAAGATTTGATGAAGAACTTCGGAGATAGACAATGGAACTCCTGAATGACGAACAGTACGCATAATGTGATGTTGTGATTATGTTACGAGCAGCGTCTTTAGTGGGTCCATGTTTTAAATAAGGCCACTAAAATGAAAAAAATAAAAAACATTTTAACAAAAATAAAACCGACTTCAGAAACGGTAAAAAGGAATATAATAATTACCATAATTATTATAAAATTAACAGTTTCAGAAGTTGGTGCTAATCCACGCTGAACCAAACTGAAGAAAATATTTTTTAGCGTCTTATTTAAAGTGACAAGACTGATTTATTATTTAAAATCAACACTGTGAGAAGTGTATTTTCACAATTTCTTATAATAATAAACTGCAGGATATTAAAAAGAGACTACCTTGGATTCTACCATCATTTATGTCATTAAAAAATGTTAATCTCCTGTAGATTGGCAGCTTCCCCCTTAGTCACACTTGAAGGTCATCAGAAAGGTGTGATGTCGGTGTCTTGGAGCAAGCAAGACCCTGACCTGTTGCTGTCAGCCAGCAAGGACGGCAAAGTGCTCTGCTGGAACCCGAACAGCACTAAACCTGTGAGTCATAATCAATAGATGCATCATCGTAATTTTCATCTATGTCTATTTCGCCATGTTAGATTTTTTCTGGGTCGGTTCTACTTCAAGTCGATGGGCTCCAACGAAAAACCGAGCAATGAACTTTGACGATTTTCGGGGGAATCTTATTTATTTAGTAATTTTATAAATATAAGTGTTACACCACTAGAGTTTGTCGTAGCATGCCAATCACTTGATTGGATGAAATCAATGTGCGTATAATATGTAGTAAGTAAACAAGTTGGATTCTCAAATTACAATTTTGTTTGGGAATCCTTATGAAGTGTATTCATCAACAATCCATCACACTTAAGTACTTATTAAACAACTACACAGCTAGTTTATCTATTTCCTAAACTATACAGGGTGTAAACGAAATCATGTAATTCTTTTAAACCTCGTGAAGTACTGCTGACATCGATTAAGACTGCACGGGGTACTTTAGGGTTGAATAAACAAAATATAATACAAGAATATATAATATAATACAAGAAGTAAACATATTGTGTTCTTAGCGCGAGGCATTTTAGCGCCCCGAGAGAAATGCGCGGCTCTCGCTCGCCGCGCGGTCATTTAACTCGGAGCGCTAAAATATCTTACGTTAAGAACACATGTTTACTTCTTGTATTTTTTTTACTGAATCCAAAAGTTTCCCTTTCGGTGTTATTCTATGTCAGCAGTACATCACGAGATTTAAAGGAATTACATGTTTTTTTTACACCCTGTAGAAGCGGTGGTTCAAAATTTTGTAATTCTACAATTTGTCCTTTGTCGCCAGGGTGGTGAGCTGCTAACAGAGATAAGTAATCAACAACAGTGGGTATTCGACGTGTCGTGGTGTCCCAGAGACCCAAGTCTGATGGTCACCGCATCGTTCGACCAGCAAGTGGCAGTACACTCGTTGCTAGGAGGGTCCAGGCCTGAAATCGTGAGTACCTATAAATATTCACATTTTCCTACAGGCTTTAATAATTAATTTCTATGCTTTCGTAGAGATTGACTAATGCAAGCAGTGTTAGTTTTAGATTGGTCACTGAAGACTCATAATTTTGCGGCTCGCAAAGCGATTTTTAATGTTTAGGGTTGTAGATTTAGAACCTTTTAAGATGTTTTTCAACACACTTGCTCATAAAGTGGCTCTTATTGGACCGCGTTTAGGTTCGTAATGTAGCTTATTGCGGACTAGTCCGATAAAATGTACTACAGATTAATGATATATGTCTACGAATTCACTTTACATTTTTTTTTATAATATTATCAAATCGTTTTAACGCCTATAAATAGTTTTTTTAATTATAAAATTAGAATAAATAAACTGTGTTAATTAAAATATCATAAATAAGCATTAAATTTCATTAAATGATTTATTTTTGTCAGCAAATTAACATTAATTAATGTAGGCGACGCATAATAGTACATTATTATTAATGCGGGTATATTTTTAGTGCATTACTTTTAATATTCTTTTTGCAGTCGGGTTATAGATTTTTTAAATTATTTATTTTATCTACCATTCATTGCATCCTGCTGTTTTCCTTGTCCCTCGCTTACAATTATTTTGTGTTATAAACACAAAAGTAATCAGTTATTTTTTAAATATTAGGCTGTTTGCCCTGTGGTCTTTCACCTGCGCGCGCATAGCTAACTCGGCCACGGGCACCACAGATTAATTATATATGTTTACAAAGTAATCCATGCGCCTATTTCACAAATTCTTTTGTATTAAAGACTTAAAGTCTGTTATTTTCCTCGCAAGTGTGCTGAAAAACGTCGTATGAAACGCGTGTACATTGATCATTACACTCTCGGCTCACTTGTCGCACTCACCTGCGGCTCGCGCGCACAATACCGCCTCGACCGTAACGCCCAACATAGCACACTTCCCCAGACGAGCCACAACCAGAGCAACATCATGGACTCGTTCGGCGGCGCGGACTCGTTCAGCGCGCTGCCGGCCGTGGCGCGCGCGGCGGCGCCGGCGCCTGCGCCGCACCAGCAGCTGCCCGTAGCGCCGTGCTGGCTCAAGAGGCCCGTCGCTGCTAAGTTCTCCGTAAATATTAACACAAGCATTTCTAAAAAAACTATTCTCATAATTTTTTCTATTACAACTCTTTTGATAAAAATACCAAAATTATAGGTAACCCACTTTTCTTCGGAGAACCCTATAATATTTGATAGTGGACTGCGAAGGACGAAGAAGTTAAAAAAATCTTTTTTTTTCGCCTTTCGGTCTTCTTTTTTATACCTATTTCGATACTTTATTACCCAAAGGTTGATTGGTAGAAAATACCTTATGGCATTCAATCCACCTCATGTACCATCTTAGAGTGCTTAGAAGTATGAATAAATAAATAGATTATGCGTTCATTTTATAATGATAAACAAAAAAAATTAACTAACAAATAATATTTTTTAGTTTGGCGGCAAACTGGTAACGTTCGAGAAGTGTCCTCAAGAGTCTGGCCCACAGAAGCTAGTACACATAAGCCAAGTAAGTTGATTTTTTATTTGCTTTAGATTTTTTTTTCACTGTTGAATAAAAGTGTAGGAAAACAGTACCTTCGCGCCATCTCTTATTTCAATTAGCTTATCTATCTATCTTCTATATAAATAAAAATGAATCGCCAAATGCGTTGCTAAGCGCAAAACTTGAGAACGGCTCGACCAATTCGGCAATTTTTTTTATATATGTTCCTTAAGGCACAAGGAAGGTTCTTATGGAGAGAAAAAACAAAAATTGCGTGGAAAATAGTACACAACACTTTTCTTTTCCCAATACAAACCAATAACTAAAAATGCCTAAGGCATTAAGTCCGCCTCTGTATAAAAATTTTTTTGTGCGAAAGTATAAATAAATAAATAAATAACTTTTGACAGAACGAAGTCTGTCCGGGCAGCTAGTTAATAATAATATTAAGTCTGCTCTCCCTTTCTCATTGACCTGTCAATGGACTACAATAGCTTACCTAGATTGCTGATTGACATGTTGCGTGTACCAGGTTGTAAGTGAGCCAGAAATAGTGGAAAGGGCAACGGAGCTGGACGCAGTACTGGACACCACCCTCAGTCACGACCCTGCAGCCATTGAGAGACTCGCTGAGTGAGTACAGACTAACTATCATAGTCACCGAGACAAATATTTACCAATTAGGCTAGTAATTTCTTCCAGATGTTGTTTTGAATGAAGACCGCTGCTTCGTTTTTTTTTAAAATAAGGTTTAATAAAGAAGTATTAGTCATTCCTGTAATCCCGAAGAGTTAAGCAGAGGTATTATCCTATAACAGGAGCCTATACACCCGCGTTTCGCCGCTGGTATTAAGTCCCATTTAATAGGTGGCGAGTCTTTTGCTTTTCTAGAAATGATATTCTTAATCCGAACCCCGCGAACATTCTTTTTTTAAATATTTCCATCATCCTATACTGTCCCACTGCTGGGCAAAGCCCCCCCCCAAGTCCTTCCATGTATTATTTTCTATTTATATTATCGTTTTACACGCTTGTACATTTGCGTAATCTGACCTACTCTTTCTTGTTAGATATCATTTGTTCTTCCTAATACGTGTTCCACGATCGGCTAACGTTCATCAAAAGAAGCGCTGGTGATATTCTGTTTGCAGCCAATAGGTACAGGAGAGATATTGAATGAGATTCGAATTTTACAATTCTCTTGTTGTTTGCAGGTACTGTCGTCAAAAAGGCGACGCCACAGTCGACCAGAATGAACGCTACACATGGTTCTTCTTACGTGCCAACTTCTTACCGACGTTCCGCAGCGAAGTGCTCAACTTGTTGGGTAAGTAAATAACGACTTACTTGATATATAGTGTGGAATATCTTATTTAATGCTAACATGTCGCTTCGGTCCGAGTACAGTTAAAATTTACTAAAGGTTTTCGGACTGACAAACTATACTGTATTGTGGGGACAGTCTAGAATATAGAACTACCTCACTGCACGCTGGGAATAGACGCGTGATGTAAGACTTAACAAAACTAAGCACGCGAAGTGGTAGGATCTGTACGGTCCGCCTGACTAGCTACCACCCTCACAATAAATTGTTCCCGAGTGTTTATGTGAGAGCCAGAAGGGTGTAGGGGAATCCCTCTGTATCTTTGTTACTTGTTCGTGTGCTCTGTCTTCGAACCTGTCTGCGCTTACTCTCTCAGGTGCGATTAAATTAAAAACAATAATTTTTCAGTATTCTAAATTTGTTTATATTGTTCAGGTTTCAAGCAAGACGACATATCTTCAAAGTTTAAGAGCTCTTCCCTCCCGGCCGGCGACGGCACTCAACCAGACGTTGCCGCACTGAGTAGAGTGAGTCACACACCCTTGTATTATATACTAATATGTTTCTACCACAAGTATTGAGTTGAATAGATACCGCATGTTTGCCAAATTTATGAAAACAAGCTTGTCACATTTTTTGTTTCAACTACCTGCGAAACGAATATAGTGTTTGGAAGTAAACATTGCGGACACGCCGCGCGCACTTCGAGCAGTTAAAGGTCGCGCACACATCTTCCAACCATTTGCGCTTCCGGAAGCGAAAACGGTCGAGAGGGAACTTACAGTCAACGACAGGTCGACGTGGTATGAGGTGCGCCGTGTCAGGGGCCACCCCGCCCCCCGCCCCCCTGCCCCCGCCCCCCGCCCCCCGCCCCTCGCCCCCGCACAGCGCCCGCCACATTTTGCTGTTAGTGCTGCACGAGTCCGCATCGACCGCGTTTATCGATTTCGATCTCGCTCACATTGTTGCTTGTAGTTGTGTATTGAAAATGATTAGAAAATTGCCATGTCGACCTGTCATTGTCAGTACTTAGCAGCGTAACATGGAGGAGGTTTACTCCTACCGAATGCAACGCAAAGTATGTCAACTTGCGTTGTCTATTTAACTCTATATTTGTGGTTTGTACCTCTACCCAATATAGCTGTAGATCTGCCAGTGCTGTTTTCTGTGCTTATAATATTTAATCTTGACTAAACTAAGCTGGTTTTACTTGTTTTATTCCATTAACTGATGTTTGACATAGCACAAACTTTTCGTGGCAAGCTAATCTTGTTATCATAACTTTTCAGTTACATTAACATGTTTAACCATTTCACTGCCAGAAATAGCCAATATTATAAAAAATATGAAAGAATGATGTCACTTTTAAGTGCAAATGCCTTTACATTTAATGTTAATGTTGTAAAAGAATGAAATAAATGTTAATGTTTAAAATAATGCTTAATGAAAAACTTCACTAAAAATAATGTTATTTAAAAATGTTAATAAAAATAACTGAATGTTGCGTAAGCTCCATATAAACCGAACCCCTTGATGTAAACCGTAACACTGACGTACTTGTGTACATGACTTTGCGACATTTTCTTAATTAACAAAATTTGCAGTATTTTTAACTAAGCCAAAGTATAATGTGCGGTTGCTGACCGTACATCACTTGTTTTAAGTTTCAACTATTTATTTTTTGAAAATGCTTCTATTATTTGAGTATAATATTTGATATTCCATTTAGAAATAAAGTCATGGCATCCGCGTTTCAGTTTTCATCGTAATGTAGCAGATTATAAGCTAATATTGTTATCTTTTTTCGCTATATACTATGGTTCTTTGGCGGTGAGAATGTTAACTAAATAAATGTACACAATCTTAATCCTGTGCTTACACAAGTCATGTAATATGCTACTGTCTGCCTTAACGCGGCTAGGGCGAGTCCACGGAGACGGAGGCGGAGTTATCTACAGATACCAGCACTGATCTATCGGTGAGTACAGCTGTGGCTGATTACTGACGGTTGTAGTGGTTTGCATGTGGGCTTATGGGAAACGCCATTGATAACCTGGCGGTTGGACACTTACCCTCCATGCAGGAGAGTCCTGGAGCCGTATTATGACGTGCTAAAACCATCACTGTTCCGGTGAGAGAAAGAGACGCGGCTATGCAGGTCGCAAAGCGCCGTCACATTCTCACAACGGAACAATTATGGTTTTAAGACGTCATAATACGCCACCTGAGTTCGGTCCCGACCCGCTCCTCTGACTTTTTGAGTTTATGTGCGGATCAGAACTTAATTGCTTTAACGGTTAACGAATATATAGTGAGGAGACCTGAGCCATTTGTGTCCTTTGACACTAATGGTTCAGGTCTCCTCAGGTTTCCTTTGAAATAATATTAAATACATGCTTATTTTTTTAATTTAGTCCCTTACTTACTCTGTTCTTCAAAGTAATCAATATGATAATGATATTATCTATTTCAGGATGCTCACACCCTCATTGAGAGAAAGCTGGCTAACCTAGACTTGGCACCGACAGTCACCAATGTAGTGATTCCTAATGGAGAAGGTATTGTTTTACTATCCTTACCATTTTGTAATTTATATTAGATCAATTAGAATTCTGTTCGATAGATTACTAGACATCGAAAACGCAAAATCTGCGATGTAAGTCAGTATATTTGAAAAAGGAAAAGTGATTTAGAATTTTCTAGAACGAAAGAACTCAAATGGCAGCTGTAAAAAACTTTTTAATCGGTTTAATATTTATGGTAACTTTTTCCAAAATGCAAGGGTTTATAGTATAAACCATATCGTCACCGGAAAGCCAAAGCTACTTAAGCGCCATTTTGGCCAAAATGAGTTATACACGGTTAAATTTTGATCGTTTTAATCCCGTGGAGGGTCGATCCGGTGCATGAAACACTATCGATTTGTAAAGATAAAATTAAAAAATAAAGTACTTTTTTTTTAAAAACTCGAATTAATTTTCGCATGAGTGAATAAATTATGCGAACCATTAGTAGGCACTATTCGGTTCTAGCAACAATGACGCGTACGCACAGTCAACGTGGACTCACAAAAATTAGCCAATCCTAGACCAAACCCCGCCCCCAAACCCTATTTGATTGGCAATGCAATAGGCGCGCGCCCCGCGCACCCCGCGCGCCAAGGGCAGCACAGGAGTACATGACCACGTCATGTAAATAATTCAGTTTATCTAAGACGTCATCGGTGTGTTGTTGTTAAGATTATCCTTGTCGCGCGAAAGTAATGACGTCTCGTAATTACGCGTACTCCAACCTGGAGTTCCTTGCCATGGTGCAATTTTACGCAATCGCGGGTTTTGATGCGCAGGCGGCTCGGTGTCTACAGCGAAGCGAGCATAATGTACGTAATCACCTGATTTCCGTGTTTGGAGATCACTGGATTGGACGGGATGGTCCAGTTGTTTGGCCAGCAAGGAGTCCGGACCTTACCCCGCTGGATTTTTATTTGTGAAGCCATCTTTTGTACAGAAACGAGCATCAAACTCGTGTACAAATGAAAAGTGCGATAGTAAACGCGTTCGATGTTTTATAAAGTGACAGAGAGACATTACATATTGAAATTAAAAGACAATTTAATTAAACGTGCAAAATTATGTCTCGAAAGGAATGGTTTGCACTTTGAACAATTATTAAGCTATCGTGAAGTATTAGCCAGTGATGATTCAGGGGTGATTAATTATTAGGTTTATAACAGAATTCTTTTTTAATCATTTGATTAGGTACACGTTTTTATGAACAATTATTACGTGTCGCTTAGTGTTAAATAAATCAAAGGTGATTTAGGTAGGTATGTAACAGAACTTTTTTTAAATCGTGTAAGTAATTAGAACTTTTTTCTTTTTTAAATCATTGTAAATAATTTTGATTCCACATTATTAAATACGCCATAACTAGCAGGCCTGTAGGGATTTATTTTTACATGTACCTACCGCTTTTAGCATAATTCTTTTAATAGTATTAGGTATGGCCCGAAACCTAGGCACAGAGCAATTATGACGGTCCTAAGCCCGTAAAAGTATAAAGGAAAATTTGGAATCATTTAATTTGTTTACGTGAATCTCAGCTGAGCGCGAGTCAATAACCTTAACTTGATCGGGCGGAGTTAGGTAGTTAGGTACGCAACGACCGACGCCGACGTAGGTAACTAACTCGTGGCGCTACTGCTGGTTTCATGCATTTTGCGAGTATTATGTTATCACTTGCTATTTTCTTTGTTTTAAGAGTTACAATGCTGTGCAAGCTTTTGATGAATAGTATTTTGTAAGTTAAACCACCAGTCCAAGGGATTAAAACGATCAAAATTTAAGCGTGTATATTATATCGTTATAATAGAATAAAATACGAAATCCCAACTAATCGACGCAGAAAAAAAAATCCAAACCAACGGTACAAAAAATAACTCATTTTAGCCAAAATGGCACTTAAGTAGTATTGGCTTTCCGGTGACGATATTATGTTTGTCCATACAGATTCAACTAGCCTGATCTGCCGCGCGCTGGTGTGTGGCAACTTGGAAGAGGCGGTGGAACTGTGCTTAGACGCCAAGAGGGTCGCTGATGCTCTTATTATCGCTTCGCTGGGTAAGTTGGTTTTAATATACAGTGTTAAGTACTACGATTTTCTGGTCTTTTAAAAAACCCTTCTTTAAGTTTTAAAAGGGTTCTATGTTATTCTGAATATAATAAATTGTCTGTTTAATGCTTTTGTAAGCCAAATTGTTATTGTTCAGCCCAAATGTTGCCTAAGAAAAAAAAATATGAATCTAAAAGATTGATTTATATTAACATTTTTGGTATTGATGTTTTGCCATCTCTGCCAAAGTAGATCTCCAAAATCAAGTGTCGAAGTTTTCTAAAAACTGTTTGTTACTTAGAATTACGAATCTATGGATGTTGGAAATTTGAAAGTGAATGAAGAGAATTGGTTTAATTTTTTTTAACCAAGGGCTTCAATTACGAAAGAAGGCTTAGTCGTGGCATCCATCGGCTCCCTTGACCTTCATAGTAAAGACCAGTGTAATTAAGGATATCTGTTGTCTACAGGCAGTCCAGAACTCTTGTACAAAGTACAGAAGTACCACCTCATCAACACAGCCGGAGAGCCCGTGTCTCTAGTATGCAGCAGCCTCCTGCTGGCGCAGTGGGACGCGCTGGTGACGTGCTCGGCGGCCGCCAGCTGGCGCGACACGCTGGCGGCGCTGCTCACGCACTGCGAGGGCGACGCGGCCAGTCACTACTGTGGTAACTACCGAATAAAACTAATCTCGAGGACGAAGCACGAAGTATAATTATTATAATTGGCACTATGTTTACCCATAAGTAAAAACAAAACTAAACGCAAGGAAGTATATACCTAGTCGGGCCATAAATACTGTTACAATTAAAAATAAGAAAGATATTACATTTGAATTTGGAATCTGTCATTTTTATACGATTGTTCATTGAGTTTTCTAATTTTGGCGCCAATACATTGTACAATATTTTGCGATATTAAAATGGAGTGGGGTGATAAAGAGAACCGAATCGCTGTGATTGCATTAAACATAGTTGGTATGGAGCCAAATGCAATTTTTAAAACTCTCCATACGCTTGGTATTAGTCAAATGTTTGTGTACCGGGCTATTAATAGGTACAATGGGACCTCCTCTGTTTGTGACAGAAAAAAATCTGGCCGTCCACGTAGTGTTCGTATGAAAAAGGTGGTCAAAGCAGTAAGGGATAGAATTCGAAGAAATCCTGTCCGAAAGCAAAAGATTTTATCTCGGGAGTTGAAGGTAGCACCCAGAACCATGTCGCGTATTTTAAAAGATGACTTAGGACTTGCAGCCTATAAGAGATGCACTGGTCATTTTTTAACTGATAATTTAAAAAAGAATAGGGTGGAAAAATCGAAACAACTACTGAAGCGGTACGCAAAGGGAGGTCACAGAAAAAAATTGTTTACGGATGAGAAAATCTTTACAATTGAGCAACATTTTAACAAACAAAATGACCGTATTTATGCTCAAAGCTCTAAGGAAGCTTCCCAATTAGTCGACAGAGTGCAACGTGGGCATTATCCGACTTCAGTGATGGTTTGGTGGGGTGTTAGCTATGAAGGAGTGACTGAGCCATATTTTTGTGAGAAAGGTATCAAAACATCGGCACAAGTGTATCAAGATACCATTCTTGAGAAGGTAGTTAAGCCCCTTAACAACACCATGTTCAATAACCAAGTATGGTCCTTCCAACAAGACTCGGCGCCGGGTCATAAAGCTCGGTCCACGCAGTCTTAGTTGGAAGTGAACGTTTCGGACTTCATCAGAGCTGAAGACTGGCCGTCGTCTAGTCCAGATCTTAATCCGCTGGATTATGATTTATGGTCAGTTTTAGAGAGTACGGCTTGCTCTAAACGCCATGATTATTTGGAGTCCCTAAAACAATCCATACGATTGGCAGTGAAGAATTTTCCCATGGAAAGAGTGCGTGCTTCTATTGATAACTGGCCTCAACGTTTAAAGGACTGTATTGCAGCCAATGGAGACCACTTCGAATAAGCTTTTTATATTTTAAATTGTTTTATATTTATGTATTAAACTAACACACTGTAAAAGTAATAAATATTATTTAAAATAAAAAATAAAATTTTTTCTTCGTGACAATTTTTATGGCAAGAATATGGAAGCAATTTTTATAACACAATTTGTGTAGTACGTAAGTACTAGTTAACTGTAAAAGTATCTCATTTACTGATATTCTGCTATTTGTCCCACAGAGATGCTTGGCGACAAATTGTCCAAGGAATCAGACCCCTCTCTATCGGAGGCTGCGACCATCTGCTACTTATGCGCCATGAGTCCCGAGGACCTGGTGGCACGATGGAGTCAGTCCAGAAGGGGAGACGTGGCCGCGTTGGCAGCTCTGACAGAGTTAGCTCTGTTGGCTAGACGGGCCGCGTTAGCTAGGGGAAGGCAGGTGCCGGTGAGTCATGATCTCTATTTGTAGCCTATACTAGAATAAAGCCAGTGACTTTAAAATGAAGAGTATTTTCCCTCGATGACCACTTTGGTCACCCAGTATAGATTAAAAACCTTTGTTACAGGCGGGTGGCAAGCTAGAGTCAGTCCTCAACGAGTACGCGTCGCGGCTCGCGTCACAGGGTTGTCTCCAAAGCGCTCTTAACACGCTGGAAGGCATCCAGCACACGGAGCTAAGGGACAGACTGATGCACGCGCTGGGCATGGTGCAGCAGAGGAGACCCAGTCATGTGAGTGAAACGATCAAAATATAATCTTGTCTCGTGTCGGATGTTATTAGCTATATTTTGTTTGACCAGAAAGTAGCGGCGTGAACTGCTTGTGGTTTAAATTTTAGTAAGTCATGCTGTATACAGGTAGTTGGACGCACGTGACACAAATGAGGTGTGAATGATGGATGATGTTTTGATTATCCTCCTTATAGCGGGTTCACACGGTTCGATTTTAGTTGATCAGCAAAAGTTGAAACGTTTTGTTCCTTCAAATTGATTCAATTTGATTGAAAGTCTGTTCAGACGGTTCAAATCGCATGCGATTTGGCAGTTGATCAATTAGAATCGAATTGTGTGAACCTGGTATTATAGAAATCCCACCTTATTATTAAATACCTGTAATGTCCCATTGAAGTGCAAAGGCCTCCCTACTGTTCTTCCACTTCTATCTGTCTATTGCTGTTAGGAACTATTCTTTTTGGAAGGAATCCTCGACATATCAGTCTAGGCGTGCCTCGTTGGCGTTGGCCATTTACATGGGGACCCATTGGTTCGTAAGTTTGGCCCATTTGTCGTCTGACATGCGGCAGACGTGTCCAGCCCAACTCCACTTCAGCGTGGCAGCTTTCCGAGTTACATCACCACCAACGTCATCACCACTTACTCATATTATTTTTGCGAATAGAATCAAAGGTTCAACCATTTTACGTAGATCCTACGACGAGCCACGAGATGATTACAGATACAAATGATATAATGATAATGTTCGTGTACAGCAGCCGCAGCAGCCGCGCGCGCACTCTGTCGGTCTCAGCCAGCGTCGCGGACATGTTCCTCACGCCGACCCTACCTACGCCTCACGTAAGTTTTTATTCAATCTGTTTTATGCTCAAATACTCAAACGCTACTCAATTTTAAGTTGCCGTTAATTTCGTGTCGTCACTGTCACTTCGCCTTGTAATGACAGGGACAGCACGAGATTTAATGGCAACTTAAAATTGAGTAGCGTTTGAATATTTGGCCATTAGTTACTTACATTTTTAATTTACCTTTGTACATTTTTGTAGGTGTCAATAGTTTCTGTGAACCTTATGTTTTATAAATTAATATTGTAGAGGACAACCAGTCAAAACACACAATTTACTGAAAGGCACTTGCCGTATTTATTTCACAGTATAAACCTATTTACATTACAATAGAAATTCTAAACTTTAAACTTAAACATTGACACTCATTCGGTAGAAAACCTAAGCGAGACTACACGTTCTTCTTGCTTCACTTCAGGCTTCAGGTTTCAGTTCTTCATGTTCGATGAATGAGTGCCGGTGACTGCCGCTGCCAGGATCAGTAACAATGCATAAAATGCACCTCATTAAGTATCGTTCAGGGGGGCGCAAGTTGTGTATAGTATGGCCCCACGACACTTGCTATCTACCAACATATTTTTCTGAGTTTAATATCTGTAGCTAGTGGTCATGTTGTGCTATATACTATGACGTATTTTATGACCTTGTTTACTTCATTTATCATTACGCCTGTATTTCCTGAAGGTATATAGCAACACCCGCATAGCTACTTTAAATGTTATTTACATGAATATGTACAATTTAGGCTTGCTGTCAGCAACAAATATGTTGTGCTTTAGGGTAATTACGGACATGGGAATGTTCCGAAAATTACGAATTACTACGAAACCAGGCAATATTTTTTGCTCTAGTTACATTACATTGCAATATACATTCTGGCATTATTACGTTGCCACAGCAAAAAATATTGCTTGGTTTCGTAGGAATTCGTAATTCGTAATTTTCGGAATATTCCCATGCTCGTCATTACGGGTTAAAGCACTATAAATGTTTATGCAATAGTTTGGACTATTCTTTTAATTAACTTGATAGTAGAAGCAAACAGTTTGTTATAAAAACACGAATCTACTTGTGTATATATTCTTCTTTTACACACGTTTAGTTACTACGTTACTCCACTCGACTGTATGAAAACATAGTGTGGATTAGACAAGCGTGTAAATACTATTTCAATCCATCCAATATTTTGAATTCTGAAAGCTATATATAGGGTGTTTTAAAATGCGTCCTGTCCTCATTATCTAACTCTACATTCGTCCTAGAACCGGTGCAAAATTACGGCCAACCGTGGCAACCGATGGTAACGTCGCAGCTATCGCAGCAGCAGCGCATGGGCTTCCCGCAGCCGCAGCCCATACAGCCTCCACAGGTGATGCAGCCGCCACAGGTGATGCAGCCTCCGCAGGTGATGCAGCCCGCGCAGGCCGCCCAGCCGCCGCAGGCCGCGCAGCCGCCCAGACCCGGCAGCGTGGGACCAGCTGGTCAGTTTTTCACCATTTTATCGAAATAGAACAAATGCATCAAATCAGGTTTTTCTGCAGACTGTAGTAATATCAGATAAAACTCTATGGTACCACGGTCTTTGGTACCAAAGCAATTTCATTGGTTAAAATTTTATTTTGATATTTAGTTATAATATCAATTTAACTCGTTCTAAATTATTGTTGTATTGCGTAGGACCTCCCATTCTCCCAAATATCTCGACTCCAAATATAACGATTTCTTCAATTTGTTTTTTTTTTCTTAATTTCTCTTTAGCAGCTCCTAGTTCGAAGTTGCGCTCGCTAAAGAGTAAAAGATTTGCCTCCTCATCAGCGAAGTGTATTGACAGGCATAATATTAAACATTATATTGCAGGTGGCATCGGATCCCGCTCCAAATACAAAGTCGATCCCTCCGTGCGGTCGGCCCCTCTATACAACCAGTACAATTTCAACAACACCGTTACGTCCCAACCGTACGGTGGTTACAACAGCCCTGTCCCCGACCAATACGGTGCTTCTAGCGTTCCATCGTACAACCAAATGAACCCAGTGGGACAGATAAACCAACCGGGTCAGTTAAACCACAGCCACAGTACCGTGGGGCCACAACAGCAACAAATGAACCAGTCGGGACTGAACCCGGCGGTTAACGGAGCGTATTTCAACCCGGCGCAGTCGGCCCCTGAGCCCGCAGCCGCCGTGGTGCCGTCCAAACCGGTAGCTCCCGGCTGGAACGATCCGCCCATGATGACTTCTAAACCTAAGGTATGTGTGAAAGGAAACTAGCTGTTTTATATAATACTAGCGACCCCCCCCGGCTTCGAACAGGTGCAATGTAGATACTAATGTGGGGCATATAAACCTTCCTCTTGAATCACTCTATCTATTGCTGAAAACTGCATTAAAATCCGTTGCGTAGTTTAAAAGATCTAAGCGTGCAGACAGCGGGAGCGGCTTTGTTTTATAGTACGCAAAAATGTATGCAATATTACAACTTCAGAAGAAGTATTGATGCATCTGACTCCTCTTTATCTTTCTTTATTGAATTCCTTTGCTCCATTTAAGACCCTGTCTACGCTTACCAGCAAGTGAGATTAGGGTCAAACGCGACCAAAACAAATAATTTAAAAAATATGAACTCTCCTAAATACAATACCAAATAATACGTCGTATATCTGTATTTGATGGAGTAACATTATCAGCATATAGGGACGGGTGACATGTCGGCGTTGCACGCGGGCACCCGCCAGTGGAACCACATTATAGAACATAGGCGGCATTTAGACGAGGTACCCACGACCAGAGGCAAAGTGTGCCAATTTGAATGTGTTGATCGGAAACCGATTTGATCACCCTGTATCTTCTAACGCGTGTTTTCAAGTTGTTTTTTAATACGTTTTTGCATCCCCTGTTCTCATTGTCTAATTGGCTAATTATAAAAAAAAAAACTTGATTGATATGTTGACATTTTTATATAGGCTTAAGTTTATACACATGATCACTGCAGTGCAGCGTATCAGCGTCGCCTCACTTCGAGCCGTTTCGATTTCTTTAAATGAAGCTCTGTAGAGCAAGAAGTACTTATTAGCACAGTACTGTCAGCGTATCATCATTGCGTTGCCTAGCAACAAGCTTTTGAACGTGAAGACTAATGCCCGATTCTTAAACGAGCGTTATTGGTTGTTTAAACTCTTGTCTTGACATCTTTACCAATAATGAAGCAAAGACTCCAAAGCTTTGCAAAGTAGACCTTACCGTACGTTAGTAGTTATGACAGTTAATATTAGGTTTAGAATTCATTTATAAGCCCAGTTCGGCAAATAAAAACTGCTACCATTAGTAAGCAAAACGCTTCGTTATTGGCCATAAAGGCGATGCTGATACGGCACTGATCTTATGTGTGCTATTACTGTACTGTTTGAAAAAGAACTGGTTTTCTGTGACTTATGAGAAAGGACAGTTATTCAGATTCGACGTAGTTTTTACGTTTAGTTTTTAAGTTCTTTCATTGATTGTGATTTTTGTATGTAAAGTGAAGTGTGTGTGGAGTGACCGGTATGTGCAATTCAGAGTTGTGCTTACTAATTTTATTTATTGAGTTTTTTTATTTAATACTTATTGGAACATTCTTCATAATTTCCAAAAATCATAAAAAATATTAAACTAGTACTGTTTTCATCCATCTTGTCTGGTTTTAATACCAAAATAATAAATATCCATTACATCTGCATTGCAATTTTATTTTATTTAAAACATTGATAGGCAAAGAAATAACTCTGCTAATATCTTTCTTCATCATTAAGGTTAGCCCTTATTAGTGTAGCACTTATTACCACAACACTAAAACCTGTAGAGTCAAATCAACAAAATATTAACACCCTGAAAGAGTGGTAGCATCTTTTAATTTATATTTTAATTATTTATAGCTCTATTTTCTTACACATTACTTCCTTAATTTATGTATTTATAGCTCTATTTTCTTACACATTACTTCCTTAATTTATGTATTTATAGCTCTATTTTCTTACACATTACTTCCTTAATTTATGTATTTGTATATCACAGTTTTTTTTATGTGAGGATCGCTTTTAACGGTTGTAGCCTCGTCCATTCGTTTCCATTCTTCCCTGTCTCTAGCAACTCTACTCCACAAATTCCCTACTATTTCGGTGATGTCATCGCTCCAACTCTTGCGTGGTCTGCCTGGTCTACGTTTCCTATTAACGGGGTACCAGTTCATGACTTCCTTGGACCATCTTTCGTCGGTTGTCCTCTGAATATGTCCGGCCCATTTCCATTTTAAACGTAGTACATACATTGCCACGTCCTTTCATTTAGATAGCTTCATTTTACCATTAAATAAGACAAATTTGTCGCAAGCTTACCCTTAATAAAAACCTCTATTCTAGCCAAAGCAAGAACTCACAGCTCAGGCACCGATCACACACCCGCTATTCGGCGTGGAGCCTCCCCAACACGTGCCACTAGCCCCAGCTGCCCAGTACCCGGGGCAACAGTTCCCTGGGCAACAGTATGGGCAGCCAGCCCAGCAGTACGGGCAACAATACCAAGGACAGTTCTCTGAGTATCAGCAGATGCCTGCTGCTATGGCACCGGCTTATCCGCAGAAGGTTTGTCATATTTAAATATTTATTCATCATCAAATTATTTGTGTGTTCTTTTCATTATTTAACTTTTAAATACTTTTCTTCTTCATTGATTAATACCTTTCTTGTGCAATGTTGACTTACGCTTGGTGATTTATATTCAGTATTAACCGCTAAATTCACCAGCAAGTTACATTCCGGAAGTTATTGAAGCAAGTCCTTGTTTAGTGGGTAAAACTTCCAGAAGTCGACTTGCTGCGGGTGTGTCTATAATGAAAAATTGGTTGCAGAAGTTAGGTTCTGCAATTTAATTTGCGGGTGGGTTATGCGCTTTAGGTTTAGACTGACAGTCGTCATATTAGGCGAATTTAAAAACATACATAACATCACGCCTGTATTCCCCGAAGGTTTAGGCAGAGGTGTATAGTAACACTCTCATTTTGTCGTTATATTAAGTCCCATGTAATAGGGGCGAGCCTATTGCCATCAACGGGGCACAAATCCAAACTCCGGGCGGCTATTGCGGAATTCCACACGGAAAATCCAATAACATTTTGCCCGACCTGGGGATCGAACCCAGGACCTTAAGATCAGCAGTGGCGCTTGCCGCCACTAGACCAACGAGGCAGTTTATTAACTTAAAAATTTGTTAATAATCTTATTAGTGAATCATGGAATTTTTTGTTCGCTTCTAACGACCTTAATAGACAGAGATAAAGCAGCTTATTGTTAGCAATGATTGTAATAAATCCTTTAATGTTCATCAGACGGAGAGCCCCGTGCCCCCAGAGCCGCCCGCGCCCATACAGAAAGCGCCGCTCCCGGAACAACACATTGTACTACAGACTGTGTTCGACTCCATCAGGAACGAGTGCTCCAACAGGGCTACTAACCCGGTAAGTAGTTAGAAGTACATTATTATCATCACGAAAGCTTTTTACCTACTGCGTTACCAAGGTGTGACAGTCTGAGTGCCTATGGTTACTGCCACAAATAACGCCCACAGAGCTTAATACCAGAATCGAGCTGTCAAAATTGTGAGACGTCTTTTATGACTGTCAAAATATAATATCCGTAACTTCGTTTTAATATAAATTTTACATAACATAACAACATCATACCTTGTATTCTCTGAAGGTTTCGGCAGAGTTATTTTAGTAACACCCTCGTTTCGCCAGTTGTGTTTAAGTCCCATGTAATAGGGGGCCAGCCTATTGTCATTTACCATTTACATGGAAATGACAATACTGCTACTGAGAAATTCCTAATGGAAAAACCCAATATCACTTTGCCTTACCTGGGGATCGGACCAAGGATCCTATGCTCAGCAGCTGCGCTTGTGACCGCTAGACAAACAATTAGAATTACATTATTTAATACTAGCTGTGTCCTCACGGCTCCGCCCGTAGCCCATGTTACTCAGTGATAATGTAGCTTTCTAACGGCAAAAGAATTTTTGAAATCGGTCCAGTAGTTTTTAAGTTTATTCGTTAGATACAAAAATACAAATCTTTCCTCTTTATAATATTAGTATAGATAAATTTTAATATTTATAATTTGTTTGCAGCAAATGAAGAGGAAGTTAGAGGATGTCCAGAGGAGACTAGAGACTCTGTACGATTTGCTGCGCGAGTATAAGGTAAGTTGTATAAACTTTACACTTTGCGCGATGGAATCTCTATCTACGCGAATAAAGTTGTATGCTTCAGTTTACATTTAATTGGTGCTATATTTGGATTCAAATGTCCCCGGCAGCTATCGGAGAACGCGTGCACGTCGCTGCACATGTGCAGCACGTACGCGGCGCGCGGCGAGCACGACAGCGCGCTGGGGGTGTCCACGGGGCTGGCGACGGGCGCGGACTTCGCGGCCGTGGCCTCGTTCCTGCCGGGCCTCAAGATGCTGTTCCAGCTGGCCTCGCAGCTGCAGGTCTACGTGCGGTGAACACCACACTGCTCACGTCAATATACTTATGTTTCGCATATTACGGCTGCATACGTGTCACGTCTATAGGCGTATGACCACTTCCCTCCACGCCAGGCTACAAATTGATCGTACTTTTTGACGGCCATAGACGTCGATGGTGGCCCGATCACATTTTCGTTTGACGTCTATAGCCGTAAGTGGCGTTTAAAATGTGTTTATTTGTGCCTAAATACGAAAATAGGTATTTTTGTGGCTATTTATCTCTGATGACTCCTGTTTTTTATACATAGGTATATTAAATGAGTCGCAAAAATAAAAGTGCAATACATACGACATACCTGCATGTAACGTCAAGTAACACGCTAACTAACGGCTTTAAACATACATATGCCCATAATGAAACGTACACACCTAGCCAACAAAGGCAAACGAACATTCGTCATTTGTTGAATTTGACCAAACTTTTGTATAGAAGGGCCCCGTTGGTGTTCGTTGGCTAGGTGTGTACACTACTTAAAACGACCACATAACATGGACACTAACCCGTATATACGACTGTAATCAATTTGAAGACTCCACTCACAACGTGGCCTCATCGTTTAGATATTAATATAATAATTTAAATTTGTATGATTAGACAAAATAGTAATGAAATAACACACACGACCGATGGATGTTTTTGTAAAAATATTGCTCAGACTTGTATGTAACATTTCATATCAAGTATTTAACTGTATCTATATGTGAAATACTTAGTTACTTGTGTTCACTTTTATAAATTTGTATAGTATTATTTGATTTCCTATAAATTCAATACATATTTTTTCTCATCATGTATTTTACATAATTTCAACACTAATAGAGTGCTGCAATAATTTGTCGTTAAAAAAAAAACAACTCAATGATATGACAGACAAAAAAAACTAGATAACTAATTGACGTTTCAAAAACATGCCAATTGGCAGGTCCTTGCAGATAGCTAACTCTTTCACTCTCGCACATTTTCCATATCTTCGTCATACTCATTAGAGATTATAGTGAAAATAATGCAAGATGGAACTTCAATAAATGCCATATTCTATGAGCGCTATATATTTATAGTATGTGTGTATGTAGAATCATTGAGACCACTACAATGAGTTTCTTACTCTCACTCATAGTTTCTCACTGTCTCATGCGTCACATACCTAGAAAAATGTGCATGCGAAATTGAACTTTAGTGTTCGGCGACAGCGCTTCAACTCCGCTGTGCGTTTGAGCTCTAATTACATTTCAGTTCGGTCACTCACTAACATTCCGTTCGGCTTTCTTTTGTGTTTCACTCCGGAGGTGAAGCGGCGCGTAGGCATGTTTTTGTACCTAAAAAGTCTAATGTTTACAGTATGATTTATCGAGCTCGATCACAATCCTAAGTAATGTTTGAAAAGGCTTAACAATTAAAATTAAATAATACTATGCAATTACAATAGAATTATTATGATAACCAGTCTAATAATAAATTCGTCGTCTATTTATTCACGATCTATAACGCAAATACACGAAAATTGTTTGGTCTAACTGAATAATGGTTTTATTGTACTGTGTGAGTCAAATATATAACTTAATATAAATAATAATGTATTATAGAATTATATTATTGATGAAAGTATATTTTTTAGAAAATTAATTTGGTGTTTTATTGGTAGCCTTGTCTTGCCGACGGCAGGCACTTGGTACTACTAGGTATGATATATGGTTTGCCGGGGTTGCGGTGCATGCTTATGTGAATCCCGTGATCTCGGCTGACAGTCAGGAGGAGGAACACCGTCACCTCGCCTCGTGAGGACGATACCATGAAAAAAAATTGTATGGTATATATTGTTCCTGTCATCTACTAGAGATGTCAAATTCGCGTCTAAAACGAATGATAATATACATGCGGGATGTTTCGATTTATTTCTTAAATTATTTAATCTATCAAATATTGAATTATTATACATAAACCTAGAAATCTTCAATACATAGCATCTGTGGAAGCAAATTCCTTGACTGAATTTTATTAGTCACGTCATTCTAATTTAGCCCCGGTATAATGTACAACATAATTGAGTATACAATTTAATAATCACAGTTGATATAGGTCTACTCAGACACTTACCGAACTTTACCGTAATTAGCAAACTTTTAACACAATTCCATTTTCAAATTATATTTTTTTAATAAGTACTGTACTTGAAATGTTTTTGAACGGAGTACCAATCTGCAATTTGATTGGCTACTGGCTAGGTGGCGCCCGACCTGGCGCTGGCGCCATCTTGGCGGCATTTACGGCCGAAACTGACTGTTGTTATTAGTTATTGCTCTGAGGCCGAAACCTAGAACCGATTTTAAGTTTTGACGTTACATACTTCTCTGTTAAAAACCTACACCAATCCAGATATTTTGGATCGAGATCGGTAAAAGGTGTTTCTTAGTTTTTGTCGCAAGCGCCGAGACCGTTACCGAGACCGCAAGCTCGGGTAATTTTCAACTATTTTCGGTTGTTGTGTCGTACTTTTCCTCCAAAAACTACAGTGAACCCCTAGTGTTAAGTGCGGACATAACTTTTATGTGAAATGACACAAAATGTGATGTGTGATGTGGCTAATATACTCGTGATCGGCGTCTCGTCGGAACGCGATGCGGTACGAAGGGAGCACCCCGGTAAGTTTGAGACCAACAGAGCTGCTTACCAAAGACTACAATATATACTGATTTCTAACCCCTCGTTTACACCTAGGTATAAAACATATCTGATACATGCATGTATTCTACATGTATCAGATATTTTTTCGAAAAAAATATTACTAATATGCATACTTTAAGTAGCAAACGAGTACCTATGTAGATCTTAAAAACACTTGTTTAAAATATTTTACACATGATCATTTAGTGTTAAGACTAAGTCATTTCTTTTAAAAATACTTTTACACACAAATTATGTTAACAATTTGTTTTTAGGTTTAAACGAGGGGTAACCGCTCGTACCTTACCTATACACCTAAAGACAAGTTGTAAACAAATTGTGTAGGTAGGTACTTAAAGGTCTTTTTAAATGTAGTTGGGTAATTATTACTTGTTTTAACACGTAGTGAATATGTATAAAATATTTAAAACTAATGTTTTATAGATCTACATACCTACCTACATGTTTGCTACTATACAGAATATTAATAGTAGTAATTTGTTTTAATATTTTTGAAGAGATTGTCTGATATTTTACCCCGGTCACTCACATGCGCGCAAACATTCGTACATTGTACGAATGTTTTCCGTTTTGTATGGAAAATGTTCGAATAGTCATTGCGAATGTCCGTCCCACACTTGCGGGTCGCGTATTCGTGCGAATGTGAGTGACCCGCATTAGAATAGGTACCTAAGTACCTACTTACATGTTTTATACCTAGGTGTAAATAGCAACAAAATTTACTTGTGCATTGCCTACATCTAACTTAACGCCTAAGTAGGTACTGCATAGCCTTTTAAAATTCTCACATTTTTGTAATGTAAAACACGAAATTCTACAATTTGTATCCACTCCATCGCACTACGATAAATTAATATAAAAACATCTACCCTCCCAGACAAATAATTCTCTACTCAAGGACGATGTTTATGCTTTTAAATACTTTTAACTACAGCAAGCACTCAGCACGGGCATATCCGGGAACATTTTGAGTGCATTCGCAGTGCATTCAGCGCAATCACAGGCCTATTTCGATAATTACTATCGCTGCGTTGCAAGGATTTTTAGTAAGGAGCTTTTGCTGTTCCTGACTGCAGCTAGATTGTAGGAAAATGTACAGTAACATAATATTGTTGTTATTATACCAAGTTCCTATATCTTACCGATCGTTATTGGTTAAAACTGCGCCTCGTGCAACTTCCTCTGCCGTTTTGGCACGACTTATAAGAGAATAGCTTATACCGTGGTATACAGTTTTTTTTAGGACATTGCACCCACACTAGGATTTCACCTGTATCGTGGGTTACAGACACAAATCGTCACATGCACAAACATCCAGACCCGGAACAACTATCTGTAGGACATACAAATATTTGTTCCGTGCGGGAATCGAACCCACGACCCGTAGCGCAGAAGCCAATCGCTCAGCCATTGCACCAAACGTGTCGTCAATAAGGTCGTCGTGTCGTCGATTAGCTAGCCTATAAGGTTGGTAGCAGGGCTGACTGTTCAAGGTGCGCTGGATGGACTTATGTATCATCACAAGTCTCATTTAGTCTCGTAGGTATGCAACGTAATACTTAATTAACTGGCATAATAATACGCAAAGGTATACGGCACATAGCCTCATAGCGAACTACTGCGCATTAGACCTGCTCATTGGTTAGTAGGTACCTACGAGTATCTTCTAAATTCACTACCTACATAATATACCTACTCAATTCTTTCGCATTAGACCTACTCATTGGCTCGAGTATCTTCTAAATTCACTACATAATATACCTACTCAATTCTTTCGCATTAGACCTACTCATTGGCTCGAGTATCTTCTAAATTCACTACATAATATACCTACTCAATTCTTTCGCATTAGACCTACTCATTGGCTCGAGTATCTTCTAAATTCACTACATAATATACCTACTCAATTCTTTCGCATTAGACCTACTCATTGGCTCGAGTATCTTCTAAATTCACTACATAATATACCTACTCAATTCTTTCGCATTAGACCTACTCATTGGCTCGAGTATCTTCTAAATTCACTAAGTATCGATGGCAGCCAAGTTGATACGGACATCTACATTTTTGCGAAAATGCTTTTATTACAAAAACTAGCGGCCCGTCCCGACTTCACACGAGTGGACATTATTCCCGTTTTATTTTTCATTTATGCTCCGGTCCTATTGGTCGTAGCGTGATGTTATATAGCCTATAACCTTCCTCGATAAATGGATTATCCAACACAAAAAGAGTTTTTCAATTCCAACCAGTAGTTCCTGAGATTAGCGCGTTCAAACAAACAAACAAACTCTTCAGCTTTATAATATTAGTATAGATGAGCTTAATCAACCCTATCTACAAGTCTGTATTAAAAATATTTCAAAATAATGAAGAAAATCTTGCACGTACTATGCGTGGCAAATAAGAATAGCACTGTCAAGACGCCATTTTGTTCCGCAATACTCGTGAACTTCATTACCAAAGTGTAAGGTGTGCAAAAAAGTAAATAAAGAAATTATATTCAGTTTAATTATGTTTGTTCACTTTTTTGGTACTTCTTATCAATTTTACGCCAAATTAATTACACAGTAATTATATTATTATTATGGCGACATATTAGGGCGACCACTAGCATTTCGTGAAGTTAACTATATTTAATGGTTCATTTCTTTAATGAATACTGTTTTCAAATATTATTAAATTATCCAAAATTATCTATTTATGGAATTCAATAAATAACATTTTATAAAAATGAATGTAAATAATAATGAAATCTATGAATAAATAAATATAACATTTTTTTTTCATAGTATTTTTTTGCTGGCAGTACCAATTTGACAGCTATCGTGTGAAGTTGTAGCAAGCGCGATCCTATTCTTATTTGGCACGCATAGTAAATGAAGACATCTAGACTCGATTTTTAAAAAACATCGCAGCTAAATTACCGCTATTTTTTACTAAATGTGCTCTCCTGTAAAATTGCGATTTTGTAGATGTCTTCTTTTACTTTGCTGCCATCGATATACCTACCCACCCAATTCTTTCCTGTAGTTAATTTCAATAACTTACGAGGGATGACAATAAACTTATACATAATACTATATTCCAAGTAAGCGATAAAGTTTTTTTGGGGGAAAGGTCCCTTAATATGTTCAATGTTTTACGGTACATTGATAATATTCGTCAAGGTGATCATTTGGATGATAGCGGGGGAGAGGGCGTGATTTTATCCCCTTAAAATTGTTTCTAACAGATTTCCGCAAAGTATCGTTTCCTTCTATTAATGTACCTACTATATTATGTGCAGTAGGCAGACCACGAGTGTTGTCGAGTTACTAACGTAAACGTATCGTTAATACAAGGTTAGTCGGAAAGGGGTACTAAGCCAAAAGTGTGTTAAAGTACCTATCATAGTGGATAACTTTTGTCCTATAACTTTCCCCAAAACTCATTAGTTTAAGAAAAATAGCTGTTCAAAGATTTCATAAAAACTACGCTAAATTCTATCTATCCTCAGCTATTATTATCAGACGTGTTTACGTTTTAAGTCATATTTGGGGTCACGGATTAGAAACTCCATTTTCTGAATTCAAAACTAAAGCAGGGATGAAGAATTCTTGAATAAACTAAAATAAAAATAATTTTGCATGTATTTACTTTTTATCGAATTTTGAAATGTTAACATTATAATTAAAAGAATCATCAGTGATACATTAAGTGGCTTGCGGCTTAGTACCCCCTTTCCGACTAACCTTGTATAAGACGACACGTTTGGTGCAGTGGCTAAGCGATTGACTTCTGCGCTGCGGGTCGTGGGTTCGATTCCCGCACGGAACAAATATTTGTATGGCCTACAGATAGTTGTTCCGGGTTTTGGTGTTTGTGCGTGTGAAGATTTGTGTCTGTAAACGCACCCACACTACACGAGAAATCCTAGTGTGGGGCAAAGTTTAAAAAAAATGGGAATTTTGAATCGGAAAAACTCGTTTCGCACATACGCACATACTAATCTAATTCAATTAAAAACTTTATTCACCCTATGTTCGTTATGCCTAGCCTTTTCCCAACTATGTTGGGGTCAGCTTCCTGTCTAACCAGATGCGACTGAATATCAGTATTTTACACGGATCGACCGCCGCCAGACCTCCGCAACCCAGTTACTGGGCGATACCGATATCCTAAAGTTAGACCGTATTCATATCTATGTATGATACAATAATATGTGCATGTTGCAAAAAAATAAATCAAAATGTTATAGGACAGTAATTGTATTTTTAACCGACTTCCAAAAAAAGGAGGAGGTTATCAATTCGCCTGTACTTTTTTTAAATGTTTGTCTTAACATTAACAAAAAATACTCATTTCACCGTCATTTATAAACCGATTTGGAAAGTTATTTTTTTGTATGAAAGTGTATTCTTTCGAAGTGGTCCCATTTAAATTTGGTAAAGATCTGATGAAGAATTTCGGAGATGGACAATGGAACTCCTCAATGACGAACATTACGCATAATGTGATGATGTGATTAAGTTACGAACAGCGTCTTTAGTAGGTCCAACCATGTTATAATTAAGGCCACTAAAATAAAAAAAAACATTTCAAAATAACGAAAAACAGAATAAAATAATTACCATACCTATTATAAAATTAACAGTTTCAGAAGTCGGTGCTGATCCACGCTGAACCAAACTAAAGGCATTGACTTCTGAAACTGTTAATTTTATAATATGGTAATTATTTTTTATTTTTTTTTGAAGTCGGATTTGTTTTTGTTAATATGTTTTTTCGATTCAAAATTCGCCGACGTTAGCGATACGTCAAACGTTCGATTTAGGCCTACAGTTATGTGTAATCGCAACAATAGGTAGGTACCTAGGCACTTCAAGTATTGCATGTTGCAAGATTATGGCATATACAAGGATTAGTGCACTGACACTCATTTGTATGGATTATCATTACTTAATTATCAGTATTTGTTAATCGCTTTCTTTGCTGAGCCATATAATGCAATGGCTGCGACTGATAAGTGATGAGTGGATTACAGCCACAGGAGACAACATGAAACATTGCATCTTATAATTTAGTGTAGGTATTGTAAACGTAGGTAGGTACCGCATTTTGCAAAACTGTAGTCATCTGTTCGATACAGAATGAACCACAGATCGAAAATCAAATATAGGACCTCGAGCTACGCCCGCTCTTGATATCAGTAAACCAACACCTAAGTCAGTTTTCTGGACATAAAATTAGCAAGAAAAAAAGATGAAAAACGTAGAATTTAATAATCACTTTATTGCAGACGTCTTCCAAAAAGGTGTTATAAATTGTCCATTGTAGGATCTCACTGACGTACATTTTTTTTTGTTTACGCGGTAACGTACTTTGGGCCCGCTAGGCGCGATTTAGTACATTACTGCCGCGGTCTGTAATGACTGCGTTGCTGGCAGCACTGATGATGGCCGAGAGCGCAGCTCCAGGCCATCACAGCGCGGTCAGCATTGCAACTCTTGATGGACAAGCTGGAATAAAGCAGCGCAGTCATTGCGGACCAAGGCTTGTATAGTGCTTTACTCAAACAATGCGAGTAATTTAAATAAAACCAGATTAGTATAGTAAGAATTTATTTAAAGTAACGATTTGTTTCTTCCCCGGTCCTTAGTTTTTTTTAAATTAGTCTTTAATGATTGTACTGCCTGTATCTATACAGCCAAATTCTGTATAAAAACTTTTTGCACCAGACTATTTTTGAAACAAAACTCGACAATAATGGATTTTCAAAGGAAACTGCTGGTGGCTAAAACTTACCAGCAATGAAATTCCATACAACTTTGCTGGCGGCTATTCAAGTAGCGCGGAAAGGTCGACTTTGCTCAAAGAAGGTTGTCAAAATAATGACCACATTACAAGCATTTTTGAGTAAAAACTATAACAGAATAGCAATAATTACAGTTTTAATTAATTCAGTACATCTTTAGCATTGTGACCATCAATACCTTAAAGAAAGAATTGCCTTTTTACTGACTTATTGTGAACTTTAAATGATAAACAACTTTCACTTTGGGTGAATATTTAGTACTCAATAGTGCGCAGAGTTCCCTACAAACCCGTACATCCATAGTATGGTTATTGTGCAAATAATTGAACTTGCCATCTCGAACTTGGCAGGCAAACCCTTAACATTGCGCATATTAACTCCTCAAATCTCTTCGCGCAACGATTGCAATATTCTATTCTTCTTTCCCAACAATACAAGTTTCCTCACAGATATAGTAACATCGCTCAGGCATGCGCTCCAGAATGAGTACAGATAAGTTATAGACGTGCAGGTGGAACATTGAGGAACATTGTTATCCAGACCATCGTGCATCTCTGAGGTGAGCGCCAATGCGCGGGAGAGAGCGTGTCCGTTGTACCAGCGGTGGTTAACGGTTAACATCTCTAACGTCACGGGTAAAATCAGGCTTGGCCGACTAGATTGGTGAACTAGTTTTATACGGCAATTGTGTGCTTTGTTCTAAACTTCTAAGTTACAGAATTTAGGCTCAGCTGCACCAACTAATTATAACCAGACCAAATTTCTGTCAAATCCAATACAAATATAGGTAGTACTTACAGTTACAGTTCAGTTGGTGCAACTGAGCCTAAGGGATGATTTCCACCAAACGGCTCGCATCGCATCGGATCGGAAAGGATACGAACGGATGCGGCCACAGCCGATCGCATCCGGCAGGATGTCGACGCATACGATCGGCTCCATATCGTCGCTTGCGAACGTATCCGTTTCTGCGCCTAGTCAAATAGTTTCATTCCTACCATGTTGATGTGTAGGTACTAATTTTTGAAAGGATCCAATCGGATACGACGTCAGGTGAATGGAGCCGATCGCGCGTCGTAGCATACTTTCGGCTACGATCGCGTGTTGTGGAAGACGTCCGCGGTCAAGCTGCTGTGCGCGGCTTGGTAATATAGACTTTAAATACTGTGTACACGATTTAATATCGCTTGAAGATTGTAAAATCCGTTCCTATCCGATGCGATGCGAGCCGCTTTGTGGAAATCATCCTTTAGAGTTGTTCCCTGTGTCCTATTTCCTAAGCAGTTCACTGCTAATATTATAAAGTATTTTAAGTTAAGTTAAAGTCGCTCGAATGCAATCGGACACACGGGCAAAAAATTTCACTCACTGGACGCCTGTAGGAGGACATCGTCGTAGAGGTCCGCCGCGGCGTAGGTGACGTGACGATCTAGACGTGTTTGTGGGACTGACATGGTTAGAAACGGCACAAAATAGAAAGGTTTGGAAGGCAACAGCGGAAGCCTTTCCTCAGTAGTGGGACATTACATAGGCAGCTAAAAAAATATAAGTTTAAAGACAAGCCAGTTCAATGGTAAAAATATAATGAAAAATAAACTCAGAATTGTTTTGCCCAAAATTCAGCAACGTAAACTGCGTTTACTGACGCTGTCAATATATCCTCAAGTGTGCCACAGCATGTTAGTCAAGTGGGTCAGTGACCACAGAACAACAGGTCTCGTATCGATGATTGATGACAGTCCCAATTGGTTTAGGTCTCTAAGACCAGTAGGCTGGGTAATCAGTAATTATGTTGCTCGTCAACTCAGCACTGTCCTAGGGGTGAGTAGATTTAAAAGTAGGTTTACTATCGTTAAAATTTCAGCCTTGCATTTAAAAAAATAAGCGGCTAAGATCCCAAAACCTGACTTATACCCCATAGCTCATTCGTATCGTAAAAACAATGGGCACAGTATCGCGGGGCTCGGATTAGCCGTGTGCGGCGAGGTCGCATCGCTGCATTGTGTGCCGGATTAAAAATAATACATAACACGGAGATACCGCCGAGATGAGACGACAGCGTTGTGGTGGCTTATGTCGTGAGGAATATCTATGTCACTTACATAGGCGTAGATGGGGCAGACGGGGCGCTTGCACCACCCTGGCACAGGATAGAATAGACAAATAGTCTAGATTTAGCCAACTCGCCACCACAGAACAATTACCCAAAATAAGCAGACAAATGCTCGACTTCGCCTATATTTATTTGGACCTCAAAAATAAGGTTATGGTTATGGTTTGAATCCCATTCTGCACTTTCAGATTTATTGAAAAGATAAATATTTACTGTCTGACTGAGTTTGCCTCACCCTGGAGAAAATCCTAGCTACGCCCAATTTGCTACCTATTTTGGGAATATTAAGTACTAGTTTTTTACGTTCCTTCATCCAATTCCATTTTATTCCATAATGGTAATCTCCTGATATTACGCAAAGCGGCTGTCGACAGACTTTAGCAGCTGTTGAGTATTTTACACTATGCTGTTATCATCTACCTATCGTAAATTTGAAACCGCACGGCAACAGAAGAAAATCTTATATACTTACTTAAATATTTTGACTGCTAACATTGTATTATATTTAAATACAGACACAAAATAATACTTTTATAAACAAACCCGCATTGATAAGATTACTAACTAGATTATATAAAGAATAATTACATTATAATGATATGCGAGCCCTATTGCAATTATTATGTAGCTATGACGTCTTTTGTAAGTACTTATAGCCGACTGATAAGAACGAAATCACTTTGTTTTATGATAGCAATCGAAAACGAACGTTGTTAGGGTTATTAAGGTTTAAGATTACATAAGGATATATAATTATAAATGTTATACTTACATGATATTTTATCGCTGAACATAACATCACGACTGTATTCCCCGAAGGGTTGGGCAGAGGTGTATAGTTTCACACCCTCGTTTCGCCGTTATGTTTAAGTCTCATGTAATAGGGGGCGAGCTTATTGCCATTAACCGGGCACAAATCCAAACTCCGGGCTGCTACTGAGGAATTTAATACGGAAAAACCCAATAACACTTTTCCCGACCTGGGGATCGAACCCAGGACCTCACGATTAGTAGCCGCACTTGCCACCACTAGACCAACGAGGCAGTAGAGTAGTAGTAGAGTTTATCACTGAAATTAAACACTTTTTTATGTTGTTATTTTATTTATTAATATATTGAAAATTACGAGCTGTTTCTTGGAGAGAAAGGTGCGGTGACGTAGTGTCTGCTTAGATCATGAGTTTGACTACCAAGATAGTCTATCTATAGACATTTTTGTATTTAAATAAATATGCTATTGTGTTGTACGTGCATTTATCTTACAGGGAATCTAAGGCCCGTAATAAATAGCTTTCATTTGAGGGAATTTCCAAGAGAAGCTATCATAAAGCAGAATTACAAATAATTAAATTCATCTCAAGTCATAATTAAAAGTCAAGTCGTATTAATAAATAGCTCTCATTGGAGAGCTGCCTCTTAAGAGGTCGCTAGGAGTCGTTGGATGCAGGCAGCATGTAGGTAACCGGCCGTTGTGGAAATCTATGGAGGCCTTTGTTCACCAGATATGATGATGATGTTTTTTTTTTTTTTAATATTGCCCCACACTTGGATTTCTCCTGTATCGTGGGTGCGTTTACAGACATAAATCTTCACATGCACAAACACCCAGACCCGGAACAACTATCTGTAGGCTATACAAATATTTGTTCCGTGCGGGAATCGAACCCACGACCTGTAGCGCGGAAGCCGATCGCTCAGAAATGATGATGATGAATGAAATACTTGTTATTGAGCATATTTTTAGCCACATCCAGTATAAAATATAACTATATCTCAAATACAAATATCAAATGAAAGACGGCGTGCATGCAGGAGGCCTTTTGTTGAGTTTATCGCGAGCGGGGCGGGGGGCGGCATTGTAGTGAACTACCCTCGTTCTGAAGTTTTAGCTTATTTGTAGTGCGGCCGTGATCTGGATGAAAAATGTGGCCGTTTAGTGAGCTCGATAGTGCAATGCGGATGGCTGACTTTTATTGTTAGGTTCACTTTTCATATTCTGCTCTTTGCGTAATTGTTGACGTTTACCATAATATAAATGAACCTTCCCCTTCTGAATCCCCCAGCAGCTACCCTCTGTCAATGGGTTTTTTATCACCGGATCTAATTATTTCATATGTAGTCTTTACTGACACGTCTCTTTTAATAAGCCAGCATATTTATAGCTTAAAACAAAGCGATATACAGACAATAAATTAAAGCCGGTTCCTATGATCAAAAACTAAACGTTTTGCTTACCAATAATAGCATTTTTCATTGCCAAACCTGGCATATAGATAGACTCGTAAGCTAATTTTAAGTGCGATAGCTACTAATGTATGGGTGGGTCTTTCAGCAAAACTATAGGTTCTGCTTCATTATTGGTAAAGATCTAAGAGTTTTCATTTTAATCAATAACGCTCGGTAAATCGTAGGAATTGGCCAAAAGAAGAAAGGGGAACAACATAACAACAGTTTCCTGACACGTCATCTTCATTTAAACGCGCTGCAACCTGCAGTTGACATCCGATGTGGTTGACAGCTGCAGGTTGCTAACGACTGACAGTTGCCATATTCTTTCAATTTGCTAAGCTAAATATCTAACTACTAAGCATTATCAGTTCAAGAGGGCTATGTGGTTACAAACCCGCTCGCCCGGTATGGTGAAAAGAGCTTAGTTTCAAAAGAGACTAGCTACACCTTGACAAAAAAGAGTGCAAAAAAATGAAGTAGCCACTAGTCATGCATAAAATGAAAACTTTAGAAACGACTTCTAGGGTATAGGTTTGGGTAGTCATTTTTATTTAAAATCAATTTAAGCGTATTCACAGACAATATATGGACAAAAAAGACTGACACAGCACCAATGAAGATTAAAAATTACTTACAAATCAAAATTTCATTATTTCACATAAACCAATACAGGTGCTTATGAAAACTCAAATTTAGATGCACGGTTCCAATTACTTGTTTCCTATGGAGAAGAGCCGGCAAGATACTCCATGGTTACTCTTTTAAAAATAATATCTTTAACAATTTCAGTGGATACAGTACAATGATTTAGGATAGTGAGAGAACAAAGAAGTCCTGACCACAGACCAATGAGTAATGTCTAGTAATGTAACTTACTTCCGTTTATACACTTTTTGCTGGACTGTATGTAAGCAAAGGATTGTACTATAGGGGAATGAAAATGTTATACACCTTAAGGTCTATTTTTGCTTGCACAGTGCAAGAAACGAACTATTTTACCGACTACATATTGCCAACGTTATAGGAATGAAAATACAGTATTTTTGACAGGATATTATAGTGACATGGTGACAGACACAAGTAATGACAATTTATTTAATCATCGATTTCATTGATGTCATGGTTTTTACAACAAAACTCTTTAAATCAAATCAAAAACATTATATGGCAATACTACGTCATATGGAGGCAAAAGGCAATTTTGATATTTGCTACCAAATAATTAAACATAATTTTCCATGCATTGGTCTGTCGCGATCAACAGTTTGAAAAAGTAACATGTGCTATGTGGGAAAGGAATGAATTTGGAAACTGACGAGCCTTATGATTCCGCGACTGTACATGCTATTTATGAGTATAAACAAACAATGTACCTACCTCAAAAACTTTAAAAGCCTATAGAATATTGATGACGTAGCAGACAGTGTTTACCCGTTGCGTCCCGGGAGTGACGTCAATCAAGTCGATACTACCCGCATGCCGCACTTTTGAGTTTTGAGCAGCTTGCGTTGCTCCAACACAAACAAGGGACGTTCACGTTCATGTAGGTACAGATAGGTTTTGGCATGCAACTGATAGAATTTGACGGTAGTCTATCATGGTTTGTTCTAGAATAAAAATATGATAAATTAAATGTCGTGAATTGCGTCGTTAGTCTAGTGGTGGCAAGCGCCACTGCTGATAGTGAGGTCCTTGGTTCGATCCTCAGGTCGGGCAGTGTTATTGGGTTTTTCCGTGTGGAACTCCTTAGTAGCAGCCCGGAGTTTGGATTTGTGCCCGGTTGATGCGAATAGGCTCGCTCCCTATTACATGGGACTTAAACATAATGGCGAAATGAGGGTGTTATTATACACCTCTGCCTAACCCTTTGGGGAATACAGGCGTGATGTTATGTCATTTTTTTTAAATGTAAATGTCGTGACTATCAATCTCACTATTATCCTTACCAGGGTTCGAAGGGTACAGTGTCAGGTCCATATTGTGAACTGCGAGTCAAAGGCAAAAAATCAAAAGCTATAAATGTTGATGTTAGCTATGTAACAAATAATCTGTCACCTATTTACAAAGGTCAAAGGTTGTCTGGAAGAAATTGCTTTACGCGATAAGACCGCCATTTGTACTGTTCTTAATAATGTGTACTCCTTCTGTTTTATTTCTTTTAGTGTACAATAAAGTATATCTATCTATCTATTTACTAACTAGATGATATTAGTTGAATTGATTCGATACTATTCAGGAAATGATATCATATTATTTCATGAACTCACTGCTGTACATAAGCCTCCTATCAGGATAGATAAAGGATGTCAAAGATGGTCGTGAAGGATAATATATTTTAACCATGCTTTGCAAACGAATTTGTGCACTGTGCTGTTATTACCCCACAGAAGAATGCCAAAAGTTTCCAAGTGGATTTCTTCGCCGTGATAAACAGACGAAATCAAATTCACTATACTTCCATAGCAACCGACCGATACGCTGCAGTCAAGGCCAACACCAATACTTTGCAATCAGATAACGAAAACATTACATAAATCACTTAACTTACACGTTTACGTTTTAGCTGTAAATAATTTATAACTGCGCTAAACGTAAACGTTTCGAGCCATTAACTCGTATTAATGCGTTACGTTTTAGGCGTTAGGTTTGCGTTTAACTTCGTAACGCGTTTCAAATGTAGTTGAAATAATTATGAAATATATTGTTCAATGTTAAACAGACATTTTTGGGGGGTTGAAACACATTTGGGGGTATAATAGATGGTCGTTTAAGCGTGTTAACTTGGTAAAACATTAAATTGTTCAAAACTGGAGTTTCATTTATTTTTCTCCTATTTATACATGTAATTCCTTCAAACCTCGTGATGCCCTGCTGACTGATTATTCTGCTGAATAATGATTAATTCTGCACGAGATACTTTCGGAATCCTTAAAAAAGAAATTACAAGAAGTAAACATGTGTACTTAATGTGAGACATTTTAGCGCCCCGAGCGAATTGCGCGGCTATCGGATTGGATATTAATCTACGTCAGCAGTACATCATGATGTTTGAAGGAATTACATGATTTCGTTTACACCCTGTATATTAATATGAATAGAACAGTACTTACCACTTACACTACTCACATATAAAATGACGTCGTATACACCCTGATAATTATAATGTCGGCTGTACAAGCAAACCGTTCATGTAAGTATTTACATTACATTTACAGGCGTCAAGGTAGACATACACCCATATTCTAAGACGTTCCTCCAAAACTTATTCGACTCATACTCGACTCAGGACGGCCTCGAAAACACCTTCAACATTGTATTATTAGTCGCAATTTCAAGTGAACTTTGAAGTTCCTCGACTGAGGGGTCCTCAAATGAGTCGAGGTAGAGTGGAGTCATTACGTCATAATTTTGTTTATCTACATCGCGCAAATAACGCCGCGATAAATATTTGTAACGATTATCGTAAGCATATTCGATAAAGTCTTCTAAATTCATTTTTGTTACATACGAACTTTGACACTTCCTTCCTTAAGGTAGGTTCCGAGGTACCTTGAGTTTGACAGATGATTCCTTACCTCGACTGAGGAAAAATCTTGAGTCGAGGACGTTTATGTCAACTATAACTACCGATGGTAGTGAAAAATCCTGAGTCGAGGTGGAGTCCAGTCGAGTAAGTTTTGGAGGAACGTTTTAGAATATGGATGATACGTATGTTTTATATTGTTTCATCAATTTTTGACAGGATCTTTTCTACTAATGGGAACGAACAGTTCTGCTATCACGATAATATTATTATTTACATGATAAAATACAAATAATTTTATTTGAAAGGACTATTAGGACACATTCTTTATTAGTTTACAACGGTACACACGTTGAGTTTGGCTGGTCTATTCTAATTCTTACCTAGAGCACTCTTTATAAATGCACCTCCACGTGATCCACGCATATGATATCAACACGAAAATTCATATTTTTTGCTCACATAACAGGGATCACGATAGCATGATTACGGCAAACATGTTAAATTTGCGTCATAAATCACGCCAGCTATCTGTGAAGCACCGGCAGAAACCATTAGCCGATCTAATATTTATTGTTGCAGACAAATTGCTGGTTGCTTAATGTTGGTTTTTGAACGATTTTAAAACAGAAGGATAAGGGCGAGAGTTTAAATAAAGTTTATAGACTGTATTAACAGTATTAATATGCTTTTTTGACTTTTTCTCCTATTCTTCTTCTTTTCTCGTATCGCTGAATATCACATGCTATGGTAATATATTAGCCAGTTAGCAAGGTCGGTAGAGACTTGCAAATGAAACTGTGACCTGAGAAAACGCGGCAAATTCAAAAAATCTTTGTGGTATTACTAACTGTATACCTCTAGTTAAAGGTTTTGATACTTGAATATTTTTTGTATGCCATATTGTGGCTACATTAAAACTTTAAATAAAACTCCAGTTCACGCTTTCGTTTGCCAGACTCTAGCGGGGGTGACTACCCAATATAGACTTTAGGTATAGCCAGGGAAATCTAAATAATAAAACAATATTCAGATTTCTCTGTGTATAGCTTTACCATCCTAATTCGTGGTAGGCTTCCATTCCACTATCATTCGACCTTCCCAGTCCAACAACTGACGGATGCCGGGGGTATTCTGAGTTTAGACCAGTCGTTACAATTTTGGACCTCTAATGACATGAGAACACCCAACCAAAATCTAAAAAAACATTAACAATCACAATATCCAAATACCCAACACCACACACCCTTTAGGTACAAGTAAGAACAAAAAACAAAAAGCAGTAATCCTCACACAGTCACTTTACTCACAGAAACAATTTCTTGCTCGCCCTAAGGGCTTAAACAAACAAAAGACATGTGTTTCTTTGTTTTTGTGTCGGACTGTGAGCTGATGTATTGCGCGCGGTGGATCGCCGACACTCGCGGCTTTGTAGCTGGTAACGTGATCATAGAATATGGAAATAGAACATAGTATATTTTTTATTGTTAGTTAAGCAATTAGTATGGGAATTACAAGTGTGATGGCTATTCTCAATTGATATAAAAATTTACAAAGATTTTCTAGAATGCGTTTAGAGAGATCATTGAACTATCTTAACATTATACACTATTATCATTTCAGTTCGTATTGATTAAAATAGACTTTAAAGAAGAAGAAGTCGTAGGTTTAAGGCCTTGAAATTCAGCCTAGTATAGCCGATTGCATAATAATATGCAGTCGGCTATATATTATGTTGAAGAAGGAACAACACAGTGACCCAGCAGTATTATGTGACGTAAATCAAGAGTAGGTAGGTAAAATATAATATAACGTCACGCCCTGTGTTCTCCGGAAGGGTTCGGCAAGGATGTTTTTAGTACACCCTCGTTTCGCCAGTTATGTTTAAGTCCCATGTAATAGGGTGCGAGCCTATTGCCATCAACCGGGCAAAAATCCAGACTCCGGGCTACTACTGAGAAATTCCTAATGGAAAAACCCAATAACATTATAGGTAAAACATATTAACGAATATTCTAAATGTTCTAAAATTAAGATATAAATATCACATGATTATTATAAAAGATTAACGAAATACCGATAAAAGTAACGAAATAATCATTTACTAACGAAATTTGCCTGATTATATTCAGATAACATCCCGCCGTTTCTAATTTCAAATCGATATCACGTTGATAACTTTTTATAACATGTTATATACAGATTTACTTACAGATTATTACTTTGCATATCGATCAAAGTAATCCTTAGCGAGAATATAAAAGCCTTCTCTCTTAGCATTAGATTAGTCCGTCTCAACATTTGCCAAAATGGTGTCCGATTTTAGAAAGAAGAAATTGCTTCATGTTTTCAACGCCTTCTTTGACACCAATAGAAGTGGTGGAGTGGATAAGAAGGACTTCGAGCTAGCTGTGCAAAAGATTACGGAGCTCCGAGGATACAAATCTGGTGACGATAAATACAAGCAGGTGGAAGAAATTCTTCTGCAGATATGGGATGGTCTCCAACGCCGCGCTGACGCCAACAATGACGGTGAAGTATCCAAGGATGAGTGGATAGAAATGTGGGACGAGTTTGCGAAGAATCCATCCGCTGCTGCTGACTGGCAGAACCTGTACTGCAAGTTTATCTTCCAGCTAGAAGACGCCAGCAATGATGGAGCTATCGACGTTGATGAATTTTCCTCTGTCTACGCATCTTTTGGTCTTGATAAAGAAGAGTCTATTGAAGCTTTCCACAAGATGGCTAAGGGTAAGAAGACCGTTTCTTTTGAGGAATTCCAGAAACTATGGACAGAGTATTTCGTGTCTGAGGATCAGGATGCTCCAGGGAACTTCATCTTTGGATGCTACATCTGCAGTCTTTCCAAGCATTCTCATTCCCACTCGCATTAGTATTGTATTAAAATGGAAGTGTATTTATTGTTGAATGTGAATTTAAGCGTGTGTCTGTGCATTAAAATATTTAATTGATAATTGACAAATGATTTTTATTTCTGTAAATAAATCTGTTATAGACATTTTTACAAGTCAATGATATTTTTTTATTTTAAGACTAGATGGCGCCGGCATTTCCTGTCTGACTAGCTCTGAGAAGAAAAGCCGAAACCAACTCAGAGATCAAGGTCTCTTTTAAAGTCCAGACATTGTGGTATAAAAACAATGCGAGTGTAACAATGTAGGGCAGCGTTTGGAATGGCCTTTTGAGGAAAGTGCCACAGCAGGTTTGAGTTGACCTGTTGCGGTGCATGCTTTTGCGAATCCCGCGACCCCGGCCGTACGGTCAGGAGAAGGAACACCGTTGGTTTTTAGCCGGTAAGAGTCCGGCAGACGCCCTCGCCTTCCCCGGGCGAGGGACATCCATGAGGATTTTCCAACGAGAAGTTGACCTGTCCTAACTAACAGCATGCATGCAACAGTCATCGCGTAGCTCAAACTTTATTTTAGGGAGTTCATTAATCCGACTGCTGCATGACTACCAATCAGCCGGACATTTGTGTAAGTCACAAAAAATACCCAAAATCGCCAAACAGTTACAAAATTGTTGTATAAAGCTAGCCTACATGGTACTCACATTCACAATTTGATAAAAAAATAAAAATGATGCGCCTTGTCTGCTTACATGCATAAAACATTTAATTAAAGTACCTATAAGTATTTTGCTTATCTATCTATATAAATAAAAATGAATCGCCAAATGTGTTGCTAAGTGCAAAACTTGAGAACGGCTCGACCAATTCGGCTATTTCTTTTTTTAATAATTTCCTTAAGGCACAAGGAAGGTTCTTATGGAGAGAAAAAACATAAAAAATGCGTGGAAAACAGTAAATTTTCCCACTACAGGCCAATAACTTTTGACAGAACGAAGTCTGTCCGGGCAGCTACTAAGTAATATAGATAAACGCCTTATATATTTGGTTGAGCATTTATCTGGTTGTATAATATTTTGATTAACAATCTTATTAAGTCAGTGAAAATTTTCTAACCAGTTCCAGTGACGATTTCATGTCTTTACACCTTTCTTGTCAGCTCCAGCTATATCGTACTTGACCACAAAGTAGCCATCTGCTTTTCTGGTTGGTAATAGGCTGTACTGTACACATCACATGTGTATAATGCTATTATGGGTACTCAGGGCAGGTTAGAAGATGAAAAATTGTGTGGGGAGAGGTACTACATTCGCAAGCAATGCTATCGATGAAACCCTACGTACATTCTGTCTTCATTTTCTTCCTCTTACACCTATGCTTGTAGGTTTTCCAGTATATTTAAATGATGATTTATATTTACTTTCAAAGCGATGTAATCTGTCTTTTTTACTACTCAACTCAAAACACTATAAACACACAGTAACCATCTGGCATTTTCTATATAAAAAAAACAGAGATGCAACAATGTAATGGTGGTCATTACTCTAGGCTTGGTTGATAGAAGTGGCTATAAAAAATTCTGAGTTTGGACAATTTGGCAAATGAGTGGCGTACCCCATAGCCCCGCGACCAGCCCTGCGCCATTACAAACTCTCTTTTATCGCATTAGCTGGCGGGATGTGGGAAGATGGGGCTGGATATGGTTAGGCTGAAATGTGATACCTCAAGTATGATTATACGATACTACACACATAATATTGATACTGGCGCCTTATTCACTATAATACATCGAAACGCAAAACTCAAACGATGTGCAATTTGTAAAATAGCGGAACAATTTAAAATTTACTGCATTTAACATAATTTTGTCGAATGGCCTTTGCAAGCAGCGCGAGCGCCACCATGAACTACCTATAAAATCTGTGCTTTCAGCTGTGAAAGCATTCTATCTCATGCGTAAGCGTGCCGTATTGCCTTAGCATGCGAAAGTTGAATCAATGCTAAAAGTTCTAACCATACATACGTACGCATGTGAAATGCGTGAAATGTGCGTGTTTTCTATGTGTGAAATGCGAATTGATGCTGATAAGTGTGTTTAGTCCCTTATGGTCCGGCAACGCAATCAATATTATTTGTACAAATTCAAATTTTCACAAGTAAGCATATGTTAAGACGGCAAAAGGGTATTCCGCGCTGTTCCGTTAATACCGACAATACCGTTTGCGCAAACGTTTGCAAAAGTCGTTTGCGCAAACGTTTGCAAAAGTCATTTGCGCATGCAAGTCATTGCATGTAGACGGTCCTTTAAGATGCCACATCCAATATTACTGCGCTGTTACGAGTAACATCGACATAGATGACAGAGGGGCGTGCTCTGAGTGATGCATTCTATCTGTCACGCGGCACATCACCCACCGACTGCTTACGCCTATTATTATATACTAGAAGCACATGTTAGTTACATGTTTATATTATATTTACAGCCTAATTGAATCAGAATTAGAATATTTATTTGCAAAAATACTGTGACAAATGGTGTTACAAAGAAATATAAGATACACGTATTTTGACCATAATATAGCGGCATGCAAAACATCAAGCATACAAATCGTAATAAATAGTTAAGTACAACGGAATCAAACATATAAACAATTAGTTTTGACGTCATAATAGAGAAAGTTATAACAATTCTAGCAACTATGATGGTATACTATATTTTATAGCATAAATGAGTAGAAATAAATAAGACAATTGTACACTGGAATTTGCCTTCAACCACATAATCAAAATGTCTCTATCACTCAAAGGTTTGCTGGTAGAAAACTCATTTTTGAGTTAAGCTCACCTTTGTATGTACATAACTTCACTAAATTGTAGTTTTACTGCTGTAATTTTTCTTGTGTACAATAAAGAATAAATGAAAATGAAATGAAAATAAATCATATAAACTATGATAAAATTATAACGCGTACAAACACCCAGACCCGGAACAACTATCTATAGTCTTCTTCTCATGTGTCGCCATGACCTTTACGAGAATAGCTCAAGCCGTAAGTACTGAAATGATCAGCCAGTCAGCAAGGTAGCAGGGGTGACCGCCCAGGCTGTGATGGACGTATCTAAATATCATCACCGGAGTAGGCTCTTTTGACTAGCTCAGTTCCATGTAGCGTATGAACTTGAAATTTAAAAAAAAACTACGCTAATCTATAATACATCACGTTACTATGCCAGTAACGAGATGCCTATTACTCTTATTAAGGTTACCTAGCTAGAAGACTAATGACTCATTAGTAAATGATAAATGATTTTTATTTCTGTAAATAAATCTGTTATACACACTTTTACAAGTCAATGTAATGTTTTTTTTTAATACTAGATGGCGCCAGCATTTCCTATCTGACTAGCTCTGAGAAGAAAAGCCGAAACAAACTCAGAGATCAAGGTCTCTTTTAAAATCCAGATATTGTGGTACAAAAACTATGTGAGTGTAACAATGTAGGGCGACGTCTGGAATGGCCTTTTTAGGAAGGTGCCATAGCAGGTTTGAGTTGACCTGTCCTAACTGACGGCACGCATGCATCAGTCACCGCGTAGCTCAAACCTTATTTTAGGGAGCTCAACAACCCGACTGCCGCACGACGCTACCATACAGCCGGACATTTGCGAAGGTCACAAAAAAAACTTAAACCGCCAAACAGTTAAAAAATTCGTGTATAAAGCTAGCCTACATGGTACTCACATTCACAATTTGAAAAAATAAGAACATGGCAGTAAAGGAAATATTCAATAATTAATTGAAAAAAAATATTCAATAGATGTCAAAAAGATTTTAAAAAAGCCAGTAATCAGCCAGTCTACAGCCTGTATAAATTAAAATAATGTAGGTACTTTAAGTAAGTCAAGTCTAGGTTAAGTAAGCAATTCCTATAATTTTAATTTGCTCTAACTCGAGTATGAGTCGCGTCGTCTTGTAACAACATCAAGTTAACAGACCCTACAAAAATGTCTCGTTTTAGTTGTGTTTTTAGGTAATATATATAGGTAATAGACTAATTTAGGTAATATATATAGGTAATAGACTAATTTAGGTAATATATATAGGTAATAGACTAATTTAGGTAATATATATAGGTAATAGACTAATTTAGGTTGATGAAAGTAAATGGCCTTAGGAGCTACATATACCGTTATTAGTGATGTCTTTAGAGAAAACCAGACATAGAAAGTGGGTCTGTAGACAGATATCTACAATTAGATCTGAAAAGAAGATAAACAAATAAATGGTATGGTGTAGGTATGAGCCCCACAAGACTAATGGGGAGGAGCACGCAAAGCGAAAGCAGATGGCAGCAGCTCTGTTTGTACCAATTACAACCAATCAGAACGGGTTAAATTAACATTACGAAGAATGTCAAACAAACTTTAACCAATGAAATTGCGTTGGTACAGTCGATGGTGGCGCCATTAGTTCCCCATTGCATACCCCAAAGATTTTTTCATTATCCCCTGATGATGCCACATCTAAACCTTTCAGCCACCGTGTATGACGTAATATGTCACAAGGGCGCGCTTTGAGTGATGTGATCTATCTGTCATGCGAAACATCAGCTCCTGTGATCATGCGCATTACACTTATTATTATGTGAGCGATACCATCAATATTTAAGGGCGTTGATTATACTTACATACCGAGAATGAGTGTAAAATGTGTTCCCTGAAGGGATAGGTTTAATTGTTACACTTACACGTTGCTGGAGACGGTGTTAAGCCCCATATAATAGGGGGAGCCTATTGCCATTTAAGTTACAATTCGAACCAAAAAACAGAAGTAACTCAGTAGAAAACTGCTATTGTGAAAAGAAAACAGATACTTAAACCCAAGTTGCGGCACATGTATTGCGGTATGTATCAGATACAAGTTGCGGTACATGTATCGCAACATAATTATATATGTATATGTACCAGATACATGTTGCGGCACACGTATCACAATATGTACCTGATGCAAGTTGTGATACATGTATCGCGACAAGTACCAGATACAAGTTGTGGCACATGTATCGCGACATGTACCAGATACAAGTTGCGGCACATGTATCGCGACATGTACCAGGTGCAAGTCGCGGTAGATGTATCGCGACATGTACCAGATAGAAGTTGCGGCACATATTGCGATATGTACCAGATACAAGTTGCGGCACATGTATTGCGATATGTACCAGATACAAGTTGCGGCATATATGTCGCGACATGTACCAGATACAAGTTGCGGCACATGTATTGCGGTATGTACCAGATACAAGTTGCGGTACATGTATCGCAACATAATTATATATGTACCAGATACATGTAGCGCCACACGTATCACAATATGTACTTGATACAAGTTGCGGCGCAATGTATCGCGATATATATGTACCACATACAAGTTGCAGCACATGTATTGCGGCACATGTATCGCAACATAATTATATATATGCCAGATACATGTAGCGGCATACGTATCACAATATGTACCTGATACAAGTAGTGATACATTTATCGCGACAAGTACCAGATACAAGTTGTGGCACATGTATCGCGACATGTACCAGATACAAGTTGCGGCACATGTATCGCGACATGTACCAGGTACAAGTCACGGTAGATGTATCGCGACATGTACCAGATACAAGTTGCGGCACATGTATTGCGATATGTACCAGATACAAGTTGCGGCATTTGTATTGCGATATGTACCAGATACAAGTTGCGGCACATGTGTCGCGATATGTACCAGATACAAGTTGCGGTACATGTATTGCGATATGTACCAGATACAAGTTGCGGCATTTGTATTGCGATATGTACCAGATACAAGTTGCGGCACATGTGTCGCGATATGTACCAGATATAAGTTGTGGCACATGTATTGCGATATGTACCAGATACAAGTTGCGGCACATGTATTGAGATATGTACCAGATACAAGTTGCGGCACATGTGTCGCGATATGTACCAGATACAAGTTGCGGCACATGTATTGCGATATGTACCAGATTCAAGTTGCGGCACATGTATTGCGATATGTACCAGATACAAGTTGCGGCACATGTGTCGCGATATGTACCAGATACAAGTTGTGGCACATGTATTGCGATATGTACCAGATACAAGTTGCGGCACATGTATTGCGATATGTACCAGATACAAGTTGCGGCACATGTGTCGCGACATGTACCAGATACAAGTTGCGGCACATGTATCGCGTTTATGTCGACGAAGCATTATATGACCTTGATTTCGACACCACTTACAAATCTGCCTACTCCAAAACTCAAAATAACCGTGAGCATAATCAACACAATCTATTTTTAATTACTAAATGCAGGTACATTTATATGTTTGCTGTTTATATAAGTAATGTTATCAAAACAAACACTGCCTCGGTTCCCTGCATTGCAGTTGAGAAGATAAAATGACAGACGTCAGAGTGTTCTACGAATCAGAAGGTATTACGTTAATTAGTATGACTAGTTCGAACACTTGGGCTTGGTTATTGAAATATATTATTATTTATTTTCTGACTTTATTAAAACTTTTAACGTCATAAACATCACGCCTTGTAATCCCCGAAGGGTTAGGCAGAGGTCTTTTAGTAACACACTTATTTCGCCAGTTATGTTTAAGTCCCATGTAATAAGGGGCCAGCCTATTGCCATTAACAGGGCACAAATCCAGACTCCGGGCTGCTACTGAGAAATTCCTAATCGAAAAACCCAATATCACTTTGCCCGACCTGGGGATCGAACCCAGGACCCTATGCTCAGCAGTCACGCTTGCGATCACTAGACCAACAAGGCAGTCAAGTTCTAACTTTTCTGCCTGACTAAGAAGTCGTAACACCATAGTACAAAAAACTAGGCTTTTAAATGTTTTATCTAGATTCTAGATTTACACATCATTATCGTTAGATCAGTCCGTTCACGTCCACCGCTGTACATATGCTTTTTCATTTTTTTATATTACATATATTAAGAATCTATAAAAAATGTATCTGTATCATTCATATTTATTTGTTATTTATAACTTTTTTTAAGTAAAACATAATTTTAACATTTCAGTGTTTTCAGCAGGTATTTTTCACAATAGTCAGTTAACTCTTAACTAAGAGATATTTATGACTATTATGAATGTTTAAAAGTTTCCCTCCAGAAAATCTGTCAAACCGTCATATTTATTTTCCAAACGCGAGTTATTCGATGATTGTGAAACAGATCTTTCTGAAATGTTAAAAGGCCAAAATTGGACATCACAACATAATTTCCGTAAGAAAATACAAAAATGTTTAGTTTCAACCGAAAACCAGACGCATTATAATTTGGTTTAGCAAATATATTGCGCCCGACCGCCCCCATTAGAGGGGTGATCGTATGGTGATCCATATGGCTGTCCGGAGCATGGGGTAATGTGTAATAGATATTTCACCATTAATATGTCATCTATCTCCGTCTTGTAGGAGGCTAGTTAGTTTCTAAGGCACAGAATTCCCTGAAATAAAGGTTAGCAGATAAGCGATGTATTTTTGTCAGTGTCGCAAAACTTTGAAAAAAAGAAACTGGAATTTTCCTGCTGTGGAATTAATTACATACTTAACTTCATATATTAGGACTTATAGAATAGACCGATGCCAAAAAATTTTTAATTTTACAAAAAGCTAACCTGCGACTAGCTACATCGGGTTCCAGGAATATACTTACCTTCATCAAATGCTAAACAGAATTAATATACATCTTCATTTTCTTCTACAGTTATGTTCGCAGGTGGCCCAAGATGGGCATTCTCCTTTCTATAAGGACGATAATGCCCTAATAAAAATTGTATAAGTATCTAATAACATAACATAACATCACGCATTGTATTCCCCAGAGGGTTTTGCAGAGGTGTTTTTGGTACACCCTCGTTTCGCCAGTTATGTTTAAGTCCCATGTAATGGGGGGCGAGCCTATTGACATTAACTACTGCTACTGAAAAAATCCTAATGGAAAAACCCAATAACAGTTTACCCGACACCCGACCTGGGGATCGAACCCAAGACCCCATGCTCAGCAGTCGCACTTGCGACTACTAAACCAACAAGGCAGTCAAGTAAGTCAGTTAAGTCAAGTATCTAATAATGAAACCAATAACACAAACTCCTCATAACATGTTTTAGCTTGTTAAAATAAAGTCGGAACCGATTCTCGCTCGCAGGCACTTTAATGGGACAAACCGTATGATTCCACAGGGAAGCCCATTGCAATAACTGCTCCCGTTTAAATATTATTGTAACAGCGAGTGTGCGGCAGCGACAATTACCGTTACTAACCATTTTATAATACCCCTATGACTGGAACGACTGCCATACTTATTGGACAAATGACTTGTTTAATTTTTGAATTATTGTGTAAAAGACAAGCAACAGAATCTTGTTGGTGCATCTATCATTACAGTTATAGCTAATATCGGTGTATCAGGATTGGGAACATGGTAAATAAAGTAAAGGAAACCAACATTAGACTCTCTATCACTGAGAGTACTTTTAATTGGGTTAGTGATTAGTTATAGAAACTAGTTCACAATATAACATAATAATTTACACAAGATCAAAAAATAAGGGCAAGCTAATCAGATATATAAGATCAAACTTCTTCGGCTGTTCGTCATAGAATCCGTTGCTCATTTTTCATCCTCATTCCACATCCTCGCATCCTCATTTTTATAACTTCGGGTACGTTGATTCATCTTGACGATTACCCTCCTTTATCCACATTGTCCAGAGTTACCAGCTACCGATAACAATTGTGCGATAAATTCGTTGAGGAAAGGACATGAGTATTTATAATGAATGCATCAGAATCTTTACTTGAAAGTAATAGTTTTAGAATAATATTTGAATAGCATAAAAAAAATGGCGGTGGTAAATTATCACTGTATACGAGTTTTTTCAAGGGATAAATGTATCTTGATAGTTAGTGTGGCTACCGAGAGAATACGTTCCTGATACCATTAAATTTAGCGCTAAACTATTTTAGTTTATTGTAGGTTGATGTTAAAATATGAAACACGATCTTTCAGGAACGCATTCTCTCAGCGGCTGCACTGTTAAGTAATTAATTCAAACAATAAACAGACACACAGACGCATTCGAAAACATTGTTTTGTAATTAGTGATATTCTTTCCTTTTACTTTACTAATCACTACTATCTTATGATTCATACACAAACACAGCCACGTATCATAAGCACTATGTTCATTGCAATCTCGACTATATAAGGACGGTACATCATACATAAAATATTTACTAGTAAAAACAGTCCAGCAAAATGGTTTCCGACTTCAGAAAGAAGAAGCTCCTCCACGTGTTCAAGTCCTTCTTTGACACAGATGGCAGTGGCAACATTGACAAGAAAGACTTCGAGATGGCCATCGAGAGGATCACCAAGGGCAGGGGCTGGAGCTCAGGAGATGACAAATACAAATACGTTCAGGAGACTCTCATGAAGATCTGGGATGGAATAAGCCAAGCTGATGTCAACAATGACGGCCAGGTCTCCCAGGACGAGTGGATCGCCATGTGGGAAGTCTACAGCAAGAACCCCTCTGGCGCAGCAGACTGGCAGAACCTGTACTGCAAGTTCGCTTTCTTCCTGGAAGATGCCAGCAACGACGGATCCATCGACGCTGAGGAGTTTTCGTCAGTCTTCGCTACTTTCGGCCTGAACAAGGACGAGGCTGTCGCTGCCTTCCAAAAGATGGCTAAAGGTAAGACTGAGGTGACCTGGGCAGAGTTCCAGGACTTGTGGAAGGAGTACTTCTCATCCGAGGACGTCAATGCAGCTGGTAACTACATCTTTGGCAAGACTAGCTACTAACTTGTTGATTGATCGGTTTGATAAAATTCTTCATTTTTGGACTGTTTTTTTGATAAGTGATTTTAATGATTAGGTATGCATTTATTATGTAAGTAGAGAATAAACTAAATTATAATATTTATATTTGTTTCTTTTGCTTGGTTTCCTTCTCTTAACTCTGGGACTTAATTTCAGTGCCCTTGTGTGACGTAATTCTTCGAATTTTAGTGAACAGATTAAATGCAATATAACGCAATGCATTAGTAAAGATACGTACAGTAGGCTTAGCTAGCTAGTAAGCGAGTTTTGAATCGAAAATACAACTGTCCAATAACATTTTGGTTTTTTTTTTTGCGACACACATTTTGTATCGTACATAAACATGGATAAAGTTTTCAATTTAATTAAATAGTATGTGCGAAACGAGTATTTGCAATTCAAAATTCACTCACATTAACGTAACGTGCATCATTTCTGCTAGGCCTACTGGTTTTCCATTTATATCATAACTAGCGACCCGCCCCGGCTCCGCACGGGTGCAATGTAGATACTAATGTGGGGCATATAAACCTTCCTCTTGAATCACCGAGAAATCACACAGAGTGATGTTATGTTAGGTTATGTGTTTGTCGATTATGGTCAGATATAGCTTGATCCACATGACAAGTTTCATCATTATTAACTACCCGTATATGTCCACTATTGGACATGGCCGGCTTAGACCGCTAAAAAGCATGGTCGTGATTCGAAAGGGATATTAAACATAATTCACCACGATCTCAGCCTTATATTTGAATTACACCTCACGATGTGTTAATCTGCAGGTCTGAAATTCACAGGGATAAAGTCGAAGGCAAACGCTAGTCAGATTTATAACAACATCACGCCTGTATTCCCCGAAGGGTTAGGCAGAGGTGTATAGTAACCTTATTTACCGTTATGTTCAAGTCCCATGTAATAGGGGGCGAGCCTATTGCCATTAACCGGGCACAAATCCAAACTTTGGGCTACTACCGAGGAATTCCACACGGAAAAACCCAATAACACTTTGCCCGACCTGGGGATCGAATCCAGGACCTCACGATCAGTAGTCGCGCTTGCCACCACTAGACCAACGAGGCAGTTTCGTAACGACAACGAGTTCGTAAGGGATATTAGACATAATCAACCGCGATTTCATATTTATATTTGAAATCACACCCCATGTGTTGATCTGCAGATCCGGAATTCACGTGGATAAAGTCGAGGGCAAACGCTAGTCAGATTCATTTTATTATATAATTATAATATGAACCGGTGTGCATGTATGACAAGATGTATAAATATGGACGAAGCGAAAGGAATATGTAAGGATCGTAGCATGTGGCGTTTTATTGTTTCTGCCAACCCCCATGGGAAAAGGCGTGAATTTATGTATGTAGTATACAACGTGTTACAAAAATACCTCTAAAGCCGAGAGGGGGTTAAAAGGTCCCTTGTAAAGAGTCTATTGGCAATATTTGAAAACCGTAGTTTTCTTTTTCTTTCTGCCCCTATTCCACACTAGGTGAGGTCGGCACAACATATATTTCATAAATACATGTTGTTAGAGGTTTTGGCTTATTGTTTTATGACTGGCCGCCTGCCTGACGTCAACCCTCCTTGGGAATACTCGTTGCGTCGTCGCGCTGGTGATCCAATGTGCTTGCTGATATTATGCACTGGGTCCCAAAATTATATGCTTGTCAGTGTTATTGCCGACAACTAAGCAGGCTGTGTTCTTCTTGGTGGAGTATACTTGCAGTTCCACGACCCACCCATTCAGTTTTGCTAGGGACTTTGGTTCTGACACATCGTAAACTAATATAGCACCGTGAGCTTCTTGGTAAAATTTTGATGTCAATGTTCTGTATCGCTCCTGTCCCACTGTATCCCAAATACCAAAAGAAGATAAAGATATATTTATTTTGTAAAACATGAGTACCAACTAAGCTTGACTTTACCACCGTTCACGTCCATGACTTTACATTTGTAGTCAACTCCGATTGCAGCTGAGAATGATGGATTGTAGTCTCCCGTTGTGAACGCTAGGATTCACCCACACCGCACTATACGATAAAAAAAAAAAAGTTTGATTAATAATAATAAATAAAAAAATTATTAAAAAATCTCGAAAAATAATTTTTATAAAATATGAAATTGAAATTATTATTTGAAAACGTAGTATGACTCAAAAAATAAAAATAATTTGGATAAAACATAAACTAATTATCATTGAAACGCAACACTGAAAACATAAAACTAAAGAGTAGACTACCCAGAAAGTTATTTATATTCTCACCTAATTTCCTCTGAGAGGTAAATGACAACAACCATAAAAGACTTCTTGATTATTTACATTTTTCATGGGGAATTATATAACGTGTTGTATATGTACATAATTATGTATATAATTATAAATATCTATTTCAGGAAACTGATAGGAATCAACTTGCAATCTGCGTCATTACCTATCTCAATCAGTTATCAATTAATTCATGTTAGATTAGTAGATTATGGCAAACAATTACCTCATAAAAGCATTACAAATTGTGTCAGATAAACGCATCATATAAAATCATTACTGGAGGCCCGTTCATGTGGGATTCTTTGGAGGTAGATTCATGGAGTAGTCTGTATACAGGTGCCTCGAAACTTAACGTCAAGCCAAGAACAATAAATAATATATCAGTTTGACTGTTCAGAAAAAAATACTTTTATTTTTAAAGATGTATTTTTTTTAAAACACTTTTAATAATTGGATTTAAGAGTTAAAATTTTATTTTTGTAACTTTAAAACTCGAACATGATTAAACTTATTTTTTTTTCTAACAGGCATTTAACTGGCTTATCAATTGTGGGACTGCTTGACGTTGAGTTTAGGGACACCCTGTATAAAAGGAGAAACTAGCTGACTGACTAGCCGACCGATCTATCAACGCACAGCCTAAACCGCTTGAGTTATAAACTTGAAATTTTGACTTTAGGTACCTTTTATAAGGTACGCATCCACTAAGGAAGAATATTTCAAAATTCATTCCGTCAGTGGGTGAAAAAAAAATCACGTAAGCGATACTGCGGGCAAAAACTAGTTAATTTTATTATTGTCTCAGATCTGATAAATTATATAATAGTATTGTAAGTCTTAAATATTACCGGCATTGATACTATTAAGTATTATCGGTATTGTTATTCTCATATATTACCGGTATAATTTCCCTTTTAATATTATTGTTATTCTTATAAATTACCGGTATGTTTCCAGTAATTATTACCCGTATTGTTATTCTTATAAGTTACCGGTATTGTTATTCTCATATATTACCGGTAATGTTTACCTTAAATATTACCAGTATTATTACTATTTAATATTACCGGTATTATTACTCTTATATATTACCGGTATTGTTTCCCTATATATTACCGATGTTGTGACTTTCAAATATTACCGGTATTGTTATTCTAATATATTATCGGCATTGTTATTCTTATATATTACCGGTATTATAACTCTTAAAAGTTACCGGTTTTGTTACTCTTAAACATTACGGTAGTGTTATTCCCATATATCACCGGTATCGATTATCTTAAATATTACCGGTATTGTTTCCCTGAAATATTACCGGTATACTATACTATAAAACGTCATTCAATTTGAAAGTCACGTAATAATTTTATGACATCCATATTTAAAAATATTTTGAAACAACAGTTTGTTACTGAAGCAAAATGTCACCACCAAAATGCCAAGTTAAATATTTGATACTGCTGTATTTTAGCGAGCTGTGTGTTTTAATTATAATAAACTATGATAATGATAACAGACTTTGTAGTGTATTACTGGACGTTATGGTATTGTAAATTAGATGAAATTGAGTCTACCTTGGGTGTGCAGTCGTGAATAGTTTTACCTTGTTTTTATATGGTCCAGGTAGATATTGTCTATAGGCAATTATGCGTTGTTGTATTGTTAAGTAAATATTAGATTTGTTGAATGATTAGTTTACAAACTTTATAATATTATTTATTACATTATATGTGAGGTAAAATAATAATAGGATGTCTTTATCTTGGTGTAGATGTCGTTTGACAAATAGATTGTATCAGTCGGATACACAACATCATTCAATCGTGTACAGCCAGCTTCACTCAATGAAAAAAAAAACATTGCATTAAAAAAAAAATATCTTGCAGAACAGGCAGAATAGTTTATGATTGTTTATAGTTTACTCATGTACTTTTTTCAAAATTTCTCGACTTCTTCTTTTCGTGTGGTTAGTGACTATCCTGTTTTCAGAGTTTTTGCCGCCCATGGGCTTCTGACTTGGTTTCACATGCCGTCAAGAAATATCTCTCAGGCATGCTGGTTTCCTCGCGATGATTTCCTTCACCGTTTTTAAGCAAGTGATAATTATATAATACGCACATGAATCCGAAAAACCGAGGTGTGTGCCTTGGGTTCGAACTCAAGACCTATGGCTTGGCATTCCGACGGTCACACCACTAGGTTAGGGCTACTAGGCTATCGACTAGTTCCTGAGACTCGCGCTTCGCCGTGAGTTCAGCTCATGGTTAGGTACGGGCTTCGTTTGGGTCTGAAACTTATCGCGAAATCCATAAAATATGAATGTGATTCACGAAAGTTATAATACAAAAAGAGACAGAAAATAGCAAGTGAGTCGCTACGAAACCCACGAAAAGAGATAGAAGATCATTAGTAACATTATGTATACAGACACAGAATATAAAAATATTTTAAAAATAATTAAATAATTTTCAAGGGAATTTTCCACGAGGATCGCGCGGTCAAGTAAGATCCTTGTTAAGATTAAAATGCGGGGTGATCATAAATATAAAATAATTTCACAAAACAGTTGGAATATGGCGGACATTTTTGTTGGAATACGACGAGTGCTAATTACGGGGTGAATTATCGTGTTGAGCGGACGGTACCGGGGTCTGTCGGGAAATGGGACAAGGAATAAGAAGGAGAGGGTTGAGAATATAGTAGCAAAGAGCAAAAGTTATTGAGGCCTAAAATTCTAGTTTGAGGAGACTGCCCAATGAAAGGGCGCGTCGGACGATGTCAAGCTAACGTAACCCGATAATTAATTATTATATTTCCATGAAGCTCGTCAATAGTTTGACAACCTGTCTAACCTTAGGAAATCGGCATTGCCCAGTAGGTAGCTGGGTTGCAGAGGTCTGATGGCCGCCCCTCCGTGTAAAATACTGGTATTCAGCCGCGTCTGGTTAGACTGGAAGCTGACTCCAACATAGTTGGGAAAAAGGCTAGGAGGAGAAGTTCGTCACTAGATTATTTTAGATAATCATAGAAATCCTGCTATAGGTCAAGTTGGTTTGGAAGTGCGTTGCTTATCTGCTTGGCGCATCACGGAGTCGTATCTTATTTATTTAGTAACCACGACAGTACCGATAGGAGATATCGTGGCCCATATTAAATGTAAGGTGTGGAATATGTTTAGTTTTATGTTTGTGTAGTGTTACTAGTTAATTACTGTTATTGGCGCAAGCCGTTGTAATTAATTATGAATAAATAAATAAATAAATGCTCTCAGTGAGCCACTCTGTCCACATAGCCCGAGGTGTGCGTGGCAAACCCCTGAAGCATGCGTGATAAGCAGAAATCAGATAATTGGATGCATATCTACCTAAAGTAATTTTTCGCTACGAAAGTATGGAAACGGCATCTGAAAATATTTTATTAGAAAAAATAGCCCGGTATCATGGGATTGCATAACTAATCGAATGCATATAATCACTTAAAGTTATTTTTTTACCCCCAATGAAAATATGTGTGTATGTAGGGTGTCAGAAAGTGAGGGCTGCATGTCTGTGTTAGTTAAAAAAAGGTACATCTTTAGGTATGTAAATAAATAAACATACATCCAATTCTAGGTAAATATGATTCTGTTCTACAGAAACTAAATATGACGATCCCGAAATCGTGGAATTTTTTCGATACAAAAGCGCATTCTATATTAGAGAACACCTGAACTTAGGTAAATATGCATCCGATTATCCGATCTCTGGTGATAAGCCATTGGCGGCGCATGCCTCACGATGTCTGTACGGTAAGGTAAGGTAGTTACATTAACAGGGTATGACGTACGTAATATGAATTACAATGAATTAGGCGATCATCAGCTGACTTACTTGCAGCACAAAACAGATAGGTACAGAAGTCAATCACATGTATGTACTTAACTTTTCATACCTACGCTCAGCGGTCGCTCTATCTATATATCTATCTCTCTCAAGCGCATGGCACTCGCGCTCGCACTCACTCGCACTCTAGTCCCAAACAGTCCGAGATATCGTGTCCGTGAGCAGTGTCTACGTGTGCGTTGCTCGAGCGCACTTGTATGTAGATTGACTTCTGCACCTATCTGTTTTGTGCTTGCAGTTAAAAGTAAAATATCAGTTTCTTAAATACCGTCTTCGTCTATCCCTTGCACCATCCCTCCCCGGTCCCACTCGAGGGTTACCTGGAGTGGCTTCGCGATATTTATTGCGGTGTTATTACGTGTAATCGCCGCTGAATCTACCTGCTTTATAATGTGATCTCTCGGTTATTAACCCGCCAAATGAAATGTTGCGACGCTGACCTATTTAGTGTACCTACTGCCATTTTTAATTTAAATTTTTTATTTTGGTGGTTTCTTTTCACGGGATTTTTAAGATGTTTTATGTCGTTAATTTGAGAGGTACTAATATTTGTGAAAGTTTTGAACTGTATATTTATTTATAACCTAATTAAAAGTTGCTTCGTTGGTCTAGTGGTGGCAAGCGCGACTGCTGATCGTGAGGTTCTGGGTTCGATCCTCAGGTCGGGCAGTGTTATTGGGAATTCCTCAGTAGCAGCTCGGAGTTTGGATTGTGCCTGGTTGATGGCAATAGGCTTGTCCCCTATTACATAGAACTTAAACATAGCGGCCAAATGAGGGTGTTACTATACACCTCTGCCCATCCCTTCGGGGAATACAGGCGTGATGTTGTTATGTAATTAAAAGTTGCACTTTGAGATTGCTTTACTCTGTTACACATGCGAATAAAATCCTTGTACCTATGCTAGTAAAATAAAAATACGAAAAATACGAGAACCAATCTGTAGGCTATGTGTTCAAATTATAGACGCGGCCAATCCATCATACATTGATGCCCATAACGTCATGTGGTTTTGACAGTTGTCAGCTTTTTATTTAGGGTTCCGTGAAAGAATAATAAATTCAACGAATGAATATTCTGTTTTTGGGGGACTCGTGACTCATTAATAACCTTGCCGATCATACTGTTTGCAAGGTTAAGCTGCGCTTGCCGCGGTCCGTCCGTGGATGGGTGATCGTTACACAGTTTGTCCTGGGTGTCATAAGAATACCTGTCAGTTGTTACGGATAGTCAGAAACCCGAAAGTTTGACAACCTGTCTAATCTTAGGATATCGGCATTGCTCAGTAACTGGGTTGCGGAGGTCTGATGGCAGTGGTTCTGTGTAAAATACTGGTATTCAGCCGCATCTGGTTAGACTGGAAACTGACCCCAACATAATTGGAAAAAGCTAGGCAGAAAGAAATGAATATTTTCTGTACATGAACAGTAGTATCAAACTATGAAAATTCTGTAGCTTTTGACAGAAAATATGGTTTACCTGCAGGTTACGACAGTAACTTGCAAGAACCATGAAAAATTGCCCAGAAGATTAGGTCAAAGTTATACCTATTCAACACAACACGTATTACATGTAACCCAATTGTTTAAAACATACGTAACAGCTGACTGAATATGTTTGTCCATAGAAGTCCGTTTACGTTTAGTTTCCACTGGATATTAAAAGCCATGTTACCACAATAATACGGTTATTTAGAAGACTGCAAGTTTAGTATGTCTCTAGCAACTAGTCAAACTTGTAGCTTCGAACGTGCGGAACCTTCTGTGACGCGCGGCTTTTGACGTCACAGCTAACCACTGCAGTGTAGGTGAGCGGGAAGTGGGTGGATGCGGTACTATTTAAACTCCAGAGTGTATCATCACATTCAGGCTTCACATCAGCCCAATTGCATTATAAGAGTCTCCACGAGTGACGATGCTTACCTATACGACTGTCGCACCCATTTTTTTTTCTTGTATATTCTTCATTGATGTCCCTCGCCCGGGGAAGGCGACGTCTGCCGGTCTCGTACCGGCAAAACCAACGATGTTCCTCCTCCTAACCGTTCGGCCGGGGTCGCGGGATTCGCAAAAGCATGCTCCGCAACCCCGGCAGGACTGGCGCACCCTGGGCAGTCAGCTCCGCTACCAACCTTGATAAATGGCTCATCTTATCACCACGGTATGAGCTATACTCGTGTAGCTGCTCGTGCTGATACGAGTGAGGTCTGGCCTTTGGTTTGAATGTTGCTACTTATAAACAAATACAATTAAAGAACCATATCTGATAGATGATAGGAAAATACCCTTAATAAGGCAAAGGGAATATATTTCCCACCAACTTTTTTGGAACATGTCGCGAAAGTCTCCTTGTTATATTTTTATTTTTAGAACTAGCAATATAATTTTTTTTTACTATTTTCTTTAATAGAAAATAAAAATTAAGAGGTGCAGCTACATGAAAAACATTTTTTTTATTATTTATAAAAAATTGCCAAATTGTTTGTACTTTATTTTTTTTAAAACCTTCTGTACTATTAAGGGATAACTTACTCATTTTACAAAGCAGGATGATACGAGTCGAGACGCTGTCGCCGCGGAGATTTCGTGGGTGGCCAGCGGCAACCGTCTGCCATGGTATGTCGTCGGTATTATCTGATATACCAGTAGAAAGAAATACTAAGAAAATAAGGTATGAACATAACACAACATCACGCCTTGTATTCCCCGAAAGGTTCGGCAGAGGTGTTTTAGTAACACCCTCGTTTCGCCAGTTATGTTTAAGTCCCATGTAACAGGGGGCGAGCTTATTGCCATTAACCGGGCACAAATCCAGAATCCGGGCTGCTACTGAGACATTCCTAATGGAAAAACCCAATAACACTTTGCCCGACCTGGGGATCGAACCCAGGACCCTATGCTCAACGGTCGCGCTTGAGACCACTAGACCAACAAGGCAAGGCAAGGAAAAAATAAGTTATGGAACCCTAAAAATCAAATAAAGGTAAAATTAATATATTACATAAATAAAAAAAAGGCAGGAAGCTGAAGAAAATATGCGTCACATTCGTGCAAATCAAAAATATTGACGTAATTTGTTTCTTTTTACAAACATTTCATGACATAAAAACTAGGTACCTACTTGTTTTTTAAATCTTAGCTCGTAGGCATTGCAGGCAATCGAAGTATCACACACGAGCGCCCAGCTCGCGACGACGAGCTAACACTAGCTTGTGTTATCGGCTTTATTTTCATTGCTTAACACCGAGCCGTGCTTGTTATTGTGTGGTTTCTGAAGAAAAATAGCCGCCTCCTGGAGGTGTCATCAGAGGCGGCTTCAACCGACCAGCCCATCTTGCACCAGTCCAGCCCAGTCGTCCAAACCGTCTGCCACGCGTGTTCATTCATATTTATTCTTCTTCTTTTCGTGTGGTTAGTGACTAACCTGGTGTCAGAGTTTATGCCGCCCATGGGCCTCAGACTTGGCTTCACATGCTGTCGAGAAACATCTCTCAGCCATGCCGGTTTCTTCACGATGTTTTCCTTCACCGTTTTTAAGTAAGTGATAATTATACAATACGCACATGAATCATAAAAGTCAAAGGTGCGTCCTTGGGTTTGAATTCGAGACCTATGACTTGGCAGTCCGACGGGCACACCACTAGCACTAGGCTATCAGTGCTGTATTCATATTTAATAACCTTTTATCCTTCTTCTTCTTCTTCCTGCCCATAACCCACACTAGGTGGGGTCGGTACAACATGTATTTCAAATAAATACATGTTATTAGAGGTTTTGGCTTATTGTTTTATGACCGGCCGCCTGCCTGACATCAACCCTCCTTGCGAATAATTTAATAACCTTTTATTATAATAAATAATATATTAATTAAAATAATTTAAAAAAAAACTTTCCAAGTTGCTATCAAATCTATGTCGAGAAATTGTTATTCGGATATTCTGTAAAACCTATAGACTCTGTGGTCATTAGTAGATATTATGTAAAGCCTGCGTCGCATTCGATTGGATTTCGACTATTATAATGACCATTAGCAGAAATTTAAAAAATATATAGGTACCTATTCCTTGAATGTATTACGGAACAAACACTGTCTTCCACAAAGACCATGCAAGTAAAGTAAAAATAAATTCTTTTATGTTATTAAGTAGCTCATTTGTGGAAAGTAAAACCGAAGCACTTTCCGATACAAAGGGATTATTAAATATAACTCAATGTTTTATTCTGCTCCCCCGATATGCAAAGATGTGTGACAGTACAGTGTGGCCACGAAAGCAAAATAAAAATAATAAATAAATAAATATAAAATATTGTAAGGTCACGAAAACTTCTATCGTTGTACTGTAGCAAGCTAAAATGTACACAAAATAAGGCTACAAACCGAATCGATCGTCAACTGGCTTATCGTAAGGTGCTGATCGAGAGGCTGGGTTGTTTTCAGATGTGTCGTGTAAACTTTGCTCGCTAGCGTGAAGCAGGATTCTGCATCTCAATCCAATTAGCTACATCTTTCTTATTCTTGCCTTTTACTAGGGCCCACCCATGGAATTACATCTCACAACGTCTTTTGTTACAGCGATTCACGTCGAAACGGCTGTAGATGTCTACAGGTTGATATAATAATCTTTACATATTATAAAACAAAGTCGCTCCTACTGTCTGTAGGTACGCTTAGATCTTTTAAACTACGCAACGGATTTTAATGCAGTTTTCAGCAATAGATACAGTGATTCAAGAGTCCCATAGATGCTAGCTATTCAAGAGCCCTACAGAGCCCAAGATGCCCCATATTAGTATCTACATTGCACCCGTGCGAAGCCGGGGCGGGTCGCTAGTAAATAAATAAAACAAAAATTATTATACATTTAATTAATAAATGAACCTTATGTAGGTACATAATATTTATAAGATAAAACGTATTAAATCTAATGACACTTCGTACAGTACAAAAATCGCGCGTCTCATGGCCTCATGTCATAAATCCAATGAATATTTTGAACGCGCGTCCCAGCCCACCTGACGTCACGCGTCATGCCGTCATTTTGACGTCGACTCTTTATGAACAATACGCCTGTCTGTGTGTCTAGAAAGTTTTGATAGCCGATGGAATAAACAATGTTTTGTAAATCTAGTTATTAGGGTTATATTACAATCCCGTGTGGGGACGGGCTAGGCTTGAATATTATTATAGAACTTTTTCACCGTTCACTGGGAATAGACGCGTGTTGTAAGATCCAACGATACAACAAAAGCCAACACGTTTATTGGTAGGATCTATACGGTCAGGAGGATGTGGGGCAAAGCCTCACAGAGGAGAGGTCCGCAGAGTGTTGGCGGACCGGGACCTGCCGGGGTTGCGGTGCGTGCTTTTGCAAATCCCGCGCTACCCCAGCCGAACGGTCAGGAGGAGGAACTCCGTTGGTTTTTAGCCGATAACAGTCCGGCAGACCCCCTCGCCTTCCCCGGGCGAGGGACATCCATGGGGATTTTCCAACGATAAAAAAAAAATGGATCTATACGGTCCGCCTAGTTAGCTAACACCCTTATATTAAAATTCGGCGCCAAGCAGTTTACTGTGTTCCGTCGAGTGTATGTGAGAGCCAGAGAGGTTGAAAATCACGGGGCAAATTGGCATGAACATTGCATAACAAGTTTTTCTACATTTTTTTTTTTACTAAGATCTACAATTTCCATATTGAAATAATACAATAACATTAAAATTGTAGCACCTGTAGCCATAATGGCTTAAGAAGCACGTTCTTAACTGAATTCCAATTAGCATCGTGGTTCTCAAATAGCTCCATTTTACTGGTACTTACTTCCATAGAAACTCGTCATGCTAATTACTACTGATGAGTTGCTTTGTACAGGAGATATGTTTTTTTTTAAAAACCTTCCTGCTTTAGTTTCTTTCCTCTAACTAATACCTTTAATCACTGCTTAAAGTTTTTTTATTTTATTAAATCGTTTCTCCACACTAGGATTTCTCCTGTATCGTGGGTGCGTTTACAGACACAAATCTTCACATGCACAAACGCCCAGACCCGTGAACAACTATTTGTAGGCCATACAAATATTTGATCCGTGCCGCAATCGAACCCACGACCCGTAGCACAGAAGCCAATCGTTCAGCCACCGCACCAAATGTGTCATCACCGTGTTTTCGTAGCCACTAAAAAAGCACCCTGTATAATTTTTGTTATGGTTACAATGTTGATTGGAGAAATAAATGAAAAACACACAAAGTTTTTTTACCGGCCGCTACAAGTTCAATCTGCCGTCAGCGATATCACAAAATGGATTGTGGGACAAAATGGGAAAAATTCATATACCTATATTGTACATGTAGTTGTTCACATAAACCTAGTAAATGAATTCGATGTCCATGGTTGTTCACTTTTTCAGTTTTATTGTTGGCCGGTGAACGATCTTTGGAAGAAATGCTGTGTGGTTCCCAGCTATCAAAGAATAGGTTAATGTCCAGTTCCTATGGCCAAAAAAGAATCGTCTTGTTTTTCTTTTTTTATACGCTTTATATTAGTTTCACTTGTAACTAACTAACGAACAATGTAAAAAAATCTGGGAAGTCAATTTTAACCTACTTCAAATTGTCGTATCGAAATGAAACTTTGTATGCTTATGTAGTTCGGATGACAATACTATAATTTGGTATCTTGGAGCTGATCTGATGATAGAGCCAGGAGGTGGATAGCAGAACTCTTCAGTGGCTACTAGTAAAACCCTCGAGTTTCGGCTCATATGATTTATTCTTGATTTAGTCGCGTTTGGCCCTAGTCTCACCATGGTAAGCGCAGACAGATTCTAAGACGGAGCACACGAATCCAAGGAACAGAGAACTAGAGGCTCTCTGGCTCTCACATTCACACGACGGAACACAGTAAACTGCTTGGCCGGACTTTAATGTGAGGGTGGTAGCTAGCCAGGTGGACCGTATAGATCCTACCACCAAGCGTGCTGGGTTTTGATGAATCTTACAACACGCGTCTATTCCCAGCGTGCGGTGAGGAAGTTTTATATTCTAACCCGTCCCCACACGGGGTTAAAAATGGCAATGGCTTTCTAATGGCAGCATTTTTTGTTGAAAAACTGAGCATATACTGGGTGGAAGTTATGAGATGAGCCAGTAGGGGCAGCTACCTGAACCGTTGTAGCTACAGGAGTATAGCTCGTTGCTAGGAGACTGTCCATAACTTTTGAATGAATTTCACGGCACTGTTTAGGATATCGGCATATGTTTTGTTAGGACGATTGCACAGTAGAGATAAACTACGATAACATGTCCCGCCCCTCCAAATCACTATTTCAATGTGTTTAGTCACCTCTTTACGAAAGAGTGTGTATGTAGTTGTAGTTTTTGTTTGACGGCTGTCTCAACACGCACACATGCGTTGGGAGTATTGGTGGTGCTTTATAAATACTTTCACAAATACATTGAACCGTTTTGATTTTTGGAGGGGCGGGACATATTATCGTGGTTTATCTCTACCTGGGTTGCGGAGGACTGATGGCAGTCGCTCCATGTAAAATACTGGTGTTCAGTCGCAACTGGTTAGACTGGAAGCTGACCCTAAGATAATTGGGAAAACGCTAGGAGGAAGAAGCACGGCGCTGTTTGCAAAACAACATGTCGGATTCAGTAGATTGAAATTTAGTTCCGTATTTCGCCGCCTGTCAAGATATGGTGGGCAATAAAACACTTATAGTTGTTCTCGTATTTCGTGAAGACGTGTTTAGGCGCACTGTAGGTCGAAAACACATAAGTATGTGTGTTGCAAGATATTTGTGTTATATTTAAGACTAGTTATGCCCGCGACTTCGTCTGCGTAGAAGTCGGATGGGTTTTAATATTATTGTGCGGAAGCCTAAAACTTTTTCTTTTTCTATAATAATAGTAGCCTTTTTTTTTTTTTTTTAGCGTGGGGAAATCCTCATGGACTATCCCCCGTCTGGGGAAGACGGGGGGGTGTGCCAGACTCTTACTGGCTAAAACCACCACGGTGTCCCTCCTTCTGACCTAAGGCCGGAGTCACGGGATTCGCTGTTGCATGTACCGCGACCCCGGCAGGTCTCGGTCCACCAGCTTCTTCTGGTGGACCTCTCCTGTGGTGGGGCAGTTGCTCCCCTGCCCCACGTCCTTCCGAGAGGCGCGCGCAGGACACGACGCGCCATCCTCCCTGGGCCCGTTACTGGTCGGGCAACGGGTTCCCCAACCCGCCGCCCGCAGGCCACTCACTAGGGTGGCCGGAGATCGTCACGCGCCCTCCGGCGCCCGGTGCGTCTAGCGCGAGAAGGGAGAGAAGAAGCGGCCTCCCTCTCCCTCTCCGCTACCTCCTTGGTCGCCATCACCTCCTCGCAAAAGGAGATAATAATAGTAGCCTAAGTAACTTCTTATAACATCAGCTATCTGCCAGTGAAAGTGAAAGTTTCGGAGATTAGCCGAAACAAACAGACAGACAAAAATTTTAAAAAATGTTGTTTTGCTATAGGTGTCGTATATACTTTCATATGCATTTAGTAAAAAATAATTGTTATTTTGACATTATAAACTGCCACTTCAATTTTATTTATTTGTATGGAGTATAGATGTATCTGTGGTGTGTTGTCTATGCATTGTATTATGCACAACACATTTGCTTAGTTTTGGTCTACGATGCGCATTTCATTGCGAACTGAGGCTTGTTGCGTTTTGCGTTATTTCATTAATCCTCGTAGTCTTACGATTCAATAAAAAGTGACCACCTTATAAAGACACCTAAGCGTAAAGAAAAACTGTTCTATTCCCAACGACACGACTAACACATCACACAATACACTCCTATTTAAACTGTATCTAAAATCAAAGATATTTTTAATCACTACATACCTAGCTAGTAGGTACTCGTTGATTGGAGCTATTCCTTTGATGGCGGATCAAAGCGAAGCCGCCGCCTGATTACTCGCTAGTTAGATCGGCGAACATTTTCACTTGCCGGTAGGGTAGGTAGGTAGGTTAGCTAGGTGAAGATATGTTTGAGTGGATTTTATGGGATGTTACTAAGATTTCTATAACGTTAAAGATTATATATGGACGATAAAAATGATTGGAACTGAGCCGCTCGCTGTTATCACAGACACATCATTGTAATTATTGAAATAATTTTTATTATGACATTATTTTTTATTTATTTTTTGTCTTTTTGACATCTTATTGGTTTTTTTCAATGATTATTATTTCCTTTATTATGTCATGTCCTTATTTTTATTATCAAATTGTGAATGTGAGTATCATGTAGGCTAGTTTCATACACTCATTTTGTAACTGTTTGGCGGTTTTGAGTTTTTTTTTGTGACCTACGCAAATGTCCGGCTGATTGGTAGCGTCGTGCGGCAGTCGGGTTGTAGAGCTCCCTAAAATAAGGTTTGAGATACGCGATGACTGATGCATGCGTGCCGTCAGTTAGGACAGGTCAACTCAAACCTGCTATGGCACTTTCCTCAAAAGGCCATTCCATACGTTGCTCTACATTGTTACACTCGCATAGTTTTTATACCACAATATCTGGACTTTAAAAGACACTTTGATCTCTGTGTTTGTTTCGGTTTTTTTTCTCAGAGCTAGTCAGATAGGAAATGGCGGCGCCATCTAGTCTTAAAAAAACGTTACATTGACTTGTAAAAGTCCGTCGATGATCCACCGTGCTCACCCGCTGCAGCCGCGGGGCCGGTCGTCTTTTCTGACTCCACAGTCACACCGTTAATTCAGCCCTCATCAAGCTGTCTCCCTCCCAGTCCTCTCACAAGCAACGCCCTAAGCCGAGGTCAGAGTCCCATTAGGGGTCGCCCTTAGTGCTGTTGTTGCTAGCTAGTCATGATGTTAGTAGTAGTAATAGTACTACACGGGCGACTTAACTAGACACCTGACTCGGAATTTGACATACCTCCCGCTTTCCCCCGCGGGACCCGCCGTCGCCGTGCGAGTAGCGATAGCATCACAGTTCTGCCGCGCGATTCATAAACGCAGTAAGTAACATTTTGGTCAAAACGAGTTGATCATATATTCGTAATCACCGAAATGAGTTCTATAAGAATCAAAGACCCGTTTGTTTTCTATATACTTTAGAAGACCGAAAATCAAAAAACATAAACGCAGTAACTATAATTATTATTTTGTCCTTGCCCCTTTAACATAATTATCCACAGTAAGTATACATATTACAACTTTTTGAGAATAACGACTAGCTACTTTTACTAAAAACTTAACATAAACACAGTAGGTATGCACACCAGCGGCAATTCTTACAAGTAATCAAAACATCCTTATTTTATTAGCAGTAAGATAATATACTGTATTTTTATAAAGAATCACCTTTGGGGTTCTGATGGCTGGATGTCGCATAATAGTACTGCAGTAAGAAACAGTACTACAAAATTTCTGTGTTATACTTCGGGCTGATATTCAAATTCAAATTCAAATATTTTATTTCAGATTAAACATCCATATAATGTTAGTAGTAGTATAACTTAGCCTAATGTTAGTATTGAATTACATAAATAATAATAACCAACCAATGTACCATTGAACTGTTCGTCCAATGGTACACTGGGTTATTTGGATAAGTGTGTCTGAACACTTATCCAACTTCGTAAGAGGGGAGAGTCCCACCGGTCTGAAAATACACTCAGGATGCCATTGGAGGAGGAGCGCAAACGCGCCATCATGGAAGCGCAACGTTTCCGCATGATTGCGGCGAATCCGTCGACGCACGCTTCCGCAAACATCCCTGACGCGCTACATCGCCACGGCAACCCCAAAAGCACCCTGAATGCATTATTATACTGAACGCGCAGGTCGCTGTATGCCCGCTGGGTATACTTGGTCCACAGGCTGCACGTGTAAAACGACTGGCAGAAGGCCTTAAAAAGCGTTATCTTTACAGAATGAGTACAACGTGCAAACCTGCGGGCCAGCATGTTGCCACGGACAGCCAGCGACCTGCGCTCCCTGTCTATGTCTACATTGTCTTTTAAGTCATCAGTGACCCAGTGACCCAAATACTTAAACTTCGAAACCCGACCTAAAGTAGACCCAGAGAGTGACAGTTCAGGCAGCTGTTCATATGTTATTTTACCCGATTTAAAAACCAACCATTCACTCTTATCGGTATTGTATTTGAGCCCGTGAGCCACCGCATAACTATCACAAATTTTAAGAAGTCTTCTCATTGCACCGATAGATGGGCTCAGCAGCACCATATCATCAGCGTAGCTGATGTTGTTTACGCAAACACCATCCACGTGACAACCGATCTTAGTGCTACTGAGCCTACCCATTAGTTTGTTTATGTATAGGTTAAAAAGACGCGGGGAGGTCAGACCCCCCTGCCTTACCCCACAATCCAACCCATACATATCAGAATATGAGCCTGTCCACTTAACTGTATTCTTTTGACTACTGTACCAATATCTAAACAGTGATATTACATCAGCCGGGACAGTAGTGTCGTGAGTGAGCTTATGCCAGAGCAGGTCATAATTGACCAGGTCGAAAGCCTTCGATAAATCCAAGAAACATGCTATTACAGGAGTCTTTCTGTCTGCATAATATTGGACAGTCTGCTTAAGGCATAAAATTGCACTATCCGTTGACAAGTTCGGTCTAAAACCAAACTGACCATCCTCGAGAACGATATGTTTAGCTAGAATCTTATCAAGCAGACTATCCAATACCTTAGCACATACAGTGGCAAGCGATATCGGCCTATAGTTGGAGATATCGGAGGCGTCACCCGTCTTATTCTTTATCACTGGCACAACGATCGTATCACTAAGTTCCACAGGTAAGTAACTATGACTCAGACAAAGGTTAAAAATCATAGCAAGTACTCGCGGTAAGTGTACCCCAGCGTATTTAAGGTGTTCGACGCTGAGGCCGTCGTGACCGGGGGACTTTCCCCTCACCATGTTCTGTATACTTCTCGCGACTTCTTTAGCGGAGAACCTGACAGGGGGAGCCCCGGTCACGGCCGCCCCCGCGACGCTATTTGACGGCTCGCTATAACCACACAAACGCGAGTTTACATTAAAATGTTTTCGAAAAGCATTGGCTATATCAGTGGGGTCGCTCACGCCCGCGACGCTCACCGGCATCCCCGACCTATGTTTTAATTTATTTGTTAATTTCCAAAACTTGTTAAATTGTTTACTTTCATGACAAGATGCTAGCATATCCATTTTAATTTTCTCTTGATTATTTTGACAATACTTTAATTTAGTTTTAAAAAGATTACGCGATGTACACATATTTTCATAAATAAATCCAGAAGTAGGTTTGTTGTATAACAGCCACATTTGATAACACAGTCGGGCATCACGGTGAGCCTCGCGAACGTGTTTGTTCCACCCTACTACATAATTTCCTTTATGACGCTTTTTAACAGAACCTGCATGAGTGAGTTCGGCTCCCTTTTTCAATATACAAATTAATTTATTATACAACCTATGTATCACCTTTCGATGCTCAGGTTCGTGACACATATTATCAGCACATTTACAAAATTCTGTAGGAAAATCTATTAGTTTTAAGTTGCTATTACAGTAATCATAATACTTATTTATCTGTTCTAGATCCCTCTCACCCCATACAACTTTGTTACAAGAAATGTAGGATCCAATAATTTTAGGTTTAATTAGATTAATGTTACACTCTATTAATAACGGAATATGGTCCGACACATAAACACCGTACAAAATAGTCGCACTGTTCACCAAATGTCTGGCGGACTCAGTGACAACACAGTGATCTAGCCAGCGGAGGGAACCGTTGGCGGAGCTTGTAAAAGTATGCGAGTCTTGCGGCAAAAGTTCTGTATCAACGCAAGACCATGATTGATCAGTACAGGTTAAAAGTAACTCACGTGAGAAACGTGTCCCTGGGTGCGCGTTAAAGTCTCCCAACATAAAAACCGACTCCACTTCATTGCTCTCAATCACTGAGATAATCTCACTTAGACAACTCGTAAACTCGGTACGATTTTCGGCACAGTCAGTGGGCATGTACACACTAAATATAAGCAAAGACCGCACGCCCTGTGCTATTTTAATACACACAACACGATCACTAGCACACTTTATAACCGATACCGCCGCAAATAACGACTTCCTCCATAACAGCGCCACACCTCCGTACGGTCTACCAACCAGAATACCGGCAGAGATATCCACAGCTGATTTCCCCGTGTACGCGAAGTCTTCATCAATGGTTGCTAGGAAAGGTACGTCGTGGGGCAGCAGCCAGATCTCCTGTAATGCTATCACGTCGGCTCGTGCACATAATTGACGAACGCAATCAGCTGATCGAGTTATATTTTTACAGTTGAATGTACATAGTTTAACGTTAGCCATACAACCCATTATGTGTTTGTTATATTTTCAACACTATGCTGCTTATTTACTTTTATTGTATGTTTCTTAAAGTAAATAAACTGTCTAAACCGTATACCTTCAGGCCACATTTTGTTATCTAAAAATGTATTTAATTTGTATTTTGAGACAAACAATTTATAGGCATTATACGGCCTTTCAGATTTCATACTGATCTTCTGAAGCTGTACTATTTCTTGTGTCTTATTTTGTATATAATCACAAATATCTTTTACTGTAGTCTCTTTGTCAACATTAGTAATAAAAAGAGGAATTTTTGAATCAGCAGCCCTAAAATTAAAATTCGCGTTAGGGCTTGCGGTTCCCGTTTTTCCCTCGAACCGATTCTTTGACTTTTTATTTTGAACCAGCGTCCAACCATCTTTAGAACGACTTTTAGGCCATTCACCTTGCATTAATACTTCCACCGTAGTTTTATTACTCTGCAATGATTCTATTAGTTTTGTATTCGTATCATCCGCGTTTTCTAAGAATGTCGAGTTAATCGGCGTGATAGCCGACTCATCGACAGCCGGTAGCACCTCTGCATGAGAGTGAATGAGAGAGCGATACTTCGGTCCATCATCGTCACTTGTTAGCTGCGTTTGCGTATGTGACTCAGAATCAATCAGCTGTGTATGTTGTGAAGGTAGGTGAGTCAACAATCCAAACGGTCCACTGTTTAGGTTATACCCTCCGCCTCTAATTTTATTTACATTAGAGTTAAACATCGGATTTGGTATGTGATTAGCAGATGATTGTATAATATTATTGTCTTTCAGGGCCAGTTCTAGGTCGTTCTTAGTGACAAATTTATCTTTAATATCATTTAATTCAGCACGCAATATTAACAGGTCCTTTAGAACTTTCGTGACGTCTACGTGGTCGAAACACACAGGGGGCAGTTTATGTAGCTCGTAGGCGACAAAAACCGGCAATTGATCGGGGTCTATGGTTTTGAAAACCGCTATCATGTCTTCTAAATCCTTTTGTTTTTTGTCCTTACGCCTCGACTTCAATCGTTTACCAATCTTTGTCGTGCTGCATAACAATTTCTTTGCCTCGTCGATTTCCTCCTCGGAAAACGCTGACACACATATTCTAATGAGACTTTCGTTGTCCATCACGTCATGTTTATTACGAATAAACGCCAGGACTTCCGAAATCACCACATTACAGTTCGCACACTTAATCGTATCTACGGACATTATAGCGCAATCACACATCCGCGACCACTCTCATAGAACTCGCGCGAGAGACTGATATTAAGCATTACATAGTATAAACGAAGTAAAACACTACAAACTGCGATAATCGCATGTGAAAAACTGTGGAATAAATTATGCATTGCATACTATGAACGCAGTAAATATCACCCTCCAGTAATGTGCTTAGATGGTTCAAGGCTAAACAGTGGACTCAGACTATCTCCCTGGAATATACCTCGGTCAGTCCTGATTGGTTCTCCTCTCACTTGAATTTGTCGACATCCTGGATATTGAAGGACTGACCTCCATTGCCTCATAAATGACGTCAGGAAGGTGCATGACTTGTATTTACTTAATACAACTCCAGCACCCTCATGAGCCATGTATGTGGCACCGAGTTGCAGGCGTTCTTATAGTCTATCCAACATGTCGACAGATCCTTTCGGGATCGGAAAACTTGTTGGCTAATGGCCATATCAAAGAGGAGTAACTCCTTAGTATCGCGGGACCCATTCTTACATCCATTTTTAGAAGCAGACATTATAGAATTATTTTCAATATGAATCTTAATTTTGGATCTCAAAATGGACGTACGAAGCTTATATACCGTCGGCAAACATGTGATCGGTCTATAATTCTTTTTAATTTTGGATCTCAAAATGGACATACGAAGCTTACATCTTGTCATACACGCATGCTGGTTGAGTACTACGCACCTGTCTTATTAAAGCTTTTCAGGAGTACTTATTATCTTGTTATGGAAACAAGACAATTATTTACGCCGTGCGGATAAACATAAGATCACGTTGCCACCATTCGCCTGCCTACCCTATTCGGGGGATATAGTAGTGAAGGTTACGTTTGTGTTATATAATTGTAAAAGACCCGATTATGGTATTGGTAAATAACTATAATACTGACTACTCTTTGTATTTTTACCGCAAAGAAGTAGTATTTTAATTGAAACAAAAATCAAAAATAACTTATTTTTTTATGGAGCGTATTTCATAAGCTTCGGGATTTGTAGGACCAACATACAACACTTAATTAAGGTATAGTAGTATCTATTTAGCTTCTTGGACCGGGGCCTATGCAAATACATTCTCCTTTGTTTTATTTCCATCTAAATCAAATTGTTCAATTCAATACCCCTAAGATGCCAGCCTAGACAAAGCACAAGAGAGAGACATAGGCCTTGCGCGCTTACTCTTGCGTACTCAAAGTGACAAAGAAAGAGAGAGGCGCATCTCTATCTCGCGTTTTCTCGAGGCTGCCATCTTAGCCCTATATGTGAACTTGAGTAGGTACCTAACCTAACACTTAATCCCATTTCTAAAACTGCATATTAATACATAATATTGAATCTTGATCCCAGAATCGTAATACAATCGCGATATTGAAATCACAATAAAAAATACTAATTATTAATGTTTATCAATATTTCCTTGATAATGGATCGCGATATCGTATCTAAAGATTTGAATTGCAAAATATTATCCAAGTCTATGTTACTACCTGTTACTGATTTATGTATTCGAAATAATAATGTTACTTTAAAAAAATATAAATATAAATTATTTTCGTAAAAGAACATGAAATGGAAACCAAAACTTTTTTGCCAATTGTACTTTACACCAACGTCATTCGAGCCAGGTGTCAAGTTAAGTCGCCCGAGTAGTAGTTAGCTTAAGTATTTTACTCTCGTCCCCGTTTGTTGGAGACCGTTCAAGTCTCGCCAATAACTGCCCAGTTACGTAGAAACGGTCCGCAAGACCATCTACAAGAAGACGAATAGAAAAAAAAACTTGTTAAAGTGTCTGTAACAGATTTATTTACAAAGATAAAAATCGTTTATCTTTTATCATCATTTATCATTGCAAGGCAAGGCTGTGTTATAGTCTGTTTCTAGAGTAGGCGGAAAAACGAACAGTGACACAGTATTATGTTAGCGTCAAGAAAACGATACGTATCGCTCTCCATACAATTATTTATCACTTTAACATCTTACCGGGTTTCATAGTATGGGCTGAGGTGAGTGAAACGATCATTCAGAGATAATAAACCTGGTGGTCTAGACAGTGTTACAAATTCCGAACCCTGCTGCATAGAAACATCAATGAGATGTACTGGCAATCCAGTACAAGTCAATACTTAAGAATGGTTTCCACCAAACGGCTCGCATCGCATCGGAACAGATTTTACAATCTTTAAACGATATTAAATCGTGTAAACAGTATTCAAAGTCTATATTACCAAGCCGCACACAGCAGCTTGCCCGCGGGCATCTTCTGCGACACGCGATCGTAGCCGAAAGTATGCTGCGATGCGCGTACGGCTCCGTTCACCTGTCATCATATCCGATCGGATCTTTTCGGCTGTCAACACGTTAGGAATGAAATTATTTGACTAGGAAATTTGAAATGCATACGTTACCAAGCGACGGTACGGAGCCGATCGTGTGTGTCGACATCCCGCCGGACGCGATCGGCTGTTGTCGCATCCTTTCCGATCCGATGCGACGCGAGCCGTTTGGTGGAAATTATCCCATAAGCTTTGGGCCGGTCACGCGACCTGGGGCCATATTATGACGTATTAAAACCGTTACGGTTCCGGTGAAAGACAGTGACGCGGCTATGCAGGTCGTAAAGCGCCGTCACATTCTCACAACGGAACAATTATGATTATACGTCACCTGTACTGTTGTTCTTAGGGAGCTACCAGACTAATCGATCGATCGATGGTAGAATGGATTAGTCGACGTCGATCGATAGTTTATACCAGACAAATCGATCGATTGTCGATTGATGGTAGAAAGGATTACTCGACGTCGATCGAGCTGCTTGATTAGCCGCGCCGCGCGCCGTCAATCGATCAACGTCGACCGACGCCATCGACTGGCAATCGATCGATTGGTTAGTCGAATGGTATCCGTCGATCAGCCAAAGCGGTAGCTTCTCGATTCATGATCGACGTTGATCGACCGATGTGGTAACACCAATCGATCAACGTCGATCAATGTCGATCGATCGATTGGTGTGGTAACACCCTTAGCGTATCTATTCTCTGGACATGTAATATTGTCATGTTTTCTAGACCGGCTGCTTCGACATGTTTTGTGGTGAGGTACGGGTTTCGGACGCTCAAAGGTCATTGTCCATTTTCCCGCCTGCCCTAGAAACAGAGTAGGTATAGCTATTTACACTGTTTACTAAGCCAAAAGCATTATACAGGGTGTAAATGAAATCATGTAATTCCTTCAAACCTCGTGATGTACTGCTGACATAGATTAACCCTGCAAGGGATACTTTCAAAAACAATAAAAAAATACAAAAACTAAAACATGTCTTTTTAACGTGAGGCATTTTAGCGCCCCGAACGAATTGCGCGGCTATCGCTCGCCGCGCGGTCATTTAACTCGGGGCGCTAAAATGGCTCACGTTAAGAACACATGCTTACTTCTTGTATTTTTTTTTATTAAATCCATTAGTATCCCGTGCAGGGTTAATCTATGTCAGCAGTACATCACCACAAAACAGATAGGTACAGAAGTCAATCACATGTATGTACTTCACTTTTCATACCTACGCTCGGCGGTCGCTCTATTTATATATCTATCTCTTTCAAGCGCATGGCACTCGCGCTCGCACTCACTCGCACTCTAGTCCCAAACAGTCCGAGATATCGTATCCGTGAGCAGTGTCTATGTGTGCGTTGTTCGAGCGCACTTGTATGTAGATTGACTTCTGGATCTATCTATTTTGTGACATCACGAGGTTTGAAGGAATTACATGATTTCGTTTACACCCTGTATATGTACCTAAAACGTGAAGGAAAGCCTCTTAGATTTACCTAGTGTTTGCCTGATGGAAATGAACTGCCTCTTTAGTAGTAAATGGAAACCATTGTATTTAACGGGTAGTTACTGGAGATCACGCGCTTAACATATCTATATACAAGGTTAGTCGGAAAGGGGTACTAAGCCGCGGACCACCTAAAGTATCACTGATGACTATTTTAAAGCGAGTGTTAAATATTCAAAATTCTATGATTTTTATTTGCATGCAAAAAGATTTTTATTTTAGTTTTTTATCAGCCTTTCGGCTTAGTACCCCCTTTCACCTTGTATATAAATATTTATTTTTTCGCCCAAGCGGACGCACACGTATGCTTAAAAATAAAAAATATAAAAATTCTTAAAATTAAAATCTTAAAACTACAACAAAAATGTGTACTTAAAGGAGATGTTTCATTTTCGGCCATAAGATGTACATTATTCGAAAAAGGGAAAAAAAATCCAAGAATTGAGGAAAAATATTCTTTCGTGAATTTAAACCTGATTTGATGTGCACAAAATATAATAAGTTTTCAATTATTACCATATTCTATTCAACATGGCGTCCTATAGTTTGCATAGCCTGCTTTCGTTCTGAAAACATGTCAAAGCAAAACATAATTCACGTAGACGTTAAATATGAAAGGTATGTGTTCTTGTACAATTAATAATTATTATTATTCTCTTAGCCATCTTTTTCGGCTAATTCTAAGCTAGTGTGACGATTTCATCGTTAGAAAAATATTTATTCTTCTTTTTTGTCGTGTACTTCTGAACGAAAAATTCAAAATGTCAGGTCACAGTCAGTCAGTAATTAACAAATATCAATTTCTAGGTTAGGTAAACGTCATCTTTACAACCTCTCACGGCTGTCATAACTCTCACGACAAACGTCAAACATTTTTAACTTTTATTTTGTGCATAAAAAACATTTGATATTATGAAAAAAATGTTACTGTAAGCTATACAGAGTTTAGTTTCCCAGCTTTTCTAAAAGGTACACCTTATGGCCGGAGTCCCATACAAAAATGAAACATCTCCTTTAACATATCATTATAATTAACTGGTAACCCATACACAAAATAGTTAAAAAAATACGAGCTACTAATTTACAGTCTTTGGTGCATGGGTTACATAAGCATCATAAATCTACTAACAAAAACAATACAAACATTTAAACATGCTGAATTTGTGCGTCGCATGGTTCGTAAAAATTTAGGTCGTTGCTCAGCATTATGCTGATATATTTGTTTTATCGAGAAGATGGTTCGTAGCTATGTTAGGATCCGATAGGTGGCGTTGTAGTCAAATTATTTAAGCGGGCGCAGCTGAGGGGAACAGCTAGTTTTTTTAATAAATATTCTGCCTAGTCTTTTCCCAACTATGTTGAGGTGAGCTTCCAGTCTAACTAGATGCGTTTAAATACCAGTATTTTTCACGGAGCGACTGCCATCAGACTTCCGCGACCCAGTTACTGGGGAATGCCGATATCCTAAGGTTAGACTTGTTGTCAGACTTTTGGACTTATGACAACCAGCAACGACTGTCAGTTTAACGTGCTCTCTGAGACACTGGTGGGACTCTCGATGTGTCACCCATCCACGGACTAACCGCGGCAACCGCTGCTTAACCTCGCTAATCGTATGATCCGCGTTGTTGTTAATAAGCCACGCGTCCCCTTTTTTATAAACCTCACAATAATTTAAATATATGAGTAGGTATTTCTAAAAATGTTAATAAAGGTACTTAAGTAACCTTGGCCCATCCTGTTTATCCAGTTAATTGCTTTACTTAGGCATAAAAATAAGCAGAATAAACATTTAATTGTAAAAAATTAAACATTAAAAAAAGGTCAGGCACAAAAAAGGTCTTTATTTGCTGAAAATTTTACATAAACCCTGAACTTAGACCCTAAACGGATTACGTACGAAAAGTACAATATATTTGAGCTTACATAATCTTTACTTAATATTATAACTGCGAATTTTACACGTTTTTATGAAAAAGTTTTGCCCGATGATATGGCTGCTTGCGTTAAATTGTTAAGCGCTATAAAATCCATTTGTAAGTGAAATTGCGCAAGTTTACTTCTGCAACCGATTTTTACTGTGAACACACCTGCAAGAAGATGACTTCTGGAAGTTTTACCGACTTGCCTGACTTGCCGCAAGTTGCCCGTCAAGGTTTTAACCCAACTTGCTTTCAGTGTATACAGGTACGCAAACACTTGCTTTGATAACTTGCACAATTTAACTTGTTAGTGAATTTCGTGCTTTACGGTTCCAAAAAGAGTTTCAAATCAACAAATATGTAATATATATCTATCTTTATCTCAGGGGCTCTTGACTCATTACCAACCGTACGGATCATACCATTTGCGAGGTTGCGCTTGTCGAGGTCAGTCCGTGGAGGTCTGATGGCAGTCGCTCCGTGTAAAATACTGGTATTCAGCCGCATCTGGTTAGACTGGAAGCTGACCCCAACATAGGAAAAGGCTAGGCATATACAAGGTTAGTCGGAAAGGGGGTACTAAGCCGCGGGCCACCTAAAGTTTCACTGATGACTATTTTAAAGCAAGTGTTAAAATTTCAAAATTCAATAAAAAAGAATTGCATCCAAAAATATTTTTATTTTAGTTTTTTCAAAAACAAATCATACCTGCTTTAGTTATGAATTCAGAAAATTAAGTTTCTAATCCGTGACCCTAAATATGACCTAAATTGTAAAAACAGCTGATCATAGCTACGGACAAATAGATTTTAGCATATTTTTTAGGGAATCTTTGAAAAGCTATTTCTCTTAAACTATTGAGTTTTGGGGAAAGTTGTAGAACAAAAGTTATCCCTTATTATGGTTACTTTAACACCCTATCGGCTTAGTACCCCCTTTCCGACTAACCTTTTATATGTAATACTTATTTAATAATATTAACACATTTCTTCATGTATTTCATTGCCATCCATTGTTTCGTTGATAGAAGATTGAAGTAGTAACATTTTTTTTATTTTTTTTAGGTTGGTAGTACAACATAAACTTAATAAACATCAACAGTCAAATCCAACTGAATTGGATCGTACCCGATTGATGGACGCTTCAAAAACAGAGCCGTCCTCTCGAATGACGTCAAACGATAGATCAATCGGCAGTATCGAAAGATCACGTTGATAGACGTCCCTCGTCAACATACCGATAGGTTAAACTCCGTTGCGCGTCGATCCGAGGAGTTACAGCCTGGTAGTAAAATGTCAAACAAACTGATGATGTGAGACACGACCTTTAAGTAGGATAAAAGATCTTTAAAATGAAATGAAACCTATTTGGCGCAGCCGCTAGACATACAGCTACTTTATTTATTTTTTATTTTTTGTCTCCTATGGTTTTTTTTGTCTGTGTGTCTGACTGCTTTCGTGCCAAATAAATTTCTTTCTTTCTTTAAATGCATGCAGCTATGTTAATTATAATAGGTATTTTATTGATTAAGGTAATACTATTTAAACTTTGGTTCTTAAAGTACCTATGTAAGGTTCATTAGCGTTAATGTCACTTAGGCTTGGAATACACGTGCAACGTAGTAGCACAAAAGCATGCTACTTTCAAGCAGGATGTACTTGGTAGCAAACAATTAGCACGTGTATACGAATGTAGCATGCTTAAAATACACTCGGAGGGCATGCTATGAACGAGAACTCTATCTATTCTATCTATTTCTATCAGTTACGTCACAATGGGTTCAGTTGAAAACCAGCGTCAGGCACTAGTGGTCTGACATTTATGCTGAACTGAACCTATTTGGTGCAGCCGCTAGACACACAGCTACTTTATTTTTGTATATATTTTTTTTCTTTTGTTTTATCTCTTATGAATTTATTGTCTGTGTGTCTGACTGCTTTCATGCCAAATAAATTTCTTTTTTTTTCTATCTAGTTGTAAACTAGCAAGATTTTTTAATAGTATTACTATTTGTGGACTTACACATACATACATACATACATAAACTCACGCCTTTTTCCCATGGGGGTAGGCAGAAACTATAGAACGCCACATGCTACGACTCTTACATACCCCTTTCGCTTCATCCACATTCATACATCTTGTCATACACGCACGCCGGTTGAGAGTACTACGCACCTGACCTTTGTGAAGAACATCACCAATAACATCGATGTATGTCCTTCTAGGACGTCCTCTACCGGCGTTCCCATTAACATCCGCCTTATAAATTTCTTTTGTTAATCGCCGTTCACTCATTCTCTCAACATGGCCAAACCACCTAAGCATACTCCTTTCAATTTTTACTTTTTTTTTTTTTTCGGTTTTTTTTTGTCGGCCTTACACATTGAGCCTCAAATAATCAAAGTAAAATGTAGATTTTGGCTTTCTAAATGATGGCCTAAAATTATAACATAACACAAGCAACACCACATGAAAATCTTGTCAAACTAAACTAACGTACTGTCGGTAATATTTTCTAAAAATAACCAAATTACGGTCTCTACCCATCTGCCTGTGGTTTATCCTTTTTAGGTTAAAAAGCCCATAGGTGAATATATTAGTAGGCCGCTGTGTTTTATGTCAAAGACAGCCCCCGAGCCGTGAGCCCTCAAATATATGAGGTTGTGGCAACTTCTGGTAGGGTTGGCCATCGACACAAGTGCAGTGTTAAAATATGTAAAATATTATGGTAACATTATGCAGAAAACTTCCCTGTCTGATAAAGGTGTTCTGCTTAGGAATTCCTCTTTCATTAAATATTACAAAGTTTTATTAAGATATTTTAAGTTGCGGTTTCTTTATTAATGTTGCGTTGAAGTTGAGAAATAATAGTGTTGGTAATTAGTTGCTAGTTCATCGCTCAGAATAATTTTTTATCTCTGTTCTTCGGTAAACAGACCGGTTTTTGGTTTTCATACCGATCTTTTACGACCATTGATATATTCGTAATTATACAAGGTTAGTCGGAATGGGGTACTAATCTGCGGGCCACTAAAAATATCACTGATGACTTTTTAAAAGCATATGTAAACATTTAAAAATTCGGTCATTTTTATTTTCATGATTTTATCTTCTTTTTTATAATTCTTCATCCCTGCTTTAGTTACGAATTCAGAAAATGGAGCTTTTATTCCGTGACCTCAAATATGACCTAAAATGTTAACACAGCTGATCATACATGAGGTTAGAAAGATTTTAACCGTATTTTTTATGAAATCTTTGAACAGCTATTTCTAGTAAACTATTGACTTTTGGGGAAAGTTGTAGAACAAAACATGTTCATTATTATGGGTTCTTTAACACTCTTTCAGATTAGTATCCCCTTTCCGACTAACCTTGTATTATTTGTCCATTTGGACCAAGGGCTTATTTTTGATAGGTAGGCAATCGATTAGCTTCACACCACACTCATACAGCACACACTTTAACAGCAGTGATAGCCTAGTGGTTTGACCGTCGGACTGCCAAGTCATAGGTCTCGAGTTCAAACCCAAGGCACGCACCTCTGAATTTTCGGATTCATGTGTGCGTATTGTAAAATTATCACTTGCTTAAAAACGGTGAAGGATAACATCGTGAGGAAACCGGCATGCCTGAGAGATATTTCTCGACGGCATGTGAAGCTAAGTCAGAGGCTCATGGGCGGCATAAACTCTGACACCAGGTTAGTCACTAACCACGCGAAAAGAAGAAGAAGACACCACACCCAGTCACTAGCACACTCCATAACATTAACTTGTCAAATACTTTCATTGCCTGCTTGTACCGCAAAACATTAGCGTGATAGCGCTCGCGCTCCCATTTCAAACCTCGGTGGGTATAAAAATAATCGCGAACGTCACCCGCACTCGCTCCTAAACTCGGACAGACACACGGATATTGGATGCAGGTCCGACATACACCCGGATTTTTATATAAAAATGCGAGCTCAAAGTACGAGAGGTAGCGATTTGTTGAGGTATTCTTTTCTAATACAAGTTCCAAGTGGTAATTACACACCAAGCCAACAAATGTCTACGGTCATAAATTCCTAATTTTTTTAAACTGTAGGTACTTATTTCTGTTTTATTTAATTTTTTGAGAAAAATAGCAATAGATAGGTACGTTGGCTAACGTTAGAAAAAGGAGGAAATACTTTAAAGTGAGTCCACGTAATTGCATCAGTTTACCGAACCGAACTTCGTATTCGTATCGCCGATGAGTGTCATGATCACTAGTGCGGACGGGTGATGATCGTACGTACGGACTTATCGGCAAAATGATACATAATGTGGACACATCTTTAGCATTGAAAGGTGGCGATCCATCTGTTTTCTCTTATTTTAATTTTATATTTAAACTTCAACAAGTCTGCAGCTTCTAACGTGTACCACACATCTCACACGGCCGATTATTTATTGAATTGTGCGAAATCTGCCGCCAACGAATATTCGCTTTGATGTGACGCAAAAGGATTGTCTTATTTCGCTGCCGAGGCCCTCTCTATCTCTCTATTGATGTATTGTATTGGTACTGCAATGTACTCGTATACCAGTCAAGTATAGTACTGGAATATAGTGGAGAGTTTAGGCCAGTACAGCCAATTATTCTTTCACAGTGTTCGGGATTAACTCATTTATGGCATAGACTTTTAACTGCACGGTTTCCAATTTTTATTTGGGTCCGAAAGAATGTTAGTAATGTTAGCTGACATTGAAGCGAATGAAATTGCGTTTTATTTATGTCTTTTTTGTGCATTTTTGGTGCACATGCACACGACTCACGAGTGGAGTATACGGTCAAATATTATGGAAATGGTTTTGGGCATTTTGTGTATGCATAAACCCGGCTTCAGAAAGACTGATAAAATAATCAGCTGTCAATATAATGTCAAGTGATGTGATTGGTTGATAGTATTTTGGTCGACCAATCACATTCGTTAATATGAGATTTGACAGTAGATTAAATTGATGTTGCTTTTAGAAACCGCGGGTAAGTGTGTATTTTTAATCAGTTTTTTTTTATTCAATTTAGTTGACACTTATGTTTGGATTTTATAAAACAATAGAAAATAAGACAAGCGTATTATTTTGGGACTCAGTCCATAAAATCAGCAAGCACATTGGGTCACCAGCGCGATAAGCAGGCGGCTGGTCATAAAACAATAACCCAAAACCTCTAACAACATGGATTTACGAAATACATGTTGTGCCGATCCCACCTAGTGTGGGGATAAAGGCAGGGAGATAATGATGATGAATAGAAAATAAAACAAACATTAAAAATTGTTTCCATAACATGAAAATGACGCAGAGAAAGTCTGAAAAGCATAATATGACAACTTCTTCCTTCTAGCCTTTTCCCAACTACATATGTTAGGGTCAGCTTCCAGTCTAACCACATGCGGTTGAATGCCAGTATTTTACACGGAGCGACTGCCATCAGACCTCCGCAACCCAGTTACTGGGCAATACCGATATCCTAAGGTTAGACCGGTTGTCAGACTTTCGGGCTTCTGACTACCCGTAACGACTGTCATAGGTATTCGTATGACACCCGGGATCGACTGTTTAACGTGCTCTCCGAGGCAGGAGGCACGATCTCGATGTGTAACAAACGGTCACCCATCTACGGGCTCACCGTGGCAAGTGCAGCTTAACCTTGCAAATCGTATGATCGGCGCGATCGTTAACTAGCCACGAGCCCCTCCATAACATGACAACTATCGGCCGATAAATTGTCTGCGTTGTACGTGGAGGGTCAGCAGTCAATTATTATTTAAGTATGAAAAATGTATGAATCAGCCACCGTTTATGATAATTTGCATCGTTGACTCATTTATTCGTAAACCCGAAGTTTACGCACCCCTTTAAACTGACACTTAATAAGTCTTCGCAATTTTAACGAGGTGAGAGGGGTAACTTAACTTTGAGGGGTGAAATTATACCTAAATAATTAAGATGCAGACGAAAATTATAATTTTTCCGGCTTTTTTGTATTTTTACAGCTTCTCTGGTTTAGTCGTCACAAGTGGGGCTAGCAAGCGTGGGTACTTGAGTTCAATTATCAGGTCGAAAAAAGTTAATAGGATTACTTGTTTTTTATTTTATTTAAAACGTTCACCCGTTCTTTGTATGTTCGTGTAGGCATCGTAGATGACCGTTGAGAAGACGTGTTCTTGAGTGGAAAAAAAACGTAGTGTGGGCCCTCCTTAGGCTAGGATTAGTGACAGTCTTCGCAAGGTGGCTGGAAGCACCTGGATGAGAGAGGCAGAAGATGATGATGATGTATCATTATGGGTAAAGCTGAATCGATGCGAAAAGGTGAAACCGTGTGTACGTCTGTTCGTAGAAAATACCCATTTTCTATAACGTCGGTCGGCAATGAAAACCACGTATGGGTAATTCTTTTTTTCAAAAGCGTTAGATATAACTTTATCCTGCAAAAAAAATGGCCGATCAAATGTTAATACAAGTATGTCATCGTACGTCATAGATAGCTTAGAAGTATTTGAATTGAAAGTTTGTGGAACCAGTACGTATATGTCGAGTTTATCAATCTAAAGAACAAATAAAACGCTTTTGAAGAAAATTTTATTTACGAGGTTTTCACTGTCGATTGTCGATAAGTGAAAAGCGAGTTGATGAGGGTATGTTTAGTCCCTTATTCACCAATGTTGTAGTTAAGACAAAACATAGGTAGGTCCACGGGATACAGCATGATACTAAGGGTGAGGTTCACCAACATTGGTAAACAACCGTTTAATAGAAAAATGTACTAGAATTTTAAGTAAACAATTGTTTAGCCAGATAATTAATGTTGATGAACACCAGCTTTACTGTCGTATCACAAAATCGTGTTCAATAGTTGTTTAGTCTAAACAGAGCTTAAACACCTATCTATGTATGGAGTTTGATGTGAGACACGATTTGACAAGTGAATAGAAACATTATTCTGAACTCTACTTCGACTCTAGTCAGAGAAAGAACGAAAGGTATCATACAATAATAATCTCGTTGTGAAACTTTATAAGAGTCAGTCGTAGAGCACGAATTTTTCATTATCAATCATTCATGGAGTCATTCTTTTCAGAATTTTATGAACTTCCGTGAAAAAGTTAAAGATGTAGAGTTTTAAATTAATGTTAAAATTGTTAAAGTCGCAACTGGGTCAACCCCATTAAAGAGTGGTATAAAAATTAAAATTTCTGTTAAACATTTTTGAAATTCATAATTAGGAAGGTTTTATGTTAAAATTTTTCGTAAGTTTTTTTCTTAATGATAACATTTTTCCAGCGTGATTCCAGGGACCTACTTCTGAGAAACTTGGCTATACATGAATTATTCGTTTCTGTGGGACTAGCACGAACATTTGACGTATAGTATCGTAAACGAGAAGAGACGAGACGAGACGACGACTACGACGACTACGACTACGACTATAGACTGTACTTCGGAGAGTGTGCTCAAGAACTTCACAACCTCATCCCACCGGCCCCTTTCTACCATCGGACATCTACGCGCACTGCAAGTTACCATCCATACTTAGTTGCCATTCCACCAATTCGCACTAAGCGCTTCCAAACATCCTTCATAATGCGCACTGCAAAAGAGTGGAACTCACTACCTGCGTCTGTGTTCCCGAACGCATTCAACCTGAATCTCTTCAAAGTTAGAGTTAACAGGCTTCTTCTGGGTAAGCTCACTCCATCGTAGACTTTTTCTCTGTCTCCTCTGACCTAGACTAGAGCCAAGAGCAAACCCATTTCAATAAAAAAAAAAAGTATCGCTAACACCAGGTTCACAGGATTCGATTCTAGTTGATCAACTGCTAAATCGCATGCGATTTGAACCATCTGAACAGACTTTCAATCAAATTGATGCAATAAATACGTTTCATATTTTGTTGATTAAGTCAGTTGATCAACTAGAATCGAATCGTGTAAACCTGGTATAACATAATGTAAGCGGATTTTGAATCGAAGACCCAACTGTCCTATAACATTTTGGTTTATTTTCTGACTACATGTATAATTTGTAGGTATCCTAAGTAGATATGTATTTTCAATTTAATTAAATAACATAACATCACGCCTGTATTCTCCGCAGGGTTGGGTAGAGGTGTATAGTAACACCCTCACCTCGCCGTTATGTTTAAGTCCCATGTAATAGGGGGCGAGCTTATTGTCATCAACCGGGCACAAATACAAACTCCAGGCTGCTACTGAAAAATTCCACACGGAAATACCCAATAATACTGCCCGACCTGGGGATCGTACCCAGGACCTCACTATCAGCAGTCGCGCTTGCCACCACTAGACCAACGGGGCAGTCAGTTAAATAGTATATCGACGGTGAAGTGCCAATACCTCCTAACATTTTTCGAGACATTCACTTTTTAATCGTTTTGAATGTAAAGGCGTTATTTGCATGTTCTAATGAACTCTCCGAAGTGTAATTTTTGTTACAACAGTTTGAATTAAAATATGGTAATATCTCCCAACTAAACCAATGTGTCTATTTTATGGCATTACTACTTATCTAACCGAATACTTACTACACTATCATAAAATATACGAATTCAGCATAATATATAAAGTATACATTATTAACATTGTAAATTAATAAATATATTAACAAATTTTTTACTTATCAAGAAAATAAACGTTTTTCAGTTTGTGTAAATTTTTGACTTTGTCAGTTAGGAGTTATTGGCACTTCACCGTCGATATGCGAAAAGAGTATTTTCAATTAAAACTCACTTACCTACATTAACGTTAATATTACGTTAGGTACTAACGCGACTTCACTCGTGCTAGGTCTTCTGGACAAGATAGCTGCGTAACTATGAACTGGCTTAACTCTTGGTTTCTGACAGGCTGATCAATTGAATCTGTTGTTTAATCTCATGTCAACAAATATCATTGGTGATAGCCTATTGGTGAGACCGTCGTACTACCAAGTCATAGATCTCGAGTTCGAACCCAAGGCACGCACCTCTTACTTTTCGGATTCATGTGCGTATTGTATAACTATCACTTGCTTAAAAACTGTGAAGGAAAACATCGTGCGAAAACTGAGAGATATTTCTCGACGGCATGTAAAGCCAAGTCAGAGGCCCATGGGCGGCATAAACTCTGACACCAGGTTAGTCACTAACCACACGAAAAGAAGAAGATTGGTCGTCAAAAATAATAACAGCCAATCATATCAGTTAAACTGACTTTCGACAGCTAATTAACTGATTATTCTTTTTTTAACATGGTGTAATCCTTTAGGATGACCTCTGCCGTCTCGCGTATTCTAGTCGATTAAAATGATCACGGTGTTCCCCTGAAGAACAATGGTCGGGGTCGCGGGATTCTCTATTGCCATGGGATAATCTATGTGTTGAGTAAGTGTTTTTGGCGACCAATAAGAATATTAGCTCTCAAATCGAACTAAACCATTATTTTTAAATAAAAATTGTGTTATCGTTCGTTTGTTTTTTATTTCTCAAGCAATATAATATGTCACGGTGATATTTCACACGGAGGAGGTGCGATGCGATTCAAGCCACATGTCATGGGCGACATACATACGGATGCAGTGGAGCCACAAAATAGACGTTTAAGTACTTATCAAGATTTTATCTAAATATGGAACCATTCAATTTTTAACGGTGCTTATTGGGAGCGGTCTTTTACAGAGCGACTTCTAAAAACATATTAATTAACTTTTGTCTATTTAAACTTTTTTTTTCTGCCTTCTCTTTTCCCAACTATGTTAGGGTCAGCTTCCTATCTAGCCAATATAGTTAAGTTTGCACCTTTATGTAGTTATTTATTGTCTGGTTATATTATGTATTACATACACATTACACTATATATATTTATTTCATATTTATTGTATATAATATTTATTTATTTGTGTTTTCAGGTTTATTTAAAGTAATAATTTAATGTCTCCTCATTAATTGTTACACTGAGAACTGCCTCTCTCTTTTTTTCTTACACGTCATGTCCATCCAAAGGTTGTCTGGAAGAAATCGCCTAGTGCGATAAGACCGCCCATTGTACATCTCTATTTTTATAGTTATGTTTCTTGTTTGTTTTGTGTACAATAAAGAGTATTGTATTGTATTGTATTGTAGCCAGATGCGGCTGAATACCAGTATTATATACGGAGCGAATGCCATCAGACCTCCGCAACCCAGTTACTGGGCAATGCCGATGTCCTAAGGTTAGACCTGTTGTCAGACTTTCGGGCTTCTGACTACCCGTACCGATTGTCATAGGTATTCGTATGACACCCGTTACTAACGGTTTAACGTGCTTCCCGAGACACGGAGGGGCTCGATTTGTAGCGAAAGGTCACTCATCCACGGACTGACCGCGGCAAACGCAGCTTAACCTTGTAAATCATATGATCCGCGTGGTTGTTAATTAGCCATGAGGTCCATGCCCATGAACTTTTGTCTATTGAATTACGTAAAGAATTTTTATTAGGTAAACATTTTGAGATTTAAGTGACTTTTTTATGCGGTCTAGGATACCTAATTACCGTCTGCCAGGGTTACTAACGAATTCTGCGATACCGGCCGTAGGTCTTCGAGTCCAATATAATCTTTCGTCTTCCCTGGGCAAAGATTATCCAAGAAAAATTCCCCACGTTAAAAAAAAAACGGTAATTAGGCTAGCAGGTTGGAAGTTCCCGGCTTAGCCGTTTGTCAGCGTCTCGTGGGCTAGCGGCCGGTTTCGTGGCCCCTTACTAAATAGGCCACGAGGCGCGCGACACAGCGCCTATGACAAATTGCAACAATCTCTCATCTGTCACTGATCCGCGCTGATAGTAAATACTTACCCGATATCGAAGAGTTCTGTGTAAGGATGTGTCTACAACGAGCTGTCTGTAATGCATAGTTTACACGAGTTTAGTACTTATCGCTTAGTATATAGGAACGGCTTCTATTTACTTGCCCTTGCAATTTCAAACACTAATTCAGGTCACGTAAGGTATTAGTATAAGTGACAAGTATCTACCTACTAAACAAAGCTCGTGTAAATTATGCATAATACTAGGCCGTGATAGTGATCGGCAAACATGATTTTACGATTTAGTGAGAGAGGAATAAGTATAGCGATACAATGCCGAATGTATATACAAGGTTAGTCGGAAAGGGGCTACTAAGCCGAAAGGGTGTTAAAGTACCATAATAAGGGATAACTTTTGTTCTACAGCTTTCCCCAAAACTCGATAGTTTAAGAGAAATAGCTTTTCAAAGATTTTGTAAAAAATATGCTAAAATCTATCTCACCATAGCTATGATCAGCTGTTTTTACAATTTAGGTCATATTTGGGGTCAAGGATTAGAAAATTAATTTTCTGAATTCATAACAATAGCAAATATGTTTTTTTTTTGAAAAAACTAAAATAAACATCTTTTTGCGTGCAATTTTTTTTTATCGAATTTTGAAATTTTAACACTTGCTTTCAAATAGTCATCAGTGATACTTTAGGTGGCCCCCGGCTTAGTACCCCCTTTCCGACTAACCTTGTATAATGACGCCTGCGAGGTTTTTGTATATTTATTTAAATATGAAGAAATAAAAGGTTGTTTTTTGTTTACAAATTTTATTTTATTCCGTTTCTTTTTTGTATTTTTTAGTCTAAGAAGTTTTAATTAAAACTTTTATGTAATTTTGTAGAATTAGCATAGATATAAGCGATTTGGTGTAAACTGTTAGCTTATATTTGATAAATAAATGAATTTGAATTTAATATTATCCGCAACACACCCGGCCGAAGCTACGTCACGTCTTGTTAAACAGCCGAACGTCGGCCGGTGGAAGTTGGGCAGGAACATATTCTATGCATTTTCAATAAGAAGCCACACCATTACGTAACTGTTGGCTAAAGGCAATAAAGACATGACACGGATGTGGGATTAGACAAACTGCTTTCACGAAATCGACAACTGGGTGGTTGTTTTTTGTTTTTTAACTAATATACTAGAATCTCTTTCAAAAAACATAAGCAACAATGAAAATACCAATAAAATATATGTATAACAAAGTGCCCAAGTGATTTAAAATAGTTAATAGACAGAGACCGGACTATTGAACGATGACATCATAGGTGCATTAGAAGCTTCAAAGTAACTTGACATTACTCCGTAGGTACAACGTCTGTTTCGTGCGTAAAGGATAGAACCTGCACAGTTCCAAAGCTTCAAAAGCGTGTATCTCGTCTATTTTTAGACTGATTTAATTAAATATTTCAACGATAGTTTTCTTTCTACACCTTTTTTGATATAGTAAAATTCAATTAAATTCTTCCTAATTTTTTAAAGTAGCCAGCTACCGAATTATTGATTAGTACGACCTGTTACCTAAATTAAAGTTAATGCTAGTAACAGACCGGAAATTGGTAACGGTGAAGAAAAAAGAAAATAAGTTAAACAATAAAAACAACACGCTTCAAATTATTGAATTATTTATTTCATAGCAATAAGAGAAAAATAAATGTTGAATATTCCTCTTAAACGTTTATACAATTCTTGGAATAAAGCAAAACGGAGGTTTGAAACTAGATTTTTCTTCCTCAGCAGGGGTTGCAAACAATTTTATAAATAACGACAAGAAATAACGTTTTGTAAGATTTTCAATTAGCAAATGGTTCGGAGAGGCTCAATTTAATCAAACTCCGCCTTGAAAGCACCTTTTTGTTTCACTTCGGCAATTGATTCGCTGATAACTTAGTCTTCAATTTGTTATTGGCAAGAGGTTTTTGTTGGAGAAGTTGGTATTTCTAAATTTGGACATTATTTGAAAATGTTACAGTCTGTATGTAAGTCTCGATGACTGTTTTTAATGTTCCTTAATCTGTACCTTTTGCTTAGGGTCAATTCATAGGTACTAGAGCAGAGTCGAAGCGCATCGAAGCGTCAAATTCTTCACAAGTAAAGCGAAGAACCAATTAGCTTTGGTTGCGCTCCGACGCGCGAATCCTGTGGAATGCGTGCGAATTCGCGCGTCTTTTTTTATCTTGGACGAAATATGTGTGTTGTTGTGGAGATAAGGGTGAATATGCTATGTTAAGTTTCAGATTGACGCTTCGATGCGCTTCGACTCTGTTCTAGTATGAGTTGACCCTTAGTCTCATTTGATGGGGAAATTAGTCAACCAAGAATTTATAATAATTTTGAACATAACATAACATCACGCCTGTATTCCCCGAAGGGTTGGGCAGAGGTGCATAGTAACACCCTCATTTCGCCGTTACGTTTAAGTCTTATGTGATAGGGGGCGAGCCTATTGCCATCAACCGAGTTGAAATTCAAACTCCGGGCTGCTACTGAGGAATACCACACGGAACACCCAATAACTCTTTCCCCGACCTGGGGATCGAACCTCACGATCAGCAGTCGCGCTTGCCACCACTAGACCAACGAGGCATAATCTTTACATAGTATAAAACAAAGTCGCTCCCGCTGTCTATGCGCTTAGATCTTTTAAACTACGCAACGGATTTTAATGCAGTTTTCAGCAATAGATAGAGTGATTCAAGAGGTAGGTTTATATGCCCCACATTAGTATTTACATTGCACCCATGCGAAGCCGGGGCGTGTCGCTAGTTGTTAAATAAAACCTAAATACATACTACACACTAAAAATTATAGTTTGTGCACAACGTCACTGCCCTTAGCTGCAGTCCATAGTACAATCTTCTATAGATAGATCAACAAAGTGGCTTAACTACAGGTAACTGTCCTAACAGCGTTATTCCCGGTTTAAGTGAACTTGTATCAGCGCTTGTTGTACCTGCGAGGCTAATTGAAACTTAGCTTAACTTGTCATGTTGATATCTTCAGTTAAGCATTTCAAAGATTATTTTGTGGAGCAACGAGGAATGGTTTTCCTTCAACGTAAAAAGAGGATCTCCCAATCAGGCGGGTCTTATGGCTTGGAAGTTGTATATTATATCATCAGTGGAAAGGTAAAAAGACTAAAGCGCCAATATACCTACTTTACAGGAGAGTGATTCAAAGTATTTTTTTAAGAAAATAAACATAATTATTTTTCTTAGAGTATACATATTAAATATATAATTAAATTATATATTTAATATGTATACTCTAAGAAAAATAACTATGTTTATTTTCTTTAAAAAATACTTTGAATCACTCTAATGTAAAGTAGGTATATTGGCGCTTCAGTCTTTGTACCTTTCCACTGACGATATATTATGTGCGTCTCAAATATTGATATAGCGATGCACGATTCTGTGACGTCATATTTGAGAGTTGTCATTATTGTAGCTGCAGTCTGCTACACAATCATCGTGCTGCGTCGTTTGCATATGGCGTGGTAGAGGTCGCTGCAATCTAAAGCTGTGTATATTTGGTTTCTAAATCTACTTTTTTCAAATGAAAGTGGGCTAAGGTATAACAATACGATTTGATCTAATATGGTTGGTATTCACCAATGGTATTTACTCGAAAACTGTTCTAGATTTTTTTATAAACGGTAATGTTTGTGACCACCCACTGAAGTTGAAGATAAATAAACTCTTTAACGGACATAATACGCAAAACAAATCAAGAGCCAACAACCTTTATTTCACCAGCTCAGATTTACAAAACAAACATCTCAAATTCGATACGCCACATGTAACTGCACCCCAGTGAAATTAAACGCAATCTGAGCGCAATATCTTTGACGTGTGTTCCGGGCGCGTGACGAATGATGACTGACGTGTGACAGCGCGCGGGTTACGAGGTAACCTCGGTCCCCCCACCCCGGCTGTCACGCGTTCCGCTATATTAAATTCTTTGAAGTGTGGTATGGAAATGTAGGGTGTTTCAAATTAATTTAATTTTGGGATAAGATGGACGAAGGTGGTATTATAGTGGAAGCTAATTGGTTTATTTTTATATTAAATTGAATCAGAAATATAAGAACTTTGCATAATTTAAGATACTAATGTATTTTGTATATTCATGGCGTGTTTTCACAACAATGCGAACATTCGTCGAATCCCGACAATGTGGCCCCAACATTACTCTACATAACATAACATATCATCACGCTTGTATTCCCCGAAGGGTAAGGCAGAGGTGTATAGTAACACCCTCATATCGCCGTTATGTTTAAGTCCCAGGACTGCCTCGTTGGTCTAGCGGTGGCAAACACGACTGCTGATCGTGAGGTCCTGGGTTCAATCCCCAGGTCGGGCAAAGTGTATTGGGTTTTTCCATGTGGAATTCCTCAGTAGCTGCCCAGTGTTTGGATTTGTGCCCGGTTGATGGCAATAGGCTCCCACCCTATTACATGGGACATTACTCTATACAGTACATATTGTGTAGGACAAACATAATGTCAGACAAACTGTGGTTCACTCTACTCTCGAACCACCAGAGGCATTTAAAATTCTAACAAAAAGTGATTGAAGTCGCCCAGCCTCAATAAAAACAATTTATTGCAAATTGTAAATCATAAACTCGAACAAACGAATAAAAACTGCATTGTAACTGCCCACAATGGGTATATAATCCATTTATTTCATTAACTCTATTTGATTTTGCTCGCTATCTTTATATTGCTGTGTCAATTTGAACTCTATGCCCTCAACATTAGGTTGAGTTTTATTTGTATGTGTCAATTGCTCTCTATTGGCCGTCCGCGGTGTTGTAAGGATTTCAACGTTGGTTGAGCGCTGACTTGAGTTTAGTCTTAGATTTTAAATGTTAGGATGGGCTTTGATTTTAGTTATTCACAAAATCAAGGATTAGTTTTACAGACTATGGGATGATTTCGGATCGGAAAGGATACGAACGGATGCGGCGACAGCCGATCGCGTCCGGCAGGATGTCGACGCATACGATCGTCTCCGTACCGTCACTTGCGAACGTATCCGTTTCTGCGCCTAGTCAAATAGCTTCATTCCTACCGTGTTGACGTGTTCTAATTATTGTAATAGTTTGAAGTAAGCGTAGTATTGTGGGCTATTGCAGAAGAAGAAGAACATAATCATAAAACACAGAAGAGGAAAAGAAAAATCGGCCACGGCTTTGAGCGCACTCGCCGACAGCCGAAAGGATCCGATCGGATACGACGACAAGCTAACGGACCCGTACGCGCGTCGCAGCATACTTTCAGCTACGATCGCGTGTCGCGGAAGACGCCCGCGGTCAAGCTGCTGTGTGTGGCTTGGTAATACAGACTTTAAATGCTGTGTACACGATTTAATATCGTTTAAAGATTGTAAAATCCGTTCCGATCCGATGCGATGCGAACCGTTTGGTGGGAATCATCTTTACGTGCTTTTATCCGCGTCAAAGGAGTTATGACTGGCTATTGGCTTTAATACGTTAACTTTCCTCAATTTTAAGTTGCCGTTAGATCTCATGCTATCCCTGTCGCTTTAAGTTGAAGTGAAGAAGAAGTAAGAAGAGGCCTATGCTCAGCAGTGGGACTGTAATGGGCTGATTATGTTATTATTCAACTGCCTCCTTGGTGTAGTGGCGCCAAGCGCGACTGCTGATCGTGAGGTCCTGGGTTCGATCCCTAGGTCGGGCAAAGTGTTATTGGGTTTTTCCGTGTGGAATTCCTCAGTCGCAGCCTGGAGTTTGGATTTGTGCCCCGTTGATGGCAATAGGCTCGCTCCCTATAACATAGGCCTTAAACATAACGTTACTATACACCTCTGCCCAACCCTTCGGGGAATACAGGCGTGTTATGTTATTATTTATGGTGCTCCTGTCCAGACTATGTCCCACTTGCTGGAGTGTCTCAAATGTCCGTCCGCCTGCACCCTTGATGATCTGAAGAGCGCTCCAGAGCGCTAATTAGGCCTAGTATCCACCAAAGCGGAGAGGAGAGGAGATGTCTCATAAACCACCAATAGGATTATGATTGTGTTCAAACTAAGCGGAGAGATGTGTAAATAACGCAATTCTATTGGTTGTTCGAGACGTCTCCTCTCCTCTCCGCTTTGGGGGATACCGGCCCTTAATGTGGCCACCTACTGGGCGCAAGCACTATAATTTATATAAAATGAAGTACCGTCGATACGAAAAGAAGAAGATTTATGGTTTGCTCTAGACTTTGAAGACGACATCACAAGTTCAAGTAAATACTTGTCTAATCACTCTTTTGAACTTTCTAACGAGTGCACGATTACCTAGTTCATTTCAGATTCTGGCAAAAAGCCTAAAAAACAATCCCAGAATTAAGTAATCAAGGATAAACGTTTTCGACTCACAGATAAAAAAACGCCTTAATTCTTCCTCTAAGCCTATTATTACCGTATCCAGCATTAACATAATCCAGGGGTTGGCGTTCCGCCAGAAGTCTAAACGCGTTTGGCTGTATTGAGATTTACTATCTGAACGGTTTTAGTTCTGTAGCGAAGAGTTTCCGAATCGAACCAAATTGCTGGCCTTTTTCTACTTTTTGTCGAGAGGTAATTAGTTTCGGTCTCTTTTGAGTCTTTATTAGGGACGCTGGATTAGTTCTTCGGGTCAGTAGACTTATACGAGCGCTGAGCAGATAAAACTAGAGACAGATTACGCTTTTTTTTATGAATTCCTGCGTTCCTGTTAATTGTTGTAGTTTACTGGTTAGTTATAAACCAAACTGCCTCGTTGGTCTAGTAGTGGCAAGCGCAACTGCTAATCTTGAGGTCCTGGGTTCGATTCCCAGGTCGGGCAAAGTGTTATTGGGTTTTTCCGTATGGAATTCCTCAGTAGCAGCCCGGAGTTTGGATTTGTGCCCGGTTGATGGCAATAGGCTCGCCCCCTATTACATGGGACTTAAACATAACGGCGAAATGAGGGTGTTGCTTATACACCTTTGCCCAACCCTTCGGGGAATACCGGCGTGATGTTATGTTTATGTTATAAACGAAAAAGAATTATAAATATAGTTTGTATCTAGTCTGTTGTTTCTTTTTCTACTCATAATCCTTCATTAATATGTATCTCCAATTAAATTACAAAGGTTGATCCCAGAATTGTATTTACCGCAATTGTGCAATTATGGGTTTTGTATACACGACCTAGAATTAATAGCAAGCAGTATTAAAAAAAAAACTTTGTATTAATAAAGCCCTAATTACCTACCACCTTCTGATTATCAAGCGTTGCTACTTTGAGAGGTTCGTATACATTTTTGTAATCACCACCACAAACAATAAACAAACATTCTTAAATTAAAAATGTCTGTGACAGCTAGTTCACACAGAAACTGTTTACAGGATTCGTTTTAGCGAATTTGTTTTGGTGATGGCACCTGTAGTTGTATGAGCGAGTTCACATACACGACAGTATTCCGAATCCAGTAAAAATACTGGATCCGTTATTTTTATCGTATCCTATCTGTCAGATGCGACGCAGCTGCCATTTGTTTAACTGATCTGTCGGTACAGATGTGAACAACACATCCAGTACCAACGGATCCGCTGTGCAAACAGGCGCTGAACCATAAATATTTGGCCAAAACCGCACCAGCAACAAAGCGTAATTCGACCAAACCAGACTCCACCACTACCCCATTTAAATCATCAAAAATCCTACAAAACTTAAACATAAAAAAAAACTATCAACACGTCCAATATTCAAAATTTATACCTCCATCAATCGCAGTTACAAAGCCTTTTCAGATTTATTTCCACCGCGATAACTAACGACAAACGCAAACCAATTACGGAGGTAATTAAAAATGACTTAGCTGATAGTTAGGCCTGATAACTACACTTTAACTTTATTTGTTTAAGTCCGCGGTAACTGGAAAAAATGTGTTTTTATCTGGATTACATTGCAGGCTCGGAGCTAGGGTGCTTTGATTTATTCTATAAGGTTAGTCGGAAAGGGAGTACTAAGCCGAAAGGGTGTTAAAGTAACCATAATAAGGGATAACTTTTGTTCTACAACTTTCCCCAAAACTCGATAGTTTAAGAGAAATAGCTTTTCAAAGATTTTGTAAAAAATATGCTAAAATCTATCTGTCCATAGCTATGATCAGCCGTGTTTACAATTTAGGTCATATTTGGGGTCACGGATTAGAAACCTAATATTCTGAATTCATAACTAAAGCAGGTATGATATTTTATCGAAAAATCTAAATTATAAATCTTTTTGCATGCAAATAAAAATTATCGAATTTTGAAATTTTAACACTTGCTTTAAAATAGTCGTCAGTGATACTTTAAGTGGTCCGCGGCTTAGTACCCATTTTCTGCCTAACCTTGTATAATACTTGTGAATACGAGCAGCGATAGCTTAAAGGTTGAACGCTTGCATTCCATGCAAGAGGGTCTGAGTTCGATCCCGGCCCGTACCTCTGACTTTTCGAATTCATGTGCGGATCAGAATTCGATTATCACTTGCGTTAACAGTGAAGGAAAAACATCGTGAGGAAACCTGCACACCTATGAGGGCTCCATAAAGTCCTCGATGGTGTGTACAGTCTGCCAACCCGCACCAGGCCAGCATGGTGGACTAAGGCCTACACCCTTCTCATTCTGAGAAGAGCCGCTTGCCCAGCCGTGGGACAGTAATGGGCTCAATATGTATGTATGTATAATACTTGTGACTCGGAAAGATGCATCACCAAAGTTTTTTCATCTTTTAAGTGCTAAATTCCAGTATGTGGTCGGGTTCCACTTCTTAATAAACCCGCCGCTCGTTGTGTAAAATTTTCATAAGAAATTTTGATTATTGTAGGGTTAAATACCTACTTCATTAATTTAGATACTTATGTTAGGAATATAATGAAATATTTTCCCCCTTTCAAAACTATTGATTACCCCGTACTGATTACGCTACAACAAAAAATATTTTACATAATATCCCGAACCCCACACTTCAGCACCATAAAACTATAGTTTCTAATTACAAACGACCCGTTGATTAATTCAATCAATCAATCAAAACGTATCAAAATTAATGCTGTAACGCGCGCATATCATTCACAGGTCTATTATTCACCAATCATCAATCGCTGACCGTTATGTTTAAGTCCCAGGACTGCCTCGTTGGTCTAGCGGTGGCAAACACGACTGCTGATCGTGAGGTCCTGGGTTCAATCCCCAGGTCGGGCAAAGTGTATTGGGTTTTTCCATGTGGAATTCCTCAGTAGCTGCCCAGTGTTTGGATTTGTGCCCGGTTGATGGCAATAGGCTCCCACCCTATTACATGGGACATTACTCTATACAGTACATATTGTGTAGGACAAACATAATGTCAGACAAACTGTGGTTCACTCTACTCTCGAACCACCAGAGGCATTTAAAATTCTAACAAAAAGTGATTGAAGTCGCCCAGCCTCAATAAAAACAATTTATTGCAAATTGTAAATCATAAACTCGAACAAACGAATAAAAACTGCATTGTAACTGCCCACAATGGGTATATAATCCATTTATTTCATTAACTCTATTTGATTTTGCTCGCTATCTTTATATTGCTGTGTCAATTTGAACTCTATGCCCTCAACATTAGGTTGAGTTTTATTTGTATGTGTCAATTGCTCTCTATTGGCCGTCCGCGGTGTTGTAAGGATTTCAACGTTGGTTGAGCGCTGACTTGAGTTTAGTCTTAGATTTTAAATGTTAGGATGGGCTTTGATTTTAGTTATTCACAAAATCAAGGATTAGTTTTACAGACTATGGGATGATTTCGGATCGGAAAGGATACGAACGGATGCGGCGACAGCCGATCGCGTCCGGCAGGATGTCGACGCATACGATCGTCTCCGTACCGTCACTTGCGAACGTATCCGTTTCTGCGCCTAGTCAAATAGCTTCATTCCTACCGTGTTGACGTGTTCTAATTATTGTAATAGTTTGAAGTAAGCGTAGTATTGTGGGCTATTGCAGAAGAAGAAGAACATAATCATAAAACACAGAAGAGGAAAAGAAAAATCGGCCACGGCTTTGAGCGCACTCGCCGACAGCCGAAAGGATCCGATCGGATACGACGACAAGCTAACGGACCCGTACGCGCGTCGCAGCATACTTTCAGCTACGATCGCGTGTCGCGGAAGACGCCCGCGGTCAAGCTGCTGTGTGTGGCTTGGTAATACAGACTTTAAATGCTGTGTACACGATTTAATATCGTTTAAAGATTGTAAAATCCGTTCCGATCCGATGCGATGCGAACCGTTTGGTGGGAATCATCTTTACGTGCTTTTATCCGCGTCAAAGGAGTTATGACTGGCTATTGGCTTTAATACGTTAACTTTCCTCAATTTTAAGTTGCCGTTAGATCTCATGCTATCCCTGTCGCTTTAAGTTGAAGTGAAGAAGAAGTAAGAAGAGGCCTATGCTCAGCAGTGGGACTGTAATGGGCTGATTATGTTATTATTCAACTGCCTCCTTGGTGTAGTGGCGCCAAGCGCGACTGCTGATCGTGAGGTCCTGGGTTCGATCCCTAGGTCGGGCAAAGTGTTATTGGGTTTTTCCGTGTGGAATTCCTCAGTCGCAGCCTGGAGTTTGGATTTGTGCCCCGTTGATGGCAATAGGCTCGCTCCCTATAACATAGGCCTTAAACATAACGTTACTATACACCTCTGCCCAACCCTTCGGGGAATACAGGCGTGTTATGTTATTATTTATGGTGCTCCTGTCCAGACTATGTCCCACTTGCTGGAGTGTCTCAAATGTCCGTCCGCCTGCACCCTTGATGATCTGAAGAGCGCTCCAGAGCGCTAATTAGGCCTAGTATCCACCAAAGCGGAGAGGAGAGGAGATGTCTCATAAACCACCAATAGGATTATGATTGTGTTCAAACTAAGCGGAGAGATGTGTAAATAACGCAATTCTATTGGTTGTTCGAGACGTCTCCTCTCCTCTCCGCTTTGGGGGATACCGGCCCTTAATGTGGCCACCTACTGGGCGCAAGCACTATAATTTATATAAAATGAAGTACCGTCGATACGAAAAGAAGAAGATTTATGGTTTGCTCTAGACTTTGAAGACGACATCACAAGTTCAAGTAAATACTTGTCTAATCACTCTTTTGAACTTTCTAACGAGTGCACGATTACCTAGTTCATTTCAGATTCTGGCAAAAAGCCTAAAAAACAATCCCAGAATTAAGTAATCAAGGATAAACGTTTTCGACTCACAGATAAAAAAACGCCTTAATTCTTCCTCTAAGCCTATTATTACCGTATCCAGCATTAACATAATCCAGGGGTTGGCGTTCCGCCAGAAGTCTAAACGCGTTTGGCTGTATTGAGATTTACTATCTGAACGGTTTTAGTTCTGTAGCGAAGAGTTTCCGAATCGAACCAAATTGCTGGCCTTTTTCTACTTTTTGTCGAGAGGTAATTAGTTTCGGTCTCTTTTGAGTCTTTATTAGGGACGCGGGATTAGTTCTTCGGGTCAGTAGACTTATACGAGCGCTGAGCAGATAAAACTAGAGACAGATTACGCTTTTTTTTATGAATTCCTGCGTTCCTGTTAATTGTTGTAGTTTACTGGTTAGTTATAAACCAAACTGCCTCGTTGGTCTAGTAGTGGCAAGCGCAACTGCTAATCTTGAGGTCCTGGGTTCGATTCCCAGGTCGGGCAAAGTGTTATTGGGTTTTTCCGTATGGAATTCCTCAGTAGCAGCCCGGAGTTTGGATTTGTGCCCGGTTGATGGCAATAGGCTCGCCCCCTATTACATGGGACTTAAACATAACGGCGAAATGAGGGTGTTGCTTATACACCTTTGCCCAACCCTTCGGGGAATACCGGCGTGATGTTATGTTTATGTTATAAACGAAAAAGAATTATAAATATAGTTTGTATCTAGTCTGTTGTTTCTTTTTCTACTCATAATCCTTCATTAATATGTATCTCCAATTAAATTACAAAGGTTGATCCCAGAATTGTATTTACCGCAATTGTGCAATTATGGGTTTTGTATACACGACCTAGAATTAATAGCAAGCAGTATTAAAAAAAAAACTTTGTATTAATAAAGCCCTAATTACCTACCACCTTCTGATTATCAAGCGTTGCTACTTTGAGAGGTTCGTATACATTTTTGTAATCACCACCACAAACAATAAACAAACATTCTTAAATTAAAAATGTCTGTGACAGCTAGTTCACACAGAAACTGTTTACAGGATTCGTTTTAGCGAATTTGTTTTGGTGATGGCACCTGTAGTTGTATGAGCGAGTTCACATACACGACAGTATTCCGAATCCAGTAAAAATACTGGATCCGTTATTTTTATCGTATCCTATCTGTCAGATGCGACGCAGCTGCCATTTGTTTAACTGATCTGTCGGTACAGATGTGAACAACACATCCAGTACCAACGGATCCGCTGTGCAAACAGGCGCTGAACCATAAATATTTGGCCAAAACCGCACCAGCAACAAAGCGTAATTCGACCAAACCAGACTCCACCACTACCCCATTTAAATCATCAAAAATCCTACAAAACTTAAACATAAAAAAAAACTATCAACACGTCCAATATTCAAAATTTATACCTCCATCAATCGCAGTTACAAAGCCTTTTCAGATTTATTTCCACCGCGATAACTAACGACAAACGCAAACCAATTACGGAGGTAATTAAAAATGACTTAGCTGATAGTTAGGCCTGATAACTACACTTTAACTTTATTTGTTTAAGTCCGCGGTAACTGGAAAAAATGTGTTTTTATCTGGATTACATTGCAGGCTCGGAGCTAGGGTGCTTTGATTTATTCTATAAGGTTAGTCGGAAAGGGAGTACTAAGCCGAAAGGGTGTTAAAGTAACCATAATAAGGGATAACTTTTGTTCTACAACTTTCCCCAAAACTCGATAGTTTAAGAGAAATAGCTTTTCAAAGATTTTGTAAAAAATATGCTAAAATCTATCTGTCCATAGCTATGATCAGCCGTGTTTACAATTTAGGTCATATTTGGGGTCACGGATTAGAAACCTAATATTCTGAATTCATAACTAAAGCAGGTATGATATTTTATCGAAAAATCTAAATTATAAATCTTTTTGCATGCAAATAAAAATTATCGAATTTTGAAATTTTAACACTTGCTTTAAAATAGTCGTCAGTGATACTTTAAGTGGTCCGCGGCTTAGTACCCATTTTCTGCCTAACCTTGTATAATACTTGTGAATACGAGCAGCGATAGCTTAAAGGTTGAACGCTTGCATTCCATGCAAGAGGGTCTGAGTTCGATCCCGGCCCGTACCTCTGACTTTTCGAATTCATGTGCGGATCAGAATTCGATTATCACTTGCGTTAACAGTGAAGGAAAAACATCGTGAGGAAACCTGCACACCTATGAGGGCTCCATAAAGTCCTCGATGGTGTGTACAGTCTGCCAACCCGCACCAGGCCAGCATGGTGGACTAAGGCCTACACCCTTCTCATTCTGAGAAGAGCCGCTTGCCCAGCCGTGGGACAGTAATGGGCTCAATATGTATGTATGTATAATACTTGTGACTCGGAAAGATGCATCACCAAAGTTTTTTCATCTTTTAAGTGCTAAATTCCAGTATGTGGTCGGGTTCCACTTCTTAATAAACCCGCCGCTCGTTGTGTAAAATTTTCATAAGAAATTTTGATTATTGTAGGGTTAAATACCTACTTCATTAATTTAGATACTTATGTTAGGAATATAATGAAATATTTTCCCCCTTTCAAAACTATTGATTACCCCGTACTGATTACGCTACAACAAAAAATATTTTACATAATATCCCGAACCCCACACTTCAGCACCATAAAACTATAGTTTCTAATTACAAACGACCCGTTGATTAATTCAATCAATCAATCAAAACGTATCAAAATTAATGCTGTAACGCGCGCATATCATTCACAGGTCTATTATTCACCAATCATCAATCGCTGACACAATTAATGATTCCGTCAGATCCGCTCTTTGTTTCACTATTCTGTAAATTAATAGTTGGCTGTCTCTTGGTCTATGTGGCGCGGTGGCCCGTAGTAAAGTGATGGGACAAATCGTGGAGAAGTAATCGAAAGGTTTCAGTGTATTCGAGTAAGTGGAAGCCGTTTGCTCATTTCTCGATGTGATATCATTTTACTTATTTTTTGTTACAGAAAACTTATGGAGGGTCTATATTTTAATGAATTTACATTCAGTATTGGTTAACTGAAATGTAGACGCTTAGTAAATTTTCAAAACCGCACATGTATCGGGTAGCATTCTAACGTGGGTACCGGTACTTCTTCTTTCGTACCAGCACGAGATACAGGATAGCTCATGCCGTGGTGAAAGGGTTAGCCTGTCAGCATGGTTAGTAGTAAGGCTGACTGCCTCGGGTGCGTTGAGGGACCCCACCGTACCAAATTTTGTGACACAGATAAAGTTTTTAGTTCTACACATTTTATTTATAAGTTGTGTATAGTAGGACTGGACGACATGTGCTTTTTCTAGTGGGATTCTGAAAAGAATATTATATAAATAGAGCACAGAGAAATAGGTATAGTGGTTGTACTTCCCCAGACGAATTCTATCGCAAGGAGCTCTGCCACTACTACTTTTTGTAACTCGAATTTATAATCGATTTTCACCAGCACCACTCGATTAGACCCGATAGCTATTCTCGGTCACGTCACTGGCTCTCATGACAAATGGCCGGCTACAGGGTGCTCCGTTATAATTCGTTTTTAACCGTCGCACGTCAGCGGCTCGCGTACCTGCCGCAATTTATATACAGGCTGTTATAATGTGGCCTGGATTTTGTTTAAAAAATATATAACGTTAATTTATATGGCGGTTATGTTTTGGATTCTTTAGTCTTGCGAAGAATTAATTTGTTTGATGTAATATCTATTAAATTATCATTACCCATATAAATCATAACTTAAAACATAGAATTTTCTAGAGATTCAAGAGAAAACGACACTATATTATTACAACGCATAATATTATTGCTACCATTGTTATGATTAAGTTAAGGTTTATTTGATAAGGCGTTTCTGTTTTAAGTTGCATCATACATAGAATAGAAGCAGAAATGGCTAAGATCTTCATATCGATTTTTAGGTTGAGAAATATGTGATAGGTTCATTTCTTATTTCATCTTTCTTCTTTTCGTGTGGTTAGTGATTAACCTGGTGTCAGACTTTATGCCGCCCATGGGCCTTTGACTTGACTTCACATGCCGTCGAGAAATATCTCTCAGACATGCTGGTTTCCTCACGATGTTTTCCTTCACCGTTTTGCAAGTGATAATTTTACTATACGCACATGAATCCGAAAAGTCAAAGGTGCGTGCCTTGGGTTCGAACTCGAGACCTATGACTTGGCAGTCCGATGGTCACACTACTAGGCTATCACTGCTGTATTGCATAATAAGTGTAGTGCCAGACCAAGTCGAAATTACGCGGCGTAAATTCGACAGCTATGTTTTTTATATCGACAAGACGCGACATAATCTAAGCCTGAGGATTCGCGATTCGGAAGTAATTTAAAAAATAGCAGGCATAGTCACGCAGACATTGCCCCACGTATTTTTGGGCATGGGATGGCGCCTTCCTAATAAGCTGTCGTCTACGAAATGGCAGTCGGTATACTGTAGGTATACCAAAATACACCTTTGTCTCCCAGAGATCACATTCACGTAAAAGGTCTCCTCCACTGGATCTGGATAATACACTACCCGGACATCAACCCTCGGCCGGACATCCGCACGCACCCTGTACATACAAAGGGCGAGTAGAGGCTGATATTGAAGAATGATGGCGCAACACGCGATCGCTTCATTTGGCTGTCCGCATCCTGGGATAGAGAGAGACAAAACACATGAAAGAGAAAGTAAACGCTTTTTGCGTATTTTAATTATTAGTTTAGAATTGCGTGTTATGATGTAAATTGGTGAAAAAAAACAATGTTCGAACGCGACGGCGGATTCAATTTATTAAGGGCTAAGCTACATCTGACGGAAGATACGTCGTTGATCTTCCATTGCGAAAACTCGAGGAATTTTAGTAATGCATCTTCGGTCAAATGTACATTTATAAAAAATATTTTCGCGTATTTTTAATTTTGATTTGTTTAATTGTGAACTATTGTGAATTATTGTGAACGATGTCAAATACGGATTACGCGGGACAGGAGCGATACGGAATATTGACATCAAGTATACTCCACCAAGAAGAACATAGTCTGTTTAGTTGTCGGCAATAAGATTGACAAGCATGCAGCACCCGCAAGCCCGAGATGGAATAAGATGGTAGAATAAGATGGTGCTTGCCACCAGCAAAAGCATTCCCAAGGAGGGTTGACGTCAGGCAGGCGGCCGGTAATAAAATATAGCCGAAACATTTGTGCAGTATGATATGAGATATATTGCGTCGACCCCAAATAAGTTGGGATAAGGGCAGGAGGATGATAATGATGATGATCTTCGTTCAAATGTGTACGGTGTGAGATGTTTATATGGGATTATGTATACCGGTGGATCGACAACGTATCTCTCGTCAGATGTGGCTTGGCCCTTAATTTTGTAGGTAACAAAGTTGTTTTGTAATATCGAGTTGCTACATATAATAAACTAGAGGCCCGTCCCGGTTTCGCACGGGTGGACAATTTTCCCGTTTTTGCGACATTTTTCATTTATGCTCCGCTCCTATTGATTGTAGCGTGATGTTATATAGCCTATAACCTTCCTCGATAAATGGACTATCCAACACAAAAGATTTTTTTCAATTCCAACCACTAGTTCCTGAGATTAGCGCGTTCAAACAAACAAAAAAACTCTTCAGCTTTATAATATTGATTCAACGAAACCCAGCACGCTTAGTGGTAGGATCTTCACAGTCCGACTGGCTAGCTACCACCCTCCCATTAAAGTCCGGCGGCGTCAAGCAGTTTACTGTGTTCTATCGTGTGTATGTGACAGCCAGAGGGGTATAGGGGAATCCCTTTATATCTTTGCAACTTGGATTCGTGTGCTCCATCTCAGACCCAGTTTGCGCTTACGATGGTGAGACTAGGGTCAAACGCGACGTTTATTAGGTATCATGGTAGAACGTAGCATACTGCTATTACTGACTTCCTCTTTAGAACAAATTGATCGAGTTAATCTGCTATCTTAGAACATGAACTTACTTTTTATAATAATACGGAAGTGAATAATAAATGTATTAAAAGCCAACGTGCGGCGGATAAAGGATGCAGCCAGCACATCGTTTGTAAAATAAACTTGATATCCTTGTGTAACAGAGGCATATTCAGGCATATCTAATGTAATAAGTTTATTACGGCGCTTCCTCTTCTCAGCTAGAATACAAGGAAACATGACGTTGCAAAATAATTATAAGTATCTTTATGTATAGTTATTTATTGTCTGTTTATATTATGTATTACATACACATTACACTATATATATTTATTTCATATTTATTGTATATAATATTTATTTATTTGTGTTTTTAGGTTTATTTAAAGTACATAATTTAATGTCACCTCATTAATTGTTACACTGAGAACTACCTCTCTCTTTTTTCTTGCACTTCATGTTCATCCAAAGGTTGTCTGGAAGAAATCGCCTAGTGCGATAAGACCGCCCATTGTACATCTCTATTTTTATAGTAATGTTTCTTGTTTGTTTTGTGTACAATAAAGAGTATTGTATTGTATAGCCGACTTTAAAAAAAAAGCTTTGACTTTGAAATGGCTGAACTAATTTTAATTATCATCAAAAAATGCTAAGAACAGAAATAAATCCTTTGTCTTAGTGATATTTTACGAGTTAAATTGTAGGCGGCAGACGAGTTCTGCCTAGCTTTTTCCCAACTATGTTGGGGTCAGCTTCCAGTCTAACCAGGCTGATTACCAGTATTTTACACGGAGCGACTGCCATCATATCTCCGCAACTCAGTTACAGGACAATGCCGATACTCTAAGATTAGACCGGTTGTCAGACTTTTGGGCTTCTGACTACCCGTAACGACTGTCATAGGCATTCGTATGACACCCGAGACTGACTGTTTAACGTGTTCTCCGAGGCATGGAGGGGTCTCGATGTATAACGAACGATCACCCATCCACGGACTGACCGCGGCAAGCGCAGCTTAACCTCGCCAATCATATGATCCGCGTTGTTGGTAATTAGCCACGAGCCCCTCAGACGAGTCTATATTGTAAATATTTCTTTAGCTCTAAAATAAACTTATGCAGTTGTATTTATAAACAATTAGATTCTCTATCTCGAAGAGTACAACCCACCCTGGTAGACAAAACGGGATGCAATTTACAATGCATGGATGGAGTTCAATTTGAAATTTAAAGCGGCAGTGGCCTAAGGGTAGCGGCCGGAGGAGAGACGGATGCTGGTTCGAATCCGGTCCAGAATACGTAAGGGAGGTATATGTATCTGGATAATACACTTAGCGGTAATTTGTTGAATTTGATTATAGGATTCAATGGCTAATATAGGTTCGTTTAATTAAAACTATCGTTGGTGAAGATTTCGATATCTTTATCGACAGTTTGCCGAAGTTTATGGAAGTAGAGCACAGGTATATTAAAACACGTACATTTTAATTTCGGTAGTTTATTGTGTAATGTTTTATAAGGCATAGTATATAGGTATACAGTTGTGACGAGTGGCTGAGACATTTCGAAGACTTGGTGCAGACACAATACATGTATCTTGTAAATTATACACAGATGACGTACCTACCTATAAGTTTATGGAGAAGATATATGCATCGTCGCCACGTCTCTACTACTCGTCACAGCTGTATAAAACATGCCTGATAATTTTATATATCTAATATTTTTACAACAGATCCTCGTTTTGTTCATATTTTTGTAACGCTGTTATAATTGTGTCAAATAAATAAATATGTTTCTATCAAACAATATATATGAATTGACGTAAGATATAGCATCGCTTTCTGCGCTTGCCATTATTTGTAAAAGAAATAAATATTTTGTTAATGTATCAGTAGAACAAGAAAGTCTCAAGAGTCATTGATTATAGAAATTTTCTTGGTACCCAAAAAATATGTCGTCGACAGTTCATATCCCGAATTGCAGAATTGGCAATAATTATTTTAAAAAAAGCTTTAAAACGAACTAAATTACCTGATTTACACAGCATGAGGTCATGCGTCTGCAGGACACGACTTGGCAAATTACAATTTATTTAAATAAACCTATTAAATATTCCGGAGTTGTCCGCGCGCGTCCTTAACAAAAGTTGTGTAAAAACAAGATGGCGGCTCGCAAGATTTATTGCTCATGTTCTTGCCAAGAGCGCTGTGTCTTGCAAGTTGACGTCACTTATGGTTAAAGAAACTGTAAGTTATGTGCAAGAATATGATTTAATTTTTACTTTTATGTTGCACGTACAAATTAAGGTGAGGTGAAAAGTAGAATGTGCGTTTTTGTGTATAATGTTTTGTTTTTATTTGAGTCGTGCGTAAAAAATATAAGGCGCAGCTATATTTTAAAGATCAATGTAATATTGTGATCATTCATTCATTCATTCACTTCAAAGCCGTGAATCAGCCACCTGTTATCGGTAGCTGGTAACACTGGACAATGTTGAAGGAGGATAATCATCAAGATGAATCAACGTACCCGAAGTTATAAAAACACTAGTCATTCGACGGAGCAGAGGATTCTATGTCGAACAGCTGAAGAAGTCTGACCTTTTATATCTGATTAGCTTGTCCTTATTTTCTGATCTTGTGTAAATTGTGTAAATTATTATATTGTGAACTAGCTTCTGTACATAACCCCTAACCCAAATAAAAGTACTCTCAGTGGTGGAGAGTCTCTGTTGGTTTCATTTACTTTATTTACCATGCTCCCAATCCTGACATACCGATATTTGCTATAACTGTAATGATAGATGCACCCCTACAAGAATCGTTGTATGTATTTTACACACCCTTTTTTTTATCGTCCCTGGGATAGGTGCTTGGGTATGTCGGACTTTTACCGACTAAAACCACCACGGTACTCCTTCGAGAACCTGTGGTTGGGATCACGGGATTCGCTATTGCATTCACCACAACGCCGACAGAAGACTGCCACCCTGTACGAAGTGCGGATATGTTTAATATTATTAGTTGCAGACAGTATCCCGTCGGATACCATATGGAACTACCAAAACAGTTTTTTTTAACATGGTCACAAGTTTACAAACGTAAACTATTCGGACTAAAATGACATTTCACAGTAATAACGACATTCCAGTTTAAAATATGTGTACATTATAACATAACATCACGCCTGTATTCCAAGACGGGTTGCTCAGAGGTGTATAGTAACACCCTAATTTGCCGTTATGTTTAAGTCCAATGTAATAGGGGGCGAGCCGATTCCCATCAAGCGGCACAAATCCAAACTCCGGACTACTATTGAGGAATTCCACACGGAAAATCCCAATAACACTTTGCCCAACCTGGGGATTGAACCCAGGACCTCACAATAAGTATTACATTATTGTTTACGAATATTATTGCCATAATAATAATATATTGGACTAGCGGCCCGTCCCGGCTTCGCACGGGTGGACATTGTCCCGTTTATGCAACATTTTTTATTTATGCTCCGGTCCTATTGGTCATAGCGTGATGTTATATAGCCTATAACCTTCCTCGATAAATGGACTATCCAACACAAAAATATTTAATCAATTCCAACCAGTAGTTCCTGAGATTTTGGTTTCATGAGATTCAAACAAACAAACTCTTCAGCTTTATATTAGTATAGATATATATTAGTATAGATAAGGCGCTCGTAACTGCTATCTATCAACCACAAATACATGAGTAAGAGACAAAATACCCACACTATAACGTATTGGAAGTCTTGTAAAAAAGGGCGCCGGTCCTTTGAGCCGCGGGCAGCGAGTGTGCCCGACGGTGGGACAGTAGTGGGCATCGCTCGCTAATAGAGTCACGGGAGCTTGTATAGCCGATCGCTGGGGTTGAAAGCGTTTTACGGTGCACTACCTTTTTTAAATGTCTATGGTAGGTGTTAACGATGGAAAGTGGTCTTTGCATGGATTAGAACTTGGTGTGTGTCGTAGTTTTTATTGTCTATGCCTATTATAAACCTTAATAATTTGACTGCCTCGTTTGTCTGCGTGACTGTTAAGCATGGGGTCCTGGATTCGATCCCCAGGTCGGGCAGTGTTATTGTGTTTTTCCATTAGGAATTTCTCAGTAGCTGCCAGGAGTCTGGATTTGTGCCCGGTTAATGGCAATAGGCTCGTCCCCTAACTTAAACATAACTGGCGAAACGAGGGTGTACTAAAAACACCTCTGCCGTACCCTTCCGGGATTACAAGGCGTGATGTTATGTCATATACACTGTCTCAAATTATTAAATTTGAGACAGTGTATAGTCGCCGGCACGTAACTTGGCAAGGTTTTGGCGTAGTGGGAGTAAGTTCGCGCATGTACACGTAGTGCAACAAAAAAATTGTCATTTTTATTGCTTGTCATTATTCTATGGTTATCGCCATAATTTCTTTTTAAAATGTCTGTTTAGAAGAAAGAAAGAAAGGATAGGAATTATTTTCTCTACTCTTGCCAAGTTACGTGCCGGTGACTATACCTACCTTCTACTACAGCGATGTGTTTTCCTAGCTATTGACGGAGTTCACTTTGTTGGAAGTGATTGCATATTAATAAAGGGTTTCAATAATTAATTAATCTATTCGGGATATCGATGTTGTTAGGTTTTATATAAATGATTTTCGTCTAATCTTTGCTACCCCTTAATAGTCTTTTTGTTTCCTATTGGTCTTTGCGGACGGACCGTTTTTACGGAACCGGGAAGTTATTGGCGAGACCTGAAGCACAAAACAGATAGGTACAGAGGTCAACCTACATACAAGGGCGCTCGAGCAACGCACACATAGACACTGCTCACGGACACGATATCTCGGACTGTTTGGGACTAGAGTGCGAGTGAGTGCGAGCGCGAGTGCCATGCGCTTGAGAGAGATAGATATATAGATAGAGCGACCGCCGAGCGTAGGTATGAAAGGTGAAGTACATACACGTGATTGACTTCTTGAAGACCCTTCAGGCACAAAACAGATAGGTACCTATCTGTTTTGTGCCTGAAGGGTCTCCAGCCAAGCGTATTAGTCGAAGCAGTATTTATAATTATAAAGTCATCAGTGTACAAAGGTAAACTAACCCCCGGTCTCTGAAAGAAACATCAACGCAAAAAATTACTAGTCACTTGACAAATCTTATGTCAAGTGATATGATTGGTTGTTAGTATTTTGGTCGACCGATCACATTCGTTGACATGAGATTTGACAACATATTAAACTGACGACACATTTGGTGTAGTGGCTGAGCGATTGGCTTCTGCGCTAAGGGTCGTGGGTTCGATTCCCACACGTAACAAATATTTATATGGCCTACAGACAGTTGTTCCGGGTCTGGGCGTTGGTGCATGTGAAGATTTGTGTCTGTAAACGCACCTACGATACAGGAGAAATTCTAGAGTGGGGCAAAGCTTTTTTAAAACAAAAAAAAAGAACAAAAAATTGATCATCTTTTCTGTATCCGGGGGTTATTATCATTATGTATTAACTGTTCAGGTACTTACTTCAACCCACATCCACTATAGTTAACGATTCACTTTAAAATTAAGATAAGTTTATTACACAATTACCTTCCCTTAAGAGCCTATACAAACACACTGTAAAGGTCATTATAACCATTAAATATGTCGTTACGTCAACGACCTACACACACAGCTTCAAAAACTGCTGACTCACTCTCCTGAGAAGGCCCTCACATGATAGCGACCCAAGCGGACCCATACACGAGTACGACGCCTCAGTGATCAAAAGAATCTTCACATTGAGTTATCTCGTCCTTTTAAATTCTGCGGTCAACTATATCGTCCAATGATTTGTGCTGTTGTTGTGTGGGGTAAATATTTTAAAGAAATACCGTACCGGGTACTGTGGTAACGTGGTAAGGTATAAAGTACCGTAGTTTTAATAGGGTTATGAAAATACAAGGGGTTTTAGTGGAGGTAAATAATACTAATGATTTAGTTGGGTCATGTTGTATGTACTCAAAGTCAAAGTATTTATTTCAATTAGGCACATAAAAGACAATTTTGAACGTTAAAATGTACAAAAAAAATAGAATTGATTCTAGTCGCCCCTTCCAAAAGGTAGTTTCGTATGGAGAAGAATGGGCAAGAAACTCCACCGTAACTCTTTTATTATAAAATGTCAAATCAAATCATTTATTCATTTGTGAATATGGGTACAAAAGTTCTTATACAAAAAATAGTGACCATTAGCCATATCCTACCATGAGGCATGCAAAATTACAAAATAGGTACCTATGAAACTATGCACGTATGTACCAATGATAAAAGAAAAGACAGTAAAAGAAGAATTACAAAAGTTAATCCTGTAAATATTCAGTAACAGAATAATATGCTTTTTTTACTAACAATGTTTTAATACTGTTTTTAAATATGTTTATATCAATAATGGAGAGGACCGAGTTTGGTAAATGATTATAAATACGTGGAGCCATGCATAATATACTTTTATTTAGTAACGCTGTCTTGTTTTCTGGTAAACATATATTGTACTTATGTCTCCTGCTGTTTAGCTTTTTTAAGTAGTTTGCATTTTTTCTAACAAATAATACAACCTCTAATATATATATGCATGGTAATGTTAAAATGTTTAATATTAAAAAGAATGGTCTACAGCTATCAGTTAGCTTTATATTAGTTATGGCACGTATACATTTCTTCTGCGCTTTAAAAACAGCTTCTTTTTCAGTGGAGTTTCCCCAAAAAATAACACAATACTTTAGAATAAGTGCAACATAGCCGTTATAGGCTGTAAGGACAGTTGAGCTACTGACCGTTTGTCTAAGCTTAAACAGTGCATAAGAAAAAGTATTCAATTTAGTGCATAATGTGTTGATATGTTCCTTAAAATTTAATTTGTTGTCTATTTTTACACCTAGAAATCTTGTAACGTCTACTTCTTGTATCTTATTGTTTAGGTAATTAATATTCATGTTTGTTATTTTATTTACTTTGCTTCTGAATGTCATGAGATTTGTTTTACTAAGATTAATATGTAAATTATTTGCTGTCAACCAATTTATAATGTTATTTAAAGTTATATTTATTTCAGTTATGTTATTTAAATGTCTTACAATATTTTGTATTTGTACATTAATTATACAATTATATGTGAAGACGATGCACCTAGAATAAAATTACTATACCACAATAGGTATAAAGAATTAAAAATGAAGCAATGACAAATTAATTATGTGATAGGTACATGGTGCTCACATATTTACAAACATTGTAAAAGTATACGTTTTCCCAAACATTTAAAAGTAATAGGTCAGTGTATAAGTTAAGGTACCTACTCACAGAATCTAAAATAAATGGCATTAGAATAATTAATTATACAATTAAAATAGCAACCAGTTACTCCAACCAACTCATAATAAGCCTTAGATGTCTTCCGATAAAAATAGGCTGTTTTTTCCCGTCTCGCACCAGAGTTCATTCTGTATCGTGGGTGCATTTATATATATAACTCACTAATGCAGATACATTAAAAAATGTGTATGTTTAATGGATTCTTAAAGCACAATTTCACGATCGACGGTTTGTTTACCTTTTATACAAAATTTAAATAATCAGGCTTTATTATGTCAATTATTTATTACTAGCTGTGTCCTCACGGCTCCGCCCGCGTAAGAAGTTTTATCCCAGTCTTCTGTACTAATATTATAAAGAGGAAAGATTTGTATTTTTGTGTTTTTGTATTTTTTTATGTAACGAATAAACATAAAAACTACTGAACCGATTTCAAAAATTCTTTTGCCGTTAGAAAGCTACATTATAACTGAGTAACATAGGCTATATTTATTACTAGCTGTGTCCTCACGGCTCCACCCGTAGCCTATGTTACTCAGGGATAATGTAGCTTTCTAACGGCAAATGAATTTTTGAAATCGGTCCAGTAGTTTTTAAGTTTATTCGTTACATACAAAACAAATCTTTCCTCTTTATAATATTAGTATAGATTAAACTATGTATTTACAATAATAAAATGGGAAACTACGAATAAAAACAAAATAATTAAATTATTATCACAACATAACGTAACTGATCTAACATAACATTATTACTTACATATTGTCATGCTAGCTTTTTATGTGAGACAGTCTAGAAGTAACACGTGGGGCTCGTGGCTAAATTCCAACCGCGCGGATCATAACATTTGCAAGGTTAAGGTGCACTTGCCACGGTCAGCCTGTGGATGGGTGACCTATTCATTACGCATCGAGACCCCTCGGTACTTTAGAACACGTTAAACAGTCGGTTCCGGGTGACATACGAATACCTATGACAGTCGAAGTCTGACAACTGCTCTAACCCTAAGATATCGGCATTCAGTACCCAGTTACTGGGTTGCGGAGGTCTGATGGCAGTCGCTGTGTGTAAAATACTGGTATTCAGCCGCATCTGGTTAGTCTGGAAGCTGACCCCAACATAGTTGGGAAAAGGCTAGATAGAACAGAACAGTGTAGAAATAACAGGTTGGTAATACATCGTCAAAGAGAATGTTATCGACCTATTTGCCTTATTTCAGATAACAATTTGTGTAGGAGGATAAACAGAAGGAAAACACTCTTTATACTTACCTATTTCAAGTCGGAAGGCTTCTTTTCTTTTTTAGGACTGTGTTTTTCGTCACGCTTTTTATGCTTGGTTTTTTCACTTACAATAAAAGATGTGTTAGTTGAAATACGATGTTTAAAAATGAGTGAACTCGTCATGACTCTAAAAAGTGAAGTCTGAATAGAATTAAAATAATATATAAGTGAGCTATTTAAGTGGTGAATATATCGTCAGTTGAAAGGTAAAAATACTAAAGCGCCAATATACCTACTTTACAGTAGAGAGATTCAAAGTATTTTTTTAATAATTGTACGCTAAGAAAAATAATTATGTTTATTTTCTTACAAAAATACTTTGAATCTCTCTACTGTAAAATAGGTATATTGGCGCTTTAGTATTTTTACCTTTCCACTGACGATATATAAGTGAACTACTGGATTTGAGAAGTTGGATTGAGGCTGGAAAATACAGAGCATCCTTATATACTGATTAAAACTGCCATTATTACCTATACCTGCTAGAAAATCTATACATATAATAATTATTTGTCCTGACTGACTGATTCATCAACGCAGAGACTAAACCACTGAAGATGGAAGCATGAAATTTGGACAGCAGGTTCCTTTTGTGACGTAGGCATGCACTTGGAAAGGATTTTTCGAAATTCTACCTCTAAGGGGGTAAAATAGGGAATGGAAGTTTGTATTGTATTTGTAAAATTCACGCAGACGAAGTCGCGGGCTAGTACAATATAATAGCAATGACCACCAAATTTTTTTATTTGTCACTTTCTCGTGCAATTTTTTACTAAAAAGGTAATTAAATTAACTGGTCAAATGGCCAGATTAGATAAATGTAGTTTCAACAAATAGTAGTAATTGAAACTGCTACCCGTCAGTGACATTAGCTTGATTTTATTTCCATTATTCTGTAACCATCTGGTCCTTTATAATACCATCCTGTAAAAACCCTCGGGCAGCAATTGCTTTTCACCTCACAATCACTGGACTAACAAGTGCACGCGCATTGTAGCCTTAAGTGAAATTGAAGCGGACCCGTAGCGCCGTAGCTACGTAGCGCTCGTAGCCAGCGGCTACGTCACGCTACGATCTTTCGTATACAGCTACTAACTAGGGAGTGTTGGTTAATGCGGTAGCTCTGATTTGAATATTCTATATGATAATGACTGTTTTGGTCCTTGTGGCCATTGGTATAATTTGGTATAATTGGTATAATTTTAACTGCTTCGTTTGTCTAGTGGTGGCAAGCGCGACTGCTGATCGTGAGGTCCTGGGTTCGAACCCCAGGTCGGGCAAAGTGTTATTGCGTTTTTCCGTGTGGAATTACTTAGTAGCACCCCGGAGTTTGGATTTGTGCCCGGTTGATGGCAATAAGCTCGCCCCCTATTACATGGGACTTAAACATAAAGGCGAAATGAGGGTGTTATTATACACCTCTGCCCAACCCTTCGAGGAATACAGGCGTGATATGTTATGTTTGAATTCACTTTTATAGTCAATCTTACGAAAACCAAGGATAATATAATATAGATTCAATAATTTCATTCTCTGGAAGTGAAAATAAAAAAAAAGAATAAGACAAAATCACTGACACTAAAAAACATTTTACGAACTACTTTTATGAAACCTAAACTATAAACTTTAAACGGGTCTAGATATGTTAACCTACTTTGATAGACACATCCAAAAATGGTCCTTACATACGTGAACCACAACGTCCCAGCACAAAGGACCAAACAAAACCCATCGATACGTACCAACTAGTTCCCGTATTACAAAACTTTTTACGATTTCACTTCAACTTTGCCTCCATATGGTACCCCCATAAAACTAACGGTTGTTTTACATAATTTACTAGAAACCCTTGTCGAATGACCGGCGGGTAACGGTTAGATTACTAGGTTCCTACCAGTTTGGTTTAATAAAACTATTATTTCCTATACTTTATTGCTGTTATTTCCGATACATAGTTTGGTGGAGTATTATCATGCTAGCGTTTTGTAAGGCGAGCTTCGAATTTATATTACAATGTTGTTTATGACCCTAACTGATCTTGTAGACCACAGCTACCGAGTGTGATATCATAGGTTCGATTCTCGGGTTAGGAAAAATGTTATAAGGTTTTTCTGTTCGGATCTCAGTAGTAGTTTGGAAATAAAACATCATCACGCCTTGTATTCCCTGAAGGGTTAGGCAGAGGTGTTTTAGTAACACCATCGTTTCGCCAGTTATGTTTAAGTCCCATGTGATAGGGGGCGAGCCTATTGCCATTAACCGGGCACAAATTCAGACTCCGGGCTGCTACTGAGAAATTCCTAATGTAAAAACATAAATAAGTTTGGAAATGTGACCGGTAATTCGCATTAGCGTCGCCACTAATTACATGGGACTTAATACCGTCACTGGTGAACTATGGGTGTTCATAGAACATTTCTGCTTGCTCCTTTTGGGAATAAAGGCGCGGTGTTACGTCATATTGTTTAATTGTACGATTTTTATATATTAGTTATCTTTGTTTTTTTGGCAATTTCGAGAGAGTGACAGTACAAATATATATCATATTTACAGAAAAGCCAGTCGTCGTTTAAAAATAGCCTACCCCACGTCGCCCTGTTGGTTTCATTAGAGACCATTGAACAATTGATTGATTGAGGTGGAGTAGTATGAGACATTATTTGAACATTTAAAAACTTGGAAAACCGGGTGTCTCTGACGTTTAAAAGGAAAAAATCTACAGACAAACAGTCTGACCATTTAAACTTTGTATTAAAGGTAAACAAAACTGTGATCGTAAAATGTTCATTTTGCTTTAGAATCGATTAAAAATATACAGCCATTTTTAAAAGAAGTGAAGAATAAGTGTTTAGGTTTTCTAAAAATATAATGTTTTACATAACATAACATCACGCCTGTATTCCCCAGAGGGTTGGGCAGAGGTGTATAGTAACACCCTCATTTCACCGTTATGTTTAAGTCCCATGTAATAGGGGGCGAGCTTATTGCCACGAACCGGGCACAAATCCAAACTCCAGGCTGATACTGAGGAATTCTACATGGAAAAACCCAATAACACTTTGCCCGACATGAGAATTGAACCCAGGATATCACGATCAGCTGTCACGCTTGCCACCACCAGACCAACGAGGCAGTTAATGTTTAATGTATTCCTATAACAAAATTATTGTTTCACGATTAAAGGTATGTTTACCTATTATACCTATACATAAACATCATGTCCGGCCTATAGTTACATATACACGTATGCTCAAAGAATTACTCTGGAATTAGGTAGACATACTCTAACATGAAGACGGTAATTAGAACTCGTGTATAATGAGGTTAAGCTTGACCTTTTATGTACCTACACTCATATGCAAATAAACCAATATTCTATTCTTTAAATAATCCCTTAAAAACCTTCTAACTTAAACGGTTTTATCTTGCAGCACCCCTGCAGCATCAGGATTTGATGATGGAAGGTTGAAATTATTACAAAGTTATATTGCCATGGGAATTGAATCGCTGTGCGAAGTTTCAGGAGAATCGTTTAAGAAGACGTAGTTGAAAAATCAAATAAATATAAGTAGAATCGAAGCTAATTAAAACAGTTTAATAATAAAAAAAATGCCCATCATCTGTCACTTCCAGTAGGAAGATAAACGATGCGTCATTTACATATCAACATAAAGACACAAATTAACCATCGCTATCTACGACAAAAAGTACCTTAGCGTGAAGATTTTCTTTTTCTACCTTATCTCACTGAATGGGTTCATTATTTCCCATCTGGAAATGTAGGAAAAATTATAGAACATCAGCTGGTTACCATCCCGCGCGAAGTTAATGTCAACAGAGGAAAATGGGTAGCTGTCGTGTCTAACCCCTCTGTTTTCCTTCCCTTAAGTGGCTTTTCCGAGTAATATAAGGAAAAAAACTCATAAATAAAGGGTTACTGTTAAAAGATTAAAAATGATCACACTATGGCAATGACCGTAGCATTGCAATTGACCGCATCGCACCACGTGCGAAACGGAACTTCCAATCTCCATCCCTGTCCCACTTATAACATTTTCCGATAACTAGTTATCTGCGTCCTTTTCCCTGGCGGAAAACTGTAAGGGCTGATTCCGATGCCTCAGTTTACGTCGCGTTGTTGCGGCGAGCGGACGCATGTGGGGTGGCGCTTTCGTCCCTTCGTATTTCTCTCGCGAAGTATTTGCATAGTGAAGTGCGTAAGTTTACAAACTGTGAAGATATTTTTAAACTTGTTATTTTTGTTTCGTTGAAAAATTGTTTAGCATTATGACGGTGTAGTGGTGTTGTTTATGGATGTAGGATTAATTATTACTATTGTGTTATTATATTAAGTGATGTGAAGTGACTGAATTTCATAATAAGGCTATTGTTTTCGTAAGTGTCAACTGATTAATGTTTTTAAATATAAGTACCCACGTTGAATATACCTATTTACATATGATTTTTTTTATTCGCGTTTTGACATGTTTTTGTGAAGGTAGTTTTAGAAACAATAAATATCTAAGCTTACTTTTATCTAATACATTAGCAAGTATAGCTTCTGTCTAGAACATACAATTTTAAATTCTGGATCTTTGAAAAAATGTAAATTGTTATTTTTTTATTGTCAATTTTACGAACAACACTGAATATTTTGGAGTATATATACCTATAAAAAATGATTGGTAAAAAATGTGTGAGGGAAATTTATTATTTAAGATAACCTACTCTGTCTTTGACCGTGATTCAGAGAAAGGTTAGGGTCATATTCGAAGTCGTTTGGTCTTTGTAGTCATATTACCTACATCGTTATAAAAATATAATTTGGTCTTATTTATTCGCTCTGTCCTTCTTTTGCCTATTGAGTATTGTTCATAAGGACCAGTGGTCCTGCGTTCATTTTTAGCGCTCGCTAATTCCTTTTATCCGCAATTGGTCTGTAAGAATGTGTACAAATATAATGCCTCAAAAATTTAGTGATAAAGATTATTTGAAAACCTTATCCATAATCTGCTACATTATCAAATAAATCTAGTACCTTTGTAGAAATAGAAGTATTGTGTCTTATCCAATTTTATCCCGAATGTATATACAAAGAACTTCAAGGGTATAAAGTATTCACCTGTTATTTTATTTACATGAAAACAGACTACATCGGTGATACCTAGAATATCTGATGGAATTGTTTGATGTGCTGTGTGAACAAAATAGTTTTCTTTGTAAGAAAATATTCTTTAGAAATCTAACAGGTATCTTATCTTTGTGATTGAGTTCTCAGAAGTATTCTGTTAAATGTTTTATTATTTTTGGGCTTATCAAAACATAGTTCTCAACGATGTAAATAGTTTACAAGTTTTTTAAGTCCTATGGGGAATTGAAGGATAGTCCTGCAATACTGTGTACTGTGGTATTCAAAACCGCCTCGTTGGTGGCAAGCGCGACTGTTGATCGTGAGGTCTTCTGTTCGATCCTCCGGTCGGTAAAAGTGTTATTGGGTTTTTCCATGTATAATTCCTCAGTGACAGCCCGGAGTTTGGATTTGTGTCCGGTTGATGGCAATAGGCTCGCCACCTTACACGGTACTTAAACGTAACAGCAAAATAAGGGTGTTACTATATGCACCTCTGTCTAACCTTTCGCGGAATACAGGTGTGATATTATGTTATGTGGTTTTCAAAAATACGCTTTATGTACCAATCGTCTATACCCATCGTGGCTTGATAAAGTGGTGACAGGCTCATCCAAGCTCAGAGTTCCTATAAAAAATATCCTTACAGCGACACCCAAAAATACTTTGACCGACTTTGGTTTTGAATCCAAAACCAGCCGCGTTGGTGTTCACTAGGTTAGAGGAGCGATTCTCAAAAAAAAGCCCAGTACCGTCAGAAACAAAATCTATTTCAAACGACACGTTTGGTGCAGTGGCTGAGCGATTGACTTCTGCGCTACGGGTCGTGGGTTCGATTCCCGCACGGAACAAATATTTGTATGGCCCACAGATAGTTGTTCCGGGTCTGGGTGTTTTTGCATGTGAAGGTTTGTGTCTGTAAACGCACCCACCCATGCAGGAGAAATCTTAGAGTGGGGCAACGTTTATACAAAAAACTGTTTCTTTAAATACTGCATAATTATTATTTTAAAATTCATTGGCTAAAGTTGGGAAGTTGTCCATTTTGTAACGGCAGTTATAAGTGTTGAGGTCGTAATAATACTATTATTACGTTTAGGGTTCACATTTCTTCCTTTAGTAATTGGGTATTAAAATGGCAGCCACGGAAAGTACGGTACACGGAAAATATAGTCTCGCGAACGAGTATACTTTATGTTGAAACATTTTCGAAATTACGTGAAGCATTTTTGTCACAGTTTTGCGGCAAAATAATGTAGACGTCTCTATGTTATCATTAGTAGGCGTAGATAAGTAGATAGTACTTGTAAAAAATAACTATTGAATAAAACTGCCTTTACAAAAACCTTTTTAACATAAATAAAACCGACTTCAAATTGTCTATCCCCGAAGTTCTTCGTCAGATCTTCACCAAATTTAAATGGTACCATTTCGAAAGAATACTCTTTCAAACAAAAAAGAATCATTAAAATCGGTTCACAATTAGCAAAGATATCGCTGAACAAACATACAAAAAAAAAACATACAGTCGAATTGAGAAGCTCCTCCTTTTTTTGGAAGTCGGTTAAAAAAGTAAAAAATAATGGTCATAATAAAAAAATATATCTCTTGAATATCCTAAATGCTTCATCAGCGATTACATAGGACCACCGCGGGATTAGTATACTCTGACAAACAAAATCACGTCGCAAAATCGTCCCGAAAATATAGAGTACCTCCTTTTTTGAAGTGAGCTAAAAAAAACAATTAAGTTACCTGTGCGTCGAGTCTTGGTTTTTGTTCTACGGACTTTTTGGGTAACAACATAATATCACGCCTTACATTCCCTGAAGGGTTCGGCAGAAGTGTTTTTAGTACAGTCGTTTCGCCAGTTATGTTTTAAGTCCCATGTAATAGGGGGCGAGCCTATTGATATTAACCGGGCACAAATCCAGACTCCAGGCTGCTACTGACAAAGTCCTAATGGAAAAACGCAATAACACTACCCGACCTGGGGATAGAACCCAGGACCCCATGCTCAGCAGTCGCGCTTGCGACCACTAGACCAACAAGGCAGTCAACTTTTTGGGTACTTATTTTTATTTGTTAGAATATAAATAATCAATTCTGTTATTCCCAAAAGGTTAGCTAGAAGTGTACATTACAAGACAAGATAGTACGTAATACATAAATAAACATTAGTTACCGTAGTATTACACTTTTAACAATTTATTATTAATGGCTGGGTTCCGCAGACGTTTTCTCCCGCTGTTCGGTGCTGGTGATAAATTTAGCTTATACATCTATGAAAGATAACAAGTCTAGATGGAATTTAGGTTTATTCAGCAGAATAAAATGAAAAGACGAATTTTGTTTGCAGTTTTTAATTCTATAGTTCTATAGTTTCTGCCTACCCCCATGGGAAAAGGGCGTGAGTTTATGTATGTATGTTTTTAATTCATTGGAGTTATGACAGCAGCCTGAAATAAAAAAATAAATATATAAATCTGAATTCGTTGGTAAAGTCCGCAATGAAAATGGGTAAACACTTCAGTTTTATTAAAAACTGAAAAAGTAATATTAAAAAAAAACGGAACAAGTGTAACATCAAAATAAAATAAAACTAACTTTGACAACTAATGAAATGCTGAAAGTCAGTGCATTCAATAATTTTGTGTCAATTTAGATGTTACGTAAAAGTAATAGTGTCAAACAAATTTCGTTGCTGATTATACAGAAAAAAAAAATAGTTTAGTGATACTAAAATAAGCTGCGGATTGTAAAATTTTGGGTTCTATACTCAATTCAGGAAAAATTAACTAAAGTCCAATTTGTTGCATGCGAGCCAGTTGTTACGAATATAACTAGTAAATCTTGATGAAACTATGAATAATACAGACTGTAACGAGTATTTAATCAACATAAAGACCTCCTTTATAATAGACCACTCTACAGGCCGCGTGGTTTAAAATTTAGAATAAGATAAGTGTGGTGTTTTGTTTTTTATGATTGTCTGGTGAAAAATTTAATGAGTTGTCTCCGAATTTCAATCCTGTAAGATTACTTTTAAATGTTATTAAAGAATTGTTACTGAATATTGGTTTTCGTTGAGAATAACTCATTACAAGACTTAATAACTTTCCATACTAGAATTTGAATGTTAAAGTATTGTCTGACATACGTATAAAACTGTCACATTTGATGTCACACTGATTCCCGCAGGGCTTGTCAGAGTTATAGTGTCGTATCCCACAGTTCCCTCTCGACGATTGACATTGACATTGTTACAGCTAGTTCACACATACACTGTTTACAGGACTCGTTTTAGCGGATCCGTTTTTATTTTGGTGATGGCGTCTGTAGTTGTATGAGCGAGGTCACATACACGACAGTATTTCGAATCCAGTAAAAAATACTGATGCGAAATTTTTATCGTATCCTGCCTGCCAGATGCAACGCAGCTGCCATTAGTTGAACTGATCCGTCGGTACAGATGTGAACAATATATGAAGAAGAAGAAGAAGAAGTTGATGAAGTTGTCGATTAACTTTATTTAGTTTTATTCTTTAACTTTAGTCTCATTAACTGTAACAATGAATGCGAGAACCCTGGTACCCATAACACAAGTTAAATCTTACATTGGGAACCAGAGTTCATCGATCTTTCGTTCAACTTTTCTGAAAAATAAATTTATTATTATTATTATACCGTTTATTCATTCTATATACATATAAATTATATTTTTAAATATTTCTACAAAAAATATAAAAAACATTTAAAAATATAAAAAATAGTAGCCCACCGGCATCGGGAACAGGATCCAAGCTACCGGTGGTCAGGGCCTCAGAGAGAGGAACTTCCTGACAATACGTGCCGTGTCCAGAAGTACCGCTTTCTGTATCAGGCCCTTGACCCAGCTGCCCAACGAGAGCCTCATCAGGTGTTGGTCGAGGCTCTTGGCTATTAAGCCATTGGCCGTTACGACTATCGGCACAATGACTGCCGAGTCAACCTCCCACATGTCGACAACCTCGTGTGCCAAGTCTTGATATTTAATTTCTTTATCTTTCTCGGCTTTCACCAGGTTCTCGTCATGCGGGACAGTGATATCAACAATCATTGTGAGACGCTCTGATCGATCTATCACCACTATGTCAGGCTTATTGGCAACAATAGTCCTGTCGGTGATGATAGATCGATCCCAGTACAATGTGATATGACCATTCTCGAGAACTGGGTCGGGCACATACTTGTAGTATGGTACTTCTGCGTCCACAAGGTTGTATTTCAGAGCAAGTTGCTGGTGGATAATCCTAGCCACGAGATTGTGTCTGTGTAAATACTCGCCGTTAGCAAGACGAGAACAACCAGAAATAATATGTCGAATGGATTCACCGGGACAGTGGCATGCCCATTATTATTATTATTTATTAGTACCGACGGATCCGTTAAAACGGATCCGCTGTGTGAACGGGCTCTTACATGCGAAATTCCCATGTGATGTGTCATTTATCGCCCGTAACTCCAATTGAGAGCTAAAACTGATTTCTATTCTTTTACTGATTTATTAACGATCAAATTTCTCGTACCTGACATGATTGTTTGACAAAAAATCAGTAAAATGTGTCATTTTAAAAGGTATATAAATACACGCGTAAATATTTGGTATAGACAGTTAATAAAACATAACATAACATCACGCCTGTATTCCCCAAAGGTATGGGCAGAGGTATACTAACATCCTCATTTCGCCGTTATGTTTAAGTCCCATGTAATAGGAGGCGAGCCTATTGCCATCAACCGGGCACGAATCCAAACTCCGGGCTGGTACTGAGGAAATTCACACGGAAAAACTTAATAACACTTTTCCTGTCCTGAGAATCGAACCCGTACCTCACGATTAGCAGTCGGTTGATAAAATTACGTCATAAAAATGTTTGTATTTTACGTAAAGTATTATAAAACACATACATAAACTCACGGTTTTTCCCCATGCGAGAAGGCAGAAACTATAGAACGCCATCTGCGATCCTTACATACTCCTTTCGCTTTATCCACATTCATACATCTTGTCATACACGCACGCCAGTTGAGAGTACAACCTGTATTATGAAACATTAAAAAAAAATTGAATATCGCGGGCTGTTCGCTTATACCTTAACAATTATTCCTATTCTATACAACAGCCACGCTAGCTAGCTACCACGAAGCCGCTAGGAAATTACTTAGACAGAGTTCTGCTGCAACCGTAAGAGAAATAGCACGAAGATACACAAGCTTGATGAATACAAAATAGCTAGTCGAGCAATCGGGCGGGTGGCGGCGGACTATCCTGTTATTTGATATGGAAGCCGTACTACGTACTACGTATTGTTTCACCGTTCCCTGCCAAGTCTGGTCCCTCTCTGGTAATTATAATAATTTGTATGCACTTATCTGGAACCAATAAATGTCACCTTTTTACTATTTTAAGTACCTATTGGTATTTTTGGCAACGTTACGTTTATGGGTTGATGTGTCTGAGTGGTGTGTGTGTGTGTTTGGTTGTGTGTGCGTTGGTATTGGTATAGTCGTATCGTGTAATGATATCGTCAGTGGAAAGGTAAAAAGACTAAAGCGTCAATATACCTACTTTACAGTAGAGATTCAAAGTATTTTTTTAAGAAAATAAACATAGTTAATTTTCTTAGAGTACCTATACATATTAAATAGATCATTAAATTATCTATCTATGTTTATTTTCTTAAAAAAATACTTTGAATCTCTCTACTGTAAAGTAAGTATATTGGCGCTTTAGTCTTTTTACCTTTCCACTGACGATATCATTAATTTGGTGCCAATACATGTATGATTGGTACTACGAGCCCATTCACACAGCGGATCCGTTTTAACGCATCCGTTGGTACTGGATGTGTTGTTCACATCTGTACCGACACGTTAGTTGTTCTACTAGACTTTGATACTTATAAGAATTAATAAATTTAGCAGTTTGTAATGTTATGAAATGGAAAAGTAATAAAAAATCGTACTAGTTTATGTCAGTCCATTTTTTTGTAAGTAGCACATATTATTTATTATATCTTATTTACATCTAGCGGCCCGTCCCGGCTTCGCACGAGTGGACATTTTTCCCGTTTTTGCAACATTTTTCATTTATGCTCAGCTTCTATTAGTCATAGCGTAATGTTATATAGCCTATAACCTTCCTTGATAAATGGACTATCCAACCCAAAAAGATTTTTTCAATTTTAACCAGTAGTTCCTGAGATTAGCGCGTTCAAACAAACAAACTCTTCAGCTTTATAATATTTGTATAGATTTAATAGTTAATTATAAAAAAAATAGTTGCATTGAGAAACTAATAGAGTGTCAAAAAACAGGTCCATATCAATTTAAGCAGTATCTTTGTCATTCACTCAAATTAATGGAATTCTATTCACCTAAAAAAAATAACAAATTCGCAGTGACATACAAAAAATATACCACATGTTCAACCTCAAAGGAAGCCAAGCAACAGACTATAAAAGCATGTTTACACCGAACTTATTGACTTGTATCAATAAAACAATAATGCTTATTACCTACCCTACATGTAAAGCGGGGGTGCATCACACGCACGTCTTCCACTCGATTACTTTGTATCGATTAACTGCACGCGTCTAAATATCGATTATGTTTAGGATAGCGTGTCACATGTGGTCTCTACGGAGGCGATAATGTTCTAAGAGGCATTTATCGAATGGATGATAAGCGATGTTTGTGGCATCTATTCTGATACAATTGTTATATTATACTGTTAAAAGCCTAGTTTCCCTTACATAACATAAGATAATATAACATCACACCGTTATTCCCCGAAGGGTAGGGCAGAGATTTTTTGACGACACGTTTGGTGCAGGGGCTGAGCGATCGGCTTCTGCGCTACGCGTCGTGGGTTCGATTCCAGCACGGAACAAATATTTGTATGGCCTACAGATAGTTGTTCCGGGTCTGGATGTTTGTGCGTGTGAAGATTTGTGTCTGTAAACGCACCCACGATACAGGAGAAATCCTAGTGTGAGGCAAGTATTTAAAAAAAAAAGAAAAAAAAAGAGATTTAGTAACACCCTCATTTCGTCATTATGTTTAAAGTCCCATGTAATAGAGGGCGAGTCTATTGCCATCAACCGGGCACAAATCCAAACTCCGGGCTGCTACTGAGGAATTTTTTGCGAAAAAACCCAATAACACTTTGCCCGACCTGGGGACTGAATCCAGGACCACACGATCAGCAGTCGCGCTTGCCACCACTAGACCAACGAGGCAGTTAAGTTTCCCTTAAGGCTGTAATATTAGGTAATGACTTCACGTAAAAAAAACTGGTAATTTTATGGATGAATGAATGTACCCTTATTGCGTAACACAGTCGCAATCGCATTCATTTTCAAAATACAATAATATTCATTGTGTTGCGCATAGTTGTCGAGAAGACGGATAGTTAAAAGATGCATTGCAATGGACATTGTTGAATTGTCAAAATGAAAGCTATTGCGATTGGAAGTTTTACAATAAGGGCTGGTCGTATATGATTTGAAATCGAAATAAAGACTTTGAAAATAGACTGGGATACACTTTGAAGAAGATATTATCCTGTTTATATAAAGAAGGGGTAGATCGGACGCACGACTTCCACTAGATTACTTCGTATCGATAAACTGCACGCGTCTAAATATCGATTATTTTTAAAATAGCGTGACGTGTGGTCACTTATGGATAGACAACGACAGTGAATGTCGTATGGGGTGATTTACTAATAAACTGAAATATTTTAAGTCGAAGGTCCAAAGGTGTTAGCGCTGCTTAACCCGGTTTGGCATACACGCTATTGAGGAATTAAAGAACTGGTCGTGTGGTTTATCCTTGCTGTAGAACAAGTTATTTTAAGCAAATAAGAGCCTGGCAAAAGATCAGATGAATATATTCTCAACACATAAAACAGGGGTGCACCACACGTCCGTCGACGCCGTCTTCCACTCGATTAGTTCGTATCGATTAACTGCACGCGTTCTAAATATCGATTATATTTAGGATACGGTGAGGGACAGCGTGATCTGTGGTCACGGGGACATGAGTGAAGATCAACTGTTTGGTAAGAGTTGGTTAAATAATATTCGTATGCAAAGATAATATCCTAATATGAAAAAATATATAATGATTTGTTTAGATCCTCAAATCAAACCCAGGAATAAAACGCAAGTAGTAGTAAAACACCAATAGATAACGAAAAAAATCCGACCAAAATGTGTCCTGGCCTACGATAGATCGCAAGATCTTCTTCTTGTCGTGTGGTTAGTGACTAACCTGGTGTCAGAGTTTATGCCACCCATGGGCCTCTGACTTGGCTTCACATGCCGTCGAGAAATAACTCTCAGGCATGCCGGTTTCCTCACGATATTTCCCTTCACCGTTTTTAAGCAAGTGATAATTATACAATAAAAGAAAGAAAGAAAGAAAATTATTTATTCTGGACTCACACAGACAGTTACAGAAACAAAAACAATATAGAAAAAGAAAGAATAAGAATTTAGACTACCTGCACGAGGCCAAAAAGGGCTCCTATCTCAGCATTATGTTGCGACATTTAGAAAAAAAAAACAAAATGTCGCAACGCTGGTTTTCAGATAGGACCATAGTGACGCCACGGGCAATAACGACACAAATAAATAAATAAGCATGTTACGTACAATATTAAATTTGAATATACAATACGCACATGAATCCGAAAAGTCAAAAGTGCGTGCCTTGGGCTTGAAATCGAGACCTATGACTTGTCAGTCCGACGGTCACACAACTAAGCTATCACTGCTGTTACTGATAAAATAAGATTTTTTATTTTTTGTTAAGAAACATAATTACTATTGTAAGTTTATTTACATACTAGCCGGCCCGTCCCGGCTTCGCACGGGTGGACATTTTTCCCGAATTTGCAACATTTTTAATTTATGCTCCGCTCTTATTGGTCGTAGCGTGATGTTATATAATTTATAATCTTCCTCGATAAATGGACTATCCAACACAAAAATATTTTTTCAATTGCAACCAGTAGTTCCTGAGATTAGTGCGTTCAAACAAACAAACAAACTCTTCAGCTTTAAAATATTAGTATAGATTCAATCATGATAAATATATGTATAACTTCGCTGAAAGAACAACACGCCCACATGGCATCCCCTATTTAAATACTCTATGATTAAACAGCGATCAATTACATTTAGTATACAGTGATGGATAGTTCTCTGTTTTACGCTGTCTTGTATTTTAGGGTAAGTACTAATAATTAATCGCGTGTCAGTCATTGGGGGCACTCCTCTTAATAATTGAGTGATCTACAGTTGTGGTAGGTACACGATCGATTTTTCGATAAACAACGGTTTGGTTTACATTTTAGAAGGAACACGCTTCTGTAATATTTGGATATACCTCTCATTTGACAGCTGCCTCTGTCATTTTAGTATCAATTGAAATGCTGAAGTAATAAATAAAAAAAATACATGTATGAAAAAAAAAACACTGTTTGCAGTTTTGAAATTGCATTAAACTTAAATATAGATAAATTGGCGGCAAATTTAATAAGGTAGATTTTGATGTGCTTTTTATATGGTCATAAATGAAATATATACGCAGGTCTGAAAAAAATTGCATGTGCGACTTATGACTACACTAACCGCACTTCTCAGAGCCAGACGCTTCAGGGGTTGTGTCATTTAAAAAAGTTTTTAATTTGGACATTAGTTTTGTTCATTTTACTTAATAATAGTCATGTAGAATTATGTCTTCCAAGGAAAATGTAACATTGAAAGCGTATTGTTGTATTTTTTTATTATTGAAATTATGTAGATTATGTCTTCAGTTATCGTTTTCTGGCAATGCTCAAAGTACGTTAACTGCTTTAAGTAGTCAAAGAGCTAAACCCCCGATAGGAAACCATAATCGTAACCAAAATAATCCCATAACACACACACATGAGTCCACTAAGTACATCAATAAGATAGGGGTAGGAATGTGCACCCATAATTCCTTAGAAACCTCTCCGAATATTTCGCCTGAGATATTAATAATATCGATTAGGATAACTCCATCGGTAGGATTAGGTTTTTGTCTCTCTCACACAGCCAGGAATACTTATAAACGCATTTGTGAATGGGTAGATTGACTTACTGAAGATTGTGTGTTACTTGAGCATGTAGGACTCTTCTACAGTCGCAGAATGATAATGTAATACACCTTAAGGTCTTCTTTTGCTTGCACAGTGCAAGAAATGAACTATTTTACCGACTACGTATTGCCAACATTATAGAAAAGAAAATACTAGTATTTTTTGACAAGATATTATGGTAACATGGTGACAGACAAGTAATGCCAATCTATTTAATCATCGATTTGATTGATGTCATGGTTTTTACAACAAAACTCTTTAAACCAAATCAAAGACATTACATGGCACTAATACGTCATAATGGAGGTAAAAGGCAATTTTGATCTTTGCTGCCCAATAATTAAACATAATTTTCCATGCATTGGTCTGTTCCGTTCAACAGTTTGAAAAGGTAACATGTGCCCGCGATGTGGGAAAGGAATGAATTTGAAAACTGACTAATCTTATCATTCCCCTACTGTACTATATCTATAGACAGGTAGGTTTTTTATTTATTTATTTTGGGTTAGTAAGCTTATTAGAGTTTCGGACTCTTCGATTGGTTTTTATGTTAGGCAAAAACTACAACTATAATATTTGTCGTTTAAACTGCAGGTTATATGAAAAAAAAATAGACACCGAATAGAGAACCTCGAACTGCCTCGTTGGTCTAGTGGTGGCAAGCGCAACTGCTGATCATGAGCTCCTGGGTTCGGTCCCCAGGTCGGGCAAAGTGTTATTGGGTTGTTCCATGTGGAAATTCTCAGCAGTAGCCCGGAGTCTGGATTAGTGCCCGGTTGATGGCAATAGGCTCACGGCGAAATGAGGGTGTTACTATGCACTTCTGCCCAACTCTTCGGGGAATACAGGCATGATGTTATGTTATGTTAGAGAACTTCCTCCTTTTTTGAAGTCGGTTAAAAAACAAATAAGAATTTCATTAAATAGGTCAGCAGACAGGTCATATTAATATGACCTACTCGCACCAACTAGACGAAGCTCTGAGCAAACATTTAGAATTCATAAAACTTCACTGTTGGTTATTTTTCCCTCGTGCGTTTCAAACGCAAAAAAACTACCACAGAAGAATAAAAATATTCAGACCAAAGTGGATTTTCGCGTTATATTTTAGCAGTTCTTCGCAATGCATATAATTGTAAGCGAGCCATAAATAAAACATAAGCGAAACACCTAATTAAGCAGCCGCATAAATTGGCCGGTTCAAATGAAAAATGGCGGTCTTCCAAAGGGTTGCCAGCTCTGTCTGTAGTATTGCCAAGAATTATTTGGGAATTTTTTGGGACTTTAAAAGGCATATCTTTACATTTCAGTGTTGGTCTGTTTGAATTAATTTTATGTAATTTTTCCTTTTATCATCATTATTCAAAAAAATAAATAGAAAGAAAGAAAGAAAGAAAGTGTATTTATTTTTATGCCCAAGCGGACGCACAAGCATACTTACAATTAAAATATAATAATTCTTAAAACTAAATACTTAAAAACTACAACAAAAATATGAACTTAAATTTAAACATATAATTTGGTAACCAGAGCACAAAAAAAGAAAAAGTTAAAAAAATAAAAATACAGCAATCCACACAATAAAAATAAATAAAATATACAGTTTAAGGGCCATTATAAAAATAATAACCTTTTATTTTCTCTCTCTTTCTTTCTATCTTGTCGGCGCTAACTATAAAATAATGGCTCAGCAATAGAAAGTCAGCATGGCTGGTAGCGAGGCTGACAGGTATTTAACATAGTCAGTCGTGGAGGTTATTTTAATGAAAATACATCTGAACTAATCTATACTAATATTATAAAGCAGAAAAGTTTGTTTGTTTGAACGCGCTAATCTCAGGAACTACTGGTTGGAATTGAAAAATTATTTTTGTGTTGAATAGTCCATTTATCGAGGAAGGTTGTAGGCTATATAACATCACGCTACAACCAATAGGAGCGGAGCATAAACGAAAAATGTAGCAAAAACGGGAAAAATGTCCACCCGTGCGAGGCCGGGACGGGTCGCTAGTTAACAATAAGCTTGGCTTTGTCTTCTACCATCTGTTCTGCCTAGCCTTTTCCTAACTATGTTGGGGTCAGCTTCCAGTCTAACCAGATGCGGCTGAATACCAGTATTTTACACAGAGCAACTGCCTCCACAACCCAGTTACAGGGCAAAGCCGATATCCTAAGATTAGTACCTACGGTTGTCAGACGGGCTTCTGTTTCCTCGTAACGACTGTCATACGTATTCGTATGACATCGGGACCGACTGTTTAACGTGATCTCTGAGGCACTGAGGGGTCTCGACGTGTGAAGAACGGTCATCCATCCACAGACTGATTGCGGCAAGCACAGCTTTACTTCGCAAATCGTATGATCCGCACGGTTGGTAGCCAAGAGCCCCTCTATATTAGAGTTTAAAGGCCATTATAAAAATAATAAGCTTTTAATATCTCTCTCTTTCTCTCTACCTTATCGGCCCAAATTATACAAGAATAGCTCAGGATTATCCAGTTAGCAGGGCTGGTAGTGGAGCTGACTGTCCTGGGTACACCAGCCGTATTTGGTATAGTCACTCGTACATTAACAATAAGCTTGGCTTTGTTTGCTACTATCATAGGTAATATTCTTTTTCCGGCGGTTTTCTAAGTATGGTCATTCATGATAGTTGCTAACTCACTAGGAGATACGATAAGATAAGATTGAAGATACGTTTATAATACTGCTAATAGTCAAGAAAATTCCTGTAAATCAAAGCATATTATGGTAACACTACCTCCAGTGCTGCCATCATAAAAAACACAAAACACCTAACGTCACACGCTCGTTGTGATTTGGCGAAATTAGCGCGTTAGCGTTTGTCTTTGTTTTTGTACGTTTTTGACGAAATGGCGCCTTGTTAAATGTATTATGTTCTTTTACGGGTATAACGTTCACATGAAACGACGATTTTAGCATGCTGTTAATCTTTTTTATTTCGTTTTAAAATTAAACTGACAAAATGAGTAATTGTTTTGTTTGAGTTATAATACTGTATGTTATTAATACTCAATCATTTATTGCATTCCACAATGTGTACTTAGGTGGTAACTTAAAGAGAATGAGATCATTATGGACCCTGTTGGGCACAGCAAAATAGCGAAATATTAGGAGAGAGGAAGCTTTAACTTATCAGTCCTATTTCTAGTGTTATTAAACGTAATTTTTAAATAAATATAATTTATATTCTAAGTACCTATTATTGTTAAATAATATTGCAGCTAAAATTTGTCATTTAAATATTAATTTATAGTATACTAGCTGTGTCCTCACGGCTCCGCCCGTAGCCTATGTTACTCAGTGATAATGTAGCTTTCTAACGGCAAAAGTATTTATGAAATCGGTCCAGCAGTTTTTAAGTTTAATCATTACATACAAAAATACATCTTTCCTCTTTATAATATTAGTATAGAATAGCATTTTTTTAATAATAATTGTTTAAGTTTTCTTCTAAATAAATTATTTTTTGCTTCTTTTTTTATTAATTCAGGTAACTTATTATATATTTTTATGGACATTACGTAGGGACTTGTAGAGTGTATTTTGAACCGTGAAGTTGGTATATTTAATCTTGATTTATGTCTGAGTGTGTAACGTATTCGACGTATTCGACCTACCTTGAAGAATTTCAGAATTTTCTTTTGGCTTATAAGTCACCGCAAACTTTATCGAATAATAAATAAAACCTAAATAAAGTGAATAACAGAGTTGGCATGACACGGTATCCTAAAAATATCGCCCCGGTGAAATGATAGAGGTGGCATCCGGTACGCGCCCATCTCCGGTATCCTAACCCGACGTGGCAGAGAGAGGGTTATGTGTGAATAGATTATACGGTGATAGTAGTGTGAAGTGGAAGGGTGAAGGCTAGGTGTGGTCTATTGTTGGCAAGCAGCCGGGTGAAATAAGAAAGCTATCGGGTTTCATTGGGTTTCTTGACTTACCTTAGACATGTACGTCAGACAATTATCGTGCGATTAGTTAGGTGTAGCATCGTTCAGTATTTCTAGCAAGGTTTTGGTTTTATATCAGGCTGAAAAAGTCACAGGATATCGCTGGAATAAACAGTTGTTTGAATAATGCCATAATCATCTCGTTTGGCGAAAGAATAGGTAATAACAGCTCGCTAAAAATATATTTTTTATACAGATTTTTTTTATTTCAAACTGTATTTATGTAGTGGAAACCTTTTGATGCAGGTAATTACCTGTATCTCAAGAAGCAATACTTTTCCTTAGGTAACATGTATAACATGGGTACAAATAGGTACAGTAGCATGTTAAATAAATTTTAAACTGAAGCTAATATAATATGACTTTGGAAAAACCCTGTGGAAGAGTAGGTGTAGACTAAAATTTTACGCAATTTATAAGAACACTAGCGGCCCGTCCCGGCTTCACATGGGTGGACATTTTCCCCATTTTTGCATCTTTTTTCGCTCATTTTTTGCTCCGCTCCTATTAGTTGTAGCGTGATGTTATATAGCCTACAACCTTTCTCGATAAATGGACTATCCAGTACACAAAAATATTTTTTCAATTCCAACCAGTAGTTCCTGAGATTAGCGCGTTCAAACAAACAAACAAACTCTTCAGCTTTATAATATTAGTATAGATTCCAAGCTGAAGAACTATGCAGTTTAAGATTGTCACCCCATCAGATATAACATTTATTTCTCTATAGCCTATTCTAATCTGGCACCATACGGCAGTTACAATACAGTATAGAACATAATCCCACAATATCACATCATATTGTGGGATGGGTACCACATTGTACAAAACCCCTATCGCAATACCAGTTCGCATCGCAAGGGTTACTTGTTGTAATAGTTTCCGGTCCAGCGCACGACCTTATTCCCTCCATTTCCGGCCGGACAGTGAGCAGATGACGGTAATCCATTGCCTAAGAGTTAATTGAAAGTATTTCCCAATCAATCGGCTCGTTAATTGCATTAAAGGTTGGTGCGAGATCAATTTATTGATAACATATTTCTTTGGGTTTCTGGTACATTGGCGTGAAATATGGTTATGGGTGGTGCGTCCAGAAATTATGGGTTAGTTAATAGTGTCAGGCGTGCAATTGTATTATTACATTTTTCCGCGGATTTCTTTTTCTTTTCGTGTGGTTAGTGACTAACCTGGTGTCAGAGTTTATGCCGCCCACGGGCATTTGACTTGGCTTCACATGCCGCTGAGAGATATCTCTCAGGCAGGTTTCCTCACGATGTTTTCCTTCACCATTTTTAAACAAGTCATAATTATATAACACGCACAAGAATCCAAAAAGTCAGAGGTGCGTGCCTTGGGTTCGAACTCAGGACCTATGACTTGGCAGTCTGACGGTCACACCACTAGGCTATCAGTGCTATGTATTGATACTGTATTGTAGTACTGATGGAAAGTCGTAGACACGACCATCATCAAGATACTTCGTTTTCCCACTAAAACTGCTTCATAGGTTTATTAATCGCAAACACGACTGTTAGTGTGATGTCTTGTATTCGATTTCCACTTAGACAAAACATTTTTGAGTTTTCCTGTTAGGAAGATCTCAGTAAAAGCCTGAAATTTGAAATTGTGTCCGATAAATGGCGCGGCAAAATTTGGGTGAACATTGGTTCAACTCTGCCTACCCGTTGAGACAATATACGCGGCGTATATCTATACTAATATTATAAAGAGGAAAGATTTGTATTTTGTATGTAACGAATAAACTTAAAAACTACTGGACCGATTTTAAAAATTATTTTGCCGTTAGAAAGCTACATTATCATTGAGTAACATAAGCTATATTTGTTACTGGAATAAAACTTCATACGCGGGCGGAGCCGTGAGGCCACAGCTAGTCTCTAATACACTAACAAAACGTTTAACAAACGCATGTAGGTGAAAACCATATTTTTAGTTTATTTAGTTCAGTTCCCATATTTCAGGCGCGCTGAAACAGTTCGGCGGTTAACTGAAAACTAACAAACGGACAATTAAACAAATAGTACAACGCTTCGTTAGAATATACAATTGTTTTTAGTAACGTTGGCTTGTGAATAAGTGTTTTTTTTTCAACGAAGCATATTTCGTAGTTTCCGAATAACTGTAGGTACAAATGTTAAAAAATGATTTTAGCATCTACTTTTCTAAAATTCTCACTCTGATTTTTAACCAATATGTTCTACCTAACCTTTTCCCAACTATGTTAGGGTCAGCTTCCAGTCTAACCAGATGCGGTTGAATACCAGTATTTTACACCGAGCGACTGCCACCACACCTCCGTAACCCAGTTACAGGGCAATGCCGATATTCTAAGGTTAGACTGGTTGTCAGACTTTCGGGCTTTTGACTGCCCGTAACGACTGTCTATATTCGTATGACACCCGGGATCGACTGTTTAAGGTGCCCTCCGAGGCACCAATATAACATGCTCATTCATAAATTAAATTCAAGTTTAGACGTATTTCATTATTCTTCGAACGGTATTCGGAAAAAGGTAAAAGACAGTTTTTGTTACACTTGACGTCTATTTTTAGTGCCGGACTCTTACCGGCTAAAATCACCATGGCGTCCCTCCTTCTGACCTAAGGTCGGGGTCGCGGGATTCACTATTGCATGCACCGCGGACCCGGCAGGTCTCGATCCACCAGCTTCTTCTGGTGGACCTCTCCTGTGGCGGGGCAATTGCTCCCCTGCCCCAATTCCTTCTGAGAGGCGCGCGCGGAACACGGCGCGCCATCCTCCCTGGGCCTGTTACTGGTCGGCCGACGGGTCCCCTAACCAGCCACCCGCAGGCCACTCACTAGGGTGGCCGGAGATAGTCGCGCGCTCCCCGGCGCCCTTTGCGTATAGCGCGAGAAGGGAGTGAAGAAGCGGCCTCCCTCTCCCTTTCCGCTTCCTCCTTGGTCGCCATCACCTCCTCGCAAAAGGTGGCGATGACTTCCCACGCAGTCTCGCTCCCGACCATGGACAGAACCACAGCCGGAAGCGAGAGGTCACCGCCGACCGCCGCGACTAGGGCGCTGCGACCCCCAAAAGACTTGATGTCTTAAGACAACTAGCATGTACCTAATTCATACTTATACAATAATGTTAACTTATTGAATTGTTATATTTACTTTTAGTATTTTATTTCTTTTATTGTTTTTTTTATAAACTTATATTTGGTTTTTTCTAGGCGGGAGAGCATAACAAATTCGTTTTAAATTAAAAAGCTATATACACCTATAATTAGTTAAACAAAAGGCAAAATGTATATGGTGTTGATGAATTTTTACTGATAAATAAATAAATACTTGTCTCCTAAATATCATAGACAAACTACTTTCTGATTAATTATGGTACACGTTGTATAATACCGTGGTAGTACGTAAAGTATAGATAATACCGTACTCCTACTTACTCTATAACCAACAGAATCCGTGAAGCTAAGTAAATAACTAACATATTTACCGATACGCGATTAGTTAGTGATTGCGTATTCAGAGCGACTACGACGGCGCCCTTTGACATACGAGTTAACTACGTTATATTAACTGCACAGTTTTGCTTCTATGGTTCTCGTGGAGTAAGATAGAAGAGGAAGAGGTTTACACCCATATTTTAAATGATAAATGATTTTTATTTCTGTAAATAAATCTGTTACAGACACTTTTACAAGTCAATGTAATGTTTTTTTTTTAAGACTAGATGGCGCCGGCATTTCCTATCTGACTAGCTCTGAGAAGAAAAGCCGAAACAAACTCAGAGGTCAAAGTCTCTTTTAAAGTCCAGACATTGTAGTATACAAACTATGCGAGTGAAACGATGTAGGGCAACGTCTGGAATGGCCTTTTGAGGAAAGTGCCATAGCAGGTTCGAGTTGACCTGTCCTAACTGACGGCACATCTGCATCAGTCATCGCGGAGCTGAAACCTTATTTTAGGGAGCTCAACAACCCGACCGCTGCACGACGCTATCATTCAGCTGGACATTTGTGTGGGTCACAAAAAAAAAACTCAAGAACCGCCAAACGTTTACAAAATTCGTGTATAAAGCTACCCTACATGGTACTCACATTCACAATTTATTAAAAAATTAAAATAACAAATAAGGCGATGGTAAAATAATAATAATCATTGAAAAAAAAATTCAATTATAAATGTCAAAAGGATATAAAATAATAATGTTATGAAAAAATTTCAATAATTACAATGATGTGTCTGTGATAACAGCGAGCGGCTCAATTCCAGGCATTTTTATCGTCCATATAATCTTTAACGTTATAGAAACCCTTTTTGCATAGTTTCTGCAGACGTTAAGACGTTCCTCCAAAACTTACTCGACTCATACTCGACTCAGAACGGCCTCGAAAACACCTTCAAAATTGTATTCTTAGTCGCAATTTCGAGTGAACTTTGAGGTTCCTCGACGGAGTCATTACGTCATAATTTGAATTATCTGCATCGCGCAAATAACGCCCTGATAAAAAATTGTAAGGATTATCGTAAGCATATTCGATAAAGTCTTCAAAATTAATTTTTATTACATACGAACTTTGACACTTCCTTCCTTAAGGTAGGTTCCGAGGTACCTTGAGTTTGACAGTTGATTCCTTACCTCGACTGAGGAAAAATCTCGAGTCGAGGACGTTTATGTCAAGTCGAGGTGGAGTCGAGTAAGTTTTGGAGGAACATCTTAGAATATGGGTGTTAGTTTCAATAGAGGCTGTGTGTTTCATTAGTATATCTTCAGTATGGAGAAGAGTATGAGAACTGATCTGAGCTTCAGATACCGTTATCATGAATTATCACGTAAATGGCCAAATATTACAATACTCAATTTTAAATTGCCGTTATTTTCATGCTGTCACTGGCATTTCACCTTAAAGTCAACAGCAATGATAGCCTAGTGGTGTGACTGTCGGACTGCCAGGTCATACTCACGAGTTCGAACCCAAGGCACGTACCTCAGACTTTTTGGATTCATGTGCGTATTGTATAATTATCACTTGCTTAAAAACGGTGATGGAAAAAATCGTGAGGGAACCAGCATGCCTGAGAGATATTTCTCGACGGCATGTGAAGCCAAGTCAGAGGTCCATGGGCGGCATAAACTCTGACACAAGGTTAGTTATTAATCACATGAAAAGAAGAAGATCGGCCACTTAAAATTCATTAACGTTTGAATTTTTTGCCATGACGTTATAAATTTAAAACTTCGTGAAGTTGCTAGGATGTCTATTAATTAATTACGCATACATGGCTGAACGGATTAAGATGAAATTTGACTCACAGATAAACCATGTCCTGGATTAACACATAGAATACTTTTTATTCGGGTACATGAAATAGTTACCTTACGATACGAGTGAAACCGCGGGCAATGACTAGTGGAATATAATATGGAGGTCAGATGGGAGTTACGGTGTAAACAAAAACTAATATTCAGTCGATGATGGGCAGTGAGGGCGTCGCTTAGGCAAGCCTAGAAAATGCTATCGTGAAGACTTAGATACTTTAACTAAGCAGGCAGCAACTGAATAAGAAATGTGGGAGAATATGAAGAAGATGTCTTGACTGCCTTGTTGGTCTAGTGGTCGCAAGCGCAACTGTTGAGCATGGGGTCCTGGGTTCGATCCCCAGATCGGGTAAAGTGTTATTGGGTTTTTCTATTAGGAATTTCTCCGTAGCAGCCTGGAGTCTAGATTTGTGCCCGGTTAATGGCAATAGGCTCACCCCCTATTACATGGGACTTAAACATAGCTGGCGAAACGAGGGTGTACTAAAACACCTCTGCCGAACCCTTCAGGGAATGTAAGGCGTGATGTTATGTCATGTTTACGTGCACTTATAGTACTGTTACTGTCAGCCTTTATCATCCCACAGCTGGTCTTATTAAACGTAATACTCGTAATTTCCCGTACACATCTCATAACTTAGTACCACACGGATCATATCAGTCGACAACTATACGAGCTATGAATACAAATCGCGTTAGAAATTGAGATGATAATGTGACAACCATTTGATGTCAGCTTTTGATTATGACGGTTACCGTACGGTTAAACCTTGCCATAACGTTCACGTATTTTAATAGCATTAAGTGAAGAGCTCTAAATCCACCTAATTCTGTTATGATTAGTATTATACAAGGTTAGTCGGAAAGGTGGTACTAAGCCGCAGGCCACTTAAAGTATCACTGATGACTATTTTAAAACAAGTGTTAAAATTTCAAAATTGGACAGTTTTTATTTGCATGCAAAGAGATTTATATTTTAGATTTTACCAAAAAAAAGTCTGGGGCAGACGGGGGGGGTGTGCCGGACTTTTACCCGGCTAAAACCACCACGGTGTTCCTCCTTCTGACCTAAGGCCGGGGTCGCGGGATTCGCTATTGCATGCACCGCAACCCCGGCAGGTCTTGGTCCACCAATTGCTGGTGGACCTCTCCACTGTAGGGCCCCACCCCACGACCTCCTGAGAGGCGCGGGGGGCACCCCACATCACCGGCGCACCAGAACACATGGTACGCCGTGACCACCCCGGGGACCAAACAAGTACATGGGTGCCAGACTACCCCGTGTCTGGGCACCCCTGGTCCCCCTGCGACGGGTCAGATTAGTGGCCCCGCCGCCTACCACTTTTCGGCCGCAGAGGATAGAAAGGGCGGCCAGGTACACACCGCCACTCCTCTTCCCCTGCGGCCCCACTGCGTCCGCCATGTGACGGTGGCGGCCCCGTCAAGGCCGCGGAAGGTAGGGAGAACAGCGCACCGTAATACCGGCACTCCTCTCCCGCCGCGGCCTCCCGCACTCAGCCGCGATGCGTTCCAAACGACATCGCGGCCCGCCTCAGTTGCGATGTCGCCGAAGCGACACCGCAACCTACTTGGCCGCTGTCCTATGGAGCTGGTTCAACATGTTTCCAAGCATTCTTATCCTGGATATAATCCTTTATTTTGTAATATGCTTGTTTACAAAGTGTACTTTTAATATGAGTTTTAAATTTTCTTTCATTTAATTGCAATATACCACAAGGTATTTTGTTGTAACATTTAACACAGTACCGTAAAAAGATGTCTCCACCATATTCCATATAAACAAACAACTCCATACATCTAATTAGAAATTACTTATTCGCCCGATCATCCGGCAATGCTATTATATTGACTGTACGTTAGTCCCCAGCCCACGTATAAATGTTGAATACGTTGCATACTGGATGCGAACCTAAACTCGATCGATACGTGATTGAAACATTGCGAGTGCCGGTCAACGGTCGTTGATTTTGTAACCTGAAGCAACGCTGTGTAAGAAGCCGTGGACTTCACGGAGATGCTCAGAGGTTTTGCGTGGAGTATGAATTCGCTTAAATACATGTTACTCGTCGTTTCCATTGTAAATTAATTTTAATAATTATATCTAACTATTTACATTTCCCATTTTCAATTGTTTTGTTAATTACGTTAAAATGCACTACGATTATGAGGTCATCCATATATGTGACTTTATTAAAATCTATTATGATATTCGTTCTTTATTTTTCGTTATAATAGTAATTTAAATTGCTTTAGTAAACAAAATATATTGCTAGAATAGTATCTTGCAGCTATTTGGCTCTTATATCAGTCCATCACACCAGGCTTTTATTTGTACGTTATTTGACAAAACGTCAATCTCAGCTCCAAAAGATTTTCAAAATGGCAAATATAAATCTGGAATTAATACAACTGCAGAATTCACTGACGATTTGCTTCTAAAATACAGAAACATGTATATAGTTATATATTATACAATAATAAATGCAAACAAACTCCAAGACTAGAACCATCTTTATAAAATATTAAGACAATTTCTTCAGGTGGTTACTTTAAATATACATGATGTTTAAAATTTTTGACTTCAAGTTCCTCATATAAAGTTCTTACATTAAGAGCAAACCGGGCCGCGCCAGACGAGAAAGTTAATTTAAACTGTTCTTTGCTTATATACAGTTATTTAACTTACTTGAGCAGTTAACTTGGATCTCAATTCAATTGCATCGACGCCATTGTATCTTTTCTTATCGTATATTGCATTTCAAGCTATATGTAAAAAGATTTACAGAAATGAAAAATAGGTAATTTAAGTTGAGTAAAACGGTGTGCATGCATTGAATTATGGGAGTGTACGGGGAAAATTTATGGACATTGTGTTAGTTTAGATTGGTTTCCATTGTTTTATGCTCACTAGCAACGGAAGCAATGATATTAGATTTATTTTGCGATACACGTTTTGGTATTTAGATTTCGAAATGCTAGGAATATAAATTGTTGGAAATTTTGTTAAAGGGCCACTTAATGGTGATGGTGGCCCAAGAAGTGACTAAGATATATAATCAGTTAGAATCTGAATTCAATTATTACGCCTAATTAATTTCGATAACCAATGAAACAAACTATAACAATATCCACATTACCACGAATTCAATAAGTTACCTAAAACAACATTACGACATTGCCGTATACATCACAATCAGACAATAACCCAGCTAAATGGCAAGTCGTCCGTGCCCACGCTCTATTGAACAAGAAACTTATCTTCTACTCGGCCGGGTAGTACCCGCACGTTCGTCCTAAACCAATACGTGATTGCGTTCGCTTCATTTGACGACGCCAAACAGTTGTAAGATTATCGCTGCTGTGTGTTGGAGCAGAATTTTGAGTGTTGGAAATTTGTTGTTGGAAGTTTTAGTTTTATTGGGAATTATTGTTGTAGTATTAGTGGATATGGTAAATTTTTGAGGAATTAATGTTTTGCACATTTATGATGAGAGGTATACTGTAACTGGTGGTATTAATAAGGTGTTTATAGTCAAAGAAGAACCGTTAATAATATACTGCATCTATTGATCAGCACAGCTACAGTTCAGCATTGGATTTCCGCGGGTTAATATAATGTTGGTCTTTTTTTTCTTTTCGTGTAGTTAGAGACTAACCTGGTGTCAGAGTTTATGCCATCCATGGGCCTCTGACTTGGCTTCACATGCCGTCGAGAAATATTTGTCAGGTTCCCTCACGATGTTTTCCTTCACCGTTTTTATGCAAGTGATAATTATACAATATGCACATGAATCTGAAAAGTCAGAGGTGTTTGCCTTGGGTTCGAACTCGAGACTTATGACTTGGTAGTCAGATGGTCACACTCCTAGGCTATCACTGCTATATTTTAATAATATATTGCATCTATTATTCAGCACTGTTACAGTTCAGCATTGGATTTCCGGGGACTAATATTATAATGTTGGTGATGATACTGAAGCTAAAAGAATGGCTTAAGTATGATTGTATCTGAACGTGCAGATAAGTAGTGGCATTCCCAAAAACAATGTTTAGGTTTAGCATTATTGGGTTATTATTAGGTTTGCCTGGACTGCTTTGTTGGTCTAGTGATCGCAAGCGTGACTGCTGAGCATATGGGTTCGATCCCCAGGTCGGGCAAAGTGATATTGAGTTTTTCAATTAGGAATTTTGTCAGTAGCAGCCCAGAGTCTGGATTTGTGCCCGGTTAATGCTAAATCACTTCTGCCTAACCCTTCAGAATACAAGGCGTGATGTTATGTTATGTTATTAGGTTTACAATAGTTTGTTCTTCTTCGTCTCTCGTGTCGGCACGAGCTATACGAGAACTACATAAAATATTTACTACTCGTTTAGGCACATAGCATGCTTATGCAAATTTAACTTTCCCTACATTTAAAATTCCACATTTTACGAGGTCAACTTGCAAGAAAAATTGTGGGCAAGATCTTTCATAATATTTCGCCCGCAAACGAAACACGGTCTCTTTATTGCACTCAAAAGAACGTTTTATGGACTTACTGCCAGCGCCACGAGTGAATATTTCAAATTAAAATTATTCCATTCGAGCTTTCAATTAAAAGGGGTCCCAAGCATTTGGAACGGGTCTGAAGGAAGACTTTTCTAAACGAATTGGTATAAAAATTGAATACGGGCGAAGCGACCCGTAACGATTATTTTGATGACAGTTCAAAGGGTCCAATCGGTATTAAAGAAAAAACGATGCGTCTCATTCTTTTGGTTGTGTATAGAGAATTTGTTGATGGACTCTCGGCTTTTTTGTTTGCAAAAATGTGAAAATAGAATTTCATCAGTATTTTTATTTGGGTCAGTAAAATTAATCTGTATTGCGTTGAATATGCTGTATCAGAAAGGCTTGGGTCTATTATATATTCTATTGAAGAATATAAGTTTGTCTATTACCGACTATTGCATGATGTGTTTTGTAAAATATGTAAAAAAACCCTGTCCGATCCAAAAGGGAAACAAATGTAGCGCAATAACATAACTAAAAATAAATAAAAAACACATTATTGATGAATATAAAAATGTTATTGTTATTTAAAATGCACGTTTTTAGTACCCAAATTACCCCAATTTTCTTAATACACACGTTCAAAAGCAGGTCCTGTAAAATTTTGAAAATTTGCTAAATTTTATAGAAATAGGTACACCTATTTATAAATTTTAAGAATTTGCTAAATTTTATAGAAATAGGTACACCTATTTATAAATTTTAAGAATTTGCTAAATTTTATAGAAATAGGTATACCTATTTATAAATTTTAAGAATTTGCTAAATTTTATAGAAATAGGTACACCTATTTATAAATTTTAAGAATTTGCTAAATTTTATAGAAATAGGTATACCTATTTATACATTTTAAGAATTTGCTAAATTTTATAGAAATAGGTACCCCTAAATTTAGCAAATTCTCTAAATTTGACAACACCTAGTCGGCGACGGTGCCTTTGAATGTGTGTTTTATGAAATTGGGGTAATTTTGGATACTCAAAATGTGCATAACAACAACATTTTTATGATTCATTAATAATGTTTGTCGTTTTTATTTATTTTTAGTAATGTTATTTAATAGTTATTGTGGTACCTTTGTGCCCATTATGGATCGGACAGAGTTATTTTCACATATTGTATAAACATCAAGATATTTCTAGAACCTAAAACGGACGTAACTTTTATTAAAATTCCTTCTTTTCTAACAAAAGGCAATTTCGGCTACAATTCATTTCAAGATTTTTCGAAAGAATTCCTCACAAAACTATTAGCCATCACAAAGCTGACCAATACCAAATAAATTCGCCCAATCAAACGGAAGGAGATAATTGAAAAGATAAGTAAAGAATTATCTTCCTTTTATCTCTCTCCTGGCCGTATGAAATCCGCGAAGATCGCCGATATTACACTGGCGAGCAAATAAATGGGGTACTTAGTACCGGCTTAATAGTCACGTGATGTAGCTCTGTCCACATTATTTACCCAACCGCGAGCGAAGTTGGGTAATGTGTTTGGAAGTAGCGGTTTCTTTGTAGTAGGTATTTGCTGAACTATTGCGATTGCGTAGAAGAACAAGTTTGTGCGACGATTTTTGGTTTTAAGATCTTTGTTCTTTTTCTGCTGAAGATACATTTTTAGTGGTATTTGAATACAGGTGGGAGTTGCGAATTGGGTTTCAATATTGGTCATACATAGCGGTAGATTTATAGTAGCTGGAGGAAGCAGAATTGAAGCGGTCAAGGTTAATATTTGGGGTATGACCTTTTTTTATTATTTTGGGTACGGAATCAGATAAATAATTTATATTCAATTCTACGCCTTAGGGATTTGAATAGTTTCTATGATTTGATAAATTATTCGGAACATTTTGGCAGTACCCATCTATTCTGCACTGAATTGTAAAACCAAACCAAATCATTCATTTACAATAAAGCGCGTATCAAAACAGACGATTAAATGTACAGATGTACAGTGCAGTGCAAATAAACTGCAAGTGTGAATTAAAGCGAAATTCTCGCCATTGCAAAGTGGATTGCTGTGTAATCCTATCGGAGCCGATTCTGAATTTTGTATTTATTTATTTACGTTAATGAAATTATGTAAGAATGGTGGATGTTGTTGTAGGTGTTAATAATGTAAAGTTCTTGTTGGTTTGTGGGTACGGGAATTAAGGGGAAGCTGATTAACAGCTGCATATTGTCTCGTGAACATACAAGCAGAGTATAAAGGATTTTCATGTTAATATGGGATTGTAAATAAGAATAAAGTGATTGTATACTGTTTATTAAAATACATAACTGTATTTTACACGAAATGAGCTGGATTCTACGAGCAGACAAACGGTTGATTCATAATGACGACACGTTTGGTGCAGTGGCTGAGCGATCGGCTTCTGCGCTACGGGTCGTGGGTTCGATTCCCGCACGGAACAAATATTTGTATGGCCTACAGATAGTTGTTCCGGGTCTGGATGTTTGTGCGTATGAAGATTTGTGTTTGTAAACGCACCCACGATACAGGAGAAATCCTAGTGTGGGGCAACGTTTTTTTTAAAAAAGAACAAAAAAAGAAATGGTTTCTAGTCTTCGTGAGTTCAACAAATGTTGATCGGATGTTTTTTTAGATCTGACAAACATACAAAGTATAACATCACGCCTGTATTCCCCGAAAGGTTGGGCAGAGGTGTATAGGTAACACTCGTTTCGCCGTTATGTTTAAGTCCCATGTAGTAGGGGACGAGCCTATTGCCATCAACAGGGCACAAATCCAAACTCTGGGCTGCTACTGAGAAATTCTACACGAAAAAACCCAATAACACTTTGCCCGACCTGGGAATCGAAACCAGGATCTTACGATCACCAGTCACGCTTGCCACCACTAGACCAACAAGGCAGATCTGACAAACTAATTGTCAATCATGCACAAATTCGGGCAAAGTTGCGAAGACTATCGGGGAGCGGATTCCTGCTATAGATTGAAATAACACAGGAAAGAAGACGAACCGTCAATAAAGGTCACGAAACATTACTTACCTACCACCATCATCATCATCCTCCTGCTCTTATCCCAACTTATTTGTGGTAGGCGCAGTATGTCTTCTTCCATATATCTCTATTAGTCGTCATCTCAGTAGTCACCACGTTTCTAGCCATATCATCTTTCACACTACCCATCCATCGTTTCCTTGGTCTTCCTCTACTCTTATAACCATCCACATTCATACTCAAAACTTTCCTCACGACATGTTCCTCGTTCCTCCGCATCATATGCTCATACCATGACAACCGGTTTCCACACAACTTCTCAGTCACCGGCGCCACTTTCAGGCTTCCTCTTACATACTCATTCCTAATTCTATCCAATCGTGTAATACCACAATTACTTACCTATACTCTGACCATTAATTCGATGCAGTAACTTGACAGTTCGAGGGATACCAGTTTTTGACAAAAAAAAGGTAGTGAGGTGAAAAAAAGAATGAATGAAATCGAATGAACTTAATAATGTACTTATATGCATACATTTTATTGAATTTTATAATTTGAGGATCAAAACAGGATATGTCATATATATATATCATATGTATATTGGCGCTTTAGTCTAGAATATAAATTAATAGGTTAATTAATTTATTTATTTCAAGTGTTTAAAGCTTACGTAAAAAAAACCTTAACAATAAACACTAATATATTACGTAAACATCACCAAGCACAAAAAATTCGGGAATTCGGCTTTGGATTAAATCATCTTATACCAAAACTTATATAAATACTCGTCAATTATTTCATTTTATTATTATTAACATAAATACAGAGAGTATTTATGTTTTCCTCCTCCTTTTTATTCTTATATTGCAAACGAATTTGTAGATTTGTTTAAATTGAACTATTTTTCGTATTCGTTCTTTTCGTAAAATCGTTCACTAACCCAACACTATTTGTTTTAGTATGGTATCATTATTTTGCTTTGAACTGTCAAGTTACTGCATCGAATTAATGGTCAGAGTATACCATAATACTTCAATTTTAAAACTTCAAAATTCCCTCATATTTTCCCGCTACCTGTCAAGTTACACGTCACTCACTAATACAACAGCCTGCAGTAATGTAGTGACGAACAGACGTACACAACGTGCACTACATTATGCCATACATAATTCATGCCTGTAACTGCTGAGGGTGGATACAGTACGGTGGCCGGTAGTGTAGCTATGTGTCGGTCAGTACATGATGTTCATGTTGTGTTAAATTTTTGAGGATTAGGGCTTTATATGATTTCCGTCATTGTGGGCCAATGAGTATGAATTAGCGATGGGCGATTCCGATTAGTTTTAACAATTGAAAGAATCGCATTCGTGTAAATTTTCAATCGAGTCAACAATTGACTCGCTTATACCAGGTTTACACGATTCGATTCTAGTTGATCAAATGACTTGATCAACAAAATTTTAAACGTTTTTGTTGCTACAATTTGGTTAAAAGTCTGTTCAGACGGTTAAAATCGCATGCGATTTAGCAGTTGATCAACTAGAATCGAATCATGTGAGCCTGGTGTTACTGACAAAACAATCGAAAGGTTTTTCAATTGTTTCCAATCGGTGATTGCACTCGCACTGAATGTTTAGTGAAGATTCTCTATTATCCTCGACGACCCATGATTTGATTGTCTCGATGAGTCCGAGTTCCGATGCGCTCGACTGCGCACGAATCGGTGATTGAGCGCCTTTCGCGATTGCATCGTCTCGAGTCCGAGTGAAGATCATCAAGAATCATTGAGATGTTTGAACAATCGAAGCAGTCGACTTTATAAGAATGGACTTTTTCATATGACGGTGGGGGTGGTAAATAGTAGTTTTAGACCCGAATGAAATGATTCGATTCGTGTATCGTCGGCCAGCTGACCACTTGAGAAGAAACACCGAAACCAACTTGGGGCCTGGTCTCAATTGTTTTTTTAAGTCTAGATAATTATAGTTACGTGTAGGGTTATGTCTGAGGATTTTAGATGACCACTGTTGGACATAATATATGCCTCTAATGAGGAGTATGTAAACGAGATCTGTAAAATTACAGTTTTAATCGATTTTAAATTCGATCCTCTGATTGCCCCATAGTAAAACGTTCGTTAAAAATCAACAAAATCTACAAAGTAGCCGCCAGCCGTCCATTATTCATTGACAGCAAGCATATCATTACCGACGGTAAGTAAAGGTAATGATGGTAATGACCGCCATTTACCGTCCGCCGGTAACAGGCTTTTAAACGGCTCTTCATACATTATTTATAAAGCCCGACTGTTTATACTATTAAAGTTCTGAAGAATTTCAAAGAAATGTTTGGTTAAGTTCGAAGAAGAATACGAATGAAAGGAAATCTATGTTTGTTCAATTATACTTAGTTTTGAACACGCTTTAGCAACGTTTTTCGTCATATAAGCGACTAGCTGTGCCCTAACGGCTCCACCCGTAGCCTATGTTACTCAGTGATAATGTAGCTTTCTAACGGCAAAACAATTTTTGAAATCGGTCCAGTAGTTATTCTTTACATACAAAATACAAATCTTTCCTCTTTATAATATTAGTATAGATTTAGCGAGCATTCCTTTATAGTACCTACCTACGTAACATACATAATTAGCCCACTATCTTGTCACGGGCCACAAACGGTGCCAAGTCGCACAAGCTCGGCGTGGTGAACCAAGGCCAAAACCCTGTCCCAATAATAGCCTAGTGGTGTGACTGTCTGACTGCCAAGTCATAGGTCTCGAGTTCGAGCCCAAGGCACGCACCTCTGACTTTTCAGATTCATGCGCGTATTGTATAATTATCACTTTCTTAAAAACGGTGAAGGAAAACATCGTGAGGAAACGGGCATGCTTGAGATATATTTTTCGACGGCATGTGAAGCCAAGTCAGAGGCCCATGGGCGGCATAAACTCTGACACCAGGTTAGTCACTAACCACACGAAAAGAAGAAGAATTCTTAGATGAGGCCAGTTCACAGCAGTGGGACAGTTACGCGCTGATTATTCTTATGTAGTCTTGTCAACTGACTGAAAACCCGACTAGTCCATTCAAAATTCATCCTAACATCCTTATCATTAAAATAGCTATTTAATATGCACTTATTTAATACCACTCCACCCAAAAATAATGGCTCATCGAAACATATTAACGGGAGCTTTGCATTCTCTAATCCCATTAAAACAAGTAATAAATGATCACGACATTTAAATTCAACCCCTCAAAGAATTATGAAGACTGCTTAACTTCATTAAAGAGAGTTTTCGAGAACCAGTCCCATTGAAATACGCCATAGATTAAGCTCCCCTACAAATGGACTGAGATCTATGACCTCTCAAATTATTACAATAAAAAGCCGGTTTGATAACTAAAAACGGCAATTTGGAGGCGCTTTGGTAAGAAAGGCTGCTTGGAATAATGTCTGTGTTATTATGAAGTAATTGTGACAAAGTGTCTTATAACAGTTTCAAGAATATAAATTCTTGAAATTGTTTTACTGAAAATGTTACTTGTTGGTTTTGGACTAGCATAATAATTATTCGCACAGAATACTGTGTGGTAGGAGTTTTGTTGAAAAAAATCATTTATAGATTCATAGAACATTTAACTAAGACATGATTCGTTTCGCGATAGCCTAGCGGTTGAACGATTGCCTTCCATGAAGGAGAGTCTAAGTTCGATTCCGGCCGATTTTTTGAATTCATGTGCGGATCAGAATTTGATTAACTTGCGTTAACGGTGAAGGAAAAAGTGAGGAAAGTTGGACACTTGAGAGGGCTCCGTAAAGTTCTCGATGGTGTGTTTAGTCTGCTAACCCGCACCAGGCCAAAGTGGTGGACTAAGGCCTAAACCCTTCTCATTCTGAGAAGAGGCCCGTGGCTGGCAGTAGGACAGTAAAGGGCTAATTATGTTATGATTCGTTTAGAGATATAGGCGTCAGACCAGATGTATGATGGACATAGAAACTGATCGTGCATTCCCGTTCAATTATTTCTAGGAAATGGGCGAGGATGTATATAGATGGCTATGAAAATAATTATGTAGGGTAAATAAAGAGTTACAAAACGTTAGGTAGAGGACGCCCTAGAAGGACATAATCACGACATAGGCACGTAACTTGGCAAGAGTAGAGAAGAGAATTTCTTACAGAAGTCCTTTCTTGCTTTCTTCTAAACAGTCATGTTTAAAAATAAGTTATGGCAATAACCATAGAAAATGACAAGCAATAAAAATGACCATTTTTTCTTGCACCAAGTGTACATGCGTACCCTTACTCTCACTACGCCAATACCTTGCCAAGTTAGGTGCCTACGTACCGATGATCTTTAAAAAGGAAAGGTCCGTAGTACCTACTCACAACCGCGGCGCGAATGTATGACAAGATGTATGAATATGGACGAAGCGAAAAAATTATGTAAGGATCATAGCATTTGGCGTTCTGTTTAAGTTTCTGCCTACTCCTATGGGAAAAAGGCCTGAAGTTATGTATGTTTGTATGTCTATACTAATATTATAAAGCGGAAAGATTGGTATTTTTGTATGTAACGAATAAATGTAAAAACTACTGGACCGATTTCAAAAATTCTTTTGCCGTTAGAAAGCTACGTTATCACTGAGTAACATAGGCTACGGGCGGAGCCGTGAGGATACAGCTAGTAAGATATATTTTCACATATTTCTTCTTCTAGAGTTCCCAAATACTTCGGGTTTAAATACTTTAAATTGGACCTTCTAAGTGTTCTTAATTGTACAATTAAACTGTCAATTTTGTTTGATGAAATTATTCGTCTTGTCCCACTTAGGTTCTCAGTGGCCCAATTTGTTCGTAAACTGAAGTTTCTGTCATCGCTGTACTTCATATTACGGACAAAATTTAATGTAAGAGCTGGCAGAGGAGACTTTATTGGATAATGAAAATATTTTTAACGAAATTTTCTTGAGGCTTGGGAATATTATGGGCTGGAACAACAGTTCAAAGTTATGTAGGAAATAAAGTTAAAGATTAATTACAATTAAGCTTTTTCCCTAATGCAAGGTTTAGAATTTAGGAGCAAAAGAAAACAATGTTATTATCATCCTAAAGCAGCAGCAGTGATTAGCAGTGATAGCCTTCCGGTTGAACGCTTGCCTTCCATGGAGGAGTGTCTGAGTTCGATCCCGGCCCCTCCCGGTACCTCTGACTTTTCGAATTCATATGCGTATCATAATAATTGTCACTTGCGTTAGCGATGAACGAAAAACTTCAAAACCTCGTGCCTCGTTGGTTTAGTGGTGGCAAGCGCGACTGCTGATCTTAAGGTCCTGGGTTCGATCCACAGGTCGGGCAAAGTGTTATTGGGTTTTTCCATGTGGAATTCCTCAGTAGCAGCCCGGAGTTTGGGTTTGTACCCGATTGATGCCAATAGGCTCGCTCCCTATTACATGGGACTTAAACATAACGGCGAAATGAGGGTGTTACTATACGCCTCTGCCCAACCCTTCGGGGAATACAGGCATGTAATGTAATGAAAAACATTGTGCGGAAAAGTTTTCAATGGTGTGTGTAGTCCGCCAAACTGCACTAGGCCAGCGTGGTGGACTAAGGCCTAAACCCTTCTTTCTGAGAATAGGTCCTTGCCCAGCAGTGGGACAGTAATGGTCTGGTTATGTGGTTATGTAAAACCCTAGTTTTTTTTGAGTATGTTGGATTCGGTCAGACGCGTCTGAATATCAGCAATTTACGTAAGGCGACTGGCTAACCACCGCATCTCGGTTAGACAACTCGTTAGACTAAACTTCTAAGTACGATTTTCATGGTTCTACGTCTAACAATGTGGATCGATAACTTAACAGATTTTACGGTGTAACTAGATAGCTTGTGGCTCGTGCTTCTGAAACATGGAACACCGTGTTCTGAAAAGATAAATATAGGTGTAATGGTATAGTACGGCCATTTGTATTTTGTATAAAAGGTAAACAAACTTTTGATCGTGAAAAATTCATTTTATGTTCGATAATTATTTTAGAAAACAAGTGTTAATATTGAAGAATTTGCCATCGGTAGCTGGTAACACTGGACAATATTGATAAAGGAGGGTAAACGTCAAGTTGAATCAACGTACCTGAAGTTATAAAAACTGTGGACATACGACGGAGCGAAGGATTCTATGTCGAACAGCCGAAGAAGTCTGACCTTTTATATCTGATTAGCTTGTCCTTATTTTCTGATCTTGTGTAAATTATTGTGTTGTGTTATATTGTGAACTAGCTTCTGTAACTAATCACCAACTCAATTAAAAGTACTCTCAGTGGTGGAGAGTCTATGTTGGTTTAATTTACTTTATTTACCATGCTCCCAATCCTGACAGACCGATATCAGCTATAACTGTAATGATAGATGCACCCCTGCACGTTTCTGTTATATGTATTTTACAAATTAGTGTGGAGGTTTTCTAAAATGTGTATATAAATATAAAACGAAATGAATGTTTCACGGTCTAAGTTTGTTTATCTTTTATACAAAATTTGAATGGCCGGACTATACAATGCTCCTTACTATTGTGTACGAGTCATTAATTAATTATATCTTCGACAAAGTCGTGTCGTTTATTAGTCATTAAAATAAGGAACACGATTGTAAATTACAGTTTATCAGCAGACAAGTGATGGGCTGACAGCCTGTCATTATAAAACGACGTAGTGCAATTTTATTGACATTCATATATTTACGCCAAACATAAACATGGTGATTGGCATAAATGTAATAGCTTGATGAATAATAGGGAGAGAACTGTTGAAAATGGAAAAGATACCTTCCTAATTAGTTGACGAAAAAGGCACTACCTCGTTGGTCTAGTGGTGCCAAGCGCGACTGCTGATCGTGAGGTCTTGGGTTCAATCCCCGGGCAAAGTGTTATTGGGTTTTTCTGTGTGGAATTCCTCAGTAGCAGCCCGGAGCCTGGATAGAATAGAATAGAATAATAATTTATTTGCATAGAAAGTAGGTACAAAAAAATGCAGGTGTTTTATAAATTAGAGATCCTTATACATTCTGCCTTAAATTAGGCATGCAAACATTTAGTACAAGTGCTTAATAGACTTAAATACTGTCAATATGAAAAATTCTTACAATATATTCAACTAGCTTTTGCCCGCAGCTTCGCTTGCGTGAAGTTTGAAATCCCCGTTAAGCCCATTTTAAAGTGACATTTTAAAATCCAAAACGTCCGTCTTTTATCACCCCCAGCGGTTTAGGCTGTGCGTTGCTAGATTAGTCAGCCAGTCGGTCAGTTTCTCCCCATGCTTCTTACTTCAAAAGTACCAGATTTCTCATACAAACTTTCAACACTTATTTCACCCCTTTAAGGGTTGAATTTCCAAAAATGCTCAAACACGTATACGTTTATTTCTAACCAAAAACCTTACTATTTAATTTCAAGCTTCTTACTTCAAAAATTACGGACTTACATACAAACTTAAAAACGATATTTCACCCCCTTAGGGGTTGAATTTCGAGAAATCCCTTCTTAGTAGATGTTTACGTCACAGAATTAACCTACTGTCAAAATTTCAAGTTTCTAACCCTAGCCGTTTAGGCTGTGCGTTGATAGATCAGTCAGTCAGTCAGTCAGCTTCTCCTTTTATAAGTATAGATTAAAGATTAAATAGATTAAATAAAATAAAGAATTAAAGATGTCAGGATTATTTAAGTAACTATAAAGTTTTATCATTTAGAAATTCACAAATGGAGTAATAACATTTATTAATTAATAAGACTGACAATTTCTTTTTGATTTGTGTCTGGTTAATGGTAATACGCTCGCCCCCTATTACATGGGACTTAAACATAACTGGCGAATCGAGGGTGTACTAAAACACCTCTGGCGAACCCTTTGGGGAATACAGGCGTGATGTTATGTTATGTATGATATAAAAACAGACACCAAATTTTAGAAAAAGTAATTCAAGTCAGAAATTCGTTAGGGCTCCATTTTGTATATGCCATTAGATACATATACATACAACTTTAAAAATTTCAGCATTATCTATACTAATATTATGAAGAGGAAAGATTTGTATTTTTATATTTTTGTATGTAACGAATAAACTTAAAAACTACTGGACCGATTTCAAAAATTATTTTGCCGTTAGAAAGCTGCATTATCACCGAGTGACATAGGCTACGGGCGGAGCCGTGAGGACACAGCTAGTACTAAATAAACTAAACTAAAAATAATCATTCAACTATATCTTCTTTCTTTGCAGATGGGACTAAAGATCAACAAATGGGTCTAGACTGACAACCTGCCCTGATGCTCTAAATATCTCCCAAAATGGAGAGACGCGAGGAGATCCATCGTCATGGATGCAGCATCGCCAAGCAGACGATCCTGACTACACACCCCAGTGGTCTACAGACCAGAGTATCAGTGGAACTTGCGAACTTCGATGCTCTGTGTCTCCATGCAGAATGCAAGGCCAGTCCAAAAAGACCGTGGGAAGGCAGCCCGTTTACGGCACGCCGTGGTCTTCTAGGAGGAGTCTCAGCTCATGGCACTCCCGTTTTGGGAAGAAGGAGTGACCTTGTCAATGAGGGCAGGTTGTCCCAACAATGCACTCCTGTTATGAGGAGACGGGAGGTCCTGGACAGTCCTGGAGGGTCTCCTCTGCTGTCCAGGAGGTCAGATATTGAGGAGGAAGATTGTTTGGATGTGGATAACAGTGTCATCAGTGGCTGGTTGAAGTTTCGAGACAACAAGCGGGTGAGTTGATTAGTATTAAAATGTTAATTAAATATTATGCTGCCTATGTTTTAAGTCACTGATTCCTCTGTTGTGGTAGTCCGTGCCGGTGAATTTGTGTTCCCTGATGTATGTGATTTTTTATATTAAATTTTATTCTTTAGTATCCAATAATATAAGACTTACATAATGAGGCTTGCATAGTCGCTGAAGGGCGAACTAAAGCCTCGAAAAAAAATTAGAAAATAAAAAGTTTAAAGTATAGAATATTAGCCACTATACGTCGCTCATTCATAAGTGAGGGCTGAAACAGTATAGTGATGAAAGAAAGAAAGAAAGAAAATTATTTATTTTATGATGCAATAGCTGTAGGCAATACAAATACTTGTTACGGGCGGGATCGAGCCAGCAGCACCGTGCACAACAGCCAAGAACTCAGACACTCCGCGAAACGTGTTTTTTTTTTAATTTTATCTAGATATATCTACAAACGAAGACATAATAACAACAGTACATAAATAACTCAAAGCCAAGGTCACTTTACCAGCAACGAAGTATCCTTTGATATAAAAATGCTTAATCCGGCTTTTCATATTTATTACAGGAACAAATTAAGTTTCTCATTACAGGGGTCGCGTTTTATGAAACATTTAGAAATTACGGTCTTCGTATCTGAATTTTTAGAGAGGCAGTTTTTTTAAGTATTTTTGTCCTTATCCGATGTATTACAGGATGAAATTAGATGTTACAGTAGTCATATTTAGCCTTAAATCAGTCAGCGTTGTCAAATTAAGTTTCGAAAATACGGGTAGCAGTTTCATGTCTACGTTCGTAGCACCGTTGTAGGCGTCTACGATAGTGCTACGAGCCCGTTGTTTGCTACGACGCTCGACCGTAGCTTCGATACTGAACGAACTCATGCAGTCATTTGTTGTGAACACAATGTGGAACAGCAGGCTGGGCAGAACTTCAGCTTCTGTAGACACTTTAAGTGGACATCATTGCACAGTAAATAAATGACGTCATACCATAATTCTGTCGTCTTCTCGGTTTCTATATCCAAAAATACACCGTTTTGCGTAGCACTTTTTATTGGCAATAACGGGCATTGTAAATGGACTCGTAAGCTAATTTTACCTGTGATAGCTACAAATATATGGAAAGATCTACTATGTACTATGTATCTACTATGTACTTGAAAGATATGGGGTATTCGCTTCATTGCTGGTAAACGTATTTTAAGGTTCTTTTTGATGCCCAGTTTCAGTGTTTGTAGGAAATACATATTATTTCTTCCTACCGCGTACAGTTACCTAGGTATAATATGAGGCGAGTGGGTAATTTAGTGGCGTAGTACTAGCGCGAGTTGCTTCGAGCACAAAATGCTTGTACCTATTACTTTGATGTGTTCTAGTGTGGGGAAGGCGTCAGGTGGAAATATCGATAAACATTTTTATAATGAGAAGGAATATTTGGGGAAATATTTTATGTTACGTATAGATTGATTCGTCATGCGATAGCTAACACGACTTTTAGTGACTGGTATGAAAATGTCAAGGCTTTATCGTGTAGGTAAAAATGGATTGGAAATGGTCGATACACCTCAATTAATTGTCTTATTAAATCGCTCTTGTCAAATTAATATTCTGGATGTAGGTAGATTTTTTTAGTAGTAAGATTAAAAATTGGTTTCGTTTACTCTTTTTAGTTGTCTGAGAGATATAAAGAAATGTCGACACGTGTCGCGGTACATTTGTCCGCTAATTAATAAGCGGCTTTAATTATCTCAGTATTGGTAGTATAATTCATCTCTTCAGAGAGTAGCCTGGTGATCTGTAACACAGGTTTTACCTATCTCAGACACCAGTCTCTATTTATGATGTTATAATTACTGTGACTCTGTAATATGATGATCAGAAAAGAAACATTTTTATTATATTTATCTATATCTATAATATACTTCTATACTAATGTTATAAAGAGGAAAGATTTGTATTTTTGTATGTAACGAATAAACTTAAAAACTACTGGACAAATTTCAAAAATTCTTTTGCCGTTAGAAAGCTTCATTATCACTGAGTAACATAGGCTATATTTATTACTGGAATAAAACTTCTTACGCGGGCGGAGCCGTGAGGACACAGCTAGTTTATTATAACTCATTCTTCGAACAGTTTGATAAAACTTTAGCAAGAAGTAAAAACTTAACTATGATAATTTTTATAATTCTTTTGATATATATCCAGCCTCATGCTTTATTATCTGTTCAGTTCAAAGACTTTTTATCGACTGCCCCCATCCCTACGCCCGCAAGGTGGAAAGCCCTTACCCCAGTTGCGGAGGGGCTCTCACGGAGTCCTTGCGTTGATACCTATGCACTATAGCTCGCTTACCATAGCTCGTTTAGCACGAGCCTGGACGGAAGGTGTATTTTTATACTTACAGTTATTATGTTCAACGCCTTCTTAAATAGTAGCTAGGAGTAAAGGTAGATATATAATTACGTATGTAGCAAAGAGTGTTTTTAATGAGATATGAATTTCAAATTAGACTGCCTTGTTGGTTTCGTGGTCGCAAGCGCGACTGCTGAACATGGGGTCCTAGGTTCGATCCCCAGGTTTGGCACTGTTATTGGGTTTTACCATTAGGAATTTCTTAGTAGCAGCCCGGAGTCTGAATTTGTGCCCAATTAATGGCAATAGGCTCGTCCCTTATTACATGGGACTTAAACATAACTGGCGAAACGAGAGTGTATTAAAACACCCCTGCCTAATCCTTCGGGGAATACAAGACGTGATGTTATGTGTATGTTGTTGAAGAAAGAGATTGGGCCAAGATGAGATAGCGTGAACAAAATATTGCAAATGTGTACTATTTTAGCATACAGTACAAGAATCTAATTGGTACATTTCTTTTATTTAATACTTCAGTGGCTCTGTAAATATACAAGTATTTTTGGCCGATCTCTGGCTCTTTTCTTCATAAGTGACTACGAAGAAAAATTGTACCTACATTACCTAATGAATGTACCCAACAACCAAAATAATATCATCCTTATTTACTCAGTACAACAATTTGTCCCATTTTGTCCGGACTTTTCCTGACATTAACACACTGAGTGGTCCGTGTGAATTATCACCACGCATTTGCTAAGACCGGGACAAATGCCGGGACAATTTGCGCCATCGTTGGCAAGGACATGTCCTGCGGAACCACATAAATCATGGCGACCCCAATAAACAATGCTATTGGACCGATGATCACTGTGTTCGATGTTTTGCTGTTAACTTGATTGAATTTCTGTAATGAAAGGAGTTTGTCTGTTGTTTATGGAGACAAAAAGTACTAGGTTAGGTACTTAAGACTGACCGCACACGAGCCACTAAGTTGCTCGGGACACAGTTGATTGTTTTTTGTTTGTGCCTGCAGTTACTGTCTGCTGTTTTTAGTAACCTGTCATTATTGTACACGACCATAACATGTTACTGTCTTTTAAGGCCTGGTCAGACAGAGAGCATGTAATAGGGGCGAGCCTATTGCCATCCACCTCCATACATTCAGCAATTTGTTTCCTATTAAATCATAAAGACTTTCAAGGCAATCCATAAAACCTTGCTATTCACGGAAATATTCCACCGTCTACAATCAGCTCTGTACGCACACATCAGCGACCAATCACTCACAAAAGAGCTTAAGGCGAAGCCTTCGGTCGGCCCGCGATTCTTTTACGTTTTTTTTTGCGTAAGATATAAACATCTTTGAGACGTTATTTTGTTATTTGTGGATATTAGACGCCGCATTGTATTTAAGTATGTATTTATTTACATTTTTAAACGACACAATTTACTGGATCGTTACTCAAAAAAAGGAAAGTTGTTATATCCAGTGAATACAATTAATATGTTCTGCCTATCCTTTTCCCAACTATGTTGGGGTCCGATTTCAGTCTAATCAGATGCGTCTTAAAACCAGTATTTTACACGGAGTGACTGCAATCAGACCTCCGCAACCCAAGTTATTGGGCAATGCCGATACCCTAAGGTTAGACCGGTGGTCAGACTGTCGGGCTTCTGACTACCCGTAACGACTGTAATTGGTATTCGTATGACACCCGGGACCGACGGTTTAAGGTGCTCTTCGAGGCACGGAGGGTCTCGATGTGTAAAGAACGGTCACCCATCCACGAAGTGACCACGGCAAGCGCAGCTTAACCTTGCAAATCGTATGATTCCCGTGGTTGTTAATTAGCCACGCGCCCCTCTTATAATCAATAGATATCGTTTTAAATTAAGCGAAACGAATACATTCATAAATAAAGTACAATACGGAGTATCTGCGAATAACAGAATGTATTTTTAAAATGTTCATCGAGTATTCCCAAGGAGGGTTGATGTCAGGCAGGCGGCCGGTCATAAAACAATAAGCCAAAACCTCTAACAACATGGATTTATGAAATACATGTTGTGCCGACCCTACCTAGTGTGGGGTAAGGGCAGGAAGAAGAAGAATTCTTGAAATGTTCCTCAACATCACGTATTATTAAAAATTTGGAATAAAAACGCGGGTCGACCGAAGGAATCGCCTTAACAACCGCCCGCAACCAAATTGCGCGCTCGATTGCGGATCCATAATAGAATGGTATAAAGATCTGTGTTCCTGGTATTGGGACGTTGAGGAATGAGGTATGCACTATTTTAATGGCAAAAGGATGCATGGTTTGTGGGTACGTAAACTAAATAGTACGGAGCCATATTTATTGCGTACCAAATGTGGTATACCTACTCATGTTAAGAGGCAGTCTTTTTCGATTTTTCCTGAGGGAGCGAGTTAGTTGGATTGATTTGTATGTAAGAGCTTGAAAGAAAATGGTTCAACATTTCAACATTCTATTAAAACTTTAACTAAGCTTAAGACGACAGTTTATTCAAAGAGCTCATCTTTTTTCCTTTTTCCTCTTTGGGTGAATTTATATTAGACTAGCGGCCCGTCCCAGCTTCGCACGGGTGGAAATTTTTCCCGTTTTTGCAACATTTTTCATTTATGCTCCGCTCCTGTTGGTCGTAGCGTGATGTTATATAGCCTATAACCTTCCTCGATAAATGGAATATCCAACACAAAAATAATTTTTCAATTCAAACCGGTAGTTCCTGAGATTAGCGTGTTCAAACAAACAAACTCTTCAGCTTTATAATATTAGTATACCTATAGATAGGTTAGGTCTTTTAACAAACGAATTGAAAATATCATAAGTATATTGCAAAAATGCTGCCTTGTTGGTCTAGTGGTCGCAAGCGCTACTGCTGAGCATGGGGTCCTGGGTTCGATCCCCGTGTCGGGAAAAAAAATATTGGGTTTTTCCATTAAGAATTTCTCAGTAGCAGCCCGGAGTCTGGATTTGTGCCCAGTTAATGGCAATAGACTCGCCAACTACATGGGACAGAAACATAACTGGCGAAATGAAGGTGTACTAAAATACCTCTGCCGAACCCTTTGGGGAATATAAGGCGTGATGTTATTATTGCAAAAAAAATGTATTTTAACTTAAACGTTTCAAATGCCGTACTGCGTTTAACATCAGAATAATATGTTGTGTCGTACACAGAGAGCTGATAATCTGATAGTCAACGCAGCGTCTGACTAGTAATCACAATAGCTCATAATCTAAATTCTGACAGTTCAACAAATGTTCATTGCACAAACTGTCTTCTCGACAACTACGCACTACGCAATGAATATTGTTGAGTTGTCAAAATTTAAGCTGCTGCGCTAGGGCGTAGCCAGGGTTTAGTTCAGGGAGGCAGGTAAGATAAAACTAATAATATTCATGCTACAAAAAAAAAAGAGTGTGTAAAACGTGTAAAACGAATAAATTTCTGAATAATTTCGAATGCAACGTTGCTTAAAATTATTTGCTCTTCGGTTCGGGAGCACTCCGACTGAGCCCTTAACCAGCTCTGCTAGGGGGGGCAGCTGTCCCACCTTGCCTGTACCTGGCTACGCCCTTGGTACTGCGATTGCGAGCGTGTTCCGCAATTAGTTTACTGTTTCTTGATCATGGGAACCCTATAATCCGTGAATATAGTATAGCATCGCATAGCATCCCTTGAAAAAATGAATTGCCACATGACAATTGACTGATACAATATATCTCTGCCAAACCGCAATTGTTACTCAACAAAACCGTATTAAATAATATTAAATTGTACGGTTACCAGTACAAAATGTTCCTTATTAGCGATATTTATGAGCCGTCATTACGCCGCTTCATACAGACGGATTATTTCAATAATTCAACGGATAAAACGAGATAATTTAACTAGCGGGGTACGAGTCACGAGAGGTAGCGGGTGCGGGGTTTTATAAATGATTTTGGTAAGAGAATAATCATTAATTTGTCTTTTTGACTGCCTTGTCGGTCCGATCCTGGGTTCAATCCCCAGGTTGGGCAAAGTGCTATTCGGTTTTTCCACTAGGAATTTATCAGTAGCAGCCCGAAGTCTGGATTTGTGCCCGGTTAACGGCAATAGGGTCGTCCCCTATTACATGGGACTTAAACGTAACTGGCGAAATGAGGGTGTACTTAAAACATCTCTGCCGAACCCTTCGAGGAAATTTAAGGCGTGATGTTATGCTGTGTTTTTGTACGAAGATTGATTGGTAAAGTCCGCTTACTATATGGGCAATCAAATCTTTTTAGTGTTAAACTACTTGTTTTTACAATCGGCGGCGGCGCTCTAATAAGTTTACTACAGTTCTGGGCATTTTTTCGAGCGATGAATATACCTACCACAAGAACTAGGTGAAGTTAACACAAAATTCATATTTTTGTGGGTTGACACACTATTGCATAACACGGCCCAACTGTGTCTCAAGCAACTTAGTAATCCATGTGGGGTCAGCCTTCGTTTTTACTTACATCCCTCTTGTAAAAAAAAATGCTAATTCGGCTTAAATTTCTTTAAAACCTTCATAAAGAAAACTTGCAAGAACTTTCCAGCGATCCGCTTAAACCCCGTCGCCTGCACCGTCAATCGTTGGCGACGTATTTTTACCTCACCTCCGTAAAATGTCCCGCGGCGTGGAATTGTAGGAATTTTTTCATTGAACGGGACAAGGCCGCCTCCTAAACGGCTCTTAAGCTGGTCCCGTAATACGTCTTTAGTGGTAAGACTTTGTTTTGTTATTGAAGGCGTGTGTAGTTGTAGAAATGTGTTTTCACGGGATTTTCTTTGTTTGAAAGATACAAGTTTGGCAGGAATTTCGAAGTGACATTATAAAAATATTTCCTTAAAAAACTTTTTAGGGTAAACGCCGGTAGAGGACGTCCTAGAAGGACATACATCGATGTTATTGGTGATGTTCTTCACAAAGGTCAGGTGTGTAGTACTGTCAACCGGCGTGCGTGTATGATAAGATGTTTAAATGCGGATGAAGCGAAAGGAGTATGTACGGATCGTAGCATGTGGGGTTCTATAGTTTCTGCCTACCCCCATGGGAAAAAGGCGTGAGTTTTTGTTTGTATATAATTTTTTTTAGTTCTCTTGCAGCATCAGGATTTGAGGATCGAAGGTTGAAATCATAATGTTTTATCGTCATAAAAATTGAATTTGTGTGCGAAGTTTCAGGAGAATCGGTTAAGAACAAAATATACGAATTGAAGCTAATTAAAACCTCTTAATAATAAATAAAAAATCGGTAATATCGAAAGCCGATCATGCGGTTGACACTGCTGCTCGAGTTGCTTGTACAGACAAGAATAGAGATGCCTCAAAGGAACTGCATATAACTTCTGTTCAGATGGGAAGGCCATTGATGACCAAATTGGCATTTACTTGTTACTTTGTGCAACTTTGAAACTTTCTTATAGTTGCTGCATCTTTGCATTCAAACTTCTTCTGTTCGTGTGGTTAGTGACTAACATGGAGTCAGAGTTTATGCCGCCCATGGGCCTCTGACTTGGCTTCACATGCCGTCGAGAAATATTTCTCAGGCATGCCGGTTTCCTCACGATGTTTTCCTTCACTGTTTTTAAGCAAGTGATAATTTTACAATACGCACATGAATTTGAAAAGTCAGAGGTGTGTGCCTTGGGTTTGAACTCGAGACCTATGACTTGGCAGTCCGACGGTCACACCACAAGGTTATCACTGTTGCATCTAATTAGGTGTGTATAAAAGCTTTTTCAGCCTACTTCCAGGTGTCTTGTTTTTGCAGAAACAAATACTGTTTCGAGCCTGGGTGCTTATAGGATGGCATCCATTTTTTTTTATTGGCCTGCTCTTTGCCTCGATCTCGCCATATGGAAAGTGATGGTTGAGGTCCACGATGGAATGAGCGTACCCAGAAGATGTTTATTCACTCGTACTTTGAAGGTTAACGAGTAATAGGTATACTTATGGGCCTTGACTGCCTTGTTGGTCTAGTGGTCGTAAGCGCGACTGCTGAGCATGGGGTCCTGGGTTTGATCCCCGTGTCAGAAAGTGTTATTGGGTTTTTCTATTAGGAATTTCTCAGTAACAGTTTGGAGTCTGGATTTGTGCCCGGTTAATGGCATTAGGCTCGCCCCCTATTACATGGGACTTAAACATAACTGGCGAAACGAGTGTGTTTTAAAACACCTCTGCCAAACCCTTCGGGGAATGTGAGGCTTGATGTTATGTTATGTTGTATACGGGCCATCTTCTTCTCTCGTGTCAGTACAAACTATTCGAGAATTACTAATGTCGTGGTAAAAAGATTAGACAATCAGCAAGGTCGATAGCGAAGCTGCCCAGGATGCCTCAGACGTATTTAAGCATCGTCACTCGTGGAGCCTTCAATTTATGCCCGGTTCCTATAGCCAAAAACGAATCGTTTAGCTTACCAATAGTAGCATTTTTCACTGCCAAACTTATTATATACAACATGTAACGTAATTAACGCACACCCCCAAACACCCCAATTAGAATATTATGTTATCATAATACATACACTGAAATTTTAGTTTAACATGTATATGCATTGTTATTTACTAAATTAACGTTATTGAAATAAGGTTTATTTTTCTTTATTTTGTATTGAATGACGGAATTTGTATTAATACAAATAAAAATGCACTTTTAAAAGTCTTTTTGTCTTGATGTACGGTCCATTTCAGTTTGTTTTGACTGTACAGGGGTAATGTGACTAATTTCCGTAGTTTTAATTATTTTTGGGATAAAAAATTACATATATTAAAAATGATAGAAATCGATTCAGTAAACGATTCTGAACAAACTACTTTCAGGATGTGCGTTAATTATGTTACATATTGCACTTATATATGGATTTGTGAGCAAATTTTAAGTGCAATAGCTATTAACGTATGGGAGGGCCTTCTATGCAAAGCTATGGGGTCTTTGCTTAGTTATTGATAAAGATAAAAGTCTTGACTTTAACTAATAACGCTCGGTAAATCGTAAGAATCAGGCATAAATTCACCCTGATGGGGCCTATGACACAGGATATGCTAGAGTCGGCCTGTGATATAAAAGCAGTCTTCGATTCTCTTTGTATAAGAACTGAATTAGGTTAGCAATGTTAAAAAGCCAACATTTTCACTTCACCTAACCTGCCGCCAGAAATTGTACGTCAACATCTCTTTTTCCGCACAAAATCGTCCGACTCTATTCACTAAAGTGACATGAATAGATGCCTCCTTTGAAACGCAAAACCTCAACCCACATCAAAACATAGAATTAATATAACACAACAATGGCGCGAATCTTTCAGAATGCATCAAACGGTCCGAATCGCTTCATTTTCATTCGAGTTTTCTGACTAACAATTCACTTTTTAAACGAAAGTCAACCTTAATCTATTGATATAAGGGCGATAGTGATGGCAAGTGTAACGTTGTGGCGTGAACAATGAGTGAACGTTGTATGACAAAGGCTCTAGAGGTCCGAACGACAAACGTTACAATAGATACTAGTGCTGGGAAAGGTAAAGCGATTGTAAGCTCGAGTTTTGAGCGATGCGATTGCTCGATTCTTGATCTATTTTTAAAAGTCTTGATTTACATTCAGCGTCTAGAAATGTATTGTGCTGGGTGCTTTACGAGATTGGACGAGCATGGGAGGAGAATCCTGCGAGTATTGATCGCTAAACAACCGTTACCATAATTGAGCTGTGTTATGCAATAATGTGTCAACCCACAAAAATATTAATTCTGTGTTAACGCCATCTAGTTATAGTGGTAGGTCAACCCGACGTTTCAAAAATAGCAAATTGCACTAAGATTTTTTGATAGACGCTCTATTAAATTTACTACATTCTGGGTAATTTTTCAAACGTTGAGTATAGACCTACCACAAGATCTAGATGACGTTAACACAAAATTCATATTTTTGTGGGTTGACACATTAGTGCATAACACGGCCCAATTAAATGAGCGTATTTTCATTCGTAATGATAATAATCATTCAATTGTTTATCTTTAAACCTAAACAATGATAGAAAGTTTCTTCAGGATTAATAAATATAGAGAAATTTCATTTTGATTTCGTTATCGAAACTTGGGTCAAGGTCTGATAAATAAAATATTTTGGGCAATCATAAACCACTCAATGACAAAACCGATCGATTCAATTCGAAATCGATTACCGCAATTTACAAATCGTTTCGACCTCTCTCTAGTCGGGTGACCTATGGTGTCCCAACTCACGGCCCGATGACATTTTTGTTTGCAAAAATTATGATGCTCAGTCTCTGCGTGATGTTTTAATATCTGTTTTTGTTCAAGCCTCAGATTGGAACAAGCCAGGCGTTAGGTGCCCGGTAATGGGCTCTTTGTTTGAAATCGGTCGAGTCAAGCGAAGGTTTTTGAGGCTTGGAATTGGATGGGATGTGTTAAGCTTTGTATTGATAATAAAGTCGCGTATTTAAGGGACAAATGTCCTATGACATGTCAGCGGTGTCCGGCAACATCGCGCGACGTTTCTAGACATCGCGTGTCTCTTCATAGCACATGTTCGGTCAGCCTAAGGTGAGAGGATTTTTAAGAAAATGTTGAGAGACTTAGGCAATGAATGCAAGATTTGAAACATGTGCACGAATTATATTTCTAAGGAATCTAATTAAGGATTTAATTAAATAAATAAATAAATAAATATTTTTACTAAAATTTAACAGATTATTTTTAATAATCTTTTTTCTTCTTTCTCTTTTTTAAAGGAGCCCTTGGTGGTTAATTAACAACCGCGCAGATTATGTGTTTTGCAAGGTTAAGCTGCGCTTGCCGCGGTCAGTCCGTGGATGGGTGACCATTCGTTACAGGTCGAGACCCCTCCGTGTAAAATGCTGGTATTCAGCCGCATCTGGTTAGACTGGAAGCTGACCTCAACATACTTAGGAAAACAACACAACAACATCACGCCTTGTATTCCCCGAAAGGGTTAGGCAGAGGTGTTTTAATAACACCCTCGTTTCGCCAGTTATGTTTAAGTCCCATGTAATAGGGGGCGAGCTTATTGCCATTAACCGGGCACAAATCCAGACTCCTGGCTACTACTGAGAAATTCCTAATGGAAAAACCCAATATCACTTTGCCCGACCTGGGGATCGAACCCAGGACCCTATGCTCAGCAGTCGCGCTTGCGACCACTAGACCAACAAGGCAGTCAAAAAAAAAGTAGTTGGGAGAAGGCTAGGCAAAACGATTTTACAGAAGATTTTTAAAGAACTAATAACAAATACGTATCCAATAGTGTTGAGGTAGGCTTAAACCAACAATAAAGATATTAATAAAGATACACGACCACCGTCCCTTTCAATCTAAAAATATCCAATAAGATGTACTCTCAAGCTAATTACGCGGTGACGTCACCAGATCCGTAAATAATGACGTCGACATCTCCCGCAATATGGCGGCGATATTTCGGATATTACGCTAAGGGTGGTGTCTTTCATCCCTTGGAAATGTTAGATTTATCACCGAGGCGAAGGAAATGTTATGTTTGCACGTACTTCAGAGTCAGCAGATGTGTTAATGGTTTTAATATTAATGTAGAAGTTGTTTGAACAATGTTAGACTCTGTTTACAAGTAGTTGGAATTGTTTATAAAATATCTAGTTCATGTTTACATTTCCTTACAAATAATTTCGGATACTGAAACAAATCTAGCAATTTTTTTTTATTCTTGACTTGCTCGCGTTTGGCCCTAGTCTTACCTGATGGTAAGCGCAGACAGGGTCTAAGATGGAACATACACATCCAAGGAATAGAGATATAGAGGGACTCCACTATACCCTTTGCCTACACACGATGGTACACAGGTAACTGCTTGGCGACTTTACTGTAGTCAATCGTCGCGCCAGAGCAATGCCTTCTACATAATTACGGTAAAGACGTAGTAATATTAACCCCCTGAACGCTGGTTTACAGCATTAACCTAAGATGATGAGCTAATTAAAAACTACTGCTATCCAATCTTTTGCCGGGTTTTAGTCGTTCGGGTTTTGAGCAGTTAACTACAAAATTAAACAAGTTACCGATAACCGGCTAACTTTTGACCAAGCGAGTTCTAGTACAAGCAAAACAAAATCGGTAAAAATCGTGTCGCCTCTCATTAAAATCAAACTCCATATTGTAATAAAAAACTGTATAATCCAACTAAATTATAATGTTGCCCCAACAGCGGGTAATTTGAATAAATTAAATGAAAGACGGCCGTTTCGGAAATTCGCCGAAAATTGTACGTATTATATTATTTATGCAAAAGGTTTGGATTGGTCGCGTTATATTTTGTGGCACGCAACGATTAGAATAAGCTTCTGGTGTTTGTTTCGACATGATCAGGTTAGCGATTGATCGGGGGATGTGACACCTGGCTAGGTGTGTACGCGGCATATGCCAGACCGAGATGCAGCGTAAGCTGGAGGTGTCCAACAACACCATCAGTGATCTACGGGCAGAAGTAGTGCTCTTGCACAACAAAATTTATGCAAGTAAGTCACCTACCGACGCCGCAAATGTGAATACGCGTCGCGGGGCACAAAACGCCTCCGTCTGCAGTTTCGTGTCGGCGGGCTCGAATGCGTCATCAACTGCTGAGAATGCATGCGTTGCAACGCGTGCTGTGGCCGTCCCTGCCTCGACTCAGGTGGAGACAACGGCGTGTGTAGGTTCGTCGACCGCCAAAAGAGCCTTCACAGCAATAGTAGCCGCTTACAAGCCTGTTGAGCCGCAAAACTCGCGGGTAAAAGTAGCGGAAAAACCTAAAAGGGGTAAACGGAGCCGGTCGAAAACCAACGAAGTGTTGAAAAGGCAGGGTCCAGAGAAGCACACGTGCGACAAGGATGGTTTCATCAAGGTGGAAAAGAAGAAGAAGAAGAAGCCTCCTTGTCGGAACCAGTGCGGCACCGTGCAGGCAGGACCCGACATGCTGCTGCGTCCAGCAATCCCGTCAACGCTGCTGTACGTGTCCAGACTGCACCACTCCACGAAGGTTGAGGAGATCATGGAATACGTGCGTGTGAAGACTAACTGGACTTTGAGGGTCGTGAAGTTGGAGTCGCGTCTCAACACGAACTTCAAGACGTTCGTGGTGCGTGTCCCGACACGTCACCTCGACAAGTTCCTCAAGGAAGAGTTCTGGCCCGAGGGTGTTGTGTTTCGCCGGTTTCGTGGCCAGCTACATGACACCAGTCAGCGTAACACGGCGCAGACACTTCGTGTATGTTAGTTTTAATAATTATAATGGTGTATGTATTTATAATATTTATAAGTTATTTTAATATTGTATTGTATGTGTTTATATGGGCCTTGATGCCTGAAATAAATAAATAATAATAATAATATGGCATATGTGGTAATAGTGGCTGAGGGATTGGTTTCTGCATGTCACGGATTCGATTATTTTTCTTAGTTTTTAGTCCTATTTACTCGATAACATATTACTCGATAGTATCCTTGATTAAAAATATTGTGTGTTAAGAATAACAATAGTCAAGAATTAGGCACTAAGTACCAAGTAGACACATAAGTAAATTTATAAATATACTTTTATCTAATTAGAGCCCTCAAATATTGCAACACCTGAAAAAGGTTGCTAAGCTGTACCTACTCTATATAATACGAACTGTATTATTTTACTTTAGTGTGCAAATAAATATTTTGAGTTTTTTCGATTCTCGCCTGGTTTTTTTTTATATTTTACAGATAGTTGTTATGGGTCTGGGTGTTTCTGTTTGTAAATGTACTCACGATACAGGAGAAAACAGAGAGAGGGAGATTCGTTTAGATTAAGACCCCGAAGTCCTATAGTCAGGGCGCCCATTCCATTAAATGATAAATGATTTTTGTTTCTGTAAATAAATCTGTTACAGATACTTTTACAAGTCAATGTAATGACTAGATGAAAAACGAAAACAAACTCAGAGATCAAGGTTTCTTTTAAACTCCAGACATTGTGGTATAAAAACTATACGAGTGTTGCAATGTAGTACAATGTCAGGAATGGCCTTTTGAGGAAAGTGACGTAGCAGGTTTGAGTTAAACTGTCCTAACTGACGGCACGCATGCATCAGTCATCGTGTAGCTCAAACCTTATTTTAGGGAGCTCAACAACCCGACGCACGACGCTACATTAACATTAACTCGTAAACATCAACTGTGTCCGTAAGTCATCCTCTTGACTCTTCCTTTTGACATTTTACAATTGAATTATCTATTCAATAATAATTACATAATATTATTATAATTATCATCGCCTTATTTTTTTTTAAATAAATTTTGAATGTGAGGACCATGTAGGGTAGTAAACGTTCGGCAGTTCTTGGGTGTTTTTTGTGACCCACACAAATGTCCGGCTGTTTGATAGCGTCGTGCAGCGGTCGAGTTGTTGAGCTCCCTAAAATAAGGTTTGAGCTCCGCGATGACTGACGCTGATGATGTGCCGTCAGTTAGGACAGGTCAACTCGAACCTGCTATGGCACTTTCCTCAAAAGGCCATTCCAGACGTTGCCCTACATAGTTTCACTCACATAGTTTTTAAACTACAATGTCTAGACTTTAAAAGAGACCTTGACCTCTGAGTTTGTTTCGGCTTTTCTTCTCAGAGCTAGTCAGATAGGAAATGCCGGCGCCATCTAGTCCAAAATAAAACATTACATTGACTTGTAAAAGTGCCTGTAACAGATTTATTTACAGAAATAAAAATCATTTATCATTTACTTAATTCAATCATTTGGTAGATAGTCAACAAAGTAGCCTCATTCTTTAAAATTAATGAGTGGAATCTATTTGTCCAGTGAAACACTTGGAGAGGTTTGCCATGAGAGTTCTAAGAACTTATTTTTAATCAAAACTTTTTTTATTCAGCTTTCTTAGTGCTTTTGACAGCAAACCTTTCCAACGATGTTACACGCCATTCTCCAGCTTTCACATAATTACATTACATTAATAACTTCTTCTTTTTCTAAAAATCAAACAATGTATTATTATCGATCAGCAGTGATAGCATTGATAGCCTAGTGGTGTGACCGTCGGACTGCCAAGTCATAGGTCTCGAGTTCGAACCCAAGGCACGCACCTTTGACTTTTCGGATTCATGTGCGTATTGTATAATTATGACTTGCTAAAAAACGGTGAAGGAAAATATCGTGAGGAAACCGGCATGCCTGAGAGATATTTCTCGACGACATGTAAAGCCAAAAGGCCCATGGGCGACATAAACTCTGACACCAGGTTAGTCAATAACCACACGAAAACAAGACGAAGATTATTGATCAAACCAAATACACACCACAAAAAATCTCAGCCTACCCACGAAAAACTCGCCAGAAAATTCTAAAAACAATTTGAAACTGCCTCAAAAGCGTCTTCATATAAATGTAAATGTATGGGGTGTAGAATTACTCAACGTATCACAATGGGGTTTGATTCCCACAGCCGCCTCGCCGCGGCGTCCATCGCCTTTTTATTCGACTTTTTTGGTGCCCAAGTCAATTGGGTTTGCGTCATTTGTTTTTGTCTCGTTCTTACCTGCTTCAAAACCTATCGCTGTCCCGTTCGTGTCTGCCGGTGTGATGTTTGCAGGACTCTGTTAGGATAAGTGGCTTGGTATTAACGGTATTTTTCACATACCTATATCATCACGGTCGTTGGCCTTGCGAAGTGGCTGAAATTCCATTACAGATACTGATTGTATTGGTCTGGTTTTGAGCTGTATGTTTAGCAAATGTTGGATCAAAGGTAGCATCATGTGTGGCTATGCCAAGGCCATCGAAATAATTATCGTAAGAGCTGATCAAGTGGTCTTAGATTGGGGAGGAACGAGGTATGGTGTTCCTCCAACGAAAAGGGAGGATCCTCCTACCGGGCGGGTCTTATGCCTGGCGGGCTACTGCACAACGGTTGATGTTAGGAAGTTGTATATAATATACTAGCTGTGTCCTCACGGCTCCGCCAGTAGCCTATGTTACTCAGTGATAATGTAGCTTTCTAACGGCAAAAGAGTTTTTGAAATCGGTCCAGTAGTTTTTAAGTTTATTAATTACATACAAAAATACAAATCTTTCCTCTGTATAATATTATATAGGTATATAGTATAGATTATCTACGTGTCAAATCTTGATATCGCGATGCAGGATTTGTGACGTTTCATTTGACAGCTGTCATTGTTGTCGCTGTGGTTTGCTAGACAAGCGTCGTGCTGCGTAATTTTTATGTGGCGTGATAGATACCGCCACAAGATCTTAGAGTGATGATGCTTGTACGTCCAGAGCACCCTGTGCAGTCAGCCTCGCTACCAACATCGCTGGCTGGCTTATTTTTTCACCATGGCATGAGCTATTCTCATATGCCTCGTGCTGACACGAGAGATGAAGATAAGGACTTATCAGATATATTCAATCACTTGTTAAGTTAGGTTGGATCCTTCGAACTGTTGTCGTTATATGAAAATGACAGAGATCTGGAAACTCATCCAGTTCTGTTCTGGAGAGTGGACCTAGAGTCAGCTTATTATACTAGCATTGGACCGAAAAGTGCTAGGATAAGGACTGAAGATAGTTCAGTATCAACAAAGACAGATTAACCCGTCGCTAAAAAGCCATAGTTGTTTATATTATATTTGCCTTGTTGGTTTAGTAGTCGCAAGCGCGACTGCTGAGCATGGGGTCCTGGGTTCGATCCCCAGGTCGAGCAGTGTTATTGGGTTTTCCATTAGGAATTTCTTAGTAGCAGCCCGAAGTCTGGATGTGAGCCCGGTTAATGGCAATAGGCTCGCCCCCTATTACATGGGACTTAAACATAACTGGCGAAACCAAGGTGTACTAAAAACACCTCTGCCGAACCCTTTGGGGAATACAATGCGTGATGTTATGTTCTTTATAAATCACAGCGGGACGCTCCTCATCAGAAATAATGCGAACCCCCGGAACAGACACATAAGTACTTTGTAATGTAATTCAAAGTAAGTATTTATATATTTCGAAACCACCTCACGTCCAGATTTAACTTTTAATTTTATCTGCACGGCAGCACACCCGCCAAGTTCTCGATACTTCGTCAATTTTCACCCCTAATGTAATTCGAATAAGATATTCAACAAAAGGGTGAGTTTCTTACATTGATTGTGCCTTATCGCGAAGCAATAAGTGTGTGAATGAAGTCGGGGTGAATGCGTTAACTATGAAAAATGTTGGATTTAATGGAAATAAAATAGTTTTAGAGGGGGATTTGGATCAAACATTGAAAGGACTGCAAATGGATTTGGAAGCCATCACTCTTTTTGCTACTTCTGGGTGAATATAATGATTTTTGAATTACGAGCATAATCTGATTTTAACTGGAAAACCACTTTTTTGTATTGAGAAATCGGCCCTTCAGGTGTTTGTTATAACTAACAACTTCGACCGACAACATTTCACGCACGACTATCATAGTTTTTTTTAATAGCACAATTACTTCTAAAATTAACGTGGACAACAACGCTCAATGAATATGATTGATGTGAAAATAAGCCGACGATAACTGTATTAAGTTCTATACACGTTCAGTTTCCACTACTGTAATTTAGGGCCCTTAGATAAAATTCGATTTAACAAGTCCAAACTAATGACATTATTAAATTTCTAATAACAAAACAAATCCTCCAGTTATATTTTCCCGAAAGGCAACACATACCAAGAAATGATTTACACCAAAAACTAATAACGGACCCCACACTATCCAGGCAGTCATTATGGACCCCCAGAGGGGAATGGGAATAATTTCCCGTCCCCTATTGACGGATAGTGGAAGTAATAGGTCTCTTGATTGAAAATTACTACTTTTTAATACATAATCATTGATTTCGTTATATATTTTCGCCCCATATCCCTTATAGGGTGGGTAGACGAAAAATGCCTTTGTTGTAATTACTTTGACGATAGTCGATTAAACTTTTGTGAGTCAATCATGTAGAACTTGGCACATTCTTTTCGTGCGTCTCGTTAGGGATGTAGTGTGATGTGTAATTGTAGGGAACTCTATAGACTTAATTATTCTGGGTCGTCGCTATTGTAATGTTAGGTAATGTCCTCGTGTGGGTGTAGGGATACGTTTTTATCTTCAAGCTTGTAGATACAGTTCACTGAACTTTTCAGGTTTATCGCTATTCGCCTGAACAAGGCCTAATCTGATTTACGTACACCATCGCAATTTTGCTGCGCCAATTTATTGTCCCGTAGGGTAACTGAGTAACACCGCCATTATAATTTATATTTTACTTGAATACGCATGATGTAAGAATGAATTAATGACAAAGAATACATAGCGATGCTTCAAAGAATTATAAGTTTACGGGCAGTCATTTTAACCATCAAAGTATCTGAGGTAACGATGACGCTGAAGGGACTACAAATTACCAAAAGGCACTTAACCAAAATAAAAGGTATCAGGTATCATTAATAGAACAAATAAATAACTAAACTTAATTAAATAACAAGATACAAGATAATACAATAGTGAAAGCGCGCACGTAGAAGGTATTTAGTTATCTAATAAACTAAGTTTAAGTATTGTTTTATTTCAACTATATTAATGATACCTGGTAACTGTGAGGTTACTTACCCCCACTACGTCAAAACCTTGTATATAAAAAATACCGCAACACTTTTAATCAGACAGTTCCCACCTGCCCATTTCCGTAATTGTACCCAATTCCGGGGAAAAAGATCATTTACGATTCCAAACCTTTGTACCATGCATCCTTCTCTTCATTTGAAGGAACTTAGCAAAGAGACCCATAAAACAAACAGGGTGATATAAATACTAAACGGTACGAATGTACGACTGACAACAGCAAATTTCAATTTAGTAAAACCGCGCCTCAGCGGTGGGATTAGCAACGCCCACGTCTGGGACACGGAGTACGAAGAATGGATGTGGTGTGCACACCTTGAAATTAGTTATTTGCGTTTAATTTGTTTACTTCAATCTGATATGTGGGTTTATAGCAGTGATAGCCTAGTGGTGTGTCCGTCGGACTGCCAAGTCATAGGTCTCGAGTTCGAACCCAAGGCACGCACCTCTGATTTTCCGGATTCATGTGCGTATTGTATAATTATCACTTGCTTAAAAACGGTGAAGGAAAACATCGTGCGGAAACCGGTATGCCTTCGATGGCATGTGAAGCCAAATCAGAGGCCCATGGGTGGCATAAACTTTGACACCAGGTTAGTCACTAACCACATAAAAAGAAGAAGACTTCAATGTGTATTGCATACGTGTGTATGTGTGGACTGCTGTATTGCCTAGCAGGCTCTGGTGGCCAAGAATTAAGGCAACCAATCATAGATACGTATTCAACGCAGTGCGTTCTAGTACACTGTCATACAGTACGACAAAACTAAGAAATCACATCGACGAACTTGACCGAACAACCAATGGCAATCGCTCATTTTCACGCCACCCACACTTATTGCGTAAGTGTAAAGATCATTTTTAACTGCAGTACTAATAAACATTCGTGGTCTTAAAGTCGCACTCAGTTCGGAAGTGATCGGTTTTACGAAGTTTGCCGATGCGACTTCTACCTCATTTGTGCAAAAGGGCTTATTTATATTGTGGTTCTTAAACTACAGAACGGCACGTGCTTCAATCCTTACATACTCCACTTGCTTTTTCCACATTAATGCATCTATTAGTGCATATTAAAGGTCAGCAGCGTAGTACTGCGTAGTACTATACCTGACCTTTCTAGAAGTCATCACTAATAAGGTCAGTTAATGACCTTCCAGGTTGTTATTCTGATCATAAGTGGGTGTATTATTTACGCAGTTATTTTGGGTAGGCGAGTACATTAATTATGTTAAACTCCAATTAAGGTACTCGACCTGCATAGTAGCATAAGCATTATCATAATTTAACCTTTTCCTTTTCACTGATGGGAACAGGTGTCTTCTCAGAATGAGAAGGGTATAGACCTTAGTCCACCACGCTGGCTTGGTGCGGATTCGCGGCCGACACACACCATCAAGAACTTTGAAGTCCTCTCAGGTGTCTACCTTTCCTCACGATGTTTTCGTTAACCGTTAACTTCTTCTTTTCGTGTGGTTAGTGACTAACCTAGTGTCAGAGTTTATGCCGCCCATGGGCCTCTGACTAGGCTTCACTCCCGTCGAGAAATATCTCTCAGGCATGCCGGTTTCTTCACGATGTTTTCCTTCACCGTTTTTAAGCAAGTGATAATTATACAATGTGCACATGAATCCGAAAAGTCAGAGGTGCGTGCCTTTGGTTCGAACTCAAGACCTATGACTTGGCAGTCCGACGGTCACACTACTAGGCCATCACTGCAATAACACCGTGCACCGTTAACGCAAGTAATAATCAAATTCTGATTTGCACATGAATTCGAAAAGTCAAACGTGCGGGCCGGGATCGAACGTACATCCTCTTGCATGGAAGGTAAGTGTTGAACTGCTACGCTACTTAAGATATACGAAGAGAATTATAAAATTAATCTTAGTACTCTCTGTACTTCCTGTAATACATAAAGCATACTTCGTACATTAATGTTCCTCGCATTCTCTTGATATGTTAATTTCTTCACTGAATAAATAATTCATTTGTTAAGGCGTATCACTCAGCATTGTTGCGAATTATACTACGCGTAATAATGATATTAACTCTTACTGCTTACAATTTAGGGCTCAATTTGCTTCGTGGCGCCAAATGAGTTTGTAACTAAGATTTATATTTTGTTTGCCGTTGATTTGACGCAAGGTATCAACTGGGATTTTGAATTTTCATATTTATGGCGATGTAATGAATTTAGGTACAAATGAAAGCTATTCTGACAATGAGAAAATGTAAATCGTTCGAAAATATTTCTTCTGTAGCAGAATAAGAAGTAGAAATTAATTAAAAACATTGTTTTTAACCCTCGACGCATAAGGGGTGTTATAAATTTGAACCCTTTATCTGTCTGTGTGTCTGTCTGTGGCACAGTAGCTCCCAAACGGAAGAACCGATTTAAATATGTTTTTTTTTGTTTTAAACTGGTTTAATCGGCAAGGGTCTCAGCTATGTTTGATGATAATCACTTCAGCTATTTCAACGTCGGGGTTTATTATTTTTAATTTTAGTTTTATATTATTTTGGTGGTTCTACCTATAAGGACATTCTGTCTGTTTCTATAGGTATTGTTAGAAGCGATTTAAATGTAATAGCAAATTAATGGGCCATAGCACCATCGATACAATAAAAATGATTATAAAAGTTTTGAAGGGGCTCTCTGGGCAGGACCATGTAAAATCATAGATATTTTTTTCGGTACTTAGTCTTCTTCTTTTCGTATAGGTAGTGACTAACCTGGTGTCAGAGCTTATGCCACCCATGGGCCTCTGACTTGGCTTCACACGCTGTCGAGAAATATGTCTCAGGCATGCCGGCCGGTTTCCTCACGAATAATTATACAATACGCACATGAAACCGAACGCGTGCCTTGGGTTCGAACTCGAGAGCTATGTCTTGGCAGTCCGATGGTAACACCACCAGGCTATCACTGCTGTATATCGGTACTTAGTGGTAAAATGTAAGCCATGGCGCACCGGCCAGACTTAAGTTCCACAGAATTGACTTCGTTGCTAGTCAATAATTAGAAAGTTAAAATTTACACTTATTTAGCTGCTTTTTGGCCAGTTCCGAGCATATCCCCAAGTCCTTTCCATAAAATAACACCCAAAAAAAGTCCCACTTGATGTTCCACGTTTCCAGATAACCACAAAAGGGTCCATCCAGGCCACCAACTCCGAAAGGACGATTTCAAAGATACCAAAAAGGGGACATTTAGACCGTAACAAACACAATTAATACTCGCAACGATCAACCCTTCTGTTGGTCAATGGGACCGACGGCGACGCAGTGAAAAGTGAAATACGCGCCAAATCGGCCGGAAGCCCCACCTAGCCAAGATGGCGGGAGACGGCAGACATATTGACGGGCGTCCGGAAACGACAGTGACAGAACGCGATGGTACGCGACGAGCTTTCCGTTCGGATACGCGCTAAAGAGGCCGATCGGTTCTGCTAAAAAATGAGCCAAGTTATTTTTTGGGAAGTCAAGCTTTATTGGTGACGGATTTACGAGCTGACAAGAAAATATACGACGAACATATAGTTTTTTATTGGAAGAAGGTGATATTTAGGTTTTTTTATTAGATTATCCGACTTTTAAGTTTTCTCAATATCTGAAGTACCAGCAACATTCGAGGCTGTAGGCAATGAAATTCGTATTTGGTTTGAATAATTATGAAGTAGGTACATGACGTCATAGCCCGGGTTAGAAAAAAAAATAAAGAGCGTTACACGTTAACTGTTCTACCACAAAATCGTGTTTAGCAGTTGTTTTGACTAAACAGGGCTTAAACCCTTTTTACACGTTTTATATCAGTTTCACTTGTAACTAAATAACAATGTAATAAAATCTTGAAAGTCAATTTTAACCTACTTCTAACTGTTGTATCAAAATGAAACTTTGTATGTGTATGTAGTTGCGATGACAATACTATAATTTGGTATCTTGGAGCTGATCTGATGATGGAGCCAAAAGGAACTCTTCAGTTATAATTTTTAGTGCATGATAAAAGCGTGTTTTAGTTTTTTAAACTACATATTTTTATTTTATATTATACCTATATATATATTGGGGTTCGACGTTAGAGACGGTCTTAACAGAGGTCTACATTTTGGTAGTATGACCTTAAGTTTCTAACATAATATTATCTCTTGCGTCTTCCACGTCATTGCATCTTTACGCTGATTGTGTGTACTACGCAAAACACATCTGACCTTTATAAAGGATATCAGCAAAGGTCCAGGGTACCCGATTGTGATTAAATCGATCCAGTTTAATAATTCACTACCAATACACATCGCGATAGCTACAGCCTTAAATTAAACACGTACCTAAGTACTCGTACATGTATAAGCGATAGTATTTCAATGTCTAAGGCGTTGATTGGTTCTCTCGGCCGTCAGTCAACGCTTCAGTCATTGAGCATCGTGAATGTTAATGCCTTGTTGATCCACTGTGGTGAACTCACACCCAGTAAGTGCAGCCTACTTAGTTGGAAATTAATTATAAGCATCACACATAATTATAATTCTAACATAAGACAGACTATAAAATAAGATGCGGCGCGTTTTGTGAGGAGGCTCTTCTTTCTGGGACCTATAGCAGCTTGGACCCAGATCCCGATGCTGGCGGCCTACTATTTTTATTTTTTTATATGGAATTGTTTAAACTTAAAGCACGTGGCTAATTACCAACCGCACGGATTATACAATTTGCGAGGTTAAGCTGCGCTTGACGCAGTCAGTCCGTGGATGGGTGACCGTTCGTTACACATCGAGACCCCGCCGTGCCGCGGAGAGCACGTTAAACAGTCGGTCCCGGGTGTCATATGAATATAACAGTCGTTACGGGCAGTCAGAAGCCCGAAAGTCTGACAACTGGTCTAACCTTAGGATATCGGCATTACCCAGTAACTGGCTTGCGGAGGTCTGATGGCAGTCGCTCCGTATAGAATACTGGTATTCAACCGCATCTGATTAGACTGGAAGCTGACCCCAACAGTTGGGAAAAAGCTAGGCAGATAGATGGAATTGTTTTAACTTGTGGTGTTGTGTCATCTGTCGTGTGTAGGCTTTAGACCTCTTGTCCATCACTGTAAGAATTTTGTCGGATCCGCATATGAAATCGATTTTCGTCTTTCTCGGTGACTATAAGAATCATCTTGCGTGAATTTGTTGTGTGGGCAAAGGTAGATAAACTACTACACCATCGTTGTTCTTACGTAGGCCCGGTAATTTCGCCGAATTTAAACACGTCACCGTGGACAATAGGCTCCATCTGTTTATTACGATTTCAAAGTTGTAGGCACGTTTGGTACATTTGCAATTGGCTTCTGCGCTACGGGTCGCGGGTTCGATCCCCGCACGGAACAAATATTTTTATGGCCTACAGATAGTTATTCCGGGTCTGGGCGTTTGTGCATGTGAGGTTTGTGTCTGTAAGCACAGCCACGATACAGGAGAAATACAAGAGAGGAGAAAAGTAAAAATAAAAAGAAAGTTAATCTGATGAATCGCTTTGACGATAGAGACAAATTCAGAAGCGGAAAAGAAGTCGCATGTACTTCTGGTTCGTTTAAAACAGGACAATCGTCGCATGATAAAGCATTATTTATAAAAAAAGAATATAAAAAATCGACCAGAGAAGCGGGATTAATCATACTATCTCTATAAGAAATATTCTATACATCAAGTTCGCACTTAACATTTCCAAGAAATAGTTCACAAGGTCCATTCAGCTGCGAAGCGAGGTATTCACTAGTTCTTTTCAAAGTATTTTAACCGTAATACATTCTGACAAAAAAAGATGCAATAAAAACTGTGTCAGATAGACGAGAATATGAAAGTTCAGAGCATTATTGTGAGAGAAACTGTTTTTTGTATTCATGAGATTTTATTGCACGAAGAAAATATGAAAAGATAAGTCATGAGGTACAGATACTTAAATAATTTGTTTGTATGTGGTGAAGGAAAACATCGTGAGGAAACCGGCATGCCTGAGAGATATTTCTCGACGGCATGTGAAGCCAAGTCAGAGGCCCATGGGCGGCATAAACTTTGACACCAGGTTAGTCACTAACCACACAAAAATAAGAAGAAAAAGATGCACTGATAAAAACTGCGATAAACAATTTGATTTCCGAGCATGGTGTTTATGGTAGTAGCCCAGGAAGCCATTGGAGATCTCATTAACGTTCTTCCCAGCTTTTTCCCAATTGTGCAGGGGTCATCTTCCAGTCTAACTAGATGCGGCTGAATACTAGTATTTTACACAGATCTCCGCAACCCAGTTACTGGGCAATGCCGATATCGTAAAGTTAGACCAGTTGTCAGACTTTCGAGCTTCTGACTAGTAACCATTGTCATAGGTATTCGTATGACACCCAGGACCGACAGTTTAACGTGCTCTCCGAGGCACGGAGGGGCCTCGATGTGTAATGAATGGTCACCCATCCACGGACAGACTGCGGCAACCGTTGCTTAACCTCGAAAATTGTATGATCCGCTCGGTTGTTTTTAACCCACGAGCTCCCGAAGAGCTCATTCACAAATACGAAAAATCGATGGACCGACACAACTGTCTTTATTTTTCTGAGGTTTACGATCTTATCTGCTGCAGCAGCAAATACAAGTTCATCAAACTTCAAATTGTGGGTCAAAATCGTAGTCCGTTGAGAAATAGCACGAGGTATCGTAGAAACGGCAATATCAAAGTTTGATATTTGACGACACGTTTGGTGCAGTGGCTGAGATATCGGCTTCTGCGCTACGGCTCGTGGGTTCGATTCCCGCACGGAACAAATATTTGTATGGCCTACAGATAGTTGTTCCGGGTCTGGATGTTTGTGCATGTGAAAATTTGTGTCTGTAAACGTTCCCACGATACAGGAGAAATCCTAGTGTAGGGCAACGCTTTTTATAATAACCAAAATAAAAAGAGTCCGTGGGCAGTTCAGGCCCGTCGCAAATTAAAATAGTCGTTGATGTCTCAGGTATGATTTTACCAATGTTCTTATAACCATTGTATTGTGCTTTTAACTTAATATTCTACTAGCAGATAGCCTAGCGAACGCTTGCCTTCCATGTAGGAGGGTCTGAGGTCGATCCCGGCCCGTATCTCTGACTTTTTGAATTCATGTGCGGATTAGAATTTGTTTATCACTTGCGTTAACGGTGAAGGAAAAACATCGTGACTGAACCTGCACACCTTAGAGGGCTCCATATATCCATCCAGCGTGGTGGACTAAGGCCTAAACCCGTCTCATTCTGAGGGGAGGCCCGTGCCCAGCAGTGGGACAGTAATGGGCTAATTATGTTATGTAATTGAGGTGTCTGAGGATTCTGGCTATTTTTGTAACGCGTTGTACTCGTATATTGTTTTATGTATAGAACTGATCATTTAGCGATATTCAGGCTGGCTTGGATCCAAAAATGGTCACACTAACCATCTATTGGATTACTAAGTAATTAATTAGACTTTTGGTATACGAATGGCCACGTATCTGGCTAATGTTGAAGCCCATATTGGGGGGTAAGATTGAACAAACTGTGATTCTGTCAATCTACAACTCGTCCGAATTAACCATGCACCTCGCGCTGTGACGTAACTCTGACGTAATGCTAACGTTACCGAACGCACGAGGCGAGCGCGGGGTGCCGCGCGGGTACGCGGGAGAGAGGTCGCATTCCAGCGATGTGCACAGATAAGTCGCACGGATTGTAATACTTGAATGCAGTATCTTTTTAAGTTTTTAATTTCAAAATCTAACTAGATATAGATCTTATTTCAGCTACCTTAGATTTTAAAATGTACATATACCTGTCAGTACGTCTATTTTATTCAATAAAAACAGATCAGAACTCGAAATCCTTTGACACAGTCCCAGTACTACAAACCATAGGTTATTTCTAATCAAAGTTATAAGCGCAAAGAAAAATGAGCTTTGTCACGTTGCTAATAAGAGCGGATGAGGCTGCATAAAGGTGAATGTAGACAAAACGTCCCCTGGAGAGGACGCTTGGCTGTGATGAAACATTTATGAGCCTGCAGTGACAAATACTGGAATTACTTGAAGTATTACATTCGTTTCGTATATCGGCGTCATACCTGTTGTTTATGTTCTTTGTCATGTATACAGAATGTCCTGAAATTTAATGTCAAGCCGGGAACAAATGATACAAAGTAAGTTTTGTAGTATATGACGGTTCAGAAAAAAAAATACAAAAAATATTAAAGTTCTATTCTTTTTTTTTAACCGACTTCCAAAAAAGGAGGAGGTTCTCAATTCGACTGTATGTTTTTTTTTTGTTTGTTTGTTCCGCGATATCTTTGCTAATTATGAACCGATTTTAATGATTCTTTTTTTGTTTGAAAGAGTATTCTTTCGAAGTGGTCCCATTTAAATTTGGTGAAGATCTGATGAAGAACTTCGGAGATAGATAATTTGAAGTCGGTTTTTTTTTGTTAAAAAGTTTAATTATTTTAAACGCTATTAGTTGTTAGATTTGTGGGGTAAAATTTTATTTATGGCAACTTGGAAACTCGAAAACGATCTTTTTTTTTAAATCAGTCATTAACTGCCTCGTCATTTGTGGGACGGCTTGACGTTGAGTTTCAGGACCGCCTGTATACTAAGGCCGTTTTTTCACGTCACACGATACGACAAAATGCAGTGACGACTCCGAGCGCCGTATTTTTTTATGAACCGTTTGCTCATGAAACGACATGATACTAGTGACATCGTAAACGGTTCATATAAATATATGGCGCTCTCAGTCGTCACCAGATGTTGTCGTGTCGTATGTTGTGGAAAAACGACTTAAGCAGTTTCATTTTAATGTTAGTCGTATGATACAAAGTAATCTATATATATAAAAGGAGAAGCTGACTGACTGACTGATCTATCAACGCACAGCCTAAATGGCTGGGGTTAGAAACTTGAAATTTTGACAGTAGGTTAATTTTGTGACGTAAACATCCACTAAGAAGGGATTACTCGAAATTCAACCCCTAAGGGGGTGAAAAAAAATCACGCGAGCGAAGCTGCGGGTAAAAGCTAGTACGTACATATGACACACCGGTTAAACACAGTCAGTCTTAAAACACATAACATCACGCCTTATATTCCCTGAAGGATTCGGCAGCGGTGTTTTTTTAGTAAACCCTCCTTTCGCCAGTAAGGGGGCTAATAAATAATATTATAAAATAATAACGTTCTGCTTCTTTTTTTCGTGTGGTTAGTGACTATCCTGGTGCCAGAGTTTATGCCGCCCATGGGCCTCTGACTTAACTTCACATGCCGTCGAGAAATATCTCTCAGGCCTGCGGTTTCCTCACGATGTTTTCCTTCACCGTTTTTAAGCAAGTGATAATTATACAACGCACATGAATCCGAAAAGTCAGAGGTGCGTGCCTTGGGTTCGAACTCGAGACCTATGGCAGTCCGATGGTCACACCACTAGGCTATCACTTCCATTTATAACAACAACTAGCGACCCGCCCCGGCTTCGCACGGGTGCAATGTAGATACTAATGTGGGGAACATAAACCTGCCTCTTGAATGACTCTATCTATTGCTGAAAACTGCATTAAAATCCGTTGCGTAGTTTAAAAGATCTAAGCGTATAGACAGCGGGAGCAACTTTGTTTTATACTATGTAAAGATTTGAAGGGATCAGGGGAAGAACCACTTTTGTCACCTAATGAACAAACTGAGATATTACTAAACAAAAGATCTTGATGATCTTACGGTTGTATTTTTCCCGAACGGTCAGGACATTGGATGTTTTTTCCCTGTATCGATATTTTAAAAGCATGAAAGCTCGGAGACTATGGATGTTATTGCCCTGTTGTTTTTGACAGAACATAGCGACAGGTGTAACATACAGACTGCATTGCCAGTTGAAAAAAAATAAAAATGTGACAAAAGTTGTTCTTCCCCTGATCCCTTCATTTATAATAACGTTAATAAATAATCAATGTAGGGATCCAAAAGAAATATCCTTGAAGCATAAAATACGTACTTTTCAAAATTCATTTTCCCTATAAAATCTTAAACCGAAAGAGAAGCGTTGTCGCATCGCAAACGTTCGTTAAGACACATAACAAGGTACCTCAAGAGGATGACACTCCACAATATGGTTGACATAAAAGGATATTTTAAATTGTTAATGCAGTCTTCATATTTTACGTGATACTTGGGGCTCCAGCTAATATATATTAATACGTGTAACGGAGGCATACATGTATCATTTTATTCCGTTACTAAGGAAATACGTGACGTAAGAGTGGAGGAGGCTGGCTTTATACTGTGAGAAAGGGTTGGATTTAGCTTTTATAAGTGTAGGTATGGGTATTGTGTTTCTATGTTGAGTTGAGGATAAAAGAAAATATACGTAGAACGATTGATTTCCAGAGTTACTATTAGAGCGGTTTCGCACTACCTCCGATCCGAACCCGTGAAAATACGGATCTAAAATCTCGGACCGGATTCAGATATCTCTTACGCACCAGTCCGACCTCTGATCCAAATCAAAGCAATTCAGGGGCCACTTTTTGGCATACGGCATTTTACGCGGAGCCACAGCAGAGCATTCTCGCCACTGCCACTCTGCTCGGACGCAGCTCGGATTTGGTTCGGACGCAGTGCGCGAGCGTTCATACAAATTATACTATGGCTTTTTCGGTCTGTCAATAATGTTCTCCGGAATGGAGATTCACGGATAACGGAAAGAAATCGGATGACGGAAGCCGGATCTAGTACGTAAACTACCATAGAAATAGTTCTACGACTACTCCGGACCGTATTTTCACGGGTTCGGATCGGATTTGGATCGGACGTAATGCGAAACCGCTCTTAGGCTATTTTGGAGCCGATTCTATTGTTCACCAACTGAACTAAAATGAGAGAATTACTATATTTTAATAACAGACCGACAGTATTTTTTAATAGCAGTAATAACCTTGTGCTGTGACAGTCAGACTGCCAAGTCATAGGTCTCGAGTTCGAACCCAAGGTACGCACCTCTGACTTTTCAGATTCATGTGGGTATTGTATAATTAACACTTGCTTAAAAACGGTGAAGGAAAAACATCGTGAGGTAACCGGCATGCCTGAGAGATATTTCTCGACGGCATGTAAAGCCAAGTCAGAGGCTCATGGGCGGCATAAACTTTGACACCAGGTTAGTCACTAACCATACCAAAAGAAGAAGAAGCATACAAGAGGACGCCGCTGTCGCCGCCATCTGCTTGTAGTAAATCTTCAGTTGCCTTTTGCAACACCCAGAGGCAGGACCTGGTAGGTAGCCTGTTGACTAGTAGCAAAGTATGTATTGTATGTATAGCGACAGTAAATCTAATGTTCGTTCAGTTATACACCAACTACCATTTCTTCGCAACGTGCTATAAGAGCCCGTTCACATATCGGATCCACTTTAACGGATATACAGATGTGACCAACACATCTAGTACCGACGGATCAATTGAACAAATGGCAGCTGCGTCGCATCTGGCATTCAGGATACGATAAAAATAACGGATCCAGTATTTTTTCTGGATTCAGAATACTGTCGTGTATGTGAACTCGCTCATACAACTACAGGCGCCATTACAGAAATAAAAACGGATCCGCTAAAAAGGGTCCTGTAAACAGTTTCTGTGTGTACTAGCTGTAACATTGAACTAGAAACAGTCTAATCTATCACTAGAAACTGTTAAGCATTTTGTCAAATCGTTAGATTTTTTAAATATCATGGTTAATCGGTTGGAGTATTTGTTATGAAAGAAAGAAAGAAAAAGTATTTATTTTCCGCCCACGCGGACGCACACGGATACTTAAAATTAAAAATATAATGTTTCTTAAAAATTAACACTTAAATTTAAACATAGTATATTAAACAACACGGTAACCCAAACACACAAAAAAATCAAATGTCATCATCCGTGATTTTGTGAAATCCCGGAGTCGTCATCTCTCTCAACTGCCTTGTTGGTCTAATGGTGGCAAGCGCAACTGCTGATCATGAGGGGATCGATCCCCAGGTCGGGCAAAGTGTGTTATTGATTTTTTCAAATTCAAATTCATTTATTGCAAATATGGGTAGTTATACAGGTGGGTTTTTGAAGAACAGGAAAGTTGTTAGTGTCACCATATTCTGCACTAGGCATGCAACATTTAGATCGGAACGTGTTTAGTCGCTAAATTAAAAATTTAAATACATTAAACTTCAAAATTACATGTCTACTAAATTGTCAATTAAAGTCAAAGTAAATAATGTCAAAGTAATAATGTCAAAGTTAATCTATCATGCTAAAATGTGAAGAATTAATAACTGTGAAATACGTAATTTATGTCAAACTTAAGTACCTAATAAACATTATTTAGAGTTTGTCACACAAATATTCATTAACACTAATAAGATTTTTTCCGTGTGGAATTCCTCAGTAGCAGCCTGGAGTTTAGATCTGTGCCCGGTTGATGGCAATAGACTCGCCCCCTATTACATGGGACTTAAACATAATGGCGTAGTGAGGGTGTTACTATACACCTCTGCCTAACCCTTCGGGGAATACAGGCGTGGTCTTATGTTTATGTCATTTCTCTGGTGACATACTTACATACTACACACGAACATAAGCCTGACATAACATATTCACAGCCAGTTCCCACTCAAATTCTATTAGCAACATCATTCCTTTAAACCAAGCATGTTCTAAACTTTTGTCTAAACGCTGTACAGATTAAATTCGTTGCGGTGTACGGGACTCGGTGAGATTTCCCGTGGGACGCTTAGAGGTTATTTGTCCGATGGTTCGCCTAGCTTTGTAGTGGAATCCTAATTCTAGTGCTAGGAGAATACATGGAGAGTACCAGTTTAGAAGTACCGTAGCGACCGCGGTATTCCTTTAGAGTGTTAATGAAGTTAAGTATTTGGTTAGAGGGTTTTGTTGGAATTGTATTGACACTAGTTTCATTCTTGTGTTGCTATTTACCTATGTGTCTAACCTAAAGCGTGATTTTAAGGATCATTGTTGTTTATTCTTATGCATTCCTCCTCCTTGCAAAGTATTGCGATGTAACTTTGAATGATAGATTGAGAAATAATGAGATTAGACAAAGTTGCGGTTTAAAAGATGATGTAGTGACAAAAATTGAAAGGAGTATGCTTAGGTGGTTTGGTCATGTTGAGAGCATGAGTGAACGGTGATTAACAAAAATAATTTATAAGGCGGATGTCAATGGAAACGCCGATAGAGGACCTCCTAGAAGGACATACATCGATGTTATTGGTGATGTTCTTCACAAAGGTCAGGTGCGTAGTACTCTCAACCGGCATGCGTGTATGACAAGATGTATGAATGTGGATGAAGTGAAAGGGGTATGTAAGGGTCGTAGCATGTGGTGTTCTATAGTTTCTGCCTACCCCCATGGGAAAAAGGCGTGAGTTTATGTATGTATGTATTTGCTGGATATCCCTGCATATATTGTAATAGGTTGGTACCTTATTATTTAGATTTCTGTGGTTGGCACACAGGTGGACGGCCTAGCTGATGAAAAGTGGTTACCTCCTCCATATATTATACACCTTTTAGGTGTTGTCACCAAGAGGACTGACTTGCCTACCTTAGAAACAAAGATGGAAAGTCTCATATACCTGTAATTTCACCAGCACCCATACCCTTTAAACCGGAACACAACATTGCTGGTTGGCGGTAGAAATGGGTATGGTGGTGGTACTTCACAAGAGACGACCGGTTATTTCTTTGAGACGTATAATATTCTTATAATAAGGTTTAAGCTACACGATGGCTGATACATGCGTGCCGTCAGTTAGGACAGTTTAAGTCAAACCTGCTATGGCACTTCCTTCAAAAGGCCATTCCAGATGTTACCCTACATTGTTACACTCGCATAGTTTTTATACCACAATGTCTGGACTATAAAAGAGACCTTGATCTCTGAGTTTGTTTCGTCTTTTCTTCTCAGAGATAGTCAGAAGGAAATGCCGGCGCCATCTAGTCTTAAAGAAACATTACATTGACATGTAAATGTGTCTGTAACAGATTTATTTACAGAAATAAAAATCAGTTATCATTTATTCATAGTTATGGTTGAAAGAAAGAAAGAAAGAAGAAAGAAAGAAAAACCGTTTGGTTCGACACGACTTATCTTTTGCGGGGTGATTGTCATCGGACTTCTGCAACCAGTAGGCTTGCGTTGGCTTTCTGCAAGAACCTTATCCTTCCTTCTAATCGAATTTGGACCTTCTATAACTTTCTACATGCGAACCAAACCGTTTCTATTCATAATATAACATCACGCCTGTATTCCCCAGAGGGTTGGGCAGAGGTTTATAGTAACACCCTCATTTCGCCGTTATGTTTAAGTCCCATGTAATAGAGGGCAAGCCTACTGCCATCAACCGGGTACAAATCCAGACTCCGGGCTGCTACTGAGGAATTTCACACGGAAAAACCTAATAACACTGCCCGACCTGGGGATCGAACTCAGGACCTCACGATCAGCAGTCGCGCTTGCCATCACTAGACCAACGAGGCGTTTCTATTCATGCCTTTTACATAAATACTTAGACGTTATACGCACATGTAACATACCAGTAATTTGGCGCGTATTCATTAAAAACGACTACAAAATAACAAAACAGAAGCACAGTCCAATAAAGTTGTTGGCTCCCCCCCCCCTCAAAGCGTCATACGCCTAATGCGGAACGAAAAAGTACTTTTTGTGGTGAAAAAACCCTTTTTTTCCGTCGAGTTCTCCGAGAGGCGACAATCCACGTCACTCAGTCGGTTTAATTGCGAGTAGTAAAACAAACGAGGGATGCCGCGAGTGTGTTGCTGAATCGCGCGTGTTGAGAGTGTCGGGGGGAGCAGACGAGCGGGTGAGACGCGAGACTATAGTGAACTGTGGCGTGTGATGTGTAACATAGAAAAAACAGATAAGGGATACGACGAGTGTGTTGCTGAATCGTGCGTGTTGTGAGTGTCGGGGGGAACAGACGAGCAGGTGAGATGCGAGACTAGTGGACTGTGGCGTGTGATGTGTACTAGGTATAGCAAAACAGACGCGGGATGCCGCGAGTGTGTTGCTGACTCGCGCGTGTTGAGAGTGTCGCGGGGAGCAGACGGGCGGGTGAGACGCGAGACTATAGTGAACTGTGGCGTGTGATGTGTAATATAGAAAAACAGACGAAGGATACGACGACTGTGTCGCTGACTCGCGCGTATTGAGTGTCGGGGCGAACAGACGGGCGCTTCCCGCTCTACTCGCTCTGAGCTGTTCACTTAGTGCAAGTGAGATTTACGTGTAGGATAGATTGAATGCACGAATAAAATTTATAGCTTATATGTATTGGCAGACGAGTAGGTAACCCGCAATTTTGAGTACCTACGTCACTAAGAAATAAATCTGTTTATTCCGAGTTGTAAAACAAAAATAGAATTCCGTACGTTTCTCGCTAAATCACGCATGCGGCTAGTAAAATCCTACGAGTTTTTGTATATTATCATATAAATTGTAAAAGTTATCCACGTTGTATGAAAATGAACTACTGTATGTTGTATTAAATTTCAGGAAGTTTCTGAAGAACATATATTTAATTGCAAGTAGTAAAACAAGCAAAGGATGCCACACGTGTGTTAGCAAATAGCTCATGTAACTCGTGATGGAAGGTACAGACGAGCGGGTAAACTACGTAGTTATAGCATGAATTAAGATAACGCCCTAGAAGAACATACATCGATGTTATTGGTGATGTTCTGCACAAAGAATAGCTGCGTAGTACTCTCAACCGGCGTGATATGACAAGATGTATGAATGTGGATAAAGTGAAAGGAGTATGTAAGGATCGTAGCATGTGGCGTTCTATGATTTCTAGTGAGTTTATGTATGAATGTATCGAACGTAATAAAAAACACATTAGCATTATAAAAATTGGACTTTAGTGCATTAATTAAATAAAATAGTTACTAATGTTATCATTGTATTGTTTCAGGTAAGCATTTTGTCAACTTACGAGTCACGATACAGGTAAACTCAGGACAACACAATAAAAATTACAACGCTTCAATGTCATGAAATTTTGTCACCAGTAAAAAAACCGCCCGTCTACACCGCTACCACTTCACATTGCAACAAGATATGGACATCCCTAATTCCCCAATATTGACAGGGGATTGTAAAAAATGGCGTACTTTATAGTCGGAAACGTAAAAGTACTAATTATTGTTCAAAAAACTATCCCATTATAAATATCATTTAAGTCCTTTTCGAAAAAAAAAATATATTAGACCAGCGGCCCGCCCCGGTTTCGCACGGGTGGACATATTTCCCGTTTTTGCAACATTTTTCATTTATGCTCCGCTCCTATTGGTCGTAGCGTGATGTCATATAGCCTATAACCTTCCTCGATAAATGGACTATCTAACACAAAAATAATTTTTCAATTCCAACCAGTAGTCCCTGAGATTAGCGGGTTCAAACAAACAAACTCTTCAGCTTTATAATATTAATATAGATATTTCTTACTGTTCAACTTTTTGAGACACATGACATTTTTTAAAAGTACTGTCTATGGGCATTCTCCTTTTATTACCAGAAAAAAATCCGCCCGTCTGCACCGCTACCACTTCACATTGCAACAAGATATACACCCTCACATACGCGTACTTTAATCCTTCATGTACGCGTGACGTCATACGTGACGCGGTTTGTCCGCGTTTCGGACAATAGCTGGACAATTAAAATTTAACGATTCTCGTCAACGGTAGCTCCGCAACTAATTGTTTACGGATTGCTTTATTGAGTTTCTCTTTGTGTTCGTTATTTTGATTTCAGTTATAATTGTGCCGTGATAAGCGGATTGTGTTGTTTTAATTTTATTTATTTTATCGGTTATGGCTTATAAAGACGTATAAGCTTTTATGAGAACAATCTGTAGGTCTGTTTATACAGAAATTATTTTAAAATCGATTTATCGCTTTCTGTTTAATTTACACTTGCAGATTGCCATGGTCGTCACAGTATATGATTTTTTACGGGGCAGTCTGAACTCTCCTCTAGGAGGCGAGTCGACCAGTACAATACACACCGTCCTCGCCGGCGAGGCCCGTCGCAACGTTCCACCGCCGCCGTCCTTGATCCACCGTGCTCACCCGCCGTCGCAGAGCCGGTCGTCTTTTCTGACTCCGCAGTCACACTGATAATTCAGCCCTCATCAATCTGTCTACCTCCCAGTTCTTTCGCCAGCAACGCCCTAAGCCTTAGGTTAAGCATTTTATTTCGTCCCCAATGGTTGGAGACCCTTCAGGTCTCGCCAATAACTGCCCGGTTATGTAGAAACGGTCCAAAAGACCATCTACAAGCAGTCTAATAGGAAAACAAATCAGAACTCAAAAATTTGACAACTGTGCTTACTAAATATAACGCAACTGTTACGGAGGTCGGCATGCCCCAGTGCCTATATGCTGTGAAGGTCAGGGACGCCCATGTGCTTGTTTGGTCCCCGGGGTTGTCACGGCGTGCCATGTGTTCTGGTGCGCCGGTGATGTGGGGTGCTCCCAGCGCCTCTCAGGAGGTCGTGGGGTGGGGCCCCACTGAGGAGAGGTTCACCAGCAGTTGGTGGACCAAGACCTACCGGGGTTGCGATGCATGCTTAGGCGAATCCCGCGACCCCTGCCGACGGTCAATAGGAAGAACACCGTGGGTTTTTAGCCGGTAAGAGTCCAGCAGACTCCCTCGCTTACCCCGGGCGAGGGACATCCATGAGGATTTTCCAACGATAAGAAAAAAAAGTTGCGTACTCTCCGTGTAAAATATCAGTTACTTATATGATTAGACAGAACGCCGACTTCGACAAAATTGAGAGGAGGCTAGGCTGATAAGCCCTTCAAACCGCACCAGGCCAGCGTGGAGGTCTAAGGCTCTTTTCATTCCGAAGAGGCCCATGCACAGGCATATTATATTGTACAATATGATATGTTGTAGGCTGATGATGATGTTGAAAAGCATTCTTTTGACAACAATCTAAATTTCCCATGTCCCAGTATTCTCTCAACCCTCAAATGTATTGAACTGATGTCAAAACTTAACTATTGCATAAACTGAACATATTATCATACAGTTTGACATACGACGCAAGTTATGACTTAACAGTGTAATTTGTGTGCCAAGTTGGATCACTGACCAGAGGTAAGTTAGAGCTCAAGTTAACGGCGCCCTATAACTAACTTAACGGAGCCGTGACTTAAGCTCAACTTCAAGTTGGTTTGGCTTCGGTAGTGTAATTTAATAGTTGCGTTTTGGTCTAAGTTTTGGAATAAAGCGGTAGAAAAATGTTAAGACTAGCGCACGTAAGTAACAGTGGAATGTTTTGTATTTACGTAGAGATGATAAAAATAATTGTCCCAAATTGGATTTATTAAAGATCTACTCAGGTAGGTACTATATGTTTTTTGGGAATCAAACTTCATAGGGTAAACGAGAGAGAAGGCAGCGTTTAGTGCGAGATAGACGGACAGACAGACAAAGAAACAGATATGACAAAAATATGAGCATTCTGCTTTTATCATACCGCCATTGAATCTCAAAAAATTAACTCACACTAACTAACATTTCTGTGATAACCTTTTTTCAAGTTCACACCAACCCTTGCATCTCGTCATAATGCCTTCGTTCCCAACTTGGACCAACCATCAACAATACCCACTAAATTTAGTGAGGCGAGACCTATCGAAAACTGTCTGTTACAACAATACAAAGTACGTCCAGCATGCAGATTAAGCAATTACGTAGTTAGCCTCACTCGCTGCTGGCCCTGGAATTGGATTAATTGAGAGGGATGATAGTAAGTGGTGCTTAGGGGGTGAAACTGAGTGGATATCATAAGTGGATGGTTTTGATATATTTTTGGGTAACCTGTTGCAAGCGAGGGATCTAAGATTTTTGTTCCTCTTCTTCTTCTCTTCTTCTTTTCGTGTGGTTAGTGACTAACCAGGTGTCAGAGTTTACGCCGCCCATGGGCCTCTGACTTGGCTTCACAAACCATAGAGAGATATCTCTCAGGCATGCCTGTTTCCTCACGTTGTTTTCCGTCATCGTTTTTAAGTAATAATTATACAATACGCACATGAATCTGAAAAGTCAGAGGTGCGAACCTTGGGTTCGAACTCGAGACATGATTTGGCAGTCCGACGATCACACCACTAGTTTATCACTGCTGTAGGTTAGATGTAGAGATTTTCATTGGAAAGGAGAGAGGGGTGGCTCAAGTATCGACTTAATTTTTAGTGAAGTTTAGAATAAAGCAAATGACAACCCACCATCAAGAACAATAAAAACGTTTTTAAAGAACGTTTTCACAGTTGGTTCGTCCTTGGTGGAGTCTTGGATTCGATACAACGGTTGAGCAAAGTGTCATTGGGTTTGTAAACTCCCAGTAGCAATACGGCGTTTGGAACTGTGCTCGGTTTATGATGTAGGATATAAGGTAGAAACAAAGTGATCCCACGTATACCACGTATGCAATCCATTACACTCTTCTGGGCAACTTACACTGCAAATAATTTCAATAAAATTAGATGTTTTAAATTCCAACCCGCATTGAGAAGACGAGTCAGCTTGTAATTGTCCCACTGCAGGGTAAATGCCTCATCTCAAATAGAGAAGAAACGATGATCACTTCGCTTGCTTACAGTGTGTTGAGGATTCAGACTATTAGATTGGATTTAGTGCTCGACCGACGGTGTGCGCTGACGTCGATCGAGCATAGCTATCAATGAAAACACAGCTGTATAGTATAATACAACTTAGAAGTTGCATTGGCAAACTTGATCGAACAACGGCGCTCATTATCACGCCATCCAAATTTATTGCGTCAGCGTAAAGATATTTTTTTACTGTTGTACTTACTCATAAACATTTGAGGTCTTGAAGTAGCATTTAGCTGGGAAGTTATTAGTTTTACGAAGTTTGCCGATGCGACATCTTAGTTGTGTCTTACTATTCATCAGTGCTGCACTGTGGTCATACGTATGTTTCCATTGATGTAGCTACGCTCAACCGACGTCGGCGCTCATCGTCGGTCGACCACTAAATCGAGCCTCACGAGTTCAGGTTTCCTCACGATATTTTCCTTCACCGTATGTCAGTGGGACAGTACATGTGACATTGAAAAAAGTCGTATTGGAGCGTGCTAGTTTTTGAACTCACAACCTGGTGCTCACGAAGCGGGTTTATCTCCTCCAGTCCACCACGACATTATTATTCTCGTGTACCAACTTTTATTGTTAAAACAAGGCACTTGACTCGTCTCATTTCGTCGATGGCCTTCCATTATTTGTTCCAAGTTATAATTTCGTGAATATTAATTGTTGATTCAGTGTTTTGGTCGGCCGATCCTAAACAAACAACTTTTTGAAGCGAAGCTGTCTGCTGTTTTGGCCTTTTGTTTTGGATGAATATTGTGAATAGGAAATGAAAGCAAAATAGAGTGGAACTGGCGGCAATTAGTTATGTTCTGCCTAGCCTTTTCCCAACTATTTTAGGGTCAGCTTCCAGTCAAACCAAATGCGGCTGAATACCAGTATTTTACATGGAGCGACTGCCATTAGACCTCTGCAACCCAGTTACTGGGCAATGCCGATATCCTAAGGTTAGACCGGTGGTCAGACTTTCGGGCTTCTGACGACTGTCATAGGTATTCGCATGACATCCGGGACCGAATGTTTAAAGTGCTCTACGAGACATGGAGGGGTCTCGATGTGTAACAAACAGTCTTCCATCCACCGACTGATTGCGGGAAGCGCAGCTTAATCTCGCAAATCGTATGATCCGCATTAGTATCAACATTTAGAGATCTTCCTCTATCTCTGAACTTGGGCAGCAGAACCTTCTTTTGTGCCAATCCCAACATACAAAATTAACAACTAGATTGCAAATCGCGGTGATTATGACAGTATTTTCTCGGGACAGTATTGCAGAAGTGTTTATAGTCCAGCCATTTAAACTGTGTGTAAAAGGTCGATCTGCGAGGTTAAACTACGCTTGCCGCGGTCAATCCGCGGAGAGGTGACCGTTCGTTACATATCGAGACCCTTCCGTGCCTCGGAGAGCACGGTAAGCTGTCGGTCCCGGGTGTTATACGAATAGCTATGACAATCGTTACGGGTAGTCAAATACCCGAAAGTCTGACAACCAGTCAAACCTTAGGATATTGGCATTGCTCAGTAACTGGGTTGTGGAGGTCTGATGGTAGTCGCTCCGTATACGCATCTAGTTAGATTGGAAGCCGACCCCAAAATAGTTGGGAAAAAGGCAGAACTAAGTACATATCACTAGCCCCTGTTCTCCCACTGCTGAGTACAGACTATTTTACTCCTCGGACAGGTAGATCTCTTTATTACCCCCGCTTTTTCCAGTCCCGAGCCCGTCCCGTTTCTGCTTTCCATTCTTGAATATGCAGTGCACTGCATTTCTGACAGCATGAGTATTCAGCTGAGCCAAATATGCTCGTTCTTGGAGAGTTTGCCACAATAGTTTCACACATTGCTTTGGGCTATAGTTGGCTTAAGTTGTTTATCGTCCAACTAAGTTATTGTAACAATAACTTGGTTGCAATTACATTGTCTTAGCTATAAATCAATATAATTACTTTATTCAATTTATAAACTTGATTTTGACTTTAGTCAGATTCAGCTGTATCTTAGTTCAGACCATTGATCGAGACGTGTACAGTCAGAAGCAATTATCTCTGGCTATCACTGGATTTAAAAGTGCCAAATAATTTACCCAAACCACGTCAGTAAATATGTGACTATGAATAGTACGGTCACCTATTTTACGGTACATTTCACATTGTTGGCGATTTTTAAACGGTCGGTAGGCAGATATTATTTCTTTTGATTATACCTGAAATATTTCTGAGATTTTTAGTTCTGTAAGTAGGTATTGAAAAAGTTCCAGTAAAACGAACCTACAGTTTGTGCGCGAACTGAATGCAGAGTTGAGGAGTGCATGTGGGAAAGGGCTAGTGCTGTTAGACGACAAGGACGGCACTACATTTGCGGGCAAGTGAGGCGAGGAGTGCGGACGGCGGGGGGAGCTTCACCTCAGGCGCCGAATGCATTCAGTTCGCCCGCGTACTTGTACAAGTTACTATGTAAAGCGCGGGGACACAAATGAACAACAACTGCAATGGACACCAGTTATACAAAAAGAGCAATAAACATCAAAGTATAACCCATGAATGCCTTTGACCATTATCTCACGACACACGACACGACACGACACGACATTTCTATGAACCGTTTACGACGACACTAGCAATGTCGTGAGTTAACGGTTCATAAAAATATATAGCGCTCGCAGTCGTCACCTCGTTTTGTCGTATCGTGTTGTGTGTCGTGAGACGACATACTTTGTGTAGGTGCTAGAACATTTCTGTGAACTAAATTAGAAGAGGAAAAACAAGGTGTGTTGCGTCTTCTCACAACTTGTAAGTCAACAGCGATAAGTGGGAAGTGGGTTAATATGTTCCCATAGTCACCGTGCCCATAGCCTGCGGGTAATTAAGTCCCTTCGTTGACTTAATGGGAACATGTGTTTCTGTCATTTGTGGGGTTATTTACATTTGTCTCTGTTGTTGGTATACTCGTTTAGGTGCGCGAGGTGAACAAATTCAATGCGGTTTCTATAGTTATTTCGTAGAGTAGTCGCCGTTTTCTATAATCTATCTATCGGCGGTTTGCCTTACTATCATCATCTTCCTGCCCTTATCCCTAATTATTTGTGGTCGGCGCAGTATGTCTTCTTCTTCCATACATCTCTATTAGCCATCATCTCAGTAGTCACCCCCTTTCTAGCGATATCATCCATGCATATCAGCCATATCGCTTCTTTGGTCTTCCTCTACTCTTATAACCATCCACATTCATACTCAAAACTTTCCTCAAGACATGCTTCTCGTTCCTCCGCATCAGATGCCCATACCATGACAATCGATTTCCACACAACTTCTCAGTTACCGGCGCCACTTTCAGGCTTCCTGTTACTTATAGAGTTAGAAACTTGATATTATTTCTTTGGAGTTTATGTCAAATTTTTACTTCTATTAAGGCAAATCGACAAGCCTTGTGGCTTGAGTGGTGTGATGATAACCAAGCTACATTGTACTAAATTACTACATGGATTGCCTCGTTGGTCTAGTGGTGGCAAGCGCGACTGCTGATCGTGAGATCCTGGGTACGATCCCCAAGTTGGGCAAAGTGTTATTGTTTTTCCGTGTGGAATTCCTCTGTAGCAGCCCGGAGTTTGGATTTGTGCCCGGTTTATGGCAATAAGCTCGCCCCCTACTACATGGGACTTAAACATAATGGCGAAATGAGGGTGTTACTATATACCTCTGCCCTCTGCCTGCCCAATCTGATGTTATGTATTAAATCTCTTATCAAAAGCCTTAATTTCTAATTTATCGGTCAATACGCGATGGTTGCTCCATTGTAGACCACATCCCCCGCAAGAGTCCTGAGTGGTGTTATGACAATCAAGGTACATTGTTGCGGGAATTGTTAAATAATTGGCGGCACGCGCGGTAAACTAGTGGTGGACCGGGAGCTGGGACGACGCGACGGAAGTTAGAAAGAAATGTTTCTTGGTGCTAAATATTATGTGATGAGCGTTATTTATTTATTTTAGTATCTCCAACAAAAGTTATACACAAAACATTACATATTATTAATACCTAACAAAGTATTTCGTACGTGTACTCCTTCAAATACAGGAGACCACAGCATGCACAATAAAATGAACAACTAAGCTAACAAATTAAATACCCAATAATAAAATAAATTTAGACAGTGGAACAAAAACACACAACAAATTCTGTAAAATATTAAAACAGAATACCTAATAAAATACCTAAAATAAAAAAATAAAATAAAAAGAAACATTTACATTACAATAAATTTTTAAGACCTTTCTTATATTTATCGAGAGAGAGTTATATGTATACATGGATGTAGCAGTGCGTCATATGGAATCATTGCATTCACTGAATATGTAATTATTGAAACAAAGAACTTAGGCAGTTTCGGAGGATAAAGTATCACAAAACATAACATCACGCCTGTATTCCTCGAAGGATTGGGCAGAGGTGTATAGTAATACCTTCATATTGCAGTTATGTTTGAAGTCTCATGTATTAAATAGGGGGCGAGCATATTGCCACCAAATAGACACAAATTCAAACACCGGGCTGTTACTGAAGAATTCCACACGGAAAACCAGACCAACGAGGTATCATATTTTGGAAACGAATAGGTATCTATTTTATTGTTGTTTTGACCGTCCTGAATTGGGTTCTTTTGCAGAATAAGATCTAGTAGTACCTATGTACAAAACTGAACTGAATTATTAATTTCAGTATTAATTAATGATTATATTTCTAATTTTGGCTGCAAAACACAATTTAGAAGCATGACTATCCAAAAATATCACACGGATTACAGATTTAATTGTACTTTCATTTAGCCCAGCTCCCGCACTAAACCATTCCCTATCTGAAGTATGAACAAATAAGAGATTGAGCAGACGAGAACACTTGAAATAATAACTGAGAGGTGCGTTACGTCCAATATAGAAAGACCTCGATACATCCCCACATACAACAGCATAACGTATCAAGAAAACTGGTTGTATGTAACATGTGTCCAATATAATAAGACACCTGTGCTATATGTGTGTATTAAAGAGTAATATTCCAATATATATTGGTGCTGTGATTTATACAGGGATATTTACGCCATGTGCGGTTTATTCTGTAAGTGCCGAACTTTCCTAAGTGGGCTTTTTGTTAATGAGATATTTTCTTTCGGATTGTGTTCCAATGTGTTGCGTAATGGTTTTACTTAGTGTTTTTATAAGTTCTGCTGCTGATGTGAATTGTTATGGCTTTTATATAATAACACTAGCGACCCGCCCCAGCTACGCACGGGTGTAATGTAGATACTAATGTGGGGCATATAAACATTCCTCTTAAATCATTCTATCTATTAAAAAAACCGCATCAAAATCCGTTGCGTAGTTTTAAAGATTTAAGCATACGAGTACATAGGGACAGACAGACAGCGGGAGCGACTTTGTTTTATACTATGTAAAAATAAGCTAGCGACAAGCCCCGACTTTGTACGGGTACTATTAAGTTACTTGCATGAGGTTGTTTTCGTCAGTTTTCAAAATCAAAAACACGTTTATGAAATTGTACACAAACACGTCAGACCAATAAAACAGTACTTTTATATTGGTCTAAGATGTACACCTTTCCGGAGAACCAAGCTATTCAATCGTGAAAACCGGAACAAAATGAGTTCAGTAGTTACGGAGAAAACTGCGCACAAACAGACGCCACGGGGGACTTTGTTTTAATAATATGTAGTGAAGGTTCTGTTTCGCGTGAAACCTTTTGTATAACATAATAGTCCCAGGTCAGGAATAGTATTCTCAATCATTTCCTATGGGAATCCATGAAGCTTGCGAAGACTGGGGGCGTACTCCGAAAATCGAACCACGAAGTTTCAGCTGAACGGATTGCACGGTATCCAATCTTGAAAAAGTTTCAGATCCGTCGGTCAACGAGGCAGTTATATACAAAGATGAATTGATGGTTATAAACTGATGTCCTGATGTGATTAGTCTAGTCATGGCAAGGGCATCTGCTGATCGTGAGGTCTTAGGTTCGATCCCCAGGTCGGGCAAAGTGTTATTTGGTTTTTCCGTGTAGAATTCCTTAATAGCTGCCCGGAGTGTGGATTTGTGCCCGGTTGTTGGCAATAGACTCGCTCCTTATTACATGGGACTTGAACATAACGGCGAAATGAGGGTGTTAATATACACCTCTGCCCAACCCTTCGGGAAGTACAGGCGTGATGTTATGTTATGTATGTCGCAGACACACACTGTTTATAGAATTTGATAGAATTTAGTATAAACACTGGTCTTCACTGTAATAAGTGAAGACCAGTGTCTGCTTATCAGAAGGTAAAGCGCGTATTTCGTAAATAAACAACATAGACTCTCCACCACTGAGAGTACTTGTATTTGGGTTAGTCGTTAGTTACAGAAGCTAGTTCACAATATATCACAATATAACAATTTACACAAGATCAGGAAATAAAGATAAGCTGGTCAGATATAAAAGGTCAGACTCCTTCGGCTGTTCGACATGGAATGCCCCGCTCCGTCATATGACAACTGTTTTTATAACGTCGGATACGTTGATTCATCTTGACGACTACCCTCCTTTATTTTCTAAATGATTTATTCTCCAACATGTATTACATTCGTTACAGGTACACTATCTGAAATCTACAAACTGCATTATAATTCACATACCAAGGTAGTTTCGGCCTCGTTTGTTAGATAGCAAATAGTATCCAAACTAGACAAAAGCTAGTCCTATTTGTAGCCGGACACACAACATGCTGTTTGCGTAGCCTGAATAAATTAGGGAGGATAGTTTGACCGGATATCCGGTCTAAACTTGGACCGGAAGTCCGGTAAACATACCCACTGCATATGACATTCATGTTGCTGGGAAGAATCTATGATTTGCGAATTGCGATGTGTACACTTTCAATGGAGTTGTGGACTGTGTTATCTTGGCTGGATAGAAATACAAGTAAGAAAGTTTATTAAAGGTACCTAGTTACTATAGTTATAGATTAAGCAGTGATAGCCTAGTGGTGTGACCGTCGGACTGTACCGTCATAGGTCTCGAGTTCGAACCCAAGGCACGCACCTCTGACTTTTCGGATTCATGCGCGTATTGTATAATTATCATTTGCTTAAAAACGATGAAGGAAAACATCGTGAGGAAACCGGCATGCCTGAGAGATATTTTTTGGCGGCATGTGAAACCAAGTCAGAGGCCCATGGGCGGCATAAACTCTGACACCAGATTAGTCACTAACCACACGAAAATAATAATACTATAGATAATGTTTTCTTCTTTCTTTCTTTGTCGGGTTAAGCTCGGGTTTTTCATCTAAAGGATGATTTCCACCAAACGGCTCGCATCGCATCGGATCGGAAAGGATACGAACGGATGCGGCGACAGCCGATCGCGTCCAGCAGGATGTCGACGCATACGGTCCGTACCTTCGCTTGTGAACGCAACCATTCTGCGCTTAGTCAAATAGTTTCATTCCTACCATGTTGACGTGTTCTAACCCGATCGTATATGACGACAGGCGAACGAAGCCGATCGCGAGTCGCAGCATTATTTCGGCTACGATTGCGTTTGCGCGATTCGGTAATATAGACTTTAAATACTGTGTGCACGATTGAATATCGTTTAAAGATTGTAAAATCCGTTCCGATCCGATCCGATGCGAGCCGTTTAGTGGAAATTGTTCTTAAGACATACATTATGTGCCTCGGCAATCTTCGTGTTTCCGAATTTTTACGAATTTTGCGACAAATGTGATCTATTCGGAATTAATACAAACATAGTTCGTACAAATTCGGAAAAACGAAGATTATCGACGCGCTAAACTCACGTAAGTAGGTACTGTACTTACATACTGAGGTACGTATTTCTGTGTGCTTTTCGAAAAACACGTATCACTAAAGCTACGGCTTAAAATATAATCAAAATAGTATTAGATAAACTACCAATCACAAAACACTACAAGTATACCACTAACCTACTTCCCCCAATTGAGTTTCCGAACTCACTCGATATCTCATCTTAAGAAACGAGTGCGAAAGGTGGTAAGCTCACGAACGCAACATCACGAACTCTTAAGAGCTAAAGTTAGAAAAACTAATTTGTTATAAAAAAAAAACTTCCCCATTCCCCGGCATTCTAATCAACCGTCAAATATTCGAACAAAAAAAAAACTTTTTTTAATAACATCTCCGTTTTTCGCAACAAGAATTCAAATTGAAATGTCATCGCGTCCCGTCAGAGATGGCTACGTGGCATATTGCAGGGGCCCGCAAAGAACCAACTTATGATTACACCTGGATTAAACGAATATAGATCTTATTTCTCCGCAATAAAGTTGTGGTTGATAGTAAGTTATAGTTGAGGGTTTCTTTACTCCTATTAGTGCAGCGGGCCATGCAGCGAATAATCGGTTTTTAATGAAAAGATTAGTGCTCTGAACTGCTATTGTCGTAGAACAATCAATGGGATCTCGGACACTTCGGGAATTTTCCAATTTGGCGCTCTCTGTGCGACACGGTTTTATTTCGTAATGTTAGGTGATTTATATCGCGATTGTCTGTTTGCGTTTTGTTTGAGTAACTTTGTGATTAAAGGTGGCTTTTGAGTAAGGGGGACAAGAATGGGATCGGCGATGATTTATTGTGTATTTTAGAAAGAATTAGTAGGTTGCTGTGAATAAAATAAAGAATTAATGGACAAATAATAGTTTAAAAAATATTTCTCCAAACATTCTCATACACTTGGGTTTATAAACTAAAAGTAAATTAAGTATGGAGGAGAAGTATTTTAACTATTAAAAATAGCAAAACAGAAAGGAGACCTCATTTTTAACTGACTTCCAAAAAAAGAGGAGGTTCTCAATTCGACTGTTTTTTTTATCTTTGTTCCGCGATATCTTTGCTAATTGTGAACCGATTTTAATGATTCTTTTTTGTTTGAAAAAGTATTCTTTCCAAGTGGTCCCATTTAAATTTGATGAAGATCTGATGAAGAACTTCGGAGATAGACAATTTGAAGTCGGTTTTATTTTTGTTAAAAAGTGATTATATTTTTTAAAGTAAGAAATATTGCGTCAGCCTTGCCTATTCCGAACTTGGCTTAACACACTACCGTCTATACAAATTTGTTTTTTTTTTTTCAAAAACCAGATTCAGATAACAGCTAAACTTTTTGCAATACACTTCACTCCCATTACAAAAAACGCCATTTACAACAAAAACGTTCGTTCAATCTCTGTTTATCTTTGAAAACAGCCTCATTTCCTAATGCATTGAGACAAAAGTACGTCAATCGCGACTGAAACAATGGCGTATCAAACAAATCGTGGACTACGACGAATGGCTGCCGATTTTCTTAATTAAAAACGTCTCACTATTGGGACAATGGTAGGGGAAAGTGATGAGTGGAGGTCCTTATAATTCACAATTGGGGATTTAGTCTTGACGATTTTTAGGATCGAAGTTCCATGAGTTATATAAACGACGATTAAAAAAAAACATGTAATTTTTACCTACACATTGCCTAATTTGAGTCTTAAACTTTTATTTATTTCCGACATAACATAATATCACGCCTTATATTCTCCGAAGGGTTCGGCAGAGCTGTTTTAAGTACACCCTCGTTTCGCCAGTTATGTTTAACTCCCATGTAATAGGGGGCGAGCCTATTGCCACTAACCGAGCCCCAATCCAGACTCCAGGCTGCTACTGAGAAATTACTAATGGAAAATCCAATAACACTGCCCGGCCTGGGGATCGAAAACAGGACCTCAGCACCTCAGCAGTCGCGCTTGCGACCACTAGACCAACAAGGCAGTGTATATCTTACCGAACCTAAGTTCCGCAGTTCCATTTAAAGGCACCGGTCATGAACGCGCTCGTAATTTACCATTACAGTCACACCTAGGTACTTAGTTTCCAGCCAAACTGCCGTGTAACTTGCATATTCTAAAGAAATATCTAGATTTCCAATATAGTCACGTAACTAGGGTTGCCAGGTGTCCGGCGTTTCAGTCGTGTCCGGCCTAATATATACAAGACCGGTCTGTCCGGCTTTTGTTAGGCTTTTGGTCAACCCCGCCCCGCCAAAAGATGCCGAACGAAAGAGAGCGACTAACTCACGTGGACACTTATGACTCGCGATTTCGCAGGAGTCGCAGGCGGGGCGGGGCTCGGCGGCTCAGACGATAAATACACAAATTAAAGTATCAAAAAAAAAACCTGTCTGTCAGGCTTTCCGGGCAAAATGTCCGGCTAAATATGAATCTGTGTCTGGCCTCTCTATTTCTGGGCCTGGCAACCTGTAGGGTTGAAAGGCCTATTCTCACGATGCCTTCAAAAAACGTATTGGAGATTGGCTTCTTCTTATTCTCGTGTCGACTGGAGCTACAGGAGAATAACTAATGCCGTGGTGAAAAGACAAGCTAGTTAGTTAGCGAGGTTGGTGGCGGAGCTGACTGCCCAGGTTGCGTCAGACTTACTTGAGTATCTTCACTCGTAAAGGCTCTTTTAATGGATCCTTAAGAAGAATCGCGGGCTGCAAAATATTACAAGAATAGGTTTTTAAGCGATCTATTTCCGTCCCACCCCTCCCGCAAACCTTCCCAATTGAGCGCGAAAGAGACAGCTGCATGTCGGACTGATTTCTCGTGTGCAATATTAGCGAAATCGTACGTTTGTATTTTCCCCGTTTTCTTCTTCAAATCTGGACCGATTTTAATATTTTTTCTGTAATAATTTAATAAAGACTTTGGTTATGTCTGTATGTTTTTTTTTTATTTTTTATATTCGTCAAATTCGTTTGCCAGATGTCTGAAAACGGTGGTAAAATTGGTTGATTTTTGTAAAGTTTAAACGTTTCTAGTTCTTTTAATAATAAATTTATTGACAAAAACAAGACATAGCGACATAGTGGTGGTAGATATATATCATATGGTAAAAAATATTTGCTCTAGTGACATTATCCAAGGAGGAACCTGAGGAATATGTTTGTATGGACTAAATGCCGACCGCATTTCCTCTTAAAACGTCTTATGTAATAGGGGACGAACTTTTCCCATATACCATCTTACAGTTGCACACCGTCCTAATAAAATTCGGGCTCCATTTTAGCGGTAGTAATAAACAACCAATCGGATCGCAGTCGTATCGTGATCACAAAGGAGCTTTGTGTATTTTTTAATTAAAAATTGTCAGGATTTTATTGTTATCCAGTGTTCTGACTGTCTCAATCCTCGAGAGGTGCATTAGTAACAATAAACTAATTTATACAAACATTATTTTCAACGTTTATACTCTAAAGTCTGTGTTAATCAAAGTTTTGCATGTTTTAAGCAATTATATTGTGGTGAATGTGTTATGTGGTGTAACTTTGCTGTTATACAGGGTGTAAACAAAATCATGTAATTCCTTCAAACCTCATGATGTACTGCTGACATAGATTAACCCTGCAAGGGAAACTTTTGGATACAATAAAAAAATTACAATTAGGTAGTAAACATTTATTTTCTTAACGTGAGGCATTTTAGCGTCCCGAGTGAATTGCGCGGTATCGCTCGCCGCGCGGGCATTTAACCCGCGGCGCTAAAATGCCTCACGTTAAGAACACAAATGTTTACTACTTGTAATTTTTTTTATTGATTCCAAAATCACCCCGTGCTGGGGAATCTATGTCAGCGGTATATCACGAGGTTTGAAGGAATTAGATGATTTCGTTTACATCCTGTATTTAGGGATGGTGGATAAGGGCATCATGACATCAATTCGCAAAAAGCGGGATGGTTTATTGGATGCGCATTAAATACGATCGAGTGCTTTTAGCTGCGTAAGCATGTTTAAGCATGCTGATTAATTAATGCAATTGTTTCGATGCCCATTAGCTGGTAAGTAAATAAACCTTTGATCAAAAAACATTAATTTTGCTCTAAGGGATGATTTCCACCAAACGACTCGCATTGCATCGGATCGGAAAGGATACGAACGGATGTGGCGACAACCGATCGCGTCCGGCAGGATGTCGACGTATACGATCGGCTCCGTACCGTCGCACTGTGTACACGATTTAATATCGTTTAAAGATTGTAAAATCTATATGATGGAATCAGGCGTTACTTTGCGGAAATCCATGATCTATAAATATACAATAAAATATTTAGTGTTAATTCCGCGAAAAAACAGTTGATCAAGCCTGAATGCAGTATGCAGCACCGCCCTCCCGCCCGCAAATATATGCAAATGCAGAAGGTGCGATTAATAACATGCAACACACAAGCAAAACAAACCGATACGACACGTATTTCGCCCCTCCACGGGGCATCCTCAGGTGATGTTGACTCGTCGACCGGTTGGTACGCGAATGGCACGACTGCGTAGCGCGCGCCGCTTGTCCAAGCGGTCGACGAGTCAACATCACCTGAGGATGCCCCGTGGAGGGGCGAAATACGTGTCGTATCGGTTTGTTTTGCTTGTGTGTTGCATGTTATTAATCGCACCTTCTGCATTTGCATATATTTGCGGGCGGGAGGGCGGTGCTGCATACTGCATTCAGGCTTGATCAACTATTTTTTCGCGGAATTAACACTAAATATTTTATTGTATATTTATAGATTGTAAAATCTGTTCCGATCCGATGTGATGCGAGCCGTTTGGTGGAAATCATCCTTAAGAATCCTCAAACATACACATTTTTAGAAAACCTTAACACTTATTCTTCTATCGTTTAGAAATGTGTATTATTAAACGGTTCGTAAGTAAAATTAATGTTTCATGATCAACGGTCTGTTTACCTTTTATACATAATTTAAATGGCCCGACTGTAAAATATACCTATCCTATCATTTCCACGTGACAATGTCAACCATGGACGTTATTGTCCCATCAGCCCATAAAGGTCCACTGCTAAATTGAAGCCCCAATAGTCTTAAAATATTCTTATTCTACATAACATAACATCACGCTTTGTAGTCCCCAAAGGGTTCGGCAGAGGTGTTTTTAGTACCTACACCCTCGTTTCGCCAGTTATGTTTAAGTCCCATGTAATAGGGGGCGAGCTTATTGCCATTAACCGGGCACAAATCCAGACCCCGGGCTGCTACTGAGAAATTCCTAATGGAAAAACTCAATAACACTATCCCCGACCTGGGGATCGAACCCAGGACCCCATGCTCAGCAGTCGCGCTTGCAACCACTAGACTAACAAGGCAGTCATATTATACAGGTATTCTTATTCTACTCATAAGTCTTCCTCTTAGCCTTTTCCCAATTATCCTGGGGTTAGCTTCCAGTCTAACCAGATGCGGCTGAATACCAGTATTTTACACGGAGCGACTGCCATCAGACCTCCGCAACCCAGTAACTGGGCAATGCCGATATCCTAAGGTTAAACCGTTTGTCAGACTTTCGGGCTTCTGACTACCCGTAACGACTGTCATAGGTATTCGTATGACACCCGGGACCGACGGCTTAACGTGCTCTCCGAGGCACGGAGGGGTCTCGATGTGTAACAAATGGTCACCCATCGACGACTGATCTTATTCTACTCATAAGTAAACACTTATTAATTTCCACTTCACTTAACGCAATATTTAGTAAGTACCTATTTTTGACATGCCCCCCAGATGTCACTTGCAGCGGTGATACTTATAATTTTAGAATTCAGTACAGCCGTGCACAAAAGTCCGAAGTTTCATCCTCGAATATCCCATTAGCCTTTTGAAAAAACTTCGTCGAAACTTGACAAAAATGTGACAAAAACAAAACTCCTTGGGTACATCCTTTAATCACATCGAGGGACAAACAAACAGAACAGAATAACTTTCATATTATGCTGTTACACAATAAATCCTTCGCGGACAAGTGGCGAAATTCTGAAGTCGAGATCAGTAGAGGCGTTAGGCTGTTTTGGGTGTAGAGGAGAAGCGATAGCGGGTAGGGTGGTCAGGTTTTCTGATAACTGTTGCTTCGGTGTTATGACTGACTTTACTGTGGACAGACAGAACAGCAGCATGAGTGGGTTGTAAGCGTATGAGGAAAAAGTTGTCCCACAGGTAAAACGAATGTTTAAAAAATCTTTATTGCTCCGTTGTGTAGTGGCTCCATATTGTTCTGCCTAGCCTTTTCCCAACTATGTTGGGGTCAGCTTCCATAAAACAAGATGCGGTTGAATACCAGTATTTTACACGGAGCGACTGCCATCAGACTTACGCAACCCAGTTACTGGGAATGCCGATATCCTAAGGTTAAACCAGTTGTCAGACTTTCGGGCTTCTTTCTGACTTCCCGTAACGACTGTCATAGGTGTTCGTATGATACCTGGGATCGACCGTTTAACGTGCTTTCCTGATAGTGGCTACATATTGTTCCACCAAATTATTCTCAAAACCATTAAAAAGAGCTTTTTAACTTTTTATCAGGTCAATCTAAAATTAGTGTGATCTGATACATTGTCAAAATTAACATCAACAAAAGTGTAGAACAAGTTGGTTACTCTTGTAAAACAATTTTGAAATTAAAAAGTGCATTAAAGTACTAATAAATTAAATATAAATATCTACTGCCTCGTTGATCTAATGGTGGCAAGCGCGACTGCTGATCGTGAGGTCCTGGGTTCGATCCCCAGGTCGGGCAAAGTGTCAAAGTCAAAGTCAAAGTATTTATTTCAATTAGGCACATAAAAGGCACTTTTGAACGTTAAAATTACAAAGAAAATAGAATTGATTCTAGTTGCCCCTTCCAAAAGGTAGTTTCGTATGGAGAAGAATGGGCAAGAAACTCCACCGTTACTCTTTTAAAATGTCTTACAATATTTTGTATAGGTACATTAATTATACAGTTATATGTGACAACGATTGGTGTTATTTGTGTTATTATATTTATTATATTATTGGTGTTATTAATGTTATTGGAATTCCTCAGTAGCAGCCCGGAGTTTGGATTTGTATCCGGTTGATGGTCAAAGGCTCGCCCCTTATTACATGGGATTTAAACATTACGGCTAAATGAAGGTGTTACTATACACCCCTGCCTAACCCTTCGGCAAATACAGGCGTGATGTTATGTTTTTGAAATATCAACATTTCATCTTTGTGTTTCAACTTAATTTTGCATTAGTTTAGCGTAGTTGTACCTTAAGGCCTAAAAGACCACTGATCGCCAGAGGACCAAACAAGTCCACTTCTCCCCCGCGCCCTCTCATCACCTGTCCGCCGGCGTTAAACTTTTAATCCGGCGTCGACGGGCCATTGTTCGGCGGGCGCGGCTGATTACCGCCAGACGGCCTCCGCCCACTTCGCGCGTTGTTGCTACCTACTCTTTTTGGATACTGATTTTGATGTTGGTTTTTGGGTGAATTTGAGGTGTTAACAATGTTGTCAGCCTTTCAGATTTTGTGTAGGCCTGGAACGATAGCGATGTATTCTAAAGATGTTTGGTTATTAGTAAGAGGCTAAATAAATATTGTCTATACTTATGCAAGAATTAACACTGATTAGTTACAGGGTGATTGCCTCGTTGGTCTAGTGGTGGCAAGCATGACTGCTGATCGTGAGGTCCTGGGTTCGATCCCCAAGTCGGGCAAAGTGTTATTGGATTTTTCCGTGTGGAATTCCTCAGTAGCAGCCCGGAGTCTGGATTTGTGCCCGGTTAATGGCAATAGGCTCGCCCCCTATTACATGGGACTTAATATAACTGGCGAAACGAGGGTGTACTAAAAACACCTCTGCCGAACCTTTCGGGGAATGCAAGGCGTGATGTTATATTATGTTATGTAGTTATAGGGTATTGCAGTGATAGCCTAGTGGTGTGACCGTCGGACTGCCAAGTCCATAGGTCTCTAGTCAGAACCCAAGCCACGCACGTCTGGAATTTCTGATTCATGTGCGTATTGTATAATTATCACTTACTTACTTAAAAAACGGTGAAGGAAAACATCGTGAGAAAACCGACATGCCTGAGAGATATTTCTCGACGGCATGTGAAGCCAAGTCAGAGGCCCATGGGCGGCGTAAACTCTGACACCAGGTTAGTCACTAACCACACGAAAAAGAAAAGAAAGGGTATTGCAAATTCAGATTTTTCCAGCAAGTAACGAGGCCGCATGGTGGTCACTTATAAGGGAGGGGTCGTGGCTAATTAACAACTGCTCGAATCATACGATTCGCGAAGTTAAGCTGCGCTTGTCGCAGTCAGTCTATGGATGAGGGACCGTTCGTTACACACTGAGACCTCTCCGGAGAGCACATTAAACAATCGGTCCCAGTTGTCATACGAATACCTACGACAGTAGTTACGGGAAGTCAGAAGCCCGAAAGACTGACAACCTGTTTAAGCTTAGGATATCGGCATTGTCTTGTAACTTGCTTGGGTTGCAGAGGTCTGACGGCAGTCATTCCGTGTAAAATACTGGTATTCAGCCGCATCTGGTTAGACTGGAAGCTGACTCCAACATAGTTGAGAAACGGTTAGGCAGAACGATGGTGGTAACTTAAAGTGAACCCATCAATATCATCAATGGCCTTTTTAGGTACCTACCCATGTCAGACCATGTCCCACTTGCTGAAGTGTCCGAAATGTCCGTCCACGTGAACCTTTGATGGTCTAAAGAGAGCCACCGAAGCTGCAATTAATGTGGCCACCTACTGGGCGGAAGCATTATAATTCATATACAAGGTTAGTCGGAAAGGGGGTACTAAGCCGAAAGGGTGTTAAAGTATCCATAATAAGGGAAAACTTTTGTTCTACAACTTTCCCCAAAACTCGATAGTTTAAGAGAAATAGCTTTTTAAAGATTTCGTAAAAAATATGCTAAAATCTATTTATCTATAGCTATGATCAGCTGTGTTTACCATTTAGGTCATATTTAGGGTCACGGATTAGCAGCTTCATTTTCTTAATTCATAACTAAAGCAGGTATGTTTTTTTTTGAAAACACTAAATTAAAAATATTTTTGCATGCAAATAAAAATTATCGAATTTTGAAATTTTAACACTTGCTTTAAAATAGTCATCAGTGATACTTTATGTGGCCCGCGAATTAATCCCCCTTTCCGACTAATCTTGTACAATGAAGTACCGTCGATACAAAAAAAAGATGAAGTATCTACCTATACCGTAAATTGTGTAGGTACCTGTATCGGGTAGCTAAGGAAGTATTACAAGATAAGTACCAAGAAAAAATACTGTATATTTTTCTTCTGAGTTCAGTTCGTCATAAATAAATACCCGCTACTTTACCGTTAACGTTATATTAATGTAGCAGCAAAACACGAAGTTATCGGTTAGTCTAGAACCGTTTTGTAGGAAAAGTTAGAGACTATAACTTGTTTCATAGAATCGAGTGTTTGTGGTAATAATGTGGGTAATAGGCGATAGAAACGGTTTTAAGAGTGGATAATAACCTCATTAATAACTGCCTCGTCGGTCTAGTGGTGGCAAATGCGACTGCTGATCGTGAGGTCCTGGTTTCGATCCCCAGGTCGGGCAAAGTGTTATTGGGTTTTCCCTCAGTAGCAGCCCGGAGTTTCGATTTCTGCTCGTTGGGTGGCAATAGGCTCGCCTTCTATTGCATGGGACTTAAACATAATGGCGAAATGAGGGTATACACCTCTGCGTAACCCGTCGGCGTGATGTTATGTTGTGTAATACATCATTCTATTAAAACTCAAATAGAGTCTTACTACGTATGTTTAGACACTTGTTGAAACTGTGTCAGTATCTATCTTATCAAAAAATCGGGTTTAACAGCTGTTTTAGAGTTGCTATATACACAGTCGGGTCACACATTCGGATCGGCAATTTCTATTATACAAGACTAAACAAGGCTTAAACACCTTTTTTTATCTATGGAGTTTGACGTTAGACATGATTTTAGCTAATTAAAATGTTTGTAGTACGATCCAGACTGTCGACTGTCCCGGTTTTCATCTACTTCAATGAAAGTAGGTTTTAACAGAATGATGTTTTTCTTTATTTTTAATTTAAAAAAAATGTTGCCCCACACTAGGATTTCTCCTGTATCGTGGGTGCGTTTACAAACACAAATCTTCACACGCACAAACATCCCGACCCGGTACAACTATCTGTACGCCATACAAATATTTGTTCCGTGCGGGAATCGAACCCACAACCCGTAGCGCAGAAGCCGATGGCTCAGCCACTGCACCAAATGTGTCGTCAAAAATTACCGATGTGCCAACAGCAAGTTAATGCACACGACAAGATGCAGAAAAATAGGGAGCACTAAGAAATTTTATCTTCAATTGACTTTAAGGCAACATCACGCCTGTATTCCCCTACGGGTTGGGCAGAGGTGTATAGTAACACCCTCATTTCGCCGTTATGTTTAAGTCCCATGTAATAGGAAGCGAGCCTATTGCCTTTAACCGGGCACAAATGCAGACTCCGGGCTTCTACTGAGGAATTCCACACCGAAAAACCTAATAACACTTTACCCGACCTGGGGATCGAACCCAGGACCCCATACTCAGCAGTCGCGCTTGCGACCACTAGACTATCAAGGCAGTCAACTTTTGACTTTAATATAAAAATAAATTAAAAAGATCACACATTAATCTACGCTAGCAAACGTGGAAGTACCGGAAGTATCCGTACCGAACAGGTATACCTTTCATAATCTTAGGTATAGGTATAGGTACATCTTAGGTAAAAGATACGAGGTACATTTAATCACGGCGAAACTTTCCCTATAAGGCGAGACTGCGCGGAGTTTGATGAAAAACTTCTGATACAAGATAGTTACGTATGTGGGTAGATGTGTATTTGGCTTGTGAGCGAATAGTTTTTGAATATTGATAGGTGGATCGTTTTGGAATTGGTGAGAAAAGTTTAACAAACTATGATATTGCATTTTCGATAAATTGTTTGCGCTGTTTTAGACGGTCGGTCAGAATTGCTCATGATTTTTAATCTTTTTGCTAATAAATCATTGAAGAAACAATTCATACATTAACTAGCGACCCGTCCCGGCTTTGCACGGGTGCAATGTAGATACCTACTAATGTGGGGTATACAAGGTTAGTCGGAAAGGCGGTACTAAGCCGAAAGCGTGTTAAAGTACCCATAATAAGGGATAACTTTTGTTCTACAACTTTCCACAAAAGTCGATAGTTTAAGAGAAATAGCTTTTGAAAGATTTCGTAAAAAATATGGTAAAATCTATCTCACCATAGCTATGATCAGCTGTTTTTACAATTTAGGTCATATTTGGGGTCATGGATTAGAAAATTAATCTTCTGAATTCACAACTAAAGCAGGTATGTTTTTTTTTTTACAAAACAAAAATAAAAATCTTTTTACATGCAAATAAAAATTATCGAATTTTGAAATTTTAACACTTGCTTTAAAATAGTCATCAGTGATACTTTAAGTGGCCCGCGGCTTAGTACCCCCTTTCCGACTAACCTTGTATAACCCTTCCTCTTGAATCACTCTATCTTTTACTGAAAACTGCATTAAAATCCGTTGCGTAATTTAAAAGATTTAAAGTACAGACAGCGGGAGCGACTTTGTTTTATACTATGTAAAGAAGAAGATAAGTATGAGTCATAATTTGATAGAGACAAAATATAATTATATTACCTATATCGTTCGCGTTTGACTGCAGAAAAACAAAATAAAGTGGTCTACCAATTTAACCAAGGTTTGATGCCCGTGGTTTATTATTAACCTTTTGTATTGATTTATTCCTCTAATTGACCGAATACCAGTGGCGTGCATTGATTTTCGGACTAGGTAGGCAGGCACTAGCGATGTCGCCTTTCAATTGTACGCTCAAGCCCATTTCAATACGGTTCTGACCAAAACAAATCATAGCCATACACGCTTCTTTTATTTCTAGTAATAGTTAAAGATGGAGTAGTTAATTAAATCTTATGAGGTAGGCACTGATTAATTGCTTATATGCAAGCACGCCATTGGCGAATACGCATAACTTTATACATTCGATTTTTAAACCTACACGTTTTTTTAACCTTTTAAAGCGCGTGGCTAAATATCAATTGCCGTGCCCCTAGCGCGCGACTACGAATCGATAAAATAATACCTACAATAAATATATTAAGCTTTTTCAATACTTAGAGCTATGAAACAATTTTAAGTAATTGTTGTAAATCATATCTCTATTGAATAATCGTTTTAGTTGTACCACGCGGTTCATAGGACAAAAATAGAACAAAAAAACCATGCATGTTCACTGTCATGGCATGGGCACTGAACTAGTTGTCGCAGAAATGCGACTCAAGCGGTTAAAAGGTTAAACCAAATATACCGGATACTAGCAAACGTGACTCCAAACACCGGCCATGTTTCTGAATATTGCTTCGCTTGTCGCTTGAAATGCTGACACGGATTGGACGCGTACTACTTAAGAAAAATAAAACAAAAATCTATAACAATAAATACTACACAAAATACAAGTTATAAACGTCAAGCGTTGCTCAATTAGCTACTATCAACTTTAAAATGACATGCTCTATAAGCGTTTAAATTTCTTTAATTAAGAGCTGGGATTTATTCAAACCGTTAAATCTGTGAGACGGGAAACAAAACGTGATTGCTTGCCGACTTATAATTTAATGCAATTTCCTCTTTTATTGCATGGTGTAAAGGGAAGCGGGGAGCGGGCGTGGGTTTGAAAGGGTGTGTGGTACAAAGGTAGACAGGGAAATAGTTATGTTCTTAGACATGAGAAATGACCGTGTCTTTGATGTCTCTCTGATAGTGTCAGAGATCCTGCGTGGTTACAGTTATGTTAATCATGAACAACCTTCGCTGGTTCAACGGATAAATGCAAACGCAGGTTACCTTAAACTATTCTCTGAATGATTTTGAAATTGCAATATGAAATGGGTTGAGTACCCAGTATATGAACGAACGTCCATAAAAGTATAAAGTTGTTAATAATTAACACTGCCTTGTTGGTCCAGTGGTCGCAAGCGTGACTGCTGAACATGGGGTCTTGGGTTCGATCCCCAGGTCGGGTGAAGTGTTATTGGGTTTTTCCATTAGGAATTTCTCAGTAGCAGCCTGAAGTCTGGATTTGTGCCCGGTTAATGGCAATAGGCTCGCCCCCTATTACGTGGGACTTAAACATAACTGGCGAAACGAAGGTTTACTAAAACACCTATGCCGAACCCTTCGGGGAATCTAAGGCGTGATGTTATGTCATGTAATTAACATCGTAAATTAAATGGATATTCAACTAAAGTTAATTCACTGCGGCTAGCTCTGAACTTTCACTTTCTCCCAGCAGCCCGCTCCCGCTACCTCTTTTATTTTACACCAAACGTAAAGAAGGGTGCAGAATCCTCTTATTGCAGCTCGGTGGGCCGGACCGGGTCCCGCCGGGCCCTCGGTTCGTTAACGCTAATGCCCAAAGCTGACGGATGCAGTTTCGGCCCGACACGGCGATCATTTCATGCTGAATTATTGGATATTTTTTGCAATAATTTCCTTTTTGGATATAGGTATGAAGGTTTGTGTGTGTGTTTGGAATCTCTTTCTGGTCCTTTGATACTTTTACTCCAGTCCTACATAAACTAAAAGTATACATAAATACATAAACTCACGCCTTTTCCCCATGGGGGTAGGCAGAAACTATAGAACGCCACATGCTACGATCCTTACATACTCCTTTCGCTTCATCCACATTCATATATCTTGTCATACAGGCACGCCGGTTGAGAGTACTACACACGTGTCCTTTGTGAAGAACATCACCAATAACATCAATGTAATTCCTTCTAGGCAGTCCTCTACTAAGAGTATAGTATAAAGTATTTATACTCGAATAGTACTTATCTTTCAGAAAAATTTAAACGGGGATTCGGTAAAGAAATTAATAGGTACAGTACGGCATTCTGATTGTATCCAATAAATGCTGATAGGGACGCTCCCTTTATCACATGGGCGTATATACGCTCATCGGTAAAGTAAGGGTGTGTGGCATTTGCCTAAATCGATTCCCTCTACATTGGTTCAGCAATTGGAAACAATAAACATTGATATTCCCGTCTGCTTCTTTTCGTGTGGTTAGTGACTAACCTGGTGTCACAGTTTATACCGCCCATGGGCCTCTGATTTGGCTTCATATGCCGTCAAGAAATATCTCTCAGGTATTCCGGTTTCCTCACGATGTTTTCCTTCACCTTTTTAAGCAAGTAATAATTATACAATACGCACATGAATCCGAAGAGTCAGAGGTGCGTGCCGTGGTTTCAAACTCGAGACCTATGACTTGGCCGTCCGACTGTCACACCACTAGGCTATCACAGCTACAATATTCCTGTAAATCTGCAATGCAAAAATAGATGGCAAGACACTAAGAAAAATTTGATATTATACATTTTATTTAGACCAAGAGCTCATCTATACCTACTAATATTATAAAGCTGAAGAGTTTGTTTGTTTGAACGCGCAAATCTCAGGAACTACTGGTTGGAATTGAAAAATTGTTTATGTGTTGGATAGTCCATTTATCGAGAAAGGTTATAGGCTATACAACATTACGCTACGACCAATAGGAACGGAGCATAAATGAAAAATGTTGCAAAAACGGGAAAAATGTCCACCTGTGCGAAACCGGAACGGGCCGCTAGTCTTATATAAAATCGACAAGAAACTATATTTTACACAAAATACAACAAATACATATCCTATTCTTTCCCAAAAATCTCTAACCTATTCGACTCCTAACCCTAACAAATATAATTCAAGAGCTGCACTCATAAATAAACTTAATCCTTCATACTTCACCCCAGCTATGAATATTAAACGTTATAATGGCGTTGATTATTGTCTCAAACATTTAAAACGAAGGAAATTGGCCGACGTGACCTCACTGCTGATGCCCCAACTCTTATTAAGGAAGTTGAATGGGATTTTTCACCCTGTGTCCGTGGTGAATGTTAATTGACAAGTTGCCTTGTTGGTAGGATGGTGTAACTGTCGCCTGAATTACAACCATTTGTTTCTGTGATGCTGTACTGTCCATAATTTTATCTGAAATGTTAACGATAATACGTAAATAAACGTCTAAGATACTTTTATCAGACTGCAACACAGAATGTGTGTTCCTTAACTGAACAATTTCTCATTGTGTTGGGTAACTATGATTAAGTTTTGCCAGTCGGTTGCTAGGTTCCGCGTTGCTAAAAAATCTGGTCCTTTGCTCAGCAAGTGAAGTAGTATTGGATAAATCCGTAATAACATAACATTCATAATTAGCCCATTACTGTCCCACTGCTGGGCACGGGCCTTTTCTCTGAATGAGAAGGGCTTAAGCCTTAGTCCACCACGCTGGCCTGGTGCGGGTTGGCAGACTACACACACCATCAAGAACTTTATGGAGCCCTCTCAGGTGTGCAGGTTTCCTCACGACGTTTTTCCTTCACCGTCAACGCAAGTGATAATCAAATTCTGATCCGCACATGAATTCGAAATCAGAGGTACGGGCCGGGATCGAACTCAGACCTTCCTGTATGGAAGGCAAGCGTTCAACAGGTAGGCTATCACTGCCCGTAAATCCATAATACCAAGGGTTTTAAACTTTCATAATGCAAAAGCTGCTACTAAACTCCTATTAGAACTTTTTAGTCATGAAAGGAAAGAAAACAATCAGTTTTCCTGTTCTAGCCGCGGAACCACTTAAAAAGAAAAAACAAAAACATCATTAGCGCATTTATTTCGAGCATCGAGATTGAGCGTGTATAAAAATATTCTCACAATCAATATTTACCACCCGTTCACACAGTGGATCCGTTTTACGGTACCTTTTTTTACCGATACTGGATGTGTCCTTCAAATCTGGACAGTTGGATGATTGAATCGATCAGTTAAACAAATAGCAACTGCGTCGCATCTGGCAGACAGGATACGATAAAAATAACGGACCTAGTTTTTTTTACTGGATTCGGAATACTGTCGTGTATGTGAACTCGCTCATTCAACTACAGGCGCCGTGACCAAAATAAAAACAGATCCCCTAAAACGGATCCTGTAAACAGTTTCTGTGTGAACTAGTTGTTATGTACCCAAGCCCATTTTATTTTTCACTCTCCGAAATAGTTAAACAAATCGTTAGGCCAGCAAACACCGAGTGCAAACATTTAACATCTTTAGCAGGGACTTAGTGAAATAATCTTAAGTTAAAGATACTTAGCCCTGACTCCTCTGTCAGTTAAGGGCACAGATTTGTGTACCCCTCCGAGGGGACATTGTTTTGTGAAGGGGAAGCTGACAATCTGCTCACGTTATGACTAAAATCAAAATAGCAATGACTTGAATCCGTTTAGGGTACGTAAATAAGAGTGTTGAGTTTTCTACGTTGTTTGAAGATGATGGGATGTGGTTTATGGATTAAAAAATAAAACTATTCACCCTCATAATTCATCTTTCTCGTAGATTCACTTCTTAAGTTATATATGCCATTGCGTACGGTGAACAACTTCGCTTTCTGACCCACCCGGAGCGTTGACCCGAAGTAAATTTACATCGGATTTGCTTCGGATGGGTCAGAAAACTTTCTTTGTAGGTAGGTACATAAAAATAAAACGTTAAATGAATGCTGACTGCCTCGTTGGTCTAGTGATGGCAAGCGCGACTGCTAATCATAAGGTCCTGGGTTCGATCCCAAGGTCGGGCAAAGTGTTGCTGGGTTTTTCCATTAGGAATTTCTCAGTAGCAGCCCGGAGTCTAGATTCATGCCCGGTTAATGGCAGTAGGCTCACCTCCTCTTACATGGGACTTAAAAATAACTGGCGAAACGAGGGTGTACTAAAATCACCTCTGCCGTACCCGTCGGGGAATACAAGGCGTGATGTTATGTAAATGAATATTACATGCCTTACAAATATTTATAAATATCAATTCGTAATTTTAACTGTCTCTGGTAGAACTAGTAAAAATGTTGCTTTCAAAGAAGCATTAATTATAATAGTACTGACCAACTTATTGATTGCTTTTTGGTACATACTAAAATGATTAATTTTGACTGTTAAACTAAAATCTAATTTCATGAAACCATTATGAATGAATTAGAAATACAAGTTGTCTCTCAAAATCGTTCTATCAAACGTTTTCACCGTTGTTTCGCCAGACCAACTAAAATATTCTATTCAGTGTCATCACTCACTGTGTATCGGCGTTGCCGCGCGACTGCGTCTCATGTGTAAATGCCTTAATAATAGGCCCACTCAGGTCGAAAGATAATGTTTAGGAGAATTCTTTGTTGGTTGTAAGAGGCTACTAATGTATTTTGGGTATAAGGTTGAATTTTGAGTAAGTTTTTGTATAAAACAAGCTTCAATAGGCAATGTGATTGGAACAGCTACACAGCGATTTGATCACAATACTTGCGTTGACTTTGTTATCATTTATTTTAATAGAATTTATATCAGAATCAATTGTAAGTGGGTTTTCATTTTTGTTAATTTACATTGTAATGTTCTCATGAACGTCAGCATCCATAAAATAAATTGACAAAATCAAAATGTGATTAATAAAGGTTCCAAATGGCATAGGTATACTGTTTTATTTGTATAGAGTTGTACGTGGTTTATTAGTTAGAAGATTCTATGTCACATATTAATAATATCGCTCAATATATGTAAACCGTCCCGTTTACTAATAAACGCAGAATAAATTTTATTCTTAAGCCTTTAAGGTAATATTGTGTTTAGATTTTTGTATCTAAGGCCTATATTAATAATCTTCTGTCAACATGGCGGCCTAGGAGCAGCACCCCTAGAGGAGCTGTTCAAGTGTAAGCATCGTCTGAACCCATACATTTACCAGCATATTTTTAAGTATTAAATCAGCATCTTTAGCGACATCAAAACGACACTTAAGAGTTCTCAAATGAAAACTATTTATTAATAATGTGCACAAGAAATAATTGACGAACAAATTTCAAAAGCCCGCATCAACATGCATCTATTGCTTCGCTTCACCCATGTTCACGTTAATGTAATCAGGCAAAATATGCTTGTCACTTTCTTGCTCACATCCTGCGGAACAAAAAATAGCCTTGCACGTATAAGTGGAAGTTCTTAGGTAATGGTCGGCTGCACGCGATCAAGCCTTCACATAATGTGTCCGTAATGCTTACTGAGTTAATTTAAGATTATTATGGGGATTGTGAGGGAATATTAATCGTTTTATTGGTGTGGTGGCAGGTTGCCTGGTATGATTTTTTGGTGGGTAATAATATTTCGGATTATATTCTCTGTTGGAGGTCTCATTTTGGAGGGTATTTTTAGTTGGGTTAAAATATTTTGGTCTTTTGGAGAATATTATTTATAACCTTCTGGTTCCCTGAAAAGACTAGACCACTTCATTCCTTTCAGTGGTTTAAGGCAACTTATGAATCAACAGAGTCGTTCTACCTAGCCTTTTCCCAACTATGTTGGGGTCAGCTTCCAGTCTAACCAAATGCGGCTGAATACCAGTATTTGACACGGAGCGATTGCCATCAGCCCTCGGCAACCCAATTACTGGGCAATGCCGATATCCTATTACTACTACGAATTACTGCAATCACCAATCATTTTGCCAAGCGTAGTGATTGTGTCAGTTTTCTCTTATAATCACCCATTGTAACAGTATATGTGGAAGCCCATCTTCAGCAGTGGACGTTTGTGGGCTAATATGATTTCTTTTTTGGTCTTTTGTGCTGGAATTGTGACCGACTGGAAGACTTGTAAATTTTTCCGAATATCATTTATCGTTTGTTATTTAGTTTTATGACGCGATTCAGCTATTTTAAAGCTGTTTAAAGAAATGCTCTAGTATAAAAATGTTGTGTAACTTGCTAGTTTAGCCAACATTTTAACTTGGACACCCGCGCGTAAGTTTTAAAATGAGTTTAGGATTTTTAACTTTTCGTGAAATATGAAACTTCAGTCTCTAAATTTAATATGCACTTTGGCGTGAAGCTACGGATTCTTGACAGTATACATTATCAGTCTTTTTCTTGAAAAACACAGGAAGCTTATAATATGGAAACATAATATTTTTGTCCATGGTAATATTCTTCTTAACGAATTTCTGATGTGATGGTATAAATACCTATTGTTGTAGAAACATAATAGGATAATAAATTAAGGGATATTGCCTTCTGAATCATGCTAATAAAAAGAATATTAAAGTTATAAGCAAAGCTAGACCCAAAAAATAAAATTTAATTATAAGTAGATAAACAAACATTATCCTTGTTTTAAGGGTCTATATGGCTAAGGAAATAAAAGTTTTGGTCTACATCTCGCCATGGAGTAAAGAAGGTCTAAGCCTCAATCCAATTACTGGTCCTTTTATACGGAACAGAAACTCTTTCCTTCATTTATTAGTACCTTAACACGACCTACGTGGTCCTAATACTCCACAAACTAAGTTCTATTCAGGTCTTCACCCTTTTAGAGACACACCGGCCAAAAAATAATCAAACGAATTTTTTTCTCAAACTAAACCTACGTCAAGTTGACGCGGGGCTGATTACGTCAGGTGCTCGGAACATTGACGCAATGACGTCACTATTACCAGGGGAAAATAAATCGTCAGAGGGTCACCCCGGTTTCGGTTTAAAAGGGTTGTTTAGTTTTCTTGATACCCTAATAGTTGGGTATTTTGTTCTGAAAATAGACCCAACTGTTACCGCAGAGCGGTTTTGGATTCTGTCCCTTGCTTATAAAATTGCCTAATTTAGTTTTATTTACCTACCTACAAGCTTCTATGTGGTTATTATTTTGTTATATAGAAACCTAATTGGGTTCTCAAGTACGTACCTATATTACCTATATTCTGTATAGAAAATCATACCCCAGACTTATCCAGGGTTACTATGAAAGTGTAAAATTATTTTTTTCAATGGCCGCCAATTCGCGCCAGGCCAGCGTGGTGGACTAAGGCCTTATTCTGAGAAGAGGCCCGTGACCTGCAGTGGAACAGTAATGGGCTGACATTTTTTGTTTTTATAATAAAAACATTGCCCCGCACTAGGATTTCTCCTGTACCGTGGGTGCGTTTACAGACACAAATCTTCACATGCACAAACATCCAGACCCGGAACATCTATCTGTAGGCCATACAAATATTTGTACCGTGTGGGAATCGAACCCACGACCCGTAGTGCAGAAACCGATTGTTCAGCCACTGCACCAAACGTGTCTTCGTGTATGTATGTATGTCATAGAAGATGATAAACTAATTAATTTAGGTATACAAAATACAAATATCTATTCAAATAAGCTGATATGATACATTAAATTATTTGAAAACAAAGAACATTAAATACAATCGTGGCTAAGGCGAGGCACACACAAAACGAAGTAGGATTTATACCTTCGACCCAAAAACATCATTCATCATTATATACATCAACTATCGACCCGCCCCGGCTTTGCACGGGTGCAACGTAGATACTAATGTGGGGCATATAAACCTTCCTCTTGTATCACTCTATCTATTGCTGAAAATTGCATTAAAATCCGTTGCGTAGTTTAAAAGATCTAAGCGTACAGACAGCAGTAGCGACTTTGTTTTATACTATGTAAAAAATACCTACCTCATGAAGGGTATTTCTTTACCACTTGTACCTAGACAAAAATATACAAAAACTTTTTAATACACTACTGAACTTCAACTAAGTTTGTACTCATATATAGTGTCTCTGTAAAACTCTTTCCTTCCAGCTGCATCGATACATCGTTAAAGATATCGACTTCCCCCGTATATTTCACTTGGCAACTCCAAATTGTTTATGTTGCAGCACTTCGCAGTTCTCGATTCAGACAGTGTTGCCACTTCCAGCAGTTTTAGACTTACAAACGGCATAAAAACTCGCCAGCCATTCCAACTTTAACGAAGACACTGCAGAATTCCAATTCAAGTTGTTAGCCCACAACAAGGCACGAACTTGAGCGGAGTTTGACTTCTGAGATATTTATTTGTATTGTGTTTTATCGGTTTTTAGGTGGATTTTTAAATTGTGAGCGAAGCGAGATTTAGAACATATTTTTATTACACTGCAACTGCCTCTGCGCACTGGCGGTAAACGAGACTGCTGATAGCGAGGTCCTGGGTTCGATCCCTAGGTCGGGCAAAGTGATATTGGGCTGTTCTGTGTGGAATTCCTCAGTAGCAGCTTGGTGTTTAGATTTGTGCCCGGTTGAAGGTAATAGGCTCGCCCTCTATTACATGGGACTTAAACTATATACCTCTGCCCTATGGGTGTTACTATACACCTCTGCCCAACCCTTCGGGGAATATAGGCGTAATGTCGAACCCAGGACCTTACGATCAGCAGTCGCGCTTGCGAACCAACGAGGCAGTTCATAACTATTAAAAATAGAAAACGTAATTTTATTATTATTTCAGAACTACAAAAACACACTTCTAAACGCTTTCATCTTAACCCTTCCACCGCAGTGCGAAAGAAGGGTGAGCTTCAATATTGACAATGCTCTCTGCGACAGAGCGCCAATTGGCGAAGCATCAGCCTCAGCGATATTTTCTCTATAAACACTAAAATATTTGGTAGGGAAATTGTAGTTTCTTGAGTGAATCGTGTTTTGACAGCTTCTTGTAGTGAAGTACTCGTAGTGTTTGAGTGTACTTTAAAGTGGAAGGGAATTAGTTTGGAAGTTTGGAACTGATAAGCGTTAGACAATGTTGTTGTAGGTTAAAATTGTTGTTTGAGAGATAAAAATATTATCCTAAGTAGTAAAAGTACAGAACGCACCCTTAGTAATTAATGTAAGGGCACAGCTCAAAATATTGGGTTTTTGAGTTTCTGTGCTAGATGGTTTCAGTATCAACTGTTCTACCACTTGGCTTTCACAGAAAGAAAAAAAGACAAAGCAAATACTGTAATTATAATGTAAAAAATACTGTGAAAACATCAGGTTCCCTGAATCTTTTAACACGTTTTCTCAAAAGTTGATATTTCCGGGTTGTGCCCTTACATACATTACTAAGGGTGCAAGAAAGTGCTTTACTATGATATTACTTATACAACATGTAACGTAATTAACGCACACCCCCAAACACCCCAATTAGAATATTATGTTATCATAATACATACACTGAAATTTTAGTTTAACATGTATATGCATTGTTATTTACTAAATTAACGTTATTGAAATAAGGTTTATTTTTCTTTATTTTGTATTGAATGACGGAATTTGTATTAATACAAATAAAAATGCACTTTTAAAAGTCTTTTTGTCTTGATGTACGGTCCATTTCAGTTTGTTTTGACTGTACAGGGGTAATGTGACTAATTTCGGTAGTTTTAATTATTTTTGGGATTAAAAATTACCTATATTAAAAATTATAGAAATCGATTCAGTAAACGATTCTGAACAAACTACTTTCAGGGTGTGCGTTAATTATGTTACATATTGTATATGTCTGCCAAACTACAGGGTGATTAAGGATAACACAACATGTAGAATCAGCCCATTACTGTTCTACTGCTGCGCACGGGCCTCTTCTCAGTTCAATCTTCTGCCTAGCCTTTCCCAACTATGTTGGGGTCAGCTTCCAGTCTAACCAGACGCGGCTGAATACCAGTATTTATACCGGTTGTCAGACTATCAGGCTCCTGACTTCCCGTAACGGCTGTCATAGATATTCGTATGGAGGAGGGGTCTCGATGTGCTAATCGCGGCAAGCGCAGTTTAACTTTGCAAATCTTATGATCCGCGCGATTGGTAATTAGCCACGGGCCCCTCCTTTTCTTACTATGGGAAGGTAAGCCTTAGTCCACCACGCTGGCCTGGTGTGGGTTGGCAGATTACACACATCATCGAGAACTATTTGGAACCCTCTCAGGTGTGTAGGTCTCCTCACGATTTTTTCCCTTGACCGTTAACGCAAGTGATAGTTAAATTCTGATCCACACATTAATTCTAAAACTCAGAGGTGCGGATCAGTATCGCACTCAGCCCCTTCTGCGTAGAAGGCAAGCGTTGTACAGTTAGTAAGGATAGTTCCTTTAATATCTTTTAACCAAGATTAAAACGGGCTGAGGGAGATTCATGTATTACAGTGGGTTTGTCAGCTGTTTGATCACACAAAACGTAACTTACATTATTGACAAAATACGTTTTTACTAGGAATGGAATTTGGATCTATTTTATGAAACACATGCCAAGGGGAGGAACTGGGACTTATGACGCCACCATCGTTGGTACCAAAACAATTTCATCGGTTTAAATGTGTTCTGGATTTGTGCCTGGTTGATGGCAATAGGGTCGCCTCCTATTACATGGGACTTACACATAACGGCAAAATGAAGGTGTTACTATACACCTCTGCCTAACCCTTCGGGGAAAACAGGTGTGATGTTATATTATTGATGATATTAATTTTGCGTTCTGATTGGTTGGGATGAGTACTTATGGCAGTGCTACCATGTGCCTTAGTGGTACCTACCTCAATAAAAAATTACTTAATTGAAAAGCAAGTCATCATAAGATAAATCGGTTACCTTATTACTAACCTCATCTCTTCTTTTTTTCGTGTGATGGTTAGTGACTAACCTGGTGTCACAGTTTATGCCGCCCATGGGCCTCTGACTTGGCTTCACATGCCGTTGAGAAATATCTCTCAGGTATGCCGGTTTCCAAAACATCGTGCGGTTTCCGCACGATGTTTTCCTTCACCGTTTTTAAGCAACTGATACAATACGCATATGAATCTGAAAAGTTAGAGATGCGTGTCTTGGGTTCGAACTCAAGACCTACGGCTTGGAAGTCTGATGGTCACACCACTAGTCTATCACTGCTTATGGTACTTACGGTGGTGTTACCATGTGCTACATTTATAGTGCTTTAAAATTCTAAATCGGCAGATACCTCAAAAAAAAATTGCCTAGTTGTAAAGCAAGTGACAAGATTAATCGCTTACCTCATTACTAACCTCATAATGAGGACATAATACCCCACCAACAAATAACTACAGTCCACCGCGCAAATCAATCGCACGCATTACCCATAATATTAATGACCAAACTTGCGTGACCGTGTGTACAGTACACACTGCTATTTGTCTCTGTTACCGACTGAATTCATTCGCTCAACGGTTAACTAATTGAGTTATAGGTTTGTGTTAATGCTGTGTTGGGCGATCTATTAAGGTCGAAGTATTGATGTTTGGCCGCTATAATTATTGTGGGACTCTGATGGAGTGGCGTTTGGGGATGTTTTGACAGTTCTGTGTGTTTTCGAGAGATATAGCGGTTGAGGGTTGAAAGCCTGATCGTCAAAATTTATGCACATGAAGCAATTTGAAAAAAAACTAGCGACACGTTTGGTGCAGTGGCTGAGAGATTGGCTTCTGGGATACCGGTCGTGGGTTTGATTCCCGCACGGAACAAATATTTGTATGGCCTACAGATAGTTGTTCCGGGTCTGGGTGTTTGTGCATGTGAAGATTTGTGTCTGTAAACGCACCCACGATACAGGAGAAATACTAGTGTACATAAAAAAAAAATACGCAGTGATAGCTTAGCGGTTTAACGCTTGCGTTCCATGCAGGAGGGTCTGCGTTCGATACCTGCCCTCTAACTTATAGAGTTCATGTGCGGATCAGAATTTAATTATCACTTGCATTAACGGTAAAGGAAAAACATCTTGAGGAAACCTGCACACCTGAGAGGGCTCCATAAAGTTCTCGATGTTGTGTGGTCTGCCAACCCACACCAGGCCGGCGTGGTGGACTAAGGCCTAAACCCTCCTCATTCTAAGAAGAAGCCCGTGCCCAGCAGTGGTACAGTAATGGGCTAGTTATGTATGTTATGTTTGGTGACTTCCAATCTGAATTAATTCGTGTATCCTTCAGTCACTTGCGTTTTTTACAAGATGAAAGAAATTATCTTGAGAAAATCTACACACATGAGAGGGCTACAAAAAGTTCTAGATGGTGTGTGTAGTCTGCCAACCCGCTCCGGGCTAGCTTGGTGCACTAAGGCCTAAACCCTTCTCATTCTGAGAAGAGGCTCATGCCCAGCAGTGGGACAGTAATGGGCTGAATATGCTTATGCTAACTATTTGACTCACTTGGTCACTCACTAAAGTCATATTATTATCTATCATTTAATTATTTTTAACTCTACAAAATTCAATCAACAGTTTTACAAACTGTTTTAAACCTAGATTTAAGTCGAGCAAAACTTAACAATAATTTGGCCTGAATTACACCCGTCTACATAGAGTTTCCAGACTCGAGCGGACTTCAATAGTAGCCTAAATGAGTTAAACGACTTTAATCAACGCAAATCTTATCTCAATTAATGAAAAGAGTCTTCTTTATTTCTTTGATATATTTTTGGAAGCTTAAGAAATTCTTCGACCGGAAGGTAATTAATTTCTTTAAAGAAAAAGGATTAAAAGGAATGATATTTTAACTTTTTGACTGCCTTGTTGGTGTAGTGGTCGCAAGCGCGACTGCTGAGCATAGGGTCCTGGGTTCGAATCCCAGGTCGGGCAAAGTGTTATTGGGTTTTTCCATTAGACATTCCTCAGTAGCAGCCCGGAGTCTGGATTTGTGCCCGGTTAATAGCAATAGGCTCACCCCCTATTACGTGGGACTTAATCATAACTGGCGAAACGAGGGTGTACTACTAAAAACACCTCTGCCGGACCCTTCGGAGAACACAAGGCGTGATGTTATATTATGTTATGATATTTTAAAGAAAATGTTGGTAATTGGGTGATAATTCAGGAACTAGACATACTTACTGGCATCAATTCGCATTTTTAGATGCCTATGCATGCTTTCACCTTTTCGCATCGATTTATCTTTCGCATCAAACTGAGTTAATGTGTTCACACATGTGTAGAATGCTTCTGGATGCTGACGCGTGCGTTCACATGCTCTTTAAGAGAGTTAAAATACATTGTATAAACCTGAATGAATAATTTATTCGATGAACACAATAATTGAATGAATGAATTTATATTGATGAAGAACAGAGTTAGTATAAAATTATGTTTTGGAATAAAGTTATACAGGTTAATGAGTTTTTTTTTAATGCACGCCATATAGCTGGTAAGCTGGTAAGCTGTGCAATAAGGCGACCTTGTGTAGATCCAGTCTCCCAATAAAGCTGAAGAGTTTGTTTGTTTGTTTGAACGCGCTAATCTCGGGAAGTACTGATTGGAATTGAAAAAATATTTTTGTGTTGGATAGTCCATTTATCGAGGAAGGTTATGGGCTACATAACATCACGCTACAACCAATAGGAGCGGAGCATAAATGAAAAATGTTGCAAAAACGGGATAAATGTCCACTCGTGCGAAGCCGGGATGGGCCGCTAGTGTGTAAATATATTTTAAAGACACCTTTATGGAAGATAAGATATATTATTACTACACCTTTTTTTTTTTTTTTTTTTTTTCTCGTTGGAAAATCCTCATCGATGTCCCTCGCCCGTGGAAGGCGAGGGGGTCTGCCGGTGTTCCTTCTCCTGACCGTACGGCCAGGGTCGCGGGATTTACAAAAGCATGCACCGCAACCCCGGCAGGTCCCGGTCCGCCAACCCATGGCGGACCTCTCCTCTGTGGGGCCTTGCCCCACGTCCTCCTGAGAAGCGCGCACGGAACACGGCGCGCCGCCTTCTCGGGCCTGTTACTGGTCGGGCGGCGAGTCCCCTAACCCGCCGCCCGCAGGCCACACACTAGGGTGGCTGGAGATCATCGCGTACACGCGCCCTCCGGCGCCCGATGCGTCTGGCGCGGGAAGGGAGAAGAGCACACCGCTCCCTCTCCCTCTCCGCTTCCTCTTTGGTTGCCATCACCCCCTCACAAAAGGAGGCGATGGCTTCCCACGCAGTCTCGCTCCCGACCATGGACAGAACCACAGCCGGAAGCGAGAGGTCACCGCCGACCGCCGCGACTAATTCGCGGCGCTGCGACTAATTCGCGGCGCTGCGACCCCCAAGCTGGACACGCCTGCAAAGTGTGCAGCGCCGTGTCCTCGGGGCAGTCGCAGTGGTGACAACCGGGCGTCTGCTCCCGGCCTATGCGACACAGGTACTTCCCGAAACAACCATGTTCCGAGAGCACCTGCGTCAGCCGGAGGCTGAGGGCGCCATGCCGCCTCTCCAGCCACTCCTCCATCACGGGTCTTACCGCCGCAATTGCGGCGTGCCCCGCGCTGGGTTGCGCAAGTCGTTCCCTCCACTCAGCCACTAGGATCTGGCGGAGCTCACTCCTCCCAGGCGCCTCCTCGCGCTGACGATATCTCAGCGCGAGGGCTCTCGCCTCCAAATCCCAGGGCACGGATCCGGCTAAGAGGCTCGCCGCCTCGAAGGAGATCGTACGGTACCCCCTTATCACCCTGACGGCCATCGCCCGCTGCGGTCTCCGCAGGATAGCGACATTGCGGGCCGTCAGGGTGTCCGCCCAAACAGGCGACCCGTAAAGGGCCATGGACCGTACGATCCCCGCATATAGCCTCCGGCAGGAGGTATTGGGCCCCCCTAGGTTGGACAGCATTATTACTACACCTGGGAGCAATAAACCCGGATCACCAACATAAACTTTAATACCTCGGAAAACATTGTTAAATGTTGTTTAACATTTTTTTTTGTTTATGTTGTTTGAAAAACATCGTGAAGAAACCTGCACGCCTAAAAGGGCTCCATAAAGTTCTCAATGGTGTGTTTAGTCTGCCAACCCACACCAGGCCAGCGTGATGGACTAAGGCCTAAACCCTTCTCAATCTGAGAAGAGGCCCGTGCCCAGCAATGGGACAGTAATGGGCTAATTGTGTTAAGTGGGTGACCTGGATTTATTGCTCCTGAGCGTATTATTATTGGAAAATAATAAATGTTTCATGCTAAGGAATATACCGTTTCTCATATTAAAAAAATGTGAAAAAAATCACCAAGTTAAAAAGGATTTCTTTCAGTCAATTTCCCTTAAACAAAACACACAAACTATTAACTTAGTCTCCTAACATGGACACCGCATACATCTTATCGAATCAATAGATAAAGGTATTTATTTACTGTGCGAGGTCATCTATCTTAATCTGAGGGTCGATCGGAGTAGCAGAGCTTACTCACTTGTCACGGACGAGGCGAATGGAAATGCCTTTTAGATGTCTAGGTGGACGGAATTGGCGAGGTGTTTGGATGTCTGCTGCTGTGATTTTAAAATGTAGATGGTATTTTGAAATGTGGAAAGAACTTTCTGACTTCTATTTTTAAATTCAAAGGCTTGCTAATATCTAGTAGGTCTACATAATCTCTATATTCAAATTCTTTATGCAAATTGACAATTACTTAAATTAGTACCTTGATGACTACAGATTAAGAGAGACTGCCTTGTTGGTTTAGTTGTCGCAAGCGCGACTGCTGAGCATGGGGTCCTGGGTTTGATCCCCAGGTCGGGTAAAGTGCTAATGGGTTTTTCCATTAGGAATTTCTCAGTATTAGCCTGAAGTCTGGATTTGTGCCCGGTTAATGGCAATAGGCTCGCACCCTATTACATGGGACTTAAACATAACTGGCGAAACGAGGATGTACTAAAAAACATCTCTGCCGAACCCTTCGGGGAAAG